>JAUPFV010000001.1:159880889-160515696 GCA_036936605.1 Limnanthes douglasii subsp. nivea
GAACCAGGTTCTATACATGTGATTAATTTTCATGAAGCATTTTATTTCCACCTTGAGTAAATCTTCAAAATAAGACCATATCTTCCACGCAAAAGTACATGAAATAAATTAATGGTCTTTAGTTTCAAAATTTTTGACAAAATTGGCCTTTTAACACCATGGATACGTGTTTAGTTTGCATTCTATAATCAACTAGAAGTTTATTTTTTAGAAGTCTCCATGATAGGAATGAGCATTTCCTAGGAGAGTTCGGATTCCATATTTTTTCAAATAAGGATGAGTAGTTTCGAGTTGTTTTTAAGGCATTTATGGTGTATTTAATGTTAAAAGATCCATCAAATGAAAAGATTCCACATTATAATATCACGTTTTAAGATCATTGATCTTAATTATGAGATAAATTTGATGCTATAATGAGTTAAAAGTGGATCCATTTTAGGTATGTTTTATGTATTACCGCTCCACAATGAGTTAACCAGCATACCTTTGAACCATGTGTTGTTGCAGTCTGAATTAAGCAAAATCAGAGGTGGTCTCCCATACCAGTTGTCCAACCAGATATCAACATTATTGACACAAGAATCATTGTGAACATAAGAAGCGCTATTAACACAAGAATTACCATGTACGTAAGAAAAACCATTATATGACCAATCTGGAAAGCCTCGTTACCATTTGACTCATTATCAATATATCTTCTCCCTGAGGGCGAATATCTCTTCTTCAATATCATAAAAAATGCTCTTCATATTATTCACCAAAATCCATAGTATGGTGAAACACCATAGTATTCATGTTTAGGCATATCAAAAGCACAGAAAAGTAATATTGTTAGTTGTATTTGTGTCCATATTATTCTAGATGTCTACGTATTTGGTTTTTTTTATATTTGATCATTCATACAAATAATATGGTGAACTACGAAACAATTCCTATAAGCAAGTACGCTCATTGTCGTGCTAGAACGCCAAGTGATTTCCAAAGTAAAACGCGAAATAGCCTTCATCTCCATTTTCAAAAAGGTTATAGGGCCCAAAAATCTCAATCTCGATGCTTGAAAAAGACTATAGGCCAATTAATCTCCATCTCATGATTGACAAATTTTTAAATCAAGCAATCTCCATCTCCATGACAACAAAGGCTATAAGCCAAATGATCTCTAGTTTTCTCATTTTATGTATTTGTTGCATACTTCTCCCGATCCTTACAAACGCCCGCGATAGGGTCACCGACCATGCATAAAAGGCTACGCAAGGGACCACACTGAGTCTAGACTAAGTGTCTATAAACACGATCCGGCTAATTGGCGACACCCACGGGATACGTAAAGGTCATACTGTACCTCATACCTTATACTAGGTATATTGGAGAACTGGTTACAAACCAAGTCTATAGCAGACTAAGCAATACGGTCTTCACGACCTCACTGCGAAAAAGCTAGAAAGACATTGTTCATATTAAGGTACACAATGAGCTATATTGAGGTCGATCTTGTAAGGATATGCTCGGACATGTCAAAACTTGAACAAACACATAAATATCCACTCATTTCAACTCATTACGCCAATTGCTACTAAGCATATTATCGTCCAAACGCCACTATGTTGGTTACGTGCTTACTTTCTACGCCAAGTCGCCTACGACATTTGGTAATTTCTCCATCACAAGTTCCACGACATCTACAACATGCTCACATAAAGAAATTACATCTATATATAGTATTTACTTCATCCTTCACCAAAGACTAAGGGGGCTCCACATTAATATCCAACAAAAAAATCGTTACACATCCATATCCAATAAAAAATCAAAACATGCCAACGAAATAGATAACATCCTAGCAGCCTACTGATTGCTAGCTGTACTCTTTTCCTTTGGAAAAATAGAGCTTTTTATCCTCAAGGGAGGTTTTGGCCGGCAAAGGTTTTTAACGAAACAGGAAAAATTAAGTACGAACCAAGTTGGAGTCATCTCCAATAACAGTTTGGCTAAGAAAATAAATATATAACTAAACCATATGACTTTTTGGACTCTAGCCGACATGGCTGGCATAGTTTCTCAGGCATGATCAACGACGCCTTAGCAAGAAAGATGAATAAAGACAAAGCTACGACAACTGACAAAATAAAATAGACAAGCTCAATAAAAAGCAAAAAGGAACCATGAGATTACACTATCCGGATATTATATTCAACCAATATATAGTCCTTAAGTTTCACTACGCTCCAACTCAAGGACTAGTGGGGACTCCAAATAAGGCTACATTTTATACATAATATCCGGATAATTATAAAGCGTAAATTATAAATTTATATTCAATTAAATGTAATTGATTATATGTTACTAATCAATATTATTCCATATTTATTAAGTCAAACATGTAATAGATAACGATAAATGCGGAGCTCATTTGTAATTAGTATAAATAAGGTAAAACACCTAATTGTAAGGGGACGATTCATTTTGAATACAAAATACTGAATTTTATACTCTTTTGAATACAAAATACTGAATTTTATACTCTTTTGAATACAAAATACTGAATTTTATATCCCTAAAAAGCATAGAGGAACCAGGAGATTACACTATCCGGATATTATATTCGACCATTATATAGTCCTTAAGTTTCACTACGCTCCAACTCAAGGACTATGGGGACTCCTAATAAGGCTACATTTTATACATAATATCTACATAATTATAAAGTATAAAATATAAATTTATATTTAATTAAATGTAATTGATTATATGTTACTAATCAATATTATTCTACATTTATTAAGTCAAACAATAACTAGTAACGATAAATATAAATGCGGAGCTCATTTGTAATTAGTATAAACAAGGTAAAAGCCCTATTATTATACATAATATCTCTCTCTCTCTCTCTCTCCTTCTCTCTCTCTCTCTCTCTCTCTCTCTCTCTCTCTCTCTCTCTCTCTCTCTCTCTCTCTCTCTCTCTCTCTCTCTCTCTCTCTCTCTCTCTCTCTCTCTCTCTCTCTCTCTCTCTCTCTCTCTCTCTCTCTCTCTCTCTCTCTCTCTCTCTCTCTCTCAGCTTTCTCAAACGATTATGGTGTTTGATTAAGGTTTTAATCCTATTAAATACATCTTTTGCACCATTTTTGTCACTATCATTACAATAATTCACACATTCTAATAAGTTCGCAACATTTTCCTTTTTTATGTCCCTTCAGCTTAAAAACAATATCTCATGTAGTGACCATTCTCACAACATTCAAATATGTTTAATTCTTGGCTTCTGACTTGGATTATGTCAATTTTAATTTATTCGTAACAAACTTTGTTTCTAGATCATCATATGGTCATAAGACCTATCTCTTCCACCCGATGGTCGTGCTGTAACATTCTCAACTCTTTTACTTTTACTGTATCTTTCAAATCCGCCAGAGATAGCAAGTCATTACCATACATGGTGGTATCCATAAACAAGGCTTGATCCTTATCATCGATTATGATATCTATTTTGTCTAGATATATGATAGTCTACTTAAAACTTTCACGATGTTTTGTTATGAATATGCCTTTTTCATCTTAAAATCATATAAATGTTTCTTAGGTGTCAAACATGATAGACTAGCTAGGCTCAAGGTGTAATATTTATTATAAAACTCTATAACTCAGATATTATAGTCTGGTTAGATTAAATAGATAGATCCATTATAAGGTTCCATGATTCAGGTGGTGGACTCTAGCACAACCTTATTAGAGTGAGCGAAATAAAATCATTTGAGATGAGGCTAAAGCTGTAATTTGTTTGAAATAAATATTTTTATATTTTTCATAATATCAAGTCTTATTCATTTCTTTAAGAAGAGTAAGAATATGATATTTTTGTGGTAATTTGTAATTGTGTTACACTAAAAAATATTCATCAGGTTTATTACTTGAAGTGTCTTCGTAAGTGGTTTGTGATAAGTTCTAGCCCCAGTTCGATTAAAACTTTCAAATAAATTAATGATATCAAATACAATAGTCTAACTGAAAATCACAATAGATTCAGTTGAAACCTAGTTCACCATATTCTGTGTTCTTATTATGTTGAATCAAACCCTTTTATTTTCTGATTTGTGTTGAGCTGAATCATTTTTCATCCTTTTTTTATAAAACCAAACCTTATCATTATTTTTATCTTCTCTTTTCTAATATACTTAAACATTATACTTCTCTTTCATGATATCCTTCCTCAAACTTAATGGAAAGTAGCTGAACCCGAGTTTGTCTTCCAGAAACATAAATCATGAATATGAAGTGGGTTTGATAAACAAATCAATAATCTGATCATGTGGGGATATGTATCTGATATCAAGAGTGTGTTAAAGCACCTTGTGACAAACAAAATGAACATCAAGCTCGATGCGATTTGTAAGAGCATGAAAATTAGGGTTAGAAGCACGAGAGTGGGCTCCAAAATTATCACACCAGATGATTGGAGTATCCACAAACATAAATTGTAGCTCAGTTAATACCTATTCAAGCCAAAATAGTTTAGTTGAAAGATGAGTTAGGGATTTGTACACAAATTATATGCTTGTACTTGTTTAGCCATCATTTCAGAAACTACTCAATCGAATATAGTACTGGGTTTTATAGAAGACGTAAGCTTCATGTACCATGTAAGTACCTTAAAATCATTTTTACATATTGCCTATGGTTAGTTATTTGAGCCATTATAAACGGATTGATATTGTTTGAATACAAGCTATAAATTCACCATCCCAATCTGATTGCATAATGTTTATTTTTATTTTAAACTGATTTTCAACACAATTTTTTAAGTTAATAAATGGATTACGTGATTCACTTTTTTCCTATAAGGTAAATTGTCATGTATACATATTATAATTATCAAAAAATGAATATAATATCAATAACTATGTTAAGATCTGATAGTATAAGGACCTTAAAATAGTATGTATAAGATATAAAATATATGTAGCATAAGACATGGATTTAGATTAAGATAAAGAATGTGATTTCCATATTAGCAAAAATCTCATAATTTCGATTCATAGTTTAAACTAGTAAACATATTACATCTATTTAGAAAATATAAAGTATCATTGAACAATGATCAAGTCTCCAATTCCATTTTTTTAATTAGATTTGATATTTTGATTGGACTTATCCACATTATGATACTTGAAAATAGAACCATTATTAAAAATATTAGAATAATGACTAGTTATTAATAATTTATTAACAATTGGCTTCTTGGTTCTTCAATTTTGTAAAGATTCTATTTAGGCTTCCCTTTGAGTAATACCTTCCTTATTTATTTGTTCATCAAAAAACAATAAAATCATAAAATGTAGCAAAACATAATTGACGAATACAAAACTTTGTGAAGTTGTATATGAAACTAGATTGAGATAAGATATATCTCGAGTTTTTTTAGACATAATATAGAAAAATATATTAGAAAAGTAGTCGACTTGTTGATTGGATGATCGATCGATAGTTGTTTTTTATGAAGTGTTCTCATTTACATAGGGGAAATTATAATTTATTGCATTTATCAGGTTTTATAGATTTCTTAATTAATTACATAAGATTGTAATAATTGATTTTTATTTATATTTACATGTTCAACATTGTTAAAGCGTAATATTTGAGGTTTTGATGATGGTGTAACTAAATTGTATTTATGCTGTATTTTTAGCTGAAAGTGTTTTGCTTAAATGATGTTTCGCCTATAGACTTTCGATGAGATAATACTTTGAATATGGACCTTCGACAATGAACCTTCATACATATGATGATACAGTTAAGTGGGTGAAATCCAACCTAATCAGTAGCCTCCCATACGTTTTGTGAAAACATTATGGAAGAACTACCTTAGTGAAGTTCAGTTTTTAGTGGTTTCCTTTATAAGTATATGTCAAAGCTTGTTGGATGTATTCCAAAATACCTTTCATAGTTGATGTAGAATTTCTAATCCCAAAGTATACAAATAAATGTTGTATAATTGTTTTGGCCGGACTCATAAGATTCTTTGAATAACTTAGTAGATTGGGTTCTTACTCTAGTCACACTAAAATTAGAGATGTCTATAGATTAATTTATGTTAACCATGGGACCACAGTTAATTACTCCCTCCAATGAAGCCATGTACCAGGCCATATAGTTCGGACTGAGTGCGTTAAATAACAAAGCAGAGTATGAGGAAAATTTAGCTCGGTTAAGGCTTAGAAGTATTTGTGGAGAAAAAAAAACGTTTGTTTACAAATGGATTCATAACTTGTGGAAAATCACATGTTAGGAGTATCTGAGGCTAATAAGGATCAACTTGTCAAGAACTTACAAGAATTACGAGGGTTGCTATATTATTTGATGACATAGTCGTACATATTAACCGAGAATAATATATTGTTGTAGAATTTTTTGCAACAATTGTTTATTTGAGAAGTATCCATGGATCTTACTACAAGATATTCTATCCATACTGATAAAATCTTAGCAATTTAAATATTCAGAAGAAGTATTTGTAGTTACCCATGAGGACAAAAAATATTGGAGATCTTATTTAAAAGAATTTTTACTTGAAGTTATATTTCCCCTTTACACAAAATTAGCTCAAAGATTGATATGTAAAGTACATGGGTACATAGTATTTGATAGAATATTATATAAACCGTTCTTCAACCGATCATTGTTAAGATGATTAGACAAATATCAGATATTTTGTCTAAACTACATGATGGGAAGGGCTCAACTCATTGTAGGTTTAATGTTTTAACAAGAATATTGCTGTTAGCGAGATATTATTGGCCTTCTCATAATGAGTGATGATAGAAATCTTGTTCAAAGTTGTGACACTTATCAAAGATTTGCAAATTCCATTCCTAAACCAGTTGTGCCTGTAACCTCGATTTCTGAAGCGATTCCTTTTGACAGATGGGTATGGATTTAGTAAGACCGTTTCCTTTAGCTTCGAGATGACAAAAAACATTTATACTTGCAATGGATTACTTTTCAAAATGGGATGGAGTTGAAACATGTTCAGGTACAAAATCTAAAGATGTAATTAGATTTTTTTTATAAACGGGGTTTGGATTTAGTTACACCAATTTCTATGGCTTCGAGAGGACAAAAAAATATTTATAGTTGCAATGGAATATTTTTCAAAATCGGCTGAAGCCGAAATGTGTTTAAGGACAAGATATAAATATTTGTTGTAGATTTGGAGTTCCTCAAAGAATTACTACGGATAATGGGCCACAATATAATAACAAATATATAACATCTTTTTATAATTCGAGAGTAATAACACAGTGATTTTCAACATTATTCCACCCACAAGAAAATAGAAAGGTAGAAGTTACTAATAGAACTATCTTGGATGGTCTCAAGAAAAATATAAAGGTGCAGATCGAAAATTCTTCAAAAGGTATTATGGGTCTATAGAAAAATACCTCGAGGTGTGATTCGAGAAACTTCTTTTAATTTGGTATACGGGGGAGGATTAAACAATTTTATGTAATAGGGTACTTAACTATTATGAGGACAATAACAAGAAGGCTAGACGAACAAATCTTGATTTGATTGAGTAAAAACATGTTAGAATGTATTTGAATGTGATTCATTATCAAAATTTAATGAGTAGTCTTTAAATATCGAGGATGAAACGAAGGGACTTTGATATAGGAGATAAGTTTTTTAGGAAAGTATTTTTACATAAAAACAAAAGATTGGGTAAGATAACTCAAATTGGGAATGACCGTATTTAGTGGTCGAAAAGGTTAAGCCATGGACATATCGCCTCCAAAATGTAGAGGGAAATGAATGACATGTGGTAGTCATGTATACCAAAAAGCACAAGTTATAAACACAAAAATACACGTGATTCCTATGTGCTCTGATTATCATTTGTGAGCCATCCGAGTTACCTTCCGAGGAGCTACCGGCACTTTCAGGACCCTCACTAATCGACGAGGCGGATTTTTTGTCTTTATTTGCTTTGAATTCAAAATTGTCTAAATCATTTGTAATGGTAACAAAGGCTTCTTTATGGCGCTATTTTCTGGCACTAAGTTGTAATAGTCTCTCATTTTGGCCCTCAGAAACCTTTGGTGGAATTCAAGGATCATTCAAATTTTTGCTTCTTCTTCCCAAGTATTTAAGGATTTAAGACAATCACTTGCATTGGGATTCAAAACAACCTTTATAGCAGCAAATGTTTCCTTTTAGAATTCAACTTTGTACAATTCTATGTCTTGAAGACCTTTTTATATATATTTTTCACTTCTTCCGTACAAATTATTGAGTGTTATATGGATAGTCGCCTCACTTCTTCTTCATGCTTAGCCGTTAAAATATTTTTTATCTGGATAACCCTATAATGAAATTTTGACCCGTTCTTTTGAAAGCATTGAAATCGTTCAATCAGATTTTAGTTAGAAATCTCATCCCATTTATTGTTATGTGTAGCTTCTTTTTTCCACAACACTACATCGCTTACAAGTTCCACCAATTGATTTCAAGAGGATACAATTTCTTAATTTATCTTTTTTACAACACTTTGGAGGTTTATAAAAGGAAGGACTAAGTTTAGAACCTCTTCGGGTTGTTCATTGGAGGGGTATGGAGGAAAATATTTTTCCAAGACAGAAATGTCGGAAAGAGTGCCCATAGGACAAGGTGGAACACGTGTTTGACACAATGTAGGTCGAGTGTCAACCAATGCTAATGCATTCTCTCGAATATTATTTCATACATTCTCCCAGGAAATTTCGGTAGCCTCATTTCCCATTTCATCAATTTAATTTTCAATCTCTTAAAGATGAGGATCCGTGAAGAATAAATCTTGATCTTCAATTTCATTTCTCCCCCTCAGCATCCAATGTTGGTTTCAGGGAGGACACATCAACCATATCATCTAGAGTAGTTACAGTAGGAGTTTTCGAGGAACAATTTTTTTTTTGAGGTAGCTAGCTCTTTTTCTCTTTTGGGACGTTTCAGCTTGAGATTGCTCAATATCAGTGGTGATAACTTGAGTAACCTTGCTATTCGATTTCTTTTTTGGGGGCACGTTCTATTTCTATTTAGACATAGGGTTTTGAGATTGTTTCTTTGAATCTCGCTTCCATTTATGGCTCAGGGTTCTATTCAAAGCAAAAGGTATAACACGTGCATTTAGAGCAACCAATCGATTCACACCAATTCCTGTTTTTCAGGGGGTTCCATTAATTTATTGGTAGCTACAACAGAGTCCGCCACCTTCTCTTTCAGCGGCTCTCTGAGAAATGGTAAGACAATCCCAGTATTTGGCTAGGTTAAACATAAATGGAGTAAGATTAGATCGAAATTAGATTAGATATGATCTACAGTGTTTGAGTGTGACGACGACGCTAGAGGAGCAAATAAATCAATGAAGTTTCTCTCTCTCTCTCTATCGCTAGAACTTAATGGTGTTAGGAAAAATAAGTAATGAAAGTATATTTATATGAAAAGTTGTGAAGTCGGGTCTGGGCTTTTTGAAGGGGAAGTTGAAGGGTTGGACAAGCGTATATTGGGTGGAATTTTATTTTCCATATAAGAGGTGCCTATTAAACATAATTCGAAGTAGGTTGACAGGTGTAACGAATCAGAATGAAGCGGTACTCGTACCTAGAAGTTTATGTTACCTTATACGTCATTCTAGTTTTTTTTATTGTACTCCTTATAGGTTTTGAAGGCCTACTAATTTGAAATGGTTTTTGAGGAGAAACAATACACAAATTTAAAAGGTGTAGTTAATATTATCTAAACAACATCTTAAAATGGTTTCGAGGAGATTTTTAAAGCTCTTTTATAACAATGAGATAAAAATAGACTGATACACAACATTTTTGGTCCTTTGAAAAGTTTCTTCGCAAGGACTGGGGGCTACTCATAAGGACATAAATGATGAATACAAATAATTACTTGAAAGTTATTTAATTGAATATTTTATTGGTGAAATGGAGTTTTGGAATGAACGGTAAATGTGAAGGACTAAATATGTAATTTGTAATGACTATGTCTGTACTAAGTAGTAAAGTGGGGTGAAGTATCCACACCACAAACTAATTGAGTTACATGTAACCACCTCACCTTTAAATAGGTGGAGTTGGTTTTGAAACTGAGACACATTGACACTCTGAACACTTTGGAATTTTGATTACTTTCTCTTCCAAAAGCTTGAATTGTTTTCAATTCCTAAGAATTCCTTCAATAATTCTTGTTAGACGTATTTTTCTCCCTGAAAATATTTATACCGATCAAAGTAAAAACAAACACTATTTGTTTTTTGATAGAGAAAGAAACAATTTGGAAATTAGTAAATTGATCTATTAAATTATGAAGTTGGATTTTCAGTGGCCAAAGTAATATATATATATATATATATATATATATATATTGTGCAATAATTACATATAATCTTATAATATTTTCAGGATCCTATAATAATTACATATAATACTGTAATAATTTCAATATCTATAATAATATGCAAGTATATAAATCTCATAATATATTATATTTGATATCTTCAAATAATTGCATATTATTTTATTACCCCCTCAAGTTGCCGCATATAAGAGAGAAATGTCCAAATTGGGAAGCAATGCATCGATCTTATTATTGCTGAGTGCTTTAGTAAATATATCTGCCAACTCAGCATGCGTTGAGTGCTTTAGTAAAGATATGTGCCAACTCAGCATGCGTGGAAATATAAAAAGGTCTGATTAGACCATGGATGTACACATCCCGTACAAAATGACAATATACATCGATGTGTTTGGTACGTTCATGGAAACAGGCTTGGCGACAATATGTAATGTCGAAGTATTATTGCAATATACTTGTATAGGACCTGTATCAATCCCTAAAAAACTAATAAGGGACTTTAGTAATTTTAATTCACATGAGAAAAGAGCCATAAATCTATATTCAGCTTCGGCGAGTGAGCAACAATATGTTGTTTCTTTGTCTTTCACGAAAATGGGGAGTCCCCAATTTGGATGAACTATCGAGATAAAAAAACATCAGGTGAGTAGGCAAACAACCCAATCCAAATCACACCATCATGTGACTTTAAAATCAATATCTAATCTAAGGAGAATACCAAATCCTGAAGAACCCTTCAGATATTGAACCACACTAAGCGCGGCTTTCCAATGATCTATTATGGGTTCCTACAAATATTGAGCGAAAGTTTGAATTGCATAAGAAAGATCTGGACGAGTGACCGATATGCATACCAATCGTCCTACAAGCTGACAATAGGAACAAGGATCAGCAAGATAATCTCTGGTAGCTAGGGAAGTTGATGATGTTGAGGACAAGCTCCAAATCGACATGTTTCCGAAATAATATTAAGCGCATATCTGCGTTGACTCAAAAAAAATACTAAAAAAACTGCGGAATACTTCAATAATGTGCGATTATATGAATCTCCATATATATTTTATTCAGTATTTTCTAACAATGGCATATTACTCTATCATTTTTATCCATAAAAAAATACAAAATAAGCAGAAAAAACCTTTAATAGTCCAACAATCTATAAATCGATATAGGAAGATATAAATAAATATTTTTGATCGAGTATGAGTATGAAAGTCATAATAATTCAACTTGGGAACAAGCTAAAATTTATGGCAGCAGACTCATATAGGAAAGAAAATCACAATTTGGCATAATGCTAACTGCATAATGGATCAGGTTGACACTAAGCATTCGCTGAAACATAAGATGCATAAATATTGTTCTGTGAGACAAAAATGTCTGACTAATGAAAATGGTGTCAAATGAGCATTTTGAAACCCAAATATATCGGTCCAGTTGGTGTTATAATATTCGGTATAGCTTGTAAGTTTTAATAAATGGTTTTTCGAAATAAGAAGGAAGAAGAAGTTTTTAAGTAGGCTCGGGGATAAGATTGATCCGGTTATTCTGAATATACATGTAAGGTAAAAGGACCATAATATTTTGATCTTATTAAATAAGAAAAGAAAAACAAGGTTGGAAAAGAAATGAAAGGCTAAAAGTCTGGTTTTGATGGTTTTAAAATTGGATTAAAAAAAAACCTTTTTTCGTATTTACAAATCAAAATTAGTTCCCGAGGCCAAAAAAGAAATTATTAGAGTGTTAGGATTAGAATAAAATATATATGGGCTATTAATATTAGTTTGTATATGGGCTAGGGTTTACTTTCTGCTACACTATATATAGTTTGTGTGTTGAAAGGGTGAAGATGTGAGGCACATTCGCTCAACGTTTCAAATGTTTTCTTTGTGCTTCCGGATTATTCACTTAATGATATTTTCTTGCTCAACATCTTCAGATCCTATCATTATTTGTTCCATACATATAACACATTCGCAATTATCTGACCATGTATCAGAGCCACGTTCGAAGCAGTGTGGGATTATATCCAGCAATGTTGATTCCACTTTGATTTTACAACATTTATACTACCGGTGACGTTTATTCTGCTCATTAATAGGATCAAGTTTAAGGGGATGTTGAAGATTAAACTTCATCCCATACTTGTTCCAGAATCCCACATTCTCTAACATTGAAAATAATATAATGTATATAAGTGTGAATCCACCTTAACTAGCAAGATACTTTTTGGGAGTGTACCAAAGGCAAATCCTAGCGGCCCTTCGGGGCAAAGCGGATAATATCTTGCTAGTCTGTAAGGCTTGTTTTTTACCTACACATCTATTCTAACATGGTATT
Organism: Limnanthes douglasii subsp. nivea; assembly: GCA_036936605.1. Classification (NCBI taxonomy): domain Eukaryota; kingdom Viridiplantae; phylum Streptophyta; class Magnoliopsida; order Brassicales; family Limnanthaceae; genus Limnanthes; species Limnanthes douglasii. The sequence goes on from JAUPFV010000001.1 coordinate 159,893,619, forward strand.
AGAGCCACAACGTCCAAAACCCTAGCCTCCAAAATTGTCCACTTGACCCGACGTGTTTCTGGTATAGTCTTCATCGCCCGACGTTTATCTGGCCTTCGTTCTCTCGAGACCGACGTATATCTAGTCTTTTTCCCCTAGTGTACACGTGTTTCTGGCATAGCCTTCATCATCCGACATATATCCGGCTTTTGTTTTCTCGAGACCGATGTATTTCCAGTATTTTTCCTCTTGCGCCGACGTATTATCGGTCTAGTATTTTTTGTATTCTCATCACCGGCATTGTTTTGGTAGTTTCTCAAAGTCCTCTGATGACATTTGCGATTCAGTCTACTCCTTGAAGTACTTCCTTGTTTTCCCCACGTTATTCTCAACTTTTTTGTGCTTATTGTCACAAAATTGGCCATGAGGAATCCAATTGTTACGCTGAACATGGGTAACCTGCAAGCTAGGTGAAACGTCCGGACCTCCAGGTTGTGGCAGTGCTCCAATTCTGTGCAGCACGACGTCAGGGACAACTTGGGTTCGTCGACTGTGGCTATTAATGAGTTACTTGCTGATGAGGCTTCTCTACTTTCTGGTCAGTTGCAGCAGTTGCTTTCGGTTCTTTCAGCAGACAAAGTTTCAAGACTAATTGGCTTTTGAGTTGTGATTTATTCAGTACCTCTTGGATTATTGATACCAGGGCTTCTTATCATATGACAGATAATATCTCTCTATTGCCAAATGTTACTATTATGCCAGCCTGTGTAGGACCTCTGCCCGATGGTTCTTAGGTTACTACTACACATTATGGTAGTGTGCGCTTATCTTGTCAGTTGTCTTTTCATAATGTATTTTTGGTTCCCAAGCTTGCCTATAATTTGTTTTCAGTATCTCACTTGATTGATGATCTCGACTGTATTGTTTGTTGTGTTAAGTTTGGATGTGTTATTCAGGACTGTCGATCAGGGACTTTGATTGTTCAAGGTGAGCGGAGAGGTGGAATTTACTATTTCAGCGGTGTTGAGAAAATCAAAGTTTGTAGTGCTGCATTGAATGGTAGTGATGCTGAGTTGTGGCACCGTAGGTGTGGAAATCCTTCAGCTAAGATAGTTCAGTATTTATCTTTTATTTTTAGCACTGGTAATAGGAGTGTAGCTCATCCGTGTGATGTTTGTTTTCACGCTAAATAGACTCGCGAGTGTTTCTCTGTCAGCGATTCTAAAGCGAGTGCTTGCTTTGAATTAATTCATTGTGGTTTTTGGGGTCCTTATCATACTTTTTCCTCCTATGATGCGCGATATTTTCTCACTATTTTTTATGATTACTCTCGTCTTGTATGGATTTATTTGTTGAAAAAACATAATTAACTTGAATGTATTTACATTTTCTCGCAATGGCTAAGAAACAATTTAATGGAGTTGTTAAGAAAGTGCGCAGTGACAATGGTACTGAATTTCTCCCCGTGCACCGTGTTTTTTATGAGTTTGGTATTGTTTTTCAATCTTTATGTGAGGGTACACCGCAATAGAATGGTAGGGTCGAACGAAAACATAGATATATTTTGAATGTTGCTCGTGCTCTCAGGTTTTAGGGTAACTAACCTATTAAATTTTGGGGGAGTGTATTTTGATTGTCAGGTATTTGACTAATAAAACTCCTTCTCAAGTTTTGGGTTCTAAGAATCCATTTGAGAAGTCTAATAAAACTGCCAGGTCTGGCTTATATTTTCTCTGAGCTTCGTGTGTTCGGGTCTCTGTGTTATATACATGATCAGAGGTCTAAGGGTGACAAGTTTTCTAGTCGTAGTCGTTAGTGTGTTTTGCTTCACATGATGTGAAATTTTTTGAACATATATTTTTATTTACATCTGTTACTATGCTCTCTGAGTTGGCTTGTCCTGAGACTGGGGTAACTACACCTCATACTACTGCTCCGAAGTTTTAGGAGGAAGTAGGGAAGGTCTCGCCCATTGAAGATCAGGAGTCCAGCATGGCGGGTTTCTTGTGGTAGCGCCACTCGTGGAGGTTGCCGAGGTTGGTGATGCGCAATCTCCTTCTCCGGTTGGTGGCAGCAGTGTTTCGGATCCGCCAGTAGTTTCAGATGTTGTTTCAGACACTCTAGGCATTTCTTCAGATCTTGAAGGAGGAAAGCGTAGTAAATTCTTTCTACTCGTTTGAAGGATTTCGTGATGATTACATTAGTACAATCAATGTTATCTGATCCTCGTGCTTTCGGTTCTAGTTCGGCTCATGATCATTGTATTCCTTATCCTCTCACTCATTATACAGACACTTCTCGTTTCTCATTGGCACATCACTCTTTTCTTGCATCTGTTACCTCTAAGGATGAGCCTAAGTTATTCTGAGAGGCTATGGAGCACTCTGGTTGGAGAGAGGCAATGCAAAGGAAATTCAGGCACTCGAGGATAATCATACTTAGACTTTGGCGCATCTACCTCTAGGGAAGGAAATCTTTTGGGGAGTCAGTGGATTCATAAATTAAATATCATGTTGATGGGAGATTAGAGCGCCTCAAAGCTCGTTTGGTCGTGTTTGAAAATCACCAAGTAGAAGGGGTTGATTATACAGAGAGCTTTGCCCTTGTTGCCAAGATTATTATTGTACGTCTTTTCTTGGTGATTGCAGCCACTCAGAATTGAGAGTTACATCTGATGGTTGTACATAATGCATTTTTGCATTGTGATCTGGATAAGGAAGTTTACATGAAAATTCCTCCAAGTTTTGAAAGAGGGCGCGAATGACAAGTCTGTCGCCTTTGCAAATCGTTGTATGGCCTGAAGCAGGAACCTCAGTGTTGGTTTGCCAAGTTAGTGGTTGCACTGAAGACGTACGGGCTGGGTCAGTCTTATTTATATTATTCTTTATTCTCTTATTCCACGGGTTGTTGTCGAATGCATGTTTTAGTGTACGTTGATGATCTTATTCTATCTAGGAATGACCGTGAGGCATTGGTGGAGTTTAAGAAATACTTGAGAACTTGCTTTCATATGAATGACTTAGGTCATATCAAATATTTTATTGGATTTGAAGTAGCACGGATTCCCGCAAGTATCTTTCTTTGTAAACATAAATATACTCTCGACATTATTTTAGAGACACATTTAGTTGGCAGCAAGCCTGCACCATTTCCCATGGAGCAAAACCACCAGCTGGGCAAGAGCAAGTAGGCGTTATTCATTGACGGGTTCCTTTACCGCAAGTTGATGGACATACAGATATATTTGGCGTTTACACAGCCATATATCTGTTTTTCTGTACATAATTTATTTCATTTTCTGCAGAAACCACGGGAGGATCATTGGCAGGCTGTATTACGAGTTGTTCGTTATCTGAAAGGGAGACCGAGTCAGGGAATTCTTCTGCCAAGTAGTTGTAATCTCACTCTGATAGGCTTGTGTGATTCTGATTGGGCTGGATGTCCTAAGATTTGGCACAATGTGAGTGGTTGGGTGGTGTTCTTGGGTGATTCCCCTGTTTCATGGAAGACTAAGAAACATGTTGCTGCATTGTCTTCCGCTGAAGTATAATACCGGTCTATTACAAGATTGACTTGTGAGTTGAAGTGGTTGCACGGTTTGCTTAAGGATTTTGGGGTCTCACACTCAGTGGCTATGCAAGTTTTCTATGATAGTCAATTAGCTTTACATCTTGCCCACAATCCTGTGTTCTATGAGCATTCAAAGCATATTGAAGAAGATTGTCATTTTCTACGGGATGCGATACTTGATGGGGTTATTTGCACATCTCACGTGCCCACTCAGTCTCAGTGTGCAGATATCTTTGCCAAAACACTAGGCAAACAACAGTTTGAGTTTTTGTTTGGCAAGTTGGGCATTTATATTTTGCATGCTCTAACTTGACGAGGGGTGTTAGAGTGTGAGGATTTAAATAAAATGTATATGGGCTATGGTTTACTTTAACTACACTATATATATACACTCTAATTGTGATATGCCGAAAGAGGTGATTTGCTTTATGTGTTGAAAGGTTGAAGATGTGAGAGACACATTCACTCAATGTTTCAAATGCTTTCTTTGTGCTTCTAAATTATTTACTTATATTTTCCTACTCAACATATTCAGATCCTATCGTCATTTGTTTCGTATACAACACATTCACAATTCTCTCAGAAAAAACCAAACACTCAACAGAATTTACTTTTCGATTTTAATATTATGCATATAATGTTATATTGTATTGGGTTTTTGGGTTGGGTTAGTTTTAATTAGGTTTGACCCGGTCCGTTTATAATTATGATAGGTAAATGGTAACTTGAAATGGTAACTTTTTAAGTTAAATCATAAATATGAGTTAGCATCCTACTTGACATGGACAAGGGTATTTTTGGCCAAACATTTGGTGGACCAATCTTGCAACAAAACTTGATACCACGTGTCAATCTCTCCGATTTCACATGTGTGGGGGACTATATTTTCAAATTTTTAAAACGAAAAGGATGAGTTTTATGCAGAAGTGAACGAAAGGATCTATGTTCATAAGGGACTAACGGTGCCTTTTACCCGCTTTTGTTCTAATAATAATGTCTTTATTTAGAAAAAAAAAATCTCTTATTTATAATGGGTTATTTTTGTAAAAAATATTATTTGACTAAAAATGGCAAAGGCCTATTTTGTAAAGATTATTATTTGACTCAAACGGGCAAACAACATTTATATGATTAAGCACCATCAATTCTTGCAGAAATTTCACTCCTTATCCTAAGATGACTTGAGAATGAAAACGTATTAAAAATTAGAAAGAAAACAAATAAGTATGTCAAGAAAGGAGCTAGTACAACACCAACACTACAAAAGAATAAATACACAAAGAGCTCAAGTACTTGGTGTATACATATAGTACCACACCATTACAGAAGAATAAATACACAAAGAGCTCAAGTACTTGGTGTATACATATAGTACCACACCATTACAAAGAATGAAGGGGATATATAGTCTCTAGAATGAAAATAAAGTGATTAGAGTAAGACAGAGAAACCTAGAGGAATATAACTCATATCCGCAGCTTGTGGGTAATGCGACTGGCTTGACGACGATTTTTGATTCAGGCACATTTGAACTACCACCATTGCTTCCTGATGCCGGAACCGTCAAATCATCATTACCGCGACTGGCTTGACGACGACTTTTGATTCCGGCACATTTGAACTACCACCATTGCTTCCTGCCTCCTCCTGAGCGTACAAAACGAATGCTGAACCATCACCACACCAAAATGAATGCTGAACCATCACCACACCACGAGAGTGGCAAAAAGAATATCAGAGCCAGGTTTCGATCCTGGGACCTGTGGGTTATGGGCCCACCACGCTTCCGCTGCGCCACTCTGATTTGATATTTATATTGTTTACATTTCTTTTCTTGTCACAAGTTCTCGTCGCAAGAAAGTGTATAGGTTATTGATTAGTAACATTGTTTTTTTTTTGTCTTTGTACCTGATTTAGCTATTTACCATAAACACAGAATAAATAATACCACTAAGGATTTTAAAATAGTTAATATATAGGAAGGCCAAAGATATTGAGGGATGCATACATGCACTCACCACACGTAAAACTTTAGACAATAGATTACTTAAAAAGAAGGAAGTTGTATTCAACATAAAGTTTAACCAACATTAGATTGCAGCCCAAAATGAGCGTAAGATGTGCAATAAAACTAGCATCCTAAACAACGAGAAATCACGAAAACTGAACAACCAAACGTCTATTTGACTTAGCAGTAGCTTACCTCAGAATTCAGAGAATTAATTCCAACCTCAAGCGATTCGGCTCTCTCCAGTCGAAGTGTATTCCCCGAATGAATAAAAAGAATGAGATCTGTTGAACATCATTATGCACAGCTATAAGTTGTGTGTTAAACTTCCTCCCTTCCTTCGAGATGCACTTTGCATTCACTGAGGACACTGCAAAAAGTAGGATAACATACATCGAAAAGAAGCGCAGCCGAGATAGGCAGAAGACACTCAATCTCTAAAAGCAATAAACTTACCAGACTGAATTCCATGACCCTTCTTTGAGGTGAGAAGCTCAAACAGCTCTAGTTTGTTTTCCGCAAATATGTTATCTTCTACAATCAGAGCCAGGTCAAACCCTATACAATGATATTACAAGGACATTCAATCATAGTGTAAATAAGAGATTTGTAGGAAACCCTTAGAGTTTAATTCACCCTAAATTAGTGTATAAGACACAATCTACCATAAGATATTCATACATAACACCAGAAAAGGAAAGCATCAGACTACTTAGATCGAGACAAACTACAATTCGTCAACTCCTATTGGGCTCTAAAGACACAGAACAAAAAGCAATAATAGGATAGCCAACATCGAAGATCATCTATGTACCTAAACATAAAAAATCTACAAGTGGTATAAATGTAATCCTTCAGATTAAGAAACAAATTCACGAACGAATCGAATGCAGTTTCCATTCATCATCCATGAACTCGTCTACAGGTGGGTACAAAAGAAACCACTAACCGATTTTGGGTAGGAACAGTAGCAGAATCCATCCAAATCGTAACGAATAGTATCATTTTGTGTTAGTGTTCTTCTTCTACGGTGGTGGTTTTAGTGTTTCTTCGCCGTCGATCTGCATCGTATTTTATGTAGAGAGTGATAAGGATACATTTGTTGTCGTAGAGCGGTGGAGTGGAGTGTTGCTTTAATGACTTCAGGCTTTATCGAAAGAACTAGATCATTATTTTGGATTTGAAATTTTGTCCGTTTATTACTCCGTATCTCATAAAATCCAAGGAAAACGGAATGTCACTCTCGGCTATTGTTTTAGAAAAACTCCGAATTAATTAAAAAGAGTTTGCTATGTAATTTTTGACAAATTTTGAAGTGTTCAATTATAAGGGAATTGTCACCACACATTACCCTCACTTAATATTCAATCTATTGTTATTCTTTATTCACTCTTTATTTTATGTATTTAACTCTTATTTGATATTCGACTTTTATAATAATATATTTTAAATACCCAATACTTCATATAGGTTTTTCTTATTTTGAGAAGTTATTTTTTTTCTTTTTGTTTTATCTTTTAATTTTTAAAATCGATAAGCCGTCTTTTTATCTTTATTCCGGATTCGAATTCAATTTTTTTTATCATTGCTAGTTCCACTGCGAATCAGATTTCAAAGTCTAAGAGCGAGGGTTTAGTTTTGTTAAACAATACCTAACGAACTACTTTCATCGAAGTGTAATTCATTCGTCATTGGGAGTATTAAACCAATTTCATGGTGTATCGTAACAGGTTTTTTCAGATGAGTTGTTTCTTATGTATCGTTGTTATAACATGTGACATTTGGTCATCGAATTATCGAAGGTGAGCAGATTGGTTATGTCACGTCATCAGAGTATTCATTTGTTTCTTATATTTTTAGAAATCGGTTGTATAATAGCACGTTTTCATCCATTTTCCTTTTATTATAAGTTATAAAGTGGTTGTATAATGTACATCCTTTAGTTAGTGATTTTGTTTAGGTTATGAAATATACATAGACTCAATTTTAGATTTTGCACGTATGTTTCTTGAAGATACGAGTTGACTGGGGAAGAAGATGAGATTCATGTGCATGTGAACATGCGATCATAGTAGGAAATATTATTATTGAGACATCCGATTCATTTAGTATATAACATGTGAGATGTTAACATGTTATTCATGCGAGATTATGCATGACTATTATGCGGTTCTTTTGATTTCTAATTTTAGCGAGTTTGAAAACTTCGAAAATATTGAAAAATATGTTGAAAGTAGATGGGATGTGTTGGTTAGAGTAAGTACAATATTAACAACTATTGCGGTGGTAATAGAGACGAATTTTATGGGTTTGGTTGGATATCTTGATGTTAAGTATTTAAAAAGTGTTTGTTTTCTTATAGAACAACATGCGATTAATAAGGTTGTTGAAGAAAAGCGTAAAACGTGTGACATAAGTTTGTTTGAAGCCTCAAATAATCAGTTAATTCATGGGCAGAGTAGTAAAGGTTTAAGTCTCTTTAATCATAAAAAAATGGTACTACTGGTTGGGTTAATGCAATTACAAGTGTTGGTCAAGTTTTTTATCAAAGGGTTGTAACTCTAAGGTTATCTTTATATCGATATGCCTTAGAGCGTGGTTTTTATTTCAAATACATACATGATAAAATATGTAAGATAACTACTTATTGTGAAAATAAAATCTCAACCAGATGCAAAATTCAGACTTTATGAATCACTTAATTCCACCACCGGCTTCATGATCATTAAATGAGTTGTTGAACGACATACTTGCAGTCCCGGTTTATCCAAACAACATAAAAAAATTGGGAATCCAAGTTGATTGCTATATAAATTTATGATTCCATATGGACATGTAATTCTGTGACAAAAAATCGCATGCTGAACAGGACTACATTTTAGGCATTTATTATCGTCTCTTATGAAATGCTTTAGAGAAAACAAAAAGGTAATTCTTCTCGAGATAGTTCTATTTCATCTAATTTACTGGATGGATACTTTAAAATAATGAAAAATCGTGATATTACGACCGACTACCATTTGGAATATACTTTCGGAAACAACTTCAAGCGTTGTTTCATAATATTCGGTTCCTGTCTTTATGGTTTTCATTCATGTCATCTATTTTTATTTTCCGATTGAACATTTTCAACCGACAATAATATGAGTGTATTTCTCTTAGACAGATCAAAATATGATAACAACGGTAAATTTTATGCCTTTATGGTTTTTATTTCATACATATAACATATGATTCGTGACCATATGGTCATGTATGACCTGTATGCAATAGTTTCACCTTCCAGAATGTGATTCCAATGTTTATGAGCATGCGAGTCTAGTTATACATATAATTTGATTCTTAGGATAATGACCATGAGATTCTAGAGTTGATAACCATGCGAAGCTAGTTATATCGACAATTCAATTCGAGTATAATAGACACCATGCGATACATATAATACCAGTTTAATGTTTTTTTCAGGTATATTTCATGTTGGATTTAATAGTATTGGTTGTACAAATTTTATCAATTTGCTATGGTTTCTAGAGATTTTAAAACCTCACTTTGCTGAAACGTTAAATCACTTTTATTTTAGACTGTCATTTCAGACCGTTATTTGAGGTATGCTCTCAGTCGTTATAATATAAATTTTAAATCTATGATGATTCATTGGTTAAAACAATGTGCTTATGCTCCAACTATAAATTTTGTAATAAAAAACTTAAAGTGTTTATTAGTGAAGAAGGTTAGAGAGTTATTAAGTTTCTCGATAATTTACCTTGCAACAAATATGCTAAAGAATTTGTTCAATGGAAACGGTATGGTATTATGACATCTTCTCCAGCCAAATCGTTCAGTTATTAGATTAAATATATATGTAGTCGACCCAATATTAAATTAATTGACAAGGTTCGATTTTTAGCTATAACACAAATTTTATAAGGTTATTTGGAAGGGCTTAACCATTGAATTAATAAAGTCATTCTGCAGTATGAGCATTTACAAGTCAACGTACTCTTTTAGCATACCCGCTTTAACCATTTTTGGTGAATGATCAAGCTCTAATAAGTCACCATAAGTTCTATCTCCCAACTTGAACGATGAGTTGGAAGGCATAAGAAGAAGCGTATTCCGTCCGTGGTAAAAATAACAACTAGAAAGATGAAGTGGGGTCGTTGTTCGAATTTAGGTCATAATAAAAGGACTTGTGAGGAACTTGTTTAAATGTCTGAAATATTTGTTGTCCATGTTTTGTATTTTTAATTTCACGACGCTTATAAACTCTCTGTTTCGCATAGTGCAAATTGTTTCTTTTTCTAGTCATACAAAAGGCCATGATTAAAAACATTATAGTGCAGCTTAGAGTATGTAAACATACATTTCTAGTTAAATTAAACATGTGATTCTACTTAGTGAAACTCCAAACGTTTATACTTAAACTAAATATGCGATTCTAGTTGAACTAAAATGCGGTTCTACTTAAACCAAACATCTTTAAACCCAAGATGAGGTTCTACTCTATGCGTTTCTTCTGTATTTGAACATGTGTTCCTAGACCAAGATACACATATGTTTATATTGTAATTAACAATGAGAGACAAGTGTAACTAAACATGACATTCTAATGTGACTAATCATGAATTTATACTGTATAATGTATTTAAAAGTGGGAGTATAATGTAACTAAACGTGCAATTCTACATAAACTAAACATGCATTTTCTATTGTAATTAAACATGCATTTCTGTTGTAAATTACACATGCGTTTCTACTGTAATTGAACATGAGTTTCTAGTTTAATTAAACATGAGTTTCTACTGAAACTAATCATACATATCTACTTAAACTAAAATATAGTATATATATTGGACATGCATAATAAACAAATATTAGATCAAAGGCCTTGGTATATTAACGAAATTCACACTACAATATGTTAGAAGTCAACAAAAGAGAGAAACCTTATCATGGTTTATGGTTTCAACCCTAACAAAAAAAGTAGAATATTTTAGGCTTGAACATTTTACGGTGCGAGAAAATAACAAAAACATAAAAAAAAATTAAAATATTATAAAAAGAGTGTTCTTCTTTAGACTATTCTTCTTCTTCATCCTCCTTCTCATCATCCTCGTCATCTTTTCATCATCAGTCTCTTGCTCTTTTTATTCCGTGGTATATTCATGTAAAACAGATTACAATATGGACCATTAATACTACTGAATATTTGACTTTACTACAAAATAAAAACCATGAAATTTTAGTGCTACAAAAAATGCAATTTTAGTTATACTAACCGTGTGTTTCTATATAAAATAGAAACCATGCAAGTTTAGTGTTAACGAACATACGTTTCTAGTGCTACTAATCATGTGTTTCAACATTGAACAAACATGCGAGATCAGTGTTACCGAACATGCATTTCTAGTTATACTAACTATGTGTTTCTACTGTAAATAAAAAACATACGATTCTAGTAATATTAAGCATGTGTTTCTAATGTAACCAAACATAAAATCAAAAGATAAAGACACACACTTATCAAATTATTTGATATTGTTTTTGTTTTATTTTTTCTATTTTTTTTGGAACTTTTGTCCAAATGGATTATGCTCGAACTCAAGCTCTTTCCAGGTTGTCTGAACCAATAGGAAATGATGGACGGACTCGACATATGTACACTAGGCGTTCATACTCTTCATAATTTAGCTATAAAACTATTGATGTAAATTATTTTCAATTAAATTCCGGTATCATTTATCGGGTAAGATATAAACATGAGGGAGGGTTCAAAATTATTTTATGTTTGTTATACTTTCAATCCTTAGCCAACATAACATAGCTAACATTCTTCAAATTAGCCTATTTTTCTTTGTTTGTTTGTTGCTAACAAAACCCTATTTTTCATTCTTCAAATTAGCCTATTTTTGGTTGTTTGTTGCTAACAAAATTCGTTAAATTTAGGAGAAACAAATTGAAGGAAAATACAGTTACTTCGACTTTTGGTATTCTGCATACGAAGAAACTATATAAAGCTCGAGAGAAGTGCATATATGAAACCACAATTACATCTAAACATGGGGATCTTTAACATGAAATCTTTGCTTTTCGTGTTTGCCCTCGTCATTTCGGTTTTGGCTATGATGAACAGCCCTGTAGCAGCTGTCAACTATTCTAACCTGAAAGGCGCGTCGTCGTTTGAGAGAGGACAGGCCAATCCCTATACTCGCGGTTGCAGCAAGACCACCAGATGCCGTAGCTGAGGTCTTGGATCTATAGAACTATAGAATAAACAAAACCAAACTATAGCCTAATGGGTTTTATACCCTTCGTGTATCATCCTATATATTGTTGTTCCGAGTCTGTCATAATGAAGAGATGATTGTTGTTTCATGTTAAATGATATTTTTCTGTCTAATATGCTCCACATGGACCTTTAAGCTCTATGATTATAGCAGGGCGAGTGCTGAACTCCCCTACTTCATACCTTGTTAATTGCTACCAATAAATAAAAGTGTTACCTTTTTAATTAGCAACCAGCTACTAAATCTTAAACTGCCGAACCCCGTGGGCCTATGAAATATACGTGTTCGTATTATCCATACACTACGATAAACATCTTTCTAGAACGAAATTGGCCGCGATGAAACTAATGGACGAGATGAAATAGGTCGATTAGGCCGTGGCGGAATAAGTGTTATTCATTCGAACTTTCAATATTATAAAATCTTAAATAGCCGAATAAATTGCATACCAAAGTTATGCTTTTTAAAATTTAAATGTAATTAATTCGAAATTTCGATTTTATAAGATTGAAAATTAACTTGATATTGTTATATATTATCCGAAATCGCATCAAATAATATATAACAAATCGCGGAAAAAATAATAAAACCCTTTGTTAGATTCATCTATAGAAGAAACAAAAAATCAAGAATACTTACGGGTTTGCCTGCTGCTATCCATCTAGTATTCTCTACAGTTCTTTTGCGTTCTTTAGCGATTCCACGTTCTCCGGCGATTCCGTTTATGAAACTAGGAGACCTGCAGAATCAGATTAGAAAAGAAGGAAAAGTTTCCAGACACTAAGGAAGCGGCCGTATTTCTGATTAGGGTTTAGAGTGATGAAATAGCTAAACATAGCCCCTTATTTATAGACTTTACAATGTGAAGCCCAACATTGTAAAGCCCATCCTTTATGACTTCCTTGTGTCCGGGACCATAACCCAATAAATTGATAATTCAATTTATATCCCTGATTTATTAATTCAGAGATTTGGGCCCTCTTCATCACAGTGCCCAAATTCAACCTGGTTACCACACTTGAGCCCATAACGCCTTTTTACCCATAGATCCAATTTAGTTAATTAAATAATTAACTCGACTACTTTTGATTTGAACTTCCTTAAGACAATAATCGAATATGTTTATTTAGCATGTCGGTCCAAATAATTGTTAATCTATAAATATATTAAATAAATATATTCCAAAAATCTTCCACTTGGACCGTCATATGCTACTCAAGAATACATATTCAACTTTAATGGGATCCCTATATTCATTGTCAATGTACAAACGGTACAACCCCGTACATGAATGATAACAATAAAGGACTAAAGACCTTTTTCTCGTAATGTGAACAATAGGATGCAACAGTAATCACATTACCATTATCAATCTATTACTTGGGCCAATTATGGAGCGTGGCATAAGAGTAATATGGCTTGTAATTGTACATATCTACTCTTAAATGGTTCCTACTTTTGGAGATCCAATACAATACAAATATCAATAAATATTTCCAAGCATATATATATATTGCAATAAACTTTAATGTGCACAATACTGCAAAATATAACATCAGATCCTATTACAAACTCTCCCACTGAAACTAACAATCCTCTAAATCAACTACACCCATATTGATGGTGTGTCCCTGGAAAACCTTAGGCAAAACCGCCTTTGTTAGGGGATCTGTTATCATGGAGTTTGTACCGATGTGCTCTATACTTATCTGACCCATCTGTACTCTTTCTTTAACAGACAGAAACTTTATGTCTATGTGTTTGGATTTAGACGCGCTCCTGTTGCTGTTAGAGTACTGCACTGCGGAATTGTTATCGCAATATAACCTCATAGGGCTTTCTATCCCTTGTACAATGCGTAATCTAGTAACAAAATTCTGCAGCTATAGTGCCTGGTTTGATGCCTCAAAGCATGCAACAAATTATGCTGCCATGGTGGACGATGCAATAAGTGTTCGCTTTACACTTTTCCGGGATATTGCACCTCCAGCCAATAAGAATATGTTGCTTGACGTGCTTTTTAATGTGTCTGCGCATCCACCAAAATCCGAGTCGGAATACCCGATGATCTCCAGTTTATCCGACTTCCTATATGTCAGCATGTGCCCCTTTGTTCCTTGCAGATATCAGAATACTCTTTTAACTACTTTCCAGTGATCCATTCCTGGGTTACTAACATATCTCCCCAACATGTTTACAGCAAAGGCAATGTCCGGCCTAGTACAAACTTGAGCATACATTAAACTCCCAACTGCAGAAGCATAAGGGACCGTTTTCATTTCCTCAATCTCAAGTTTTGTCTTAGGACATTGACTCGGACTAAGTCTGTCAAACTTTGCTATAGGGGTACTTAGGGGTTTGCAATCTGCCAATCCGTAACGTTGTAACACACTTTTAATGTATGCTTTTGTGATAATCCAAGAATACCACGAGAACGATCTCGATGTATCTGGATTCCTAACACAAAATTGGCATCACCAAGATCCTCCATATCAAACTTGTCTGATAGAAATATTTTTGTAGTGTGTAACAATTCCTTATTGTTCGAGGCAAGCAATATGTCATCCACATATAATATAAGAAATATGAAATTACTCCCACTGAACTTGTGATAAACACAATCCTCAACCGAGTTGATCTCAAAGTCATAACCGACTATCACCTCAAAGAATTTGTGATACCATTGACGAGAAGCTTGTTTAAGCCCATAAATAGATTTCTTAAGTCTGCAAACCAGATCTTTTGAGTTACTTTCTACAAAGTGTTCTGGTTGCATCATGTAGATCGTTTCCTCAATATTACCATTGAGAAAAGCGGTCTTAACATCCATCTGATGAAGCTCAAGGTCAAAATGTGCAACTAATGCCATGATTGTTCTAAAGGAATCCTTCGTCGATACTGGAGCGAAAGTTTCTTTAAAATCAATCCCTTCACGCTGAGTATAACCTTTCGCTACAAGACGTGCTTTATGTCTTTCCACATTACCCAGGGAATCGCGTTTGGTTTTGTAAACCCATTTACAACCAATTGCCTTTTTCCCTTCAGGTAATGGGACAAGATCCCATACCGCATTGTCCTGCATTGATTTATACTCTTCTTTCATAGCGTCAATCCACTTTTGAGATTCAGAGCTTGCCATGGCCTGTTTGTAGGATGAGGGATCATCTACAGTTCCAGCACATAACTCATCATGCTCCTGAAGATATACTATAAATTCTGGACCTATAGTACTCTTCCTTTCTCTAGTGGACCTTCTTAATAACACTATTTCCTCCTGTTGCACTTCTTGAGGAGGTAGAGTTTGATCATTATGAACGATGTCATTTTGATTCCCTTGTGGAAGATTACCTTGAGGTTCCTCTTGTTCTACCTGAATATCTGTATCCTGGTTAGAACCCTCAAGTGGAGCATCAGTGTTAATCTGAGGATTACCTTGTTCTAATGGGATCGAAATGATTGGCATTACCGCCCAATCTTCAGATATCTCAGTATCCCTATTAAAACCTTCATGAATCTTTATGGATTCTTCCTCAAAATCAACATATGTTTCCTTATTCTTCCCCCCAAACTCAACATCCTCTAGAAACTTGGCCGTTCCTGTCTCAAATATTGTACCAGTGAGAGAATCATAAAACTTAAACCCTCTAGAATGTTCGGAATAACCTATGAAGAAACAACTAACTGTTTTTGGGTCCAGTTTCTTTTCTTGAGGTTTGTAAGGCCTCGCCTCAGCTGGACAACCCCACACATGCAGATGCTTTAAATTAGGTTTACGCCTGTTCCAAAGCTCATATGGAGTCCTAACAGTATCCTTTGTGGGTACTCGATTGAGTATATAAGCGGCACATTTGATGGCTTCCCCCAGAGAGATAATGGTAGAGATGAGTGACTTATCATGCTTCTAACCATATCTTTTAGTGTTCGGTTCTGTCTCTCAGATACACCGTTCATGCGACGTGAACCGGGCATAGTGTATTGAGGGACTATTCCATACTTCTCTAGGTACTGTGCAAAGGTTCCTGGACGTTGTTCACCCGATCCGTCATATCTACCATAGTATTCACCACCACGGTCAGATCTAACGTTCTTAATGCTTTTACCAAGTTGTTTCTCAACCTCGGTCTTAAAAGTTATGAACTTGTCCAGGGCCTTATACCTTTCTTGTTGACCGAACCTTGACCCGGTCCTTTGCCATCTGCTTTCCGCTTAGGTCCTGCCTTATTTGGTGATGTAATCACATTAGCCTCAAGCGCCGTGCCTTTAAGTCTTTCCTCATCCTGTGCAGCGTGGGAAATCAATTCAATGATATTCCACTTTTCTCGCATGCAGTTATAGGTGGACTGGAAATACTTAAATCGGTCTGGCAGTGAATGAAATGTGAATCCCACTATGCATTCCTCAGGTAAGTCTAAACCGATTGCCTTTAACTTTTGGCCAATCATCGACATTCCCAGAATGTGCTCCCGGATTTTACCTTTGCCATTATACTTTTTGGTAGCTAGCTCGATGAGCAAACGCTGCATCTCTCCCTTTTCATTTTTGGCAAATGCTTTCTCAATCTCCGTGAGAAAGACCGAGGCAGTGGTAACACCTTTAGGGACAGCCCCACGCAATGCTACTGGTATTTCCTGTAACAAGAGCGCCATGCGTAACTTATTTGACCTTTCCCACTTTTCATCAGCCTTAGTTTCATCCGGTGTACTTTCCGGACTAAGGGGAGATGGTTTGGGAGTTAACAGTGCATAGTCGTAATCATGTACAGATAAAAACAGAAACATTTCTTCCTTCCACAATTGGAAGTCCGAACAATCCAACGTCGGTGGACGATTCCCCAAAACATTGTAACCCATGGATACTATAATAAGAACAAACAACACAAAGCACATCTAGCATCTTGACATATAAATGAAAACATATGCATAAACATGACAAATACATGTCAAAACATAAAATTCCTTGATAATAGATACCGGAGGGCAAATCAAATTAACATGAAATTTTATGAGTTTGAGAAAAATACTATGATCATTATTTTAATTTTCTAATTGCCAATGAGACCTTCCGGAGGGCCGATGTCATTTACATATATTAAAATAACCATAATTTGATTTTCTTAAGTACCGGTGAAACCTTCCGGAGGGCCGATTTCACCTACTTAAAATCAAAAAATTGTAAGGCTGAATTTAATTTATCCTTAAGTACCGATGAAACCTTCCGGAGGGCCGATTTCATCTAATTAAAATTAAAATCAGCATAAAGACCATTTTCAATAATTTTCTCCCGTTCATGATTAATTTAAACCCAAACGTGAACCTTCCGGAGGGCCGATAATATTTGAATTTAAATTAATCCCCGAACTTTTCGAAGCCTAGGATCCTTAAGAAAATTAATTTTAACCTTCCGGAGGGCCGATTAAATTAATTTCTTAGTTTCACCTACCGGTCTACGAAACCTTAATCATGCATCGTCATTTAATAATTCACACACACAATTTAATTCACAAATAAACAAAAAAAATATCAAAGCATCATATTTGTGAAATATATTGTTCAAATATTTTCAAATTAATAACTTTTTTTTTCTTAAAAAAAATAATATTTTTTATTATTTAACTTAATATTTGCAGCAGCCTGCACGTGCAGCAGGCTGCTGCAAATATTAAGCCCTGCTGCAATTTGCAGCAGGCTATCGCAGCAGTCTACCGCTGCTGCAGCAGCTTACCTGCCTGCTGCGATTTGCAGTAGGCTGCAGGTCCTGAACAGGCCCACCCTACAAATTTATTTGTAGTAATGCTGTGGGTTTTGGGTGGGTCCAGCCTGTATTCATCATGCTGTTATTACCGCTTGGGTATTTTTTCGTTGTCCTTATTCTTTTGGCGGTTACGGTGTTTATCGCCGGACAGCCTTCAATCAGCGTTAACATCAGGGGTTAAGCTGTCGATGAGCCACTGTCCCAATAATTTTGATTTTATTCGTTATTTTAGGGTTGATTTGATGCTAATTTTGGGAGAAAAATTCCAGATATCAATAAACCCTAATTTTACCCGAAACAAAAAAAAATCCCCAAACTATAAAAATTGCAATTTCCTGATAATAAAACATGTGTTTCAATACAATAAATCACATAACATGCTTTTCATACAATCCCTAAATCCACGCCCTACCAATTCAGTTAACACATAATCCCAATGACATGGACTCTTTACGATTAAGAAAAATATGCATCTTTATCTATCAATACTCAATTTGATTATTCTACTGAATCCAAAAGGGTTTATTTGGCTCTGATACCAATTGTTATATATTATCCGAAATCGCATCAAATAATATATAACAAATCGCGGCAAAAATAATAAAACCCTTTGTTAGATTCATCTATAGAAGAAACAAAAAATCAAGAATACTTACGGGTTTGCCTGCTGCTATCCATCTAGTATTCTCTACAGTTCTTTTGCGTTCTTTAGCGATTTCACGTTCTCCGGCGATTCCATTTATGAAACTAGGAGACCTGAAGAATCAGATTAGAGAAAAAGGAAAAGTTTCCAGACACTAAGGAAGCGGCCGTATTTCTCATTAGGGTTTAGAGTGATAAAATAGCTAAACCTAGCCCCTTATTTATAGACTTTACAATGTGAAGCCCAACATTGTAAAGCCCATCCTTTATTACTTCCTTGTGTCCGGGACCATAACCCAATAAATTGATAATTCAATTTATATCCCTGATTTATTAATTCACGCTTAAATGTTGAGATTTGGGCCCTCTTCATCACAGTGCCCAAATTCAACCTGGTTACCACACTTGAGCCCATAACGCCTTTTTACCCATAGATCCAATTTAGTTAATTAAATAATTAACTCAACTACTTTTAATTTGGACTTCCTTAAGACAATAATCGAATATGTTTATTTAGCATGTCGGTCCAAATAATTGTTAGTCTATAAATATATTAAATAAATATATTCCAACAGATATACCTTTTTTTTAATATTAGACTTGTATTAACGTTAAAAAATTTCATTAGTTACCAGTGTTTGACACCTATTGCAATCGTGTTACTAAAGTTTTTTGTGTGTTTTAAAACTAGTAACTTATGTTTAAGAATGTTACATATGTAGTCACCCATGCGTGACAACTAACCATACAGAGACATGTGGAATCCAAAGTTATAATTTTTTTGTTACAAATACGGGCATTAAACATTTCACATCTAAAATGCTTCTAAAACCGATTTGTTTCTTTCAGTTTAAAATATTCAGTGACCGTACTTGTAGTCACGCCAGTGTTGATCTACGCTCCGTTCATCATCAAGAAGGGGTATTTTGGGTGTGAAATGCCCAATGACTGTATTTATAACAAAAAATATTATAACTGTAGGTGGCACATGCCACTGTACCGTTAATTGGCACGCGCCAATGACCATATATGCAATATTTTAAAACAAAAATGACCCATTTTGAAGACGAAAGAACCTCAATGATAAGGAGGAAACAAATACCAACCACTAGTGATCAATCACGATTTTTAGCCCTTGTATTAGTATTGAAGGTTACAAGTTTTGGTTTAAGCGAAATTACAACATTAAGTGGCCTAATTATAGCTTTGTGTATCCCTAAATTTTGATGGAAATTTAAAATTTGGTGAAATTTGGCGTGATGGTTGTGCCTTTCATAATTCGATGCAGAGAATTATTACCTTTTCAGGCTTTTAATTTCGTTCTTTACCAATATAACTACTCATCTCCTTCAAGTTTGAAATAAGTGATGTTCTTTTGGGGGAGATGGAATCAATTTTATACAAAAAAAGTATTTCAAGTGATGATACTCTTAGTGTTTCAAGTGATGAAACTCTTAGCTTCAGAGAATTTAAGGCAACTGAATTTCCTTATGAAGTCACAAGTCTTTTTCTATTTTCTGGATTATTGAAAACATCGTAGTTGGATCGATTTTGGTCAAGGTAGAAGTATTTTAGATTTGATAAGTGGATGCCAATGGTAGCTTAGAAGCTCGAAAACTGCTTTCTTGGTAGAGTCTTCTTCATCCTCAATGATCGGCAACAACTTAATCAAGTTATGGTATTATCCTCTACGATCGACGACAACTTAATCAAGCTATGATGAAATCAAAGAAGTCATCAGGATCTGCCAAAAAACAACCATCAACATGACTTTTCTCCCAAGCTACATTAGACAAAGATTTCCCTACACTTATTCATAGCAAATAATTAAGAAAGAGTATCGTTGGAATCTCTTATCCTAATTCCTTCATAATCCTACTCTAAAATACAATCCAATATATGAACATTAAGATCCCTCTCTTTCATCTATCATGCAACGAATCTTACAATCCATTATTCAAATTAAATCTTTTGATGACTAAAAATTAATGAACACGTGAAAACCAAGGATAAAATCAACTCTACATATGTTCACTTCATGGATCATGACAAGAAAATCCTGGAATCCAGAGCCAAGACAACAGTTATTGGAAAATTTATAAAGGGTATGCCTTTAATGATAGAAAACTATAAATTCATTGGCTCTCTAGGCTTCTCTAGCTAAATTAGCATGCCAATTTTAGAACATCGGGAACTTAATGATAGAATTTGACATGCATGATGATATCAAGAAATTATGATGCAGAAATGTGCCAGTATTATATGCGGATTCTTAGGTAGACTTCTTCCTTATATCGTAATAAAGAGTCCTCTACGTTGGATCATAAACTTGATCCACTTAAAGGGCCCAACCCACTCAAAGGGTCCAACCCACTTAATAAGGCCAATCTAGAAAGAATATTCTAGAAACATTTAAATTAATATTTAGTAGTTTAGGTTGAGTGTAAGACACACTTTGATGTTGAGTGTAAGAAACACTTTTACCTTGAGTGTAGACTTGAGGTTGAGTGTTTAACTATCCATAAGATCTTAGATGGTGGATCATTGTCTCCACTATGGTTCTATAAATAGTGGAGGTCTCCCACCATCTAGAGCATCACCAAACACACTAAGAAGTAAAGTTCGAGAGAAAGTTAGAGTGAGAGAAAAAAGAGACAAGAATGCTCTCTTGAGTGTTAGAAAAATATTTTCTCTTCTAGTGTGAGTTGTAAGAGTGTTCTTGTAATATTTCTCCTTTTCTATCTCTATCAAAGTTGTTTGTTTGTTTTAAAGAGAGTGTTGTTTTATATTTTCCGCCAACAAAGTGGTATCAGAGCCACAAGCTCTTTCCAAAATTTTGTTTTTAAATTTTCAACATATTGGAAATTTTGTTTTTAAATATTCAACATATTTAAAAATATGGCAAATGATGTATCATCCTTCCAAGTTCCAACACTCAACAACAACAACTACGACAATTGGAGTATCAAGATGAAAGCTCTCGTTGGAGCACATGATGTGTGGGATGTTGTCGAAAAAGGTTTTGACGAACCCGAGGATGGAGCAAATCTTGCTCAAGAGGAGAAAACAACGTTGAAGGATTCAAGAAAGAGAGACAAAAAATCTTTCTTCCTCATCTATTAAGCATTAGATGATGATGGCTTCGAAAAAATTTCAAGCGCATCTTCCGCCAAGCAAGCGTGGGAGAAATTACAAATCTCTTACAAAGGAGTCGAAAAGGTGAAAAAGGTACGTCTCCAAACATTAAGAGGTGAATTTGAATCCTTACATATGAAAGCGTCCGAATCTATTTTGGAATATTTATCAAGAGTAGCAACCGTTTCTAATCAATTAAAAAGAAATGGTGAGAAGTTAGAAGATGTGAGAGTAATCGAAAAAATACTCCGCTCATTGGATCCTAAATTTGAGCACATCGTCGTGACAATTGAAAAAACTAAAGACTTGGAGAAACTGATGTTCGAAGAACTCCAAGGATCATTACAAGCCTATGAAGAAAAGCACAAGAAGAAGCAAGAGATCACCGAGCAACTCCTCAAAGTAGAATTGAAGGACATGCATACAAATCAAGGAGATGATAGAAACCAACGTAGCCGAGGCAGAGACAGAGGCCGCAGACGAGGTGGTTATCATGGCAGTGGACGTTGCTGGAATTACACCAACAATAATTCCAACTACAACTACGAGAAACGAGAAAGCTCAACACGAGGTCGTGGAAGAAGAAATCCAAACTCGAGGTATGATAAATCTCAAATCCAATGCTATAAATTTCAAAGGTTTGGACATTATGCTTCAGAATGCAGAGGCCCCAACAATAGAGTTGAGGAGAGGGCCAAGTATGTGGAGGAGAAGACGGAGGAAAAAGATATGTTACTACTAACATACAAAAACACTAATAAAGGTCAAGAGAACACTTGGTATCTTGACAGCGGTGCAAGAAACCATATGTGTGGGAAAAGAAGCATGTTCGTAGAGATCAATGAAGTAGTGAGTGGAAATGTCTCTTTTGGAGATGATAGCAAAATATCGGTGAAAGGAAAAGGTAACATTCTTATTCGTGCAAAAAATGGTAGTCACCAAATAATCTCAAATGTCTATTACGTTCCTAGCATGAAAAACAACATCTTAAGCTTGGGACAACTACTAGAAAAGGGCTATGATATTCATATGAAAAATTATAATTTTTTTCTAAGAGACGACAAAGGAGACTTAATTGCTAAAGTCCAAATGTCAAAGAATAGAATGTTTCCTTTGAATATTCAAAATGATGTTGCAAAGTGTCTTAAGGCGTGTTACAAAGATTCATCGTGGCTATGGCATGTTCGATTTGGGCATCTAAACTTTACAAGTTTAGATTTATTATCCAAGAACGAAATGGTGAGAGGGTTACCATGCATCAATCATCCTGACCAACTATTCGAAGGATGTTTACTTGGAAAGCAATTCAGAAAAAGCTTTCCAAAGGAGTCAGAGTCAAGAGCCAATAAACCTCTCGAGCTTATTCATACCGATATGTGTGCTCCAATCAAGCCGAGCTCTTTAGGTTAAAATAACTACTTCCTTCTCTTCATTGATGATTTTTCAAGAAAAACGTGGGTATATTTCTTGAAACAGAAATTCGAAGTCTTTGGAGTATTTAAGAAGTTCAAAGCAGTTGTGGAAAAGGAAATTGGAAATATGATTAAAGCCATGAGATCTGACCGAGGAGGGGAGTTCACATCCAACAAATTTCTAGAGTTTTGTGAAGCACATGGAATTCGTCGCCGCTTGACAGTTCCTAGATCACCTCAACAAAATGGTGTGGCAGAAAGGAAGAACAGAACAATCCTTGATATGGCGCGAAGCATGCTCAAAAGTAAGAAACTACCTAAAGATTTTTGGGCGGAAGTAGTGGCATGTGCGGTCTACTTGTCCAACCGATCTCCAACAAGAAGTGTTTGGGGAAAGACACCACAAGAAGCGTGGAGTGGAAGAAAGCCCGGAATTTCCCACTTGAGAGTATTTGGAAGCTTAGCTCATGTCCATGTACCAGACGAACAACGAACAAAACTCGATGATAAAAGCAAGAGTTTTATCTTCATCGATTACGACTCAAGTTCCAAAGGCTACAAGTTATACAACCCAAACAACAAGAAGTTTGTGATAAGCCGAGACGTGATAGTTGATGAAGAAGGCGAATGGGATTTTGGATCTCATACAAATGAGTTCACATTTTTTTCCCAAATTGAAGAAGATGAACATACAACAAATGAGCAATCAGAAGATGTTGCAACCCCACATACTTCACCAATACCATCTACTCATGGAGACTCGCCACCTTCATCATCGTCAAATGGTAGTCAAAATGAGAGAGCAGTGGAACGTACAAGAAGCCTTAGTGATATTTATGAGGTAACCGAACCAATGGATAACATTACACTATTTTGTCTCTTTGCTGATTGTGAGCCAGTGACATTTCAAAAGGCTGCACAAGAGAAAAAATGGAGAGAGACGATGGATGAAGAAATTAGAGCCATCGAGAAGAATGACACATGGAAACTCACCTCACTTCCCAAAGGGTGCAAGAGAATAGGCGTCAGATGGTTATAACAAACCAAGAGAAATGCTATGGGGGAGATTGGAAAACACAAAGCAAGGCTTGTTGCAAAAGGCTATAGTCAAAATGCGGGAATTGACTATGATGAGGTATTCGCCCTCGTTGCCCGATTGGAAACTATTAGACTAATAATTTCTTTGGCAGCTCAAAACAAGTGGAAGATACAACAAATGGATGTAAAGTCAGCATTTCCCAATGGCGTCCTTGAAGAAGAAGTCTACATTCAACAACCATTAGGATATGAGATCAAAGGCCACGAAGATAAAGTGTTGAAGCTAAAGAAGGCTCTTTACGGGCTAAAACAAGCACCAAGGGCCTGGAACAGTAGAATCGACAAGTATTTCCAAGAGAACGGCTTCAAAAAATGTCTGTACGAGCATGCTCTATACACCAAGATCAAAGGTGGAGATATTTTGATCGTGTGTCTCTACGTGGATGATTTGATCTTCACCGGAAGCAACCCAAGTATGTTCAATAAATTCAAGGAAGTAATGACGAAGGAATTTGAGAAGACAGACTTGGGGCTTATGGCGTACTACCTTGGCATTGAAGTTAAGCAACAAAAATATGGAATTTTTATCTCACAAGAAAGCTATGCTAAAGAAATCCTGAAGAAGTTTAAGATGGAGAATTGTAGACCGATAAGCACACCCATGGAGTTTGGAGTCAAAATGTCCAAGCATGAAGAAGGCGAAAGTGTCGATCCGACATTATTCAAATGTTTGGTAGGAAGTCTACGCTATTTAACTTGCACGAGACCGGATATTCTTCATGCAGTTGGATTGGTTAGCCGCTACATGGAATCTCCAACAACAACTCATTTCAAAGCTGCGAAGAGAATCCTTCGCTATCTGAAAGGTACAAGTGATTTTGGATTACTATATTCCATTTCTAATAATTACAAACTTGTTGGGTATAGCGATAGTGATTGGGGTGGACACATAGACAATCGAAGGAGTACAACTAGATTTATATTCTTTATGGGAAATATTGCTTTCACGTGGATGTCAAAGAAACAACCGATTGTCACGTTGTCCACTTGTGAGGCGGAATACCTTGCTGCTACTACATGTGTTAGTCATGCGATTTGGCTTAGAAATCTATTGAAGGAGATAGACCTAACACAGAATGAGCCAACTAAAGTGTATGTCGACAATAAGTCAACCATTGCCTTAGCCAAGAATCCATTATTTCATGATCGAAGCAAGCATATCGATGTTCGCTACCACTACATAAGGGAGTGTATTTCAAGAAAGGATGTGCAAGTAGAATATGTGAAGACACAAGATCAAGCTGCTGATATTTTCACCAAGCCACTGGAAAACAAAGACTTCAAACGATTAAGGAAACTACTAGGGGTCACGGGATCAAGTTTAAGGGGGAGTGTTGGATCATAAACTTGATCCACTTAAAGGGCCCAACCCACTCAAAGGGTCCAACCCACTTAATAAGGCCCATCTAGAAAGAATATTCTAGAAACATTTAAATTAATATTTAGTAGTTTAGGTTGAGTGCAAGACACACTTTGATGTTGAGTGTAAGAAACACTTTTACCTTGAGTGTAGACTTGAGGTTAAGTGTTTAACTATCCATAAGATCTTAGATGGTGGATCCTTGTCTCCACTATGGTTCTATAAATAGTGGATCTCTCCCACCATCTAGAGCATCACCAAACACACTAAGAAGTAAAGTTAGAGAGAAAGTTAGAGTGAGAGAAACGAGAGACAAGAATGCTCTCTTCAGTGTTAGAAAAATATTTTCTCTTCTAGTGTGAGTTGTAAGAGTGTTCTTGTAATATTTCTCCTTTTCTATATATATCAAAGTTGTTTGTTTGTTTTAAATAGAGTGTTGTTTTATATTTTCCGCCAACACTCTATCACCCCTGTGTGGGTATCATTTCCCATGCTTCCAACATTTATGTATAATGCTGATACTAACAAGGTTCTTGCAAAAGCTATAGATAACTCTATTTCTATATGGATCCCCAACAAAAACCAAAGCATGTGTAGCTGTTGTAAGGCCTTGATATAATTGGGCATATCCAAGTCATTAATCAACAAAGTTTGGGTTTATTTTGGTTCATCAGAAAGCTTCTGGAACAATATACAATACAAAGAGTTACCTAGCTATTTTCATGATTGTTTCCACTTAAGAAAGAAACAATAAGATTGTAGAAAATTCTAGCCACTCCAAGTTCAAGAAGACCCTAACTCACCAAAAGATCAAGAAACCATAATTATTTCAAAAACCATGATGATAACAGAGAAAATGACTCATAAAAAATGTCAATAATAGTCAAGAATTATTAGCATAAGAATCTACTAACCTTTCAAAATGAGTGTAACAAGCATGACCAAGATGGTATCAATCTTGATCAAACCTCAACTAAATAAAACATCACAGTTTGATCTATAAACACAAGTACGTAACCAATTCCCTCAACAATTAACTCATTCGAACAACATATAATATTTTTCAACCACAAGTAACCAATAAAATAACATACCCTTACTTGTGATCAGAAAAGAGAAGAATCGCGAACAATGATCTTGGCTTACTTGCATCAACTCATGCCTCTCCTCTACTAAACTCTACGAGTAGTCTTTCTTCTTCACTGAAAACAATATAAGAAGTTAGTTTTTTTAATAAAATTTTGAGAAAGAAAATGGAAAACGTTAAAGACAAATCATACAAAAGTCTTATCCCTACCAAACTACATCATACCAAAGGTACTACTAGATCGAAAGCGGGCTTCACTCAATGATATTATCAATCCTTTGCTCGAATGTCAGTGATATTGTTAATATTCGCTATTTTGTTATAGTAAAGACGCGAGTGAGTGAAAATAGAATAGTCAAAGGCAATGGTTCACCACCATCAGAGAAAAATAGTACCATCATCAACAACAACATCATTAACGGCAATTTCTGATGCAACAACATCACCATCAACAACAAGCACACTAAGCTCACTGCCACCACCAACAATAGTATCTTCTTTTACATTAACTACATAGGTAACAGCAACAACAACATGCGGTGATTTATCTCTTATCGTCAATTATTGATGCCCACATTCGGCCACCGAGTATCTTCCACCACCTTCCTTCGAATAGTTTATAGAAAAACCCTAACCCTAACCCTAATTTACAACAACAAGATACAATAAAAGAAGATGTGACTGTTAAATCAAATATAGATTTAGTTCGCTTACGACGACGTGTTAAAGGTTTGCAAACCCGACTTTAAATGCCCTTTCTCTTTTGTCGAGACGCTTTCGAATGGTTACTACCTTACCACGTGGTAGCAGACTATGAAGTAGAAGTTGATGACATATATGTCGATTCAGATAAAACAAGACACATGCTTTCTCGTTCACATCATTGGGATCCCAACATAGCTTCCAAAGTTTCAGAATTACCGCTACGTATGAGAAGCAGACCCTCACGTTTAATATAATAAATTACAAAAAAGTTGGAGGTGATTTCTGATCCAAAGAGAGTTTGGAATTGAAAGCGGAAATAGACTATAAGGAGAAGGTTGATAGTAAGGATCATGAGAATAAGCTGTGTATAAAAGCTATATATCGAGTAGAAGAAACTCGAAATGAGTGGCAAGCTCATGCTGAAATGGTTCCTCGAGAACATTTATGATATAATGAATGGATAGGGTAATTCACAGCGAGATGTGAGAGAGCCATCTGAAGAATTCTGGAATGATGATGAAAATGAAAATGAAAATGGAGATATTTGTGAGCAAGATCAGTGGCATGAAGTTAGTGAATTTGATTTGAGTACTAGATGTTTTGTGTCGAGAGTAATTGGTGCATATTTGATTGGCCTTTAAAGAATTCAAATATGAAGTTATTGAAAAAATACTCTTATATGATTTGTGTTATCTATAAGCCCAATCAAATATTTGTAAACCCACAAACAATTAGGGCTTAAATTTCATATTCAATGGAGTTTATTTTGTTGAAAAAAAACATATACTATTTTTTTAACAAGAAAATAAAAATATATTATGTATTTGTCTTCTAAAGTATTTTTTTATAAGTTGAAGACAAATTACTAATATAAAAATAGAACAAAGGAAATAAAAATACACATGATTTCAACATGGTTCAACAATGATGTTTATGTCCATGAATGTCGTCAGAATAAAGATTTTTATTATGATATAAAAATATTACAGATTTCAATTTATCTTTTCTACAAGCCGATGAGTCTATATATAGGAGACTAAACATATAATGTATAATGATTTTCAACATAATGGATCTAAAAAACCCAATATCTTGACTTTTGAAAAATAATAAAATAAACACCACTAATACAAGAATAATTCTGAACAAAATAATCCTTATTGATACAAAAATCGTTGTAAACATAAGATTCACCATGTACATAAAATGAACTATTATATGACCAATCTCGAAAGCCTTATAACCATTTGAACTTATTCTCAAAAAAATCTTCCCCTTGAGGGGAATATATTTTCCTTAATATCAACAAAGACACTTCTTTTCATTTGATTCACTAAAAGTCTCTAAGACATTCACGTGATATTGCAAACACCAATCCAATTTATGCATTACTGTCTTAGTCATTATCAATAACTCTCTTTTAAATATTATATCATGATTGAAGTTGATAAGCGCGAGATTTGTTTATGGATCAAGCTGAATCTTAGGTTAATTTTGGACTAGAGCATGTTTTGTAAAATAGGTCCAACAAATATGTAATATTGAAGGTATTTTAAGTAATAAGTAGTAAATGTGTTTCATGTAGTAAAGTAATAATGTGCATAACAAAAAATGGACTAACCATTTAGGCCCAAAGGCCCACCATCATTACCATCAAAGCAATGCATCCTTTCTCCAAAAGGGTAAAAAACATTATTCCATAACTACTTTGGGCAATTTCTCTCTAAAATTCACATGTTTCTCTCTCTAACTATCTCCCTCACTTTTGAAATAATCTTAGATCAATTTCCCCTAAGATACTTTTAGAGTCATCATAAATTACACCTGAATTCTATGTGCTTTGTATGCTCGTGGTACGTTTGGTTCCATCGGTGTATGTCGTGTTGACTATCACAAAATAACTTTTTGTATTTCGATCCAAACCCAAATCTGTCACCAAACCTTGCAACAATATTTCCTTCTTAGCTGTCTCCATTGGAGCCATGTTGGTAAGATGATAACCTTCAACCAACATATCCCCATTATACTTGGTAATATGGGACCGACACAAGAAGAAATCCTCGGTTAAAACTGGAAGCACGAGTAAATGACCCCCCCCCCCCCCTAACCAAACTAAGAACCAAAATCTTCGATTGATTGATTATCCCCGTTCTTGGTAAAGAACACAGAAAACTAGTGAAATAAATAATGAAAGTTTACCATGAAAAAAACCAAACAAGAAGTTTACCGAGGGGAACAAATAGTGAAGGTTTACCGTACGGAGAGTAAAAAAAGAAGTTTACCAAGATGATGTAATATCTTTTCCGAGGCAGGTCGTAATTGTCATTCCACACGTGTCTATTTATGAAAACCATTAATAAATGTTTAACGTAACATTCATATTCATGTTTTATGGATTTCATTTCACTAGTCCACGTTTGACTGAACTTCTATGTAGTTATTAAGAGAGAGAAAACTCATCTTGAAATGTATGGCATTTATATGTGAGTATTTTTATTAACAGATTTAGTGTCTTTTGTGGAAAATTCTAATCACAAACCAACATCAAAATTTTCCAATGTTGACTGATGAGTCCAGATTTTCTCACCACTCACCGAGGGTAAAATTTGGTTTTTTGTTAAAAATTTGGTTTTATATATAAAGGGTAAAATTTTCAATTCACATAAAAGATTAATTTATTTATTTTGGGATCTCACTATAGTCAAAATGGGTCATAATATAGCCTTGTCCAAAATATTAACATATAATTAAAATCATTACAAAAGAGAAAGACTAAAGTAATCGTCGTCACCCTCGATACCCCCGCCGCCGTCACCGTCGTCGTCGTCATCACAAAATATAAAAAAATCTATTCTGCTTGATCCTATCTTTTCAATTTTTCTTCTTTCCAAAGACCTGAAAAACGGATCATATGCTAAATTGAGTTATGTCTTGGCTTAGTGTACTTAAATGTCGATAGTGTTGGTTGTAGCAGATATTTGGAGCAATTTAATTCTACAGAGAACGCTCGGAATGTTAATATAAAAGTAGAATGGTTTTATATTGCTCCAATCGTATCCTCCGTATGTGCCATTCTCTCCTCCCCAGCTCATGTTGAAAACAGTGTTTCGTTTCCGGATAATCTCTGAAGTCTTGTAAATAATTTCGATTGGATAAAATCAGAGATATAATTTTGAACAGAGAGGATGAAAATGATATGATCACCTTTTTCAACAGAACCCATATTTATCAATTCGACCAACCAAAAAAACAGTTTGGAAGTTAGGGCAGTTAAGGTCTATAAATTGGTTTTGTAATAAAACGGCTGAAATTAAAAATTTGAATAAAACAAGCGTGCATTCCGCACTCTACGACTTGTTTGATAATGTATCATGATTAAATTGGTCGACTAGTCGATCCAATTACACTAAAATAAATAACATTCTTCCCTCATTTTAGTGTAATTCATGATCTACTAGACACAATCATATCAAATATCAAATTTATGCATAAATGAAATATCGTAACGATTGAATTTCATATTAGTATATTACACATTCCAAATATTCGAATATCAAGGTATCACTAAGGATTGAACCTTTACTATTCACAAAGAATACATGAAGATAATATACACATAAATTTACATTCTCACTTGTTCTTACTTGACACTATATTTTAGTAGCCTTGTGTCCTTATCCTTCTTAAGCATATCAAAGCCAAGTCCTTGCTTCTTGAAGCGGATAAACTTCATGCTCAAATAGGTAGTTCTTTTCATCTTGCACCTGCATATGCAATTTTTCAAAAGAGCTATTAAGAAGATAATCTTCAACCTTACAACTTGCAGGTCTCAACACATACCTCGGGATGATATACAAATGTGTTACAATCTCTTGATGTTAAGCTTTCCATATTGAATTCAACACCTAATATCATATTAGATGAGAATTGGGTATCTCAACATGAGATATTTCAGATGGACTTTAATCCCATCCCAATAGCCGATCTGTGCACAAGATCTCTATTTAACCCTTTGGTTAAATGATCGGCTAAGTTATATTGAGTTCTCACAAACTCTACTGAAATAACATCATGCGTGATACGCTCACGAATCAGACTGTGTCTAACACCTAAGTATCTAGACCTGCCTTTGTAAACTTGTCTATAAACATTAGCCAAGGCAGCCTCACTATCACATCTGATAGATATAGGTGATATCGGTTTGGGCCACAACAAAATTTCGTACATTAAATTTCTTAGCCACTCAGCTTCTTTACTCGCTGCTGCTAATTCCACAAACTCTGATTCCATTGTTGAATCACTAATACAAGTTTATTTCTTAGACGCCCAAGAGATAGCACCTCCCCCAAGTAGAAATACCCATCCACTTGTGGAAGAATGATCTTCCATATTGGAAATATAACTCGCGTCTCAATATCCTTCAAGTACAGAAGGAAATCCGGTATAAGTTAAACCATAATTCATGGTTCCTTTCAAATACTTGAATACTCGATTTAAAGCTTGCCAATGATGCGAACTAGGATTGCTAGTATACCTACTAAGTTTTCCAACAACAAAGGCAATATCCGGCCTAGTGCTAGTCATGGCATACATAAGACATTCGATGGCTCTCGAGTATTCAAGTTGAGATGTAGCAATACCTTTATTAAGTAGAAGCTTAAGACTAGGATCTATAAGTGTTCTTACCGGAGAACAATCCTTAAAATTAAATTTATTTAATATCTTCTTAATATAGTGAGATTGAGAAATCGATATACTATTGTTCTTTCGCTTGATTCTTATACCAATAATCATTTCAGCTTCCCCCAAATCCTCATCTCAAAGTTAGATGATAATTTTTTTTTCGTTTCATTAACCTGATTATGGTCAGTACCAAAAATCATCATATCATCCACATATAGACAAATAATAACTCATTTACCCGAATTATCAAATTTTCTATATACACACTTGTCTTCTTGGTTAAGAATAAATCCATTAGCCAATATCACATTATCAAAAAATTTATGCCAATCTTTTGGTGCTTGTTTCAAACCATACAAAGACTTTTTCAACTTGCATACCTTGTTTTCACAACCATGCATCAAAAACCCTTCCGGTTGTTTCATATAAATCTCCTCATCAAAATCACCATTCAAGAATGCAGTTTTAACATCCATTTGATGAATTACAAGATTGTATACAGATGCAAGTGCAATCAACAATCTAATAGTGGAAATCCTAGCAACCGAAGCATAAGTATCAAAGAAGTTAATTCATTCTCTTTGTCTAAATCCATGGATAACCAATCTAGCTTTATACCTTTCAATAGTACCATCCACTTTCATTTTTCGTTTAAATATCCATCTATTTCACAATGATTTACACCCATGAGATAAATCGGCCAACTCCCATGTATTATTATGCATGATAGACTCTATTTCATCCTGGATAGCTTCTTTCCAGAATGCAGCATCCCTTGATGCCATAACATCACTTAAAGTCCTTGGATCATCTTTAATAACAAAACAATATTGATATTGATAGTCAATCTTATCTCTTGACCCTTCAACTAAATATAGTTGAAAATCAGATACGTACGACTTAGCTTTTCTGGCTCTAGTACTTCTGCTTGGTTCAGAAGGTTCAGGTACACAATTGGTACCACTTGATATACTTTCAATTTCACTTGAATTCCTATTCAAAGAGTTTTGAATCAAATCTCTAGGTCTAGGTATATAAGTAAATCTCTCTTCATCAAATATTGCATCTCTTGACTCGATAACTGTGTTCACCGACACATAGTCATTGGATTCTAAGACATAGAACTTATATGCAATGGAATGCTTAGCATACCCAATGAAGATACAATCTATACCTCTTTCAACCAAATTTTTCCTTTTAGGTTCAGTGAGTCTTACAACTGCTCTACAACCCCAAACTCGCAGATAATTCAGTGTTGGAGGCTTCTTAAACCAAAGCTCATACGAGGTCATCTTATTCCTTTTAGTAGGAACAAGATTCAATAAATAACAGGCTGTTAACATAGCCTCACCGCATAATCCTTCACTCAAACCCGAATAGGACAACATGGAATTAACCATTTCTTTCAAAGTCCTATTCTTCCTTTCAGCTATACCATTTTGTTGTGGTGTATAAAGAGCCGTGGTTTGATGAATTATACCCGTAGACTGAAAATATATAGGATCATAATATCCACCTCTTCTATCCGTACGTAGATTTTTAATCAAATCATTCTTATGTAGCTCAACTTCTTTCTTATAGATTTTAAACTTATCAAGAGCTTCATTTTTAGCATGCAACAAATAAATGTAGCAATATCTAGATGCATCATCAATAAAAGTAATAACATACTTTTTATTTCCTAACGAAGGTGTAGCATGGAAATCACATAAATCCCTATGTACTAGTTCCAATATTTTGGAAACTCGGTTAACATTATTGAAAGGTTTTCTAGTTATCTTAGTTAACATTAAAGTTTTACATTTTTCATTATTTGCATCAACAGGAGGAATAAGGCTCATTTTGGACATGTCTTTTATTCTTCCATAATGAACATGTCCTAATCTAGCATGCCATAATTCTGTTTTATTCATATTTTCTACACACACTAGTAGAAGTTATGCAAACATAATCATTTTGAACGAAACATTAATATTTAACATAAACATACCATTACATAAATATCTGAATCCCATAAATACACCATGTTTTGACAATACATATTTGCCACTTTTGTACACTTGTTTGAAACCACAATTGTTTAAACAACACCAGACAAAAGATTCTTTCGAATCCCAGGAACATATAATACATTGTTCAATAATATGTACTTTCCAGAAGTAAATAGTAATTTAACATTTCCTAGTCCTTTAATTGGTTCAGTGGCAACATTTCCCATCTTAAGTGAAGATCCATCTTCAATCGGTTGAAAATTACTAAACCATCGAAGATCTTTACATACATGACTTGTTGCTCCCGAATCAACCCACCAAGCAACATCATCAACCTGCACATAAAATGCTTCAGATATTAGAGATATATAATTTTGACCAGGATTAGAATTCTGATACAAAATCTGACCTTATTGCTTTTCAGGATCCTTAGATCCACTTGAACCAGCATTGTTTCCACTTGAACCAGCATTGTTCCCACTTGGACCAACATTATTTTTGCCTTTTCCAACTCGACAATCCCTTCTAAAGTGACCAGTTTTGCCACATTTCCAGCATGCCATTTTAGGCTTTTTGCCGTTAAAATTATTGTTTTTGCTGTTTCCTTTAAACTTTCGTTTATTCCCTTTATCTGTGTTTCCATTCTTAAAGAATCCGCTGCTTTCAGCCATATTTACAGATGAGTTTCCGACTTGGTTTATACCCTTGGGATTACTTATTTCATCTTGAGCCCTTAGAGACTCTTCAATATTAAAATGACTACCAAGTTCGACTAGAGTCATTTTTTCCTTGTTGTGTTTCAGTGTGTGTTTAAAATCCTTCCACGAATGAGGCAATTTGTCAATAACAGAAGAAACCAATATACATTCGTCCATTTTCATATTGTGTTGAACGAATTGACCCAGAATTCTTAGTAGTTCATTATACTGTTCCATTACAGGTCTAGAGTCAACCATTTTGTAATTTATGAAATTACTATCTATGAACTTCCTACTAGAAGCATCTTCTGCCATGTATTTGGATTCTATAGAATCCCATAACTCTTTTTCATATTCAACATTTTGGTATACATCAAACAAAGTATCAGACATACCGTTTAATATGTGGCCTCAGCAAATGTAGTCATCATTCTCCCACTTGTTGTGCCTCCTTGTTTGTTCTAACGTTTCATTCTCAGTGATCTCCGGCCAGGGGGTACTCAGGACATACACAACCTTGAGTGTAGTCAACAGAAAATGCATCTTTTTCTGCCATCGTTTGAAATCATGTCCTTCGAACTTGTCCAACTTAGCGAATTTACTTGTCATCTCCTTCGCAGATTCTCCTTCGTTCGTCATCTCTATCTTCATCAACAAGATCAGAATATTTCAATAAAATGTTGAAAACAGTGTTTCGTTTCAGGATAATCTCTCAAGTCTTGTAAACAATTTCTTATTGAAATATTTTTGGGGTTCTCCAAAAATTTCAATTGGATAAAATCAGAGATATAATTTTGAACAGAGAGGATGAAAATGATATGATCACCTTTTTCAACAGAACCCATATTTATCAATTCGACCAACCAAAAAAACAGTTTGGAAGTTAGGGTAGTTAAGGTCTATAAACTGGTTTTGTAATAAAACGGCTGAAATTTAAAATTTGAATAAAACGGTCAAATTTTCAATTTCGAAATTCTGTTGACTTGCAACAATAGCTCGACCCCAGCCAGGGACTCCGCCTCTTGGCCCCGTTAATCATGATCTAATCTAACAAGCGTGCACTCCGCACTCTACGACTTGTTTGATAATGTATCATGATTAAATTGGTCTACTAGTCGATTCAATTACACTAAAATAAATAACAGCTCCTTCATCTCCTCCACCGGTTCTAGGATAGCCACGTGGATCCCACAAAGTTAAGATCATAGTAATGGATTCATCATTGTAGATTGCGAACAAATTGGTTTCTCGTCTAAGTATTTTTGGGAGGAGTAAGTATTTGTTCTTGGGAGAATGGGGAACGCAGTGCAAGTTCATGCTATGATTGTAAATAAATTGAGTGATATAGAAGTGAATGTGGAATCTGTTACGATGCAATATCATGATGAGAATCCGAAGGTCAATTTTTTTTAACAAAAGTAGAATGAAGTAGTCGAGAAGGCCCACAATTATCATGTCAGCAATATCGCCTGATTAGGGTGACAAATTATTATTTTGTCTGTTCTAATATTTCAGTGGCGTTAGAAGATTAGTCTTAAACAACAAATTAACTAGATTTACACCCGATTTGATAAGATTTTTAATTATTATTCGCCTATTTTAGTGAGCTTCTATGTTTAGAAAGAATGATGCTAAAACACAGCTGGCTGTTGTTGGTGGAAGAAACAATATCATCAGTCGTATCAATGCAGCAATATTGTGCATAGCGAGGAAAGGGAATATGATAACCCAGAACGGTTACAAGAGCCAAAATGGCTTGTTGGAACGCTAGTAAAAAGGTATTCGAGTCGATCCACTGAATTATAAGCAAATCCCTATACTTGTGGTTGCAGCAAGGCCAACGGTTGCCGTAGCTGAGGCTGTGTATCTATAGACCTATAGAATATAAACAAAGCCAAACTATAGCCTAATAGTTTGTATAACCTTTGTGTATCATCCTATATTGTTGTTCCAAATCTGTGATAATGAAAAGATGATTCTTGTTTAATGTTAAATGATATTTTTTCTGTCTAATATGCTCCATATGAACCTTTTAAGCTCTATGATTCTAGTGGACGAGTGCTCAACTCCCCAACTTCACACCTCCTTAATTTCTACAAATAAGTATAAATATTGTTGTTTTAAGCAGCAACCAGCTGCTAATCTTAAACTGCCTAATCCCATGGGCTTACGAGATTTACGTGGTCGTACCAGTGGCGGATCCAGAACTAAAATTTAAGGTATGCCCAAAAATATCTAGATCATCAATGTAGAAAGCACTTATTTCTCCACAAATGTCACTAAATAATCATTAAGCTATAAATTAACCATTCGATTTCTAGACTCATTATTCACATATTTCATACGAGAAAAAATTCACTTATACTTGAGGTAGCAACCGGTAAGGACAAAGCTAACTTCCAAAGTGTGTACACAAATCTACATATCTTGTACTTTTTGGTACGAACAAGATTCTTACATAGATTCGAGATAATTTTCAAATTAGAAATGTTATCAACTATCTTGACACATGCAGTATACGTCTCGAGTTGGCTAGACAACTCCTTATCACTAATATATCCAAAGTCATTTGGATAGAATCTTGTCAACCTCACAAGTGATTTAGTGTAAAAATATTAAAATGAACAACACAATTTGCGGTCCATAAATTATAAATCAATGAATAAAAATTAAAAGGAAAATTAAAGTCTTGAAATGATGAACTAAATCGTGTTAGTAAAAAAAGTATTAAATAGTTAATAACCATAGTTTGTGGTCAATAAATTATAAATCTAAAAATAAAAATATAGTATAAAAATATTACAAATTCATCAATACAAAATATGCTAAAAAATAAGCCATTTTCAAATTCATCGATATAAAATATGCTACAGAATCAGTAATTTGCTTAATTATTTTCATATACAAAATATTACTTTCTATTGGAATATTCGGTACAAAATATTCATTGAGATAAAAGGATGAGTACAATAATTTGAATAAATACATTTAAGACAATAATTTGAATAAATACATTTAAGACAATAATTTGAATAAAAAGAATCACTACAATAATTTTGCTTACATACAAAATATTACAAATTCATCAATATAAAATATGAAAAAATGTCATAATAGTAGTAATTTGTTCAATCAAACACTTTAAATTAGTATAGTAAATAATAATATTACTTACTTGATTTTGGTAGTTTTATGTAATAAATTAAAACATTTAGGTATCTGTTAGGTCTTGAACTCAAGACCTCATATATACTACTAGAACATTTAACCATTATACTAGATTTATTTTTTTGACTTAGGGTTGTCCTGGGCATACCTATCTCCCCCTAAATCCGCCCCTGGGTCGTACTATATATCATGATATTATCAATAGACTAGTATAAACTTCCTTGTATAATGGAATTGGTGGCGGGAGGAGACTAAAATAGGTCTATCAGTCCATGGCCGAATAAATTTCATATTAAAGTTCTGTTTTTAAAATTTAAATGTTGTTAATTAAAAAAATTCATGTTATAAGACATAAAATGAAAGTCACCATCTCCGTCAATTAAAAGGCGAGCTATTAGGAATGGATTAGCAAGCTAAGTAGTGGTCGAGGACGATATGGTCATTCACCGCTAGTATTCTCAAACAATTATTTTTGGAAATAATAATAAAGTTATTATTATGATAATAACTAGTTTTAAATTAGAGTAGAGTCTCGCGACTATGCTTTTTTATTTATTTAGTTTCAGGACTAAAAAATTGACGGTTGAGATTTTTAGATTATTCCAAATCTATAAATTTAGTTACGATTTAGTCACATGTCTTCATAATTAAATAGTACGAGTCCCACAAATAATCTTTTGACTACTAATATGAGTTTTATCCTTTAAATTTAATATTTTTCTAATATTTATTTTTTTTTATTTTTTTTATTCTTCTAAAAACAGAGTATCCCAAATATCAATTCTCTGCACCTTTTTTGTTTTCCTTTTTTCCGTTTTGCAACTTCCAAATATACAGGAAACATAAAGTATAAATAAAACATGTGAACCAAATGTTATCTTGATAAAAGCAACATGAAATGTTAGAGGCCTACAAGACCTTGTTCATTAATAAGACGTAAAACAATTCATCTTGAGTTACCATATTACCATATTACCTAATTCATAGACTATCATATTAATTATATTTTCACCTGCATAAGTTTCAACGTCACTGCAATCTATGTCTTTAGTAATACAACTGAGTGAATCTCCATGTGACATACTTGAACCAACCTCACTACCAACCGCCAAAATAACTATTGGGTTGTCTTTCGCGATTTGAATGTCATCCAAAAATTTAAAGACCAAAGTTATGCTTCGAACGTTTGTACATTTCCATAAACTATTTTAGTAATTGTTACTATAATTTTGAATTGAATGTTATAAGGGGTTTAAGCTTCTAATTTTGTTGGTACAATAAGCAACCATAAAATTATGATCATGGTTCTGCCATTCTCTTAACATTCTTACGATTCCTTAGCAAAATAGACTCATTAAAATTCACGTCCCTACTGATGAGAAACGATGGAGACTTAAGAGTGGTACAACAAAACCTATATCCCTTCACTACAGTAAAATATCCTAGAAATATGCACATTTTTTACTTTGGCTCAAGTTTACCATATTTGACAAGATAATCGAACACCCTCGGCTACTCATATTCATCCGACAATCCATACAAACTCGTAAAAGAAGTCTTACAATTAATAGTCTTTGATGGAGACCAATTCACTGAGTAACAACTTGTATTGATGAATTCGACCCAAATTCCTTTTTTCGCAGCTGAATGCTAGAGCATGCTACATGTCTTGTCACAAAGTTGTATTTTTTATTTATACAACCTCATTATTTTGTGCCATTTTATAACGGGTGTAATGATGCATTATCCCTCCCCCCTCCCCCGTATTGTAGAACTCGTTAAATTCGCGAATGCAAAATTTTAACCTATTATCTCTCTTCAAACGCTTGATCTTTTTTCCTATCGGATTCTCGATAATCGTTTTTTATTTTATAAAGGCTGGATGTGCCTTATCTTTGGTTTTCAAAAATAAACCCACACCATCCTTAAATATTCATCGATCATACTCATATCGTATCTACTTCCACTCTTCTATGAAGTTTTGTTTGGACCCCAAAGGTCTAAGTGAATGTACTGCATTGTCCGTATAGTCTTTTTTACAACCGGTTTGTTGAATTTCACTCTAGTCTTTTTTGCTTTATATATTTTCAACAAATGTTTATTTCATAAGAAAACCAATCTTCTTTCACTTATGTGACCCATGCGCCAATTCCATAACTACTCTTAATTGTTGAACTCTAGTTTTTAGTCATTGATGATAATACTACATGATTTCCCGTGATAAAAATCGTCTGAAAAATATAAAACCCTTTTTACAAACTTCCTTTCATACGTACCATCGAGATGTTTATCACGTTGATTACTTTATCGTCTGCATAATACTTGTAACCACGAGCGTCTAGTATCCAAAGAGATATTGGGTTCCACTTAAAATTAGGAAGATGCAAACACGTCACAATTCTAATAACACTATAAACATATTGTGATCCAAACCTTACCAATCCCACCAACATGTATCAAACAGTGGCCCTCAATAAGATGTTTCTTATATTGGTTCGTAAGTATCAAACCATCACTTAAACTTACACATATGGTATAAAGTTATTATCATATTCTAAAGAGTTTCGTGCATAGTTTGACCTTAGCTAAAACACCTCTCAAATACCACTATTGTTAGTATCATCAAACAGATTCATACCTTCTACCATATGGTCAATATTTTCTTTTTGATTTCCCAACTTACCTTTCAGTTTCAGAAAATCTCTCCAATGGTGACCCTTGTCACCCCATTTAAAATATGATGAATTCATGGCTTTTCACTTGGATCACCTCCATAATGTTTTGTTTACAGAACTCATTTTGCTACTATATATTTCCTTGATCATAAGATATTCTTTTTCTGTTTGATTTTTTAACTGCATCCATAATAAATAAAATGTCCTTACCATACATGATTATATCCATAAAATTCTCAGAGGATGTCAATAACAATCTCAAAACTAACAAGGCTTAATATTTATCATCGATTACAATATCGATAAAATCTAGAATCATGATAATCGATTTATATTTATCAAGATGATTTGTGATGAATATGTATTTTCAACCTAAAAAGCACAAGTGTTTCTTCAAGTATAAACGGTTCACAAATGATTTTTATGAGTAAAATTCTATCAACTTCTTCTATAAATATCGATAAGTATTTTCA
Organism: Limnanthes douglasii subsp. nivea; assembly: GCA_036936605.1. Lineage (NCBI taxonomy): Eukaryota > Viridiplantae > Streptophyta > Magnoliopsida > Brassicales > Limnanthaceae > Limnanthes > Limnanthes douglasii. Next base: position 159,934,341 of record JAUPFV010000001.1, read on the forward strand.
ATGCTAATCTCGCAAAGAACATTGTCGTTTAAACTAAATAATATCCAACACAAATACGTATCATGAAGATCTTCTTTCTCCCATTCTTTAATCTTTATAAGTAATTTTTGTTCCACAACCTTCCATAGACCTTGCAATACTAAAGAAATTTAAACTTAATCTTCCATAATGCAAAATTGGATTTCCAATCAAATCTTTGTATTTTAGATTTTATTGATAGAGACGTCATTTTAATCGTTAATTACAACAACCTAGGTTATGATACCCTTTTTTTATAATTCAATATGAAATATCTATACCAAATGGCTCATCCACAAAATTGAAAATGGAAAATCAAACGAAAAGAACACATGATGTGACATGGTCAACAATAATATCTACGTCCACATATACCGCATGAATAAAAAGTTATAATATAATAGAAGACGGTTACATATTTGAGTGTTATCTTTTTTATAACCGTATAATTATATTTGTAAATGATTAATCATATAACATAAAATGGCTTTCCTAATGTTGGACCTAATGATCCTAATAACATGACTATTAAACATTGTGAACCCAAAAATCATTGTAAACATAAGAATCACTGCGAACACAAAGTATATTATAGACACAAAGTATATTTTGAAAACAAGAATTATTATGCAAAAAAGAATTACAATGAAATAAAAGGAACGTTTATGTGACTAACCATTAAAGACCCGTGATTTTTTTACTCATTCTTACAATTCGTACAAATTTTGCTGTCACTTTTATTGTTTTTTCCAAGTTAACTCCCCAGTCTAAATGTTAATGATATCACATCTGATGTACCGACTCTATTAGAATTCGAAAACGAGAAGTGTAATTCTAATATAATCCATAAAAAACGAAGAAGCGTAATCCTAATATAATTTATACTAACGGTAATAATAAAAGTTTATTCAATCATATGAATATGACATGAACAATGTGTAATAATCAACCGAACAACTTCATATCTATTTATATTATATCTTTGGAACCGTCTAATAATATCTCTTTTAGAAATTGTATGTTTCTCAATAAAAGTTACAAAGCACTCATTCACCCATGAATATGCTATTTTATTTCATACTTCAGTATTCACACATTTCATCCTTGATAAAGCACGATTGAATGTTGTAGTTGCTACTAGCACTAGCTTGTATACAAATCTAAATGTCTTGTACTTTGTTCTTCGCACAAGAGTTTTACAAAGATCCGAAAATCCATTGAAATTATAAAACTTAACACTCATTAGATAAAAAAATGATATAACGTTCAAGTTGAGCAAATAACTCCAACATCTTCAACATTCAAAAAATTATTTGGATATAATCTAGACATCTTCACAAGTAATTTAATGTTAAAGCTTCAAATGAATCACAATGACTCAAACATGTTATACAATACAACAACTTGGTATTTTAGGTGAAACCTTTCATTCAACCTATGTAATATTAAATAAAAAATATATAATATGAACAATCAAAAATGAAATAAAACAAAAGGATCCCAAAATAAAAAAATAAAAATATCGCATTAATTTTATCAATTTTTAGTTTTTCAACACTTTTATAATATGATGAAACAAATTTTCAACATAAAAATAACTCTAAAGTGGGAACCCCAGTGTGTATCATCTATTTTTCCAAGTGATAACTCACAGTTCAACCTCTTATGAGTTTCATAATACTCATTTTCTATTAGATCTTCAAAATCAGCCACTAGTATTTTGTGAAGCAAAGTCTGAAGCTTATTAGATATTCGAATTAAATTAACAATACGGGTAATTTAAGTAAAAAGTATGCAATATGTAGGCTAAAGATAACTAAGACACATATACTGCTGAATAATTTAAGATGCTGAATAATTTAAGATGCTGAATAATTTAAGATGCTCAAGATGAGGCACTAAAGACATAAAAAGGGAGACATTGATTTTCAATATTGGAAGGTGTTATGCCTAAACTTAGGTGCAAATATGTTTGTTGAAACCTAAGAGTAAGTTCTGCTGAAAGAAAAACAATTGTTATTGCTAGAGTCGAAGGCTCATGTTAATCACCTACTAAGTTCAAGGTTCAGAACTACTATGTCAAAATATTATGAAGATACCTATTAGTTTCTAGGAGAAATTAAGTAGCTAAAAAATCTGAACTCATGTGTAATCTTAACCACCAATAAAGAAAATATTGATATTTGAGATATTGAGGATCGATGATAAACACTTGAATATAAAACAACAAAACTTCAATGTCTTATTCTTATCTAGATATTAAGTCTCTTTAACCATATCACCATTCCACCGATATAATTTTGAACTCAATATAAATTCCCTATAGTTATTGATTTCTTTCATCTTAACCTCTTCAACAACTGAATGAGCATATGAAAACTGGCTCACATGCATCTTTAATTGTATAATCCCTCTTTTTTATTTGATCGTTGTTATGTCATAAGGATATTATTCTTGTTTGGGCACATCTTCTTCACTATCTTCTAATGTTGATGCTTCAGCTTATGATCTTCATTACACATAATAGACATTAGGATTGTTCGGTCAAAAATTTCTTAGTAATCTAATTATTGTCCTTTTGGTCTTCTTACAACAGTCTTGTTGAATTTTTCAATAGTTTTCTTGCCAAACACACATTGTTCACATAAACACAGTGATTCCCAAAGATAATATACCTTTTCACCAAATTTTTACTTCATAAAATAGCCAATCTTCTTGCACTTATATGACTCAAGTGATAATGTCAAAACCAATATTGATCCTTCAAACTCTGACTACTACTCTTCGATAATTCTACTACAATATTCCCTTGTAGAATGTAAACCCATTTTTAAAATTTTCTCTCATGAACATCATCAAGACCTTTGTAACCTTGATTAAAAATTATGCACGGTAATTAAAACTTTGAGAGTATAGATTCCTAAGAGATATTTTAGTTTCTCTTTAACCAAGAAGAATACCAACACGTCATAATCCTACAATACCATCAAAACCTTTGATCCTTACATTATCAATCCCACCAATAGAACTCAAATGATTTCTCCTTAGAAAAATATCTCTTGCATTGGGTTGTAAGTAGCAAACTACTGTTTGAACAAAAACATGTGTTATATAACAGCAATATCAAGTACGCAAGAGGTTTTCCTATAGTATGAACTCAGACACAATACTGAGAATGGTATATTTTATACATAATATCCGGATAATTATAAAGCGTAAAATATACATTTATATTTAATTATATGGAATTTATTATACGTTACTAATCAATATTATTCCGCATTTATTAAGTCAAACATGTAACAAGTCAAACATGTAACACATGATGATAAATGCGGAGCTCATTTGTAATTAGTATAAATAAGGTAAAAACCTAATTGTAAGGGGACGATTCATTTTGAATACAAAATACTGAATTTTATACTCTTTTGAATACAAAATACTGAATTTTATATCCCTAAAAAGCAAAGAGGAACCAAGAGATTACACTATCCGGATATTATATTCAACCATTATATAGTCCTTAAGTTTCACTACGCTCCAACTCAAGGACTAGGGGACTCCTAATAAGACTACATTTTATACATAATATCCGGTTAATTATAAAGCGTAAAATATAAATTTTTATTTAATTAAATGTAATTGATTATATGTTACTAATCAATATTATTCCACATTTATTAAGTCAAACATATAACAGATAACGATAAATGTGGAGCTCGTTTGTAATTATTATAAATATGGTAAAACTCCTAATTGTAAGGGGACGATTCATTTTCAATACAAAATACTAAATTTTATACTCTGTGTTTGATTAGGGTTTCGATCCTATCAAATACCTCTTTTGCGCCATTTTTGTTACTATCATTATAATAATTCACATATTCTAATAAGTTCGCAACATTTTCCTTTTTTATGTCCCTTCAGCTTAAAACGATCTCTCATGTAGCCATTCTCACCACATTCAAATATGTTTAATTCTTGTCTTATGACTTGGATTATGTCCATTTTTATTTATTTGTAACAAACTTTGTTTCTAGATCATCATATGGTCATAAGACCTATCTCTTCCACCCGATGGTCGTGCTGTAACATTCTCAACTCTTTTAGTTTTACTGTATATTTCAGATTCGCCAGAGATAACAAGTCTTTACCATACATGGTGGTATCCATAAACAAGGCTTGATCCTTATCATCGATTATGATATCTAGTTTATCTAGATATATGATAGTTTACTTAAAACTTTCACGATATTTTGTTATTAATATCCATTTTTCATCTTAAAATCATATAAATGTTTCTTAGGTGTCAAACATGATAGACTAGCTAGGATCAAGGTGTAATATTTATTATAAAACTCTAAAACTCAGATAGTATGGTCTGGTTAGATTGAATAGATAGATCCATTATAAGGTTCCATGAGTCAGGTGGTAAACTCTAGCACAACCTCAATAGAGTGAGCGAAATAAAATCATTTGAGATGAGGTTAAAGCTGGAATTTATTTGAAATAAATATTTTTATATTTTTCATAATATCAAGTATTATTCATTTCTTTAAAAAGAGTAAGAATATGATATTTTTGTGGTAATTTGTAATTGTCTTACACTAAAAATAATTCATCAGGTTTATTACTTGAAGTGTCTTCGTAAGTGGTTTATGATAAGTTCTACCCCCAGTTCGATTAAAACCTTCAAATAAATTAATGATATCAATATACAATAGTCTAACTAAAAATCACAATAGATTCAGTTGAAACATAGTTCACCATATTCTATGTTCTTATTACGTTAAATCAAACCCTTTTATTTTCTGACTTGTGCTGAGCTGAATCCTTTTTCATCCTTTTTTTGTAAAACCAAACCTTATCATTATTTTTATCTTCTCTTTTCTAATATACTTGAACATTATACTTCTCTTTTCTAATATACTTGAACATTATACTTCTCTTTCATGATATCCTTCCTCAAATTTAATGGAAAGTAGTTGAACCCGAGTTTGTCTTGCAGAAACATAAATCATGAATATGAAGTGGGTTTGATAAACAAATCAATAATCTGATCATGTGGGGATACGTATCTGATATCAAGAGTGTGTTAAAGCACCTTGGGACGAACAAAATGAACATCAAGCTCAATGCGATTTGTAAGAGCATGAAGATTAGTGTTCGAAGCACGAGAGTGGGCTCCAAAATTATCACACCAGATGATTGGAGTATCCACCAACATAAATTATAGCTCAGTTAATACCTATTCAAGCCAAAATAGTTTAGTTGAAAGATGAGTTAGGGATTTGTACACAAATTATATGCTTGTACTTGTTTAGTCATCATTTCGGAAACTACTCAATCGAATATAGTACTTGGTTTTTAGAAGACGTAAGCTTCTTGTACCATGTAAGTACCTTAAAATCATTTTTACATATTGCCTATGGTTAGTTATTTGAGCCTTTATAAATGGATTGATCTTGTTTGAATACAAGCTATAAATTTACCATCCCAATCTGATAATGTTTATTTTTATTTTAAACTGATTTTCAACACAATTTTTTAAGTTAATAAATGCATTATGTGATTCACTTTTTTCCTTTAAGGTAAATTGTCATGTACACATATTAAAATTATCAAAAAATGAATATAATATCAATAACTATGTTAAAATTTGATAGAATAAGGACCTTAAACATTAGTATGTATAAGATATAAAATAGATGTAGCATAAGACCTGGATTTAGATTAAGATAAAGAGTGTGATTTCCATATTAGCAAACAGCTCATAATTTCAATTCATAGTTTAAACTAGTAAACATATCGCATTTATTTAGAAAATATAAAGTATCCTTGAACAATGATCAAGTCTCCAATTCCATTTTTTTTAATTAGATTTGATATTTTGATTGGACTTATCTAGATTATGATACTTGAAAATAGAAACATCATTAAAAATATTAGAATAATGACTAGTGATTAATAATTTATTAACAATTGGATTCTTGGTTCTTCAATTTTGTAAAGATTATATTTAGGCTTCCCTTTGAGTAATACCTTCCTTATTTATTTGTTCCTCAAAAAACAATAAAACCATAAAATGTAGCAAAACATAATTGACGAATACAAAACTTTGTGAAGTTGTATATGAAACTAGATTGAAAGAAGATATATCTTGAGTTTTTTAGACATAATATAGAAAAATATATTAGAAAACTAGTCGACTTGTTGATTGAATGATCGATCGATAGTTGTTTTTTATGAACTGTTCTCATTTACATAGGGGAAATTACAATTTATTGCTTATATCAGGTTCTATTGATTTCTTAATTAATTATATAAGATTGTAATAACTGATTTTATTTATATTTAGATGTTCAACATTGTCAAAGCGTAATATTCGGTGTTTTGATGATGGTGTAACTAAATTGTATTTATGTTGTATTTTTAGCTGAAAGTGTTTTTTTAAATGATGTTTCGGCTATGGACTTTCGATGAGATAATACTTCGAATATGTACCTTCGACAATGAACCTTCATACATATGTTGATAAAGTTAAGTGGGTGAAATCCAACCTAATCAGTAGCCTCCCATACTTTTTGTGAAAACATTATGGATGAACTACCTTAGTGAAGTTCAGATTTTTAGTGGTTTACTTTATAAGTATATGTCAAAGCTTGTTGGATGTATTCCAAAATAACTTTCATAGTTGATGTAGAATTTCTAATCCCAAAGTATACAAATAAGTGTTGTATAATTATTTTGGCCGGACTCATAAGATTCTTTGAATAACTTAGTAGATTGGGTTCTTACTCTAGTCACACTAACCTTAGAGATGTCTCTAGATTAATTTATGTTAACCATTTCCTGGCATATATTAAAAAAAAACTTTTCGTTTGAAAACCTCTTTTGAAGACAAAAAACTCTATTTTTCTAGGAGGAAAGATATACCAGAACAAGTAACATGCCGCTAAAGTTTTGAAAGTTACCTTACATGTATTTCCTTACACCTTGGTGATGCCTTTGCTCAAAAATTTCATGGAAAAATAAATTATCCATATGTTTCTTGCGGGTACAATGTAGTAGCCCCCCAAGTCATTTCAAAGCATGTAAAAATGACTACCATTTACGATGAAATGAAACTTTTATTTTCAGTATTGGCATGCTAAGTTGCCCCTTATACTTTTATGAATGATTAAGCAAAGACTAAATAAAATGAGTATTTGTCTTTGAATTGAATTTTTTCGAGTAACGTCTTAGTTTTTGTTGATTGATAATGAAGGACTAGTGCAACTGAAACTATAGTCTTTGTTGTTAATTTTCTTTCGATTTACGAAGTAAAAATAAAAGTATGCAAAATCAATTAAAAAAGAAGGATATACCTCTTGAATGGAATATATACCCAAGCTACTAGCCTTCATATTATTAGTATTCTGCTTCCAGTATTTAAGCTTCACCACTCTTAATGCTTTAAGAGATTAAGAGCATTATTTTTTATTGTTGTTAATGGATCAAATATTTATATTGACGATATTCATTCTCAAATTCTATAGCATGAAGTAATGAATGTTTGGGAATCGTAAGAAGGTGTTGAAAGACCTCAGTTTTAGCCCTGGAGAAATAAGTATCATTTTAAAAGTTGGGTGCAAGAGACATCAGTTTTATCACTGGACATAGTAATGACGTAGTATGGAATATGTTGGAGACTACGATTTCATATAGACTTATAGACTTATATAGACTTATGTTTGGAAAATCAAAACAAAATACAGTGTGGTTCGACAAACAATAGACGTAGGGAAAATTAATTTATATGCAGCCCAAATATGTATATTTTAATGACTTTGGCTTAAGAACTTGGTTTTTATTTAACTTTTGCTTGTATGAACTGTAAGGAATATGAATGTTTATATTGATGATTTGTTAGCTAAGAGTTTGACAGATGATGAATACTTTCGTGACTTGGAAGAAAGTTTCTTAAATTTGGGAGTGATTCACTTAAAGTTAAATCAAGAGAAGTGTACATTTGGTGTCAGTAAATGGAATAGAATTTGATCATGATGAGTTGAAAGCTTTGGATATGAATGACCTCTCATTAGTCAATCAAAGATGTACAATGTTTAACAAGAAGGCTGACAGATTGAAATAGGTTAATATCTATATCTTCAGATAAGTGTTCACCATTGTTTCAAGTACTAAGATGGTCAAAGAAATGTTTTTTGGACATCTGAGTGTGAAGTAGAGTTTTTAAAAATCAAAGAACATTTATTATCACCCAATGTTTTTTCTAAGCCCCAAATAAGAGAGTAGTTGTTTTTGTATGTTTCGTCTCAGATTATGCCGTTAATGGTGTATTGGTTAGAGAAGTAGATGGACATCCATGACCGGTGTAATATGTGAGCAAGAGCTTACTTACCTCGGAAACAATATATTTGAAGCTAAATTTTTTGGTTTTGGAGACTATGACTATGAGCTAAAAAACATATTTATGGTAGCTGTCATAAATATGTACTACAAATACCAGACATTTCTGAAAGAATGACTAAGTAGTCTGTCCAATTAGGAGACTATGACATTCATTTTACTCCTCGAACGACTAATAAGCCCCAAACTTTAGCAGATTTTCTCGTTGAATTCCATTCGAGCCGTTCTGATGAGAGAGAATGATGCAAAAATATTATCAACAGTTGGAGAGTGGGTAGTTTGAACTGATAGAGGCGCCATTGTTTTTGGATCAAGCATGGGACCACAGTTAATTACTCCATCCGGTGAAGCCATGTACCAGGCCATGCAGTTCGGATTGAGTACGTTAAATAACAAAGCAAAGTATGAGGAAAATTTAGCTCGGTTAAGGCTTACAAGTATTTGTGGAGAAAAAAAAAGTTTGTTTACAAGTGGATTCATAAGTTGTGGAAAATCACATGTTAGGAGTATCTGAGGCTAACAAGGATCAACTTGTCAAGAACTTAGAAGAATTATGAGGGTTGATTATATTATTTGATGACATGGTGGTACATATTAACCGAGAAGAATATATTATTGTAGAAGTTTTTGCAACAATTGTTTATTTGAAAAGTATCCATGGATCTTACTACAAGAGATTCTATTCATACTGATAAAATATTAGCAATTTAAATATTCGGATGAAGTATTTTTGGTTACCCATGAGGACCAAAAATATTGCAGATCTTATTTAAAAGAATTTTTACTTGAAGTTATATTTCCCCTTGACACAAAATTAGCTCAAAGATTGATATGTAGAGTACATGGGTACATAGTATTTGACAGAATATTATATAAAACTTTCTTCAACCGATCATTGTTAAGATGTTTATGATGAGTCCGGATTCCGTCACCACTTCGGACAGGGTCAGTTCGGACAATGACTACCTAACCGGACAAGGGCAGTTCGGACACCATCATCCATTGGACTGTTCGAACAGAACTAAAGTACTTAAAACCTAATCACTTCCTCATTAAGCTGCCTGTTCTCCTACTTAAAACTTATGGGTCCTTAAACTCGACTCGGGTCTATTAAACACGATCCGAAAGCCCATAAGGTCCAAATATAAGGGTATAAATACCCAACCACCAACATTAAATGAGGGTAATGAAAATTGAATACAACCAGGCTGCTTAATTCTCCCTGTGCACTCTACCCAAATATTAAATACTCACAAACTTCCACACAACTCTAAACAAAAATTACAAACTTACCCTCAGACCAAAATAAACCACACCAGTTTAGACAAATATCAAATATTTTGTCTAAACTACATGATGGGAAAGGCTCAACTAATTGTAGGTTTAATGCTTTAACAAGAATATTGTTTTAAACGAGATATTATTAGCCTTCTCATAATGAGTGATGATAGAAATCTTGTTCAAAGTTGTGACACTTATCAAAGATTTGCAAATTCCATTCATAAACTAGTTGTGCCTGTAACCTCAATTTCTGAAGTGATTCCTTTTGACAGATGGGAATGGATTTAGTAAGATCATTTCCTTTGGCTTCGAGATGACAAAAAACATTTATAATTGCAATGGATTACTTTTCAAAATGGGATGGACAAACGGGGTTTGGATTTAGTTAGACCAATTCCTATGGCTTCGAGAGGACAAAAAACTATTTATAGTTAGAATGGAATATTTTTCAAAATCAGCTGACTCCGAAACGTGTTCAGGGACAAGATATCAAGATGTAATCAAATTCATCGTGTCTAATATTTTTTGTAGATTTGTAGTTCCTCAAAGAATTACTACAGATAATGGGCCACAATATAATAACAGATATATAACATCTTTTTATAATTTGAGAGGAATCACACAGTGATTTTCAACATTATTCCACCCACAAGAAAATGGAAAGGTAAAGGTTACTAATAGAACTATCTTGGATGGTCTCAAGAAAAATATAAAGGTGCAGATCAAAAATTCTTCAAAAGGTATTATGGGTCTATAGAAAAATACCTTGAGGTGCGACTCGAGAAACTTCTTTTGATATGGTATACGGGGGAGGATTCAACAATTTTATGTAATATGGTACTTAACTATTATCAGGACAATAACAAGAAGGCTAGACGAACAAAGCTTGATTTGATTGAGGAAAAACATGTTAGAACGTATTTGAATGCGATTCATTATCAAAATTTAATGAGAAGTCGTTAAATATCGAGGATGAAACGAAGGGACTTTAATATATGAGATAAGGTTTTGAGGAAAGTATCTTTACATAAAAAACAAAAGATTGGGTAAGATAGCTCAAATTGGTAATAACTGTATTTAGTGGTCGAAAAGGTTAAGCCATGAACATATCGCCTCTGAAATGCAGAGGGAAATGAATGACATGTGGTAGTCATGTATACCAAAAAGCACAAGTTATAAATGGTGAGGATAATTATTCGCCTGAGGGTAGGCTTGTAATTTGTTTGGTGTTTAGTGGAAGTATGTGGATGTTTAATATTTAGAGTAGAGTCTAGAGGGAGAATTAAGCAGCCTGGTTGTATTTAATTTTTATTACCCATATTTAATGCAGGTGGTTGGGTATTTATACCCTTACATTTGGGCCCTTATGGGCTTTCGGGTCATGTTTAATGGACACGGGTCATGTTTAAAGACCCATGAGCTCTAAGTAGGAGAGAAAGTAGCGTAGTCAAGAAGTGTTTAGGTTTTTTAGTACTTTTGTCATAGTTCGAACAGTCCCATTAGCCAAGTGTTCGAAGTGCTCTGTCCGGTCCGGAGGGCTAGGTCCGATCTGTCCCTATCCGGGGAGTAAGCAGAATTCGGACTCATCAATAAACACAAAAATACACGTGATTCCTATGTGCTCTCATTATCATTTGCGAGCCATCCGAGTTACCTTCTGTGGAGCTACCGGCACTTTCAGGACCCTCACTAATCGACGAGGCGGATTTTTTGTCTCCATTTGCTTTGAATTTGGAATCCTCTAAATCATTTGTAATGGTAACAAAGGCTTCTGTATGGTGTTATTTTCTCGCACAAAGTAGTAATAGTCTATCATGTTTGCCCTTAGAAACCTTTAGTGGAATTCAAGGATCATTCAATTTTTTGCTTCCACTTCCCAAGTATTTAAGGATTTAAGACAATCACTTGCATTGGCATTCAAAACATCCTTTATAGTAGCAAATTTCTCCTTTTAGAATTCAACATTATACAATTCTAAGTCTTGAATGCCTTTTTATATATTTTTCACTTCTTTCATACAAATTGTTGAGTGTTATATGGATAGTCGCCTCAATTCTTCTTCATGCTTAGCAGTTAAATTATTTTTTATCTCGATAACCCTATAATGAAATTTTGACCTGTTCTTTTGAAAGCATTGAAATCGTTCAATCAGATTTTAGTTAGAAATCTAAGCCCGTTTATTGTTATGTGTAGCTTTTTTTTCCACAACACTACATCGCTTACAAGTTCCACCAATTATTTTCAAGAGGATACAATTTCTTCATTTATCTTTTTGACAACACTTTCGAGGTTTGTAAAAGGAATGACTAAGTTTAGAACCTCTTCGGGTGGTTCATTGGAGGGGTATGGAGGAAACTATTTTTCCAAGACAGAAATGTCGGAACGAGTGCCCATAGGGCAAGGTGGAACATGTGTTTGACACAATGTAGGTCTAGTGTCAACCAATGCTAATGTAATCTCTCGAATATTATTTCATACATTCTTCAAGGAAATTTCGATAGCCTCATTTCCCATTTCATCAATATAATTTTCAATCTCTTAAAGATGAGGATCCGTGAAGAATAAATCTTGATCTTCATTTTCATTTCTCCCCCTCGGCATCCAATGTTGGTTTCAGGGAGGACACATCAACCATATCATCTAGAGCAGTTACAGTAGGAGTTTTTGAGGAACAAATTTTCTTTTTCTTTGAGGTAGCTAGGCTTTTTTCTCTTTTGGGACGTTTCGTCTTGAGAGTGCTCAATACCAGTGCTGATAACTTGAGCAACCTTGCTATTCGATTTATTCTTTGGGCGCACGTTCTATTTCTATTTAGACATAGAGCTTTGAGATTGTTTTTTTGAATCTTTCTTCCATTTATGGCTCAGGGTTCTATTCGAAGCAAAAGTTATAACACGTGCATCTAGAGCAACCAATCGATTCACACCATCTCCTGTTTTTCAGGGGGTTCCATTAATTTATTGGTAGCTACAACAGAGTCCGCCAACTTCTCTTTCAGCGGCTCTCTGAGAAATGGTAAGCCAATCCCAACATTTGGCTAGGTTAAACATAAATGAAGTAAGATTAGATCGAAAGTAGATTAGATATGATCAACAGTGTTTGAGAGTGACGGCGACGCTAGAGGAGAAAATAAATGACATAAATTTTCTATCTCTCTCTCTCTCTCTCCATCTCCATCTCTAGAACTTAATGGTGTTAGGAAAAATGAGTAATGAAAGTATATTTATATGAAAAGTTGTGAAGTCGGGTCTGGGATTTTTGAAGAGGAAGTTGAAGGGTTGGACAAGCGTATATTGGGTGGAATTTTATTTTCCACATAAGAGGTGCCTATTAAACATAATTCGAAGTAGGTTGACAGGTGTAACAAATCAGAATGAAGAGGTACTCGTACCTAGAAGTTTATGTTACCTTATACGCCATTCTAAATTTTTTATTATTGTACTCCTTATAATTTTTGAAGGCCTACTAATTTGAAATAGTTTTTGAGGAGAAACAATACGCAACTTTAAAAGGTGTAGTTAATATTATCTAAACAACTTCTTAAAATGGTTTCGAGGAGATTTTTAAAGCTCTTTTATAACAATGAGATAAAAATAGACTGATACACAACGTTTTTTGTCCTTCGACAAGTTTCTTTTCAAGGATTGGGGGCTACTCATAAGGACATAAATAGTTTATGAATACAAATAATTACTTGAAAGTTATTTAATTGAATATATTATTGGTGAAATGAAGTTTTGGAATGAACGGTAAATGTGAAGGACTAAATATATAATTTGTAATGACTATGTTTGTACTAAGTAGTAAAGTGGGGTGAAGTATCCACACCACAAACTAATTCAGTTACATGTAACCACCTCACCTTTAAATAGGTGGAATTGGTTTTGAAACCGAGACACATTGACACTTTGAACACATTGGAATTTTGATTACTTTCTCTTCCAAAATCTTGAATTGTTTTCAATTTCTAAGAATTCCTTCAATAATTCTTGTTAGACGTATTTTTCTCCCTAAAAATATTCATACCGATCAAAGTAAAAACTACAACTAGTAGGAAGGCTGAAGATACATCCAACTTTGTTCGTTCAATTTCTGAAAGTTTCTTTGAGGATGATAGCTTGTGCCAAAAATATAAAACACCATTTGTTTTTTGATAGAGAAAGAAACGATTAGAAAATTAGTAAATTGATCTATTGAATTATGAAGTTGGATTTTCAGTGGCCAAAGGAATATACATATATGTGGGTTTTAGGATTCTTAGGTGTTTGTTCAAATACCTTTGTCAAAAACCTGAAAAACAGTCCGACGTGAGGGGTGGTTTTAATCCGGACAGGTCTGTTTGTCTTATGGTTTTGTTTGGACTGATAAAGCTTCATGAATCCAAAACGGTTTTTGCCAGAGGTTGTGGGACACGTTTCGCTTTCTGGTTGGTTGCTTCAGCCGTTTTTTCACCTTGAATTTCGAACCCACCTTCTTCGAAAAGCAACCTCTTAATTAAAGGTGGTGACATCAGCGTCGTCTTTAATCATTACCAATCTTTTCGAATTCTCCTAGGAATCAAACTCCTTTTTCAGATTTACTATAAATTAAAACACTTTCTACTGTTTTATCATCTCTCTCAAGTTTACTCTGCAACTTCTTAAAACTTTCTTTCTCTAAAGCAAAAATTTTACCCAGATAGTTTATGTTTACAGCGAGGAACGCACTGATCAAAGGTGGGTGGCTCAACCTTTCTGAATTAGAAAAGGCGCAAAAGGTCGAAAGGGAAAGACGCATCGCAGCAGGACTACCCGTTTCACCCATCGACAGACCAGTAACTTCAGCCACAGAGTCGGATCAAGGCTCATCTTCCTCTAAAGGCACCAAGCCGAAAAGGTTATTCCAAACCAATTTCTCCCCCATTATCTCAGGTTCCTCGATCAGAACCTGTGGTTGAGCCAGACGTCACTGTAACTAGTTTCAAAAAACCCTCCCCCTTCATAGCTATGGGGTCAGATACTGAGCACTCCTCTCAAAAACTAGTCGACCGGAGAAAAGGCCGGTTAGTTAAAGGCCAAGCTTCTAAGAGCACTCCTTCAAAGTCGGGTGCTAAAGACAGCAACATTGGGTCAGAAGTACCCATCAGAGCTCCCAAGGATAGACTGTCCGGTCCGGAGGGCACCAATCCAAGTCTTCAAAGAGAAGCATCTGCACCAGAGCCCCAACCGGAGGCCAGAAGCCAAAAGAACACTGAGGCCCAGCAGTCCGGAGACCAGGCTGAGTCAGATTTGAACCCTCCCCCTACTACTGCTGCTGAAAATCCTTCAATAATTATGGAGGAAGTAATGGAGGACTCTGTTGAAGAGGCTCCATTTGAGTCTGAGCCCTCCGGTCAGACCAGTAGTGCTATAGTTTCCAAAAAGAACAAAGGCAAAGAGAAATTGTGCTTGATGCATTCGGATCTGCTGGAGAGCATTGAAGGAAAGGTGGGGCCTTGTTTCCACAAGGTCAGTGTTAAGTACCTCCTCTCCTTGCAAAAAATAAACTACGCATTCATCCACACAGCTGAGCTGGGCCGGATGCGTACGAAGTGGGGAATACCGGAGAATGTGAAGATCAGGATCCCCATACACCTAGAGACTCTCATGGACTGTAAATTAAGTGAAATTGTCATGTTCACGGAGCTATTTAATTGGGGGCTCAGACTCCCATTGGACCTAGAAATTGTCAGATACTTCCATCTGATAAAACTCTGTCCAAGCCAGTTGATCCCCAACGCCTGGTACACCCTCATGTCCTGCATCATGGCTTCGAGGCTCTCCGAGATTCCTCTGCCAATGGAGGAGTTTGCTGCTGTGGACAGTCTTTGTAGAAACCACCACATCCCCTTTTACCATTTCAATATGGGGGATAATTTCAAAGCTGTAGATGATTTGTTAGAGGCGGAGAGGAATTGGAGGACCCAGTTCCTGTTTGTTAGTGGTGCTTGGGAGAACGGAAAGAAGATCAAGTCCGGAGTGAACCCAAGCCTTCTCAGAAACATGTGAAGGAGTGACCGTAAGTCTCCTACTTTATATTTTTGTCTTTTTTTTAGAGTTAGTTTAAACTAATTGGTCTTACTTTTACCTCAGCAGAACTGCCCAAGGAATTCAGTGATTACCTGAAAACCGGGCAGGCTACTTGCACCAAGATCAATGCTTGGGCTGCTGAGAGGTGGGGGAACCGGTTCCACGCTGCTTTTACCGGAGGCAACTTGGCAAGGTCTCACTTGTGGAACACCACAAGTCGGAGAGACTTGACTTGGGAGGAGCTCACCACTCATCCTCCTCCGGATGTTGTGCTTAAAAGGACCCATGAAGCAGATGGGACACTCTACTTGCCAGGCCGGGCCAAAGCCCCAAGTAAGATGAAGGGTAAAAAGAAAGGTAAGAAGGTGGTAGGTGGAGCTAACCCTGCTGAGGCGGAGAAGGATGCTCCAATAAATCGGAGGGGCCAGTCCACAACCAAATTGATGCTGCTCTCCTAGAAGTGGTGGAGCAGGAGACTGAAAGGCAAGAAGTGCATCCCCCAAAACCTCCAAGGGCTTCCAAAAGAAATTGTAAACAGGGAAGTGAAAGCAAAGACAGGGAGGCCAAGAAGAAGAAGACCTCTAAGGGTGACGAGCTTTCTTTCCGGGCTCCGGAGCCTCCTTCCCAAGCTCACCCTAGTGACCCAACACAAGCGGAGGAAATACCGGGCGACTTCCATACCGATGAGGTCGAAGGGGGAGATCTCAACATTGATGGGGTAGACATCACCGGTCTTGGTGGGCTTGGTGAGTACTTCATCAATCTTACCAAAGACGACTTTGCTGGGCCTTATCTCCATCCGAGCACCTCATATACAGTCACTTTCAATGGTAAGACCTTTATTGTTTCAAGTGAAAGGGATGTCATAGCCCACTCTTTATTAAGAAATGTTCAGCCTGTACTTGGGTTGGAGAAACAAGTTCGGAATCAGACAGACATTATCAAGGATCTTAAGTCTGACAAAGAAAGGCTGTCCGATGACGTTCGCACTGTCACTTCAAACGCTGCCATTCTAAAGGAAGAAAATGAGGAGTTGAAGAGAAACCAAGAGGCAAGTACCACAAAAGTCACCACTTTAGAGGACACCATCACAGAGCTCCGGGAGAAGCTGTCCGGACTAGAGAAAGATCTTGCCACCTCAAAGGGGGAATCCAAGGCCAAAGACCAAATCATCACCAACTTGACCAATGACAAAATTGCTCTTGATAATACAGTGTCCAAGGCTGCCGAGGAGAAAGCTACTTTGCTAAGGGAGCAGGAGGCCAAGATTCAAGCCAAGATCGACGCTTATGCCAACAACGTGATCGACACCCAGGAGGAAATGTATACCAAGGTGAGGTCTGACATGGTTCTACTCTTCCATGAGAAGTTTCCGAAGAGGAACCTAGGGGATTTATGGCTTCATGTTGAGTCTGATGACCTCCCGTATCATACAATGGCTGAAGGCGACAGGCATGGTTACTCCAGTGCTTCCTTATCGGATGACGAAGAACACATCGGGGAGAGCCCCAACGAAGAGAAAAGTGATCTCAAAGGGAAGAAAAAGACAGATGAAGGTGAGCCATCTTCAAAGACTCAACCTTAACTCATGATTTACGTTTTACTTGTTTACTGAAACTAAAGTCCTTGGATAGCCAAGGCACTCTTTTTTTGTAATTGTGTCCGGTATCTGACCGGATAGGTTTTTTGTTCTATTTTGACAATTTAAAAGTCCTTGGAGGGCCAAGGCACTTTAAGTTATTTTAATGAATATTTTTGTTTTGTGTAATTCTCATCTTCTTTCATTGTCTGTTCCAATTTTGATGGCTAGAGTTTAAACAGCCTTTAGTTATTTCATAGTGAGAGTGTTTAAATTCTCCGGCTAGAGTATAAATAGCCCTTAGTTATTTCAGTGAGAGTGTTTAAATTCTCCGATGACGAATGTTTAAGTGGTCATCATTTTTTTATTTCAATCCGGATGGTGTGACAAAGGACAAAACTAAAACACTTCAGAAAATTTGTAAGAAGGCATCAAATTGAATTCAAAAGCCCGGACACCTCATTAAAACCTCCCCGTGCCACTAGGGAGGAAAGAGTATGCCCCCAAATATTTACATAGATGTTCAAACAAGTAAATATTTACACAAATACTACTCCAAGTACATCCGGAGATGTTCGATATTCCAAGGGTGAGTCAAAACTCTTCCATCCTTGTCTTATAGCCAATATGTTCCAGGTTTAAGCCTTTCAACAACCATATAAGGTCCTTTCCAAGTCGGAGCCAATTTGCCGAACAGTTTTTCTTTAGTGTGTAAGAAGACTTTCCTCAATACCTTGTCCCCCGGTTGGAAATCTCTTCTTTTAACTCTGGAAGCAAATCTGCTCCTCATCAAACCCTGATAGTGTGCAACTCTAAGATGAGCTTTAACTCGTCTTTCTTCTACCAGATCAAGCTGACCTCTGATTGCCACCTCGTTAGCGCATTCGGAGAAGTTGTGAACACGAAATGATGGAAGAGTTGCTTCTATGGGAGCTACTCCATGCATCCCATAGACTAAAGCAAAGGGTGACTCCTGGGTTGCAGCCCCAGGTGTTGTCTGGTAGGCCCACAAGACCTCTTGTAAATAACTAGGCCACTTTCCAGCAGCCCCTTCCAAATTCTTCTTTAAACCGGACAGAATAGTTCTGTTAGCCACTTCAACTTGCCTATTTTCTTGTGGGTGGAAAGGCGAAGAGAAACAATGTTGTATACCCCTTGAGGCACATAAACTCTCCATTTCCCTATTTTCGAACTGTGGCCCATTATCTATCGTTATCTTTTGTGGAACACCAAATCTGCAACAGATGTTGGATATAATGAATTTTACGACAGCTTTTGAAGTTGTTCCTGCTAGAGGGGCTGCTTCATTCCACTTCGAAAAGTAATCTATAGCAACAATTATAGTTCTGCGCCCTCCGGATGCCATAAGGAGTGGGCACACTAAATCCAACAACCATCGAGCAAAAGGAATAGGCTCATAAATTGACTCTAAAGGAATTGCTGGGACATGAATTTCATTGCTGTACCTCTGGCATGGGTCACACCTTCTTACCAATTCCTTAGCATATTTCATGATAGATGGCCAATAGTAACCGGCCAGTAAAACTCTCCTTGTTAAAGCCCTGAATCCACAATGAGCTGATCCCTCGCCATCATGCAATTCAGAGAGGACTACTTGAGACTCATTATCCACCAAACAACGCAGAAGAGGTTTACTGTAAGACTTTTTTATACAAAACGTCTCTCAATATGATAAAACCACGAGCTTTTTGTTTTAATGTTCTTGCCAATGATTTATCCGGAGGCACGATACCATCGGAGAGGTATTGCAGGAGAGGAAACCTCCAGTCCTGAGGTTGTTTCATCTGTATTTCAAAAATTTCCTCTTCTTTACCCATATTAAGTTGAATGGAGGGGCTTTCCAGCACATGGATCCATGGGTATGACTCCGTGTACGCTATGGTTGCCAATGAGTCTGCTAACTCATTTTCTATCCGGGGTATATGTTCATAAGTAACACTTTTAAACCTGAGTGCTTCATTTTTAAGAAGGAGTAAATATTTCACAAGCTACTTCTTTTAGCCTCAGATTGACCTTGGGCATGGTGGATGAGAAGCTGGGAGTCACTTAGTAGCCTGACCCTCTTAGCCCCACAAATGTAGGCTAACTTTAATCCAGCTATAGCTGCTTCGTACTTGGACTCATTATTGGATGCCCTGAAAGCAAAAAATATAGCTTGGTACATTTTGTCACCATATGGAGAAGTCAAACACACCCCGGCACCACATCCCATAGTGCTAGATCCACCATCTGTTCGGACGACCCATACCTTTTTATCTTTTATGTCAGTAGCATGCTCCGAATTTCTGTCGGAGTGAAATTCAACCAAAAAATCAGCCACAGCTTGGGCCTTAACTGCTGTTCGAGGAGCAAAATCTATGTCGAAATCTCCCAGCTCTAATGACCATTTAGTCACCCTACTTGAAATATCTGCCTTTTGGAGGACGTTCTTCAAGGGAAAAGAAGTCCGGACGATGATAGGATGAGCCTGGAAATAATGCCTTATTTTTCTTGCAGCTATTACCATGGCTAATGCTAATTTCTCGAGTTTCAAGTAACGCCTTTCTGCATTTATCAAACTTTTGCTAATGTAGTACACCGTATGGGGATAACTGTCCACTTCTCTTACCAACACGGCACTAATGGCACAAATTGAAACTGTCAAATATACGAAGAGTGTCTCCCCGTCAACTGGTTTAAACAAAGTTTTGGGGGAGGACATGTGCTTCTTGATCTCATTAAAAGCCTCATCGCACTATGAGGTCCAATCGAATCCCTTTGCACCCTTCAAGGTTTGAAAGAACGGGGCGCACCTGTCCAAAGAACTTGAGATAAATCTGTTTAAAGCAGCTAATCTCCCCGTTAGTTGCTGTACTTCTTTAACATTTCGAGGAGGCTCCATCTGGAATAGAGCATTAAGCTGGTCCGGATCGGGCTGTATCCCATGCTCACTTATAATATAGCCTAGAAACTTCCCGGACTGCACTCCGAACACACATTTTTCTGGGTTTAACTTTAAATTCACTTTTACCAAGTTGGCAAAAGTTTCTTGGAGGTCTGCCAAATGCAATTGCTCATCCACACTCTTCACCATTATGTCATCGATGTATACTTCCATATTCCTTCCAATCTGATCAGCAAAAGCTTTGTTGACCAATCTCTGATAAGTAGCCCCAGCATTTTTCAACCCAAATGGCATTACCTTGTAGTAATGAAGACCCCTGTCAGTGACAAATGTAGTATGCTCTTGATCCTTTGGATCTACCTGGATCTGATTGTATCCGAAGAAGGCATCCATAAAGGATAGCATCTTGTTCCCGGAGGTGGAGTCTACTAACTGATCAATCCGGGGGACTGGATACAAATCTTTTGGGCAAGCTCTATTGAGATCTGTGAAGGCAATGCACATGCGTCACTTGCCATTTTTCTTTTTCACCAGAACCGGATTGGCAGTCCACAAAGGATATTGAGACTCTTTGATATGCCCCATCTTTGTGAGCCTGTCCACCTCTTGTACAATGACATCAGCCTTTTCCTTGGAAAAAGCCCTTCTATTTTGAACTACTGGTGCAATGTCTTTCCGGATGGATAGGTGATGTGATATTACACCTGGTGGAACCCCAGTAACATCGGCAT
This sequence comes from Limnanthes douglasii subsp. nivea, assembly GCA_036936605.1. Lineage (NCBI taxonomy): Eukaryota > Viridiplantae > Streptophyta > Magnoliopsida > Brassicales > Limnanthaceae > Limnanthes > Limnanthes douglasii. The sequence goes on from JAUPFV010000001.1 coordinate 159,955,311, forward strand.
TAGACCAAGCAAAAACATGCTGATGACTCTTCAAAAACTTTAGCATCTCATTTTTCAAACCGGGTGGCATCTTGGACCCTATCTTGACACTCTTCCCTTCTTCTAAACAGTGTGTCTCTACCTCTTCGACTGGTGTTAACACACCATGGGTCTCTCTGGGGTCATCAATTTGTCCCTCACCGCCAGAAAGACCCTCAAATTGCTATTGTTCGTTGATACGAACTGCCCCTAGTGTCCGGGAGCCAGAGCTGTAGCATAACATTCTCTTGCAACCTTTTGACTGCTCCGAACGACTCCCACTTGTCCCTGAGCAACATATTTCAAACACAAGTGGACTGTTGAAGCCACTGCATGCATCCTAGAGAGCCAAGACCTCCCTAGAATAGCATTATAGCAAGTGGGACAATCCACCACGATAAAAAGTATCCTGACCATTTTCTTGAAAGGGCCCTTGCCCAATAGAACTTCTTCTTCGAACTCTCCGATCACATCTCCTGAGCTGCCGGTAAAGCCCACAATTGACCTGTCCGAACCCTGAATTACAGCTGGATTTTTCATTCTCTTGTATGTGGTTAAGAAAAGGATATTGGCTGAGCTTCCAGTATCCACCAAAATTCGTCTTATGTCGTTGCCCCCAATAGATGCCCCTATGACAACATCATCTTCAGGAGGGCCAGCTATATCTCTCAAATCATCTTCATCAAAAACAATGAAGGGGAAAGGAATTTGTGATTGATAGGAAGTCATGCCTCCTTCTAGCTGGGTGGCTAAAGTGTGTACATGCCTCTTCCTCGAAGAAGCAGTAGGAGCTGTCATAGTATCTCCTCTGAAAATTGTAAGCGACTCAAAAAACTTAATGAGCCCGGAGACCGTTCTAGAACATTCCTCAATTGCACCTACTCTGTTTCGAGTTGGATCAGGATCCAAGTACTCAGATTCCACATCAAACTTTTCAATTATACCATGGCTCCCTCCGGAGCAGCATTACTTGGACCAACCCGGTGAGTATTGTCAGGCCTGTTACCTCCTCTTCTTTTGACATAAGCCCCCAGTTTTCCCCTTTCGATCAAGTTCTGAACCTCTTGCTTCAATGTTATACAATCATCAGTGGTATGGCCAGTGTCATTGTGATACTGGCAGAAAGAGTTATTGCGATGCTCCCTAGGAGATTGCAGTGTGGCTGGTCTTCTATAATGCACCTCTTCCTTTGTTTTATCATAAATGGTGGCCACACTTTCTTTCAATTCTGCGAACCACTCCGGTTGAACCCAAGGCCCTCTCTTGTTTCTGGATTGCTGACTCTGAGCAGGAGCAGCTGGCTGAGACTGAGCTTTAGCCCTACCATGCCCCTGTCCGGTTTCCCTTGCCTTGTTCCCGGACTGATTCTAATTGGGATTTGGTGCCACCGGGGCAGACCTCACTTGCATGTGCACCCTTGTTTTCTTTGTTTCGTCTACGTTAATTTGTTTTCCAACCTGATTCAGCAACCCTCCCCAGGTCATGGCCTTCTTTCTGGTCACTGAATCAGCCAAATTTCCAGGATTCAAGCCGTGTCTTAAGGATGCTATTGCCACTTGCTCGAAGCAATCAGCCAACCCATTCTTGGTGTTCACAAAACGAGTTATATATTCTTTTAAGGACTCGTTTGGTTCCTGAGCACAATGGATTATTGTATCTCCATTTCCCTTTAGCTCTTTACTTGCAACGAACTGCCTTCAAAAGGCCACCCAAAAATTATCGAAATTCTTGATACAGCCTTGTGGTAGACTGGTATACCATTTCAGAGCACTCCCCGTAAATGACTGGGAGAATGCTCTACAAAGTAGCTTATCATCGTCATCAAAGTTCATCATAAAATTCTTGAATTTCTCTAAATGGTTGTCCGGATCAGTACTGCCATCGTACTTTTCCATTTTGGTGATGTCAAACCTCTTAGGGAGGTTTCCGGACAGAATTTTGGAAGATGATGGAGATTGCCTCCAATTTCTACCACGACTGAACACAGTATCCTCATTGGGAGTTGCAAAGATACCTAGTTCATCGTGAAAAGCGAAAGGATCCATCAGCATCCGGTCCACATGCCTCCGGCTATAAGATGACCCTTTACCAATATTTCTCTTCATCTTTCCATGCCTATCTCTTTTTCTGGAATATTTTTTAATCTGCTTTTGCTTCTTTTTAGTTCGACCTCATCGCTGCTAGAGGATAAGGATTCTTCAACGCCCTCATCGTCCGAAGAGCTATCAGAAGATTCTGAGCTTGAGTCAGAGCTCTCCACTGGCTTAGACCGGTGAGACTTTTTGGAGCTGGCATGAGTCTTTTTGGTACTCACATGAGTCTTTGAAGGCTCATGCTCTCTGGGGTTATCGGTGTGATGGGCAACTGATGCTTTGGATTTTTCTTTCATGCCCATCTTAGCCTTTTCTGCCCTCAGAGCTTCTATTTCACCCTTCAGCGTATCGCGCTCTTCGATGGTGTATTCATCGTTTTCACCCACCACCTCGAGCAGAGGTGGTGGTACTTCTGGGCCGTTCAGATTCATTCGGAGTGACTTTTCTTGCTGGTTTTGAATGCTTAATTCAGGCACCTTCTTCTCCCACTGTGGTCGCCAATTTGGTGAGGATAATTATTCACCTGAGGGTAGGCTTGTAATTTGTTTGGTGTTTAGTGGAAGTATGTGGATGTTTAATATTTAGAGTAGAGTCTAGAGGGAGAATTAAGCAGCCTGGTTGTATTTAATTTTTATTACCCATATTTAATGCAGGTGGTTGGGTATTTATACCCTTACATTTGGGCCCTTATGGGCTTTCGGGTCATGTTTAATGGACCCGGGTCATGTTTAACGACCCATGAGCTCTAAGTAGGAGAGAAAGTAGCGTAGTCAAGAAGTGTTTAGGTTTTTTAGTACTTTTGTCATAGTTCAAACAGTCCCATTAGCTAAGTGTTCGAAGTGCTTTGTCCGGTCCGGAGGGCTAGGTCTGATCTGTCCCTATTCGTGGAGTAAGCAGAATTCGGACTCATCAATAAACACAAAAATACACGTGATTCCTATGTGCTCTCATTATCATTTGCGAGCCATCCGAGTTACCTTCTAAGGAGCTACCGGCACTTTCAGGACCCTCACTAATCGACGAGGCGGATTTTTTGTCTCCATTTGCTTTGAATTCGGAATCCTCTAAATCATTTGTAATGGTAACAAAGGCTTCTGTATGGTGTTATTTTCTCGCACAAAGTAGTAATAGTCTCTCATGTTTGCCCTTAGAAACCTTTAGTGGAATTCAAGGATCATTCAATTTTTTTGCTTCCACTTCCCAAGTATTTAAGGATTTAAGACAATCACTTGCATTGGCATTCAAAACATCCTTTATAGCAGCAAATTTCTCCTTTTAGAATTCAACTTTATACAATTCTAAGTCTTGAATGCCTTTTTTATATATTTTTCACTTCTTTCATACAAATTGTTGAGTGTTATATGGATAGTCGCCTCAATTCTTCTTCAGGCTTAGCAGTTAAATTATTTTTTATCTCGATAACCCTATAATGAAATTTTGACCCGTTCTTTTGAAAGCATTGAAATCGTTCAATCAGATTTTAGTTAGAAATCTAAGCCCGTTTATTGTTATGTGTAGCTTTTTTTTCCACAACACTACATCGCTTACAAGTTCCACCAATTATTTTCAAGAGGATACAATTTCTTCATTTATCTTTTTGACAACACTTTCGAGGTTTGTAAAAGGAATGACTAAGTTTAGAACCTCTTCGGGTGGTTCATTGGAGGGGTATGGAGGAAACTATTTTTCCCAGACAGAAATGTCGGAACGAGTGCCCATAGGGCAAGGTGGAACATGTGTTTGACATAATGTAGGTCGAGTGTCAACCAATGCTAATGTATTCTCTCGAATATTATTTCATACATTCTTCAAGGAAATTTCGATAGCCTCATTTCCCATTTCATCAATATAATTTTCAATCTCTTAAAGATGAGGATCCGTGAAGAATAAATCTTGATCTTCATTTTCATTTCTCCCCCCTCGGCATCCAATGTTGGTTTCAGGGAGGACACATCAACCATATCATCTAGAGCAGTTACAGTAGGAGTTTTTGAGGAACAAATTTTCTTTTTCTTTGAGGTAGCTAGCTTTTTTCTCTTTTGGGACGTTTCGTCTTGAGAGTGCTCAATACCAGTGGTGATAACTTGAGCAACCTTGCTATTCGATTTATTTTTTGGGCGCACGTTCTATTTCTATTTAGACAGAGAGCTTTGAGATTGTTTCTTTGAATCTTGCTTCCATTTATGGCTAAGGGTTCTATTCGAAGCAAAAGTTATAACACGTGCATCTAGAGCAACCAATCGATTCATACCATCTCCTGCTTTTCACGGGGTTCCATTAATTTATTGGTAGCTACAACAGAGTCTTCCAGCTTCTCTTTCAGTGGCTCTCTGAGAAATGGTAAGCCAATCCCAACATTTGGCTAGGTTAAACATAAATGAAGTAAGATTAGATCGAAAGTAGATTAGATATGATCAACAGTGTTTGAGTGCGACGGCGACGCTACAGGAGAAAATAAATGACATGAATTTTCTCTCTCTCTCTCTTTCCATCTCTAGAACTTAATGGTGTTAGGAAAAATGAGTAATGAAAGTATATTTATATGAAAAGTTGTGAAGTCGGGTTTAGGATTTTTGACGAGGAAGTTGAAGGGTTGGACAAACGTATATTGGGTGGAATTTTATTTTCCATATAAGAGGTGCCTATTAAACATAATTTGAAGTAGGTTGACAGGTGTAACAAATCAGAATGAAGAGGTACTCGTACCTAGTAGTTTATGTTACCTTATACGTCATTCTAAATTTTTTATTATTGTACTCCTTATAATTTTTGAAGGCCTACTAATTTGAAATGGTTTTTGAAGAGAAACAATACACAACTTTAAAAGGTGTAGTTAATATTATCTAAACAACTTCTTAAAATGGTTTCGAGGAGATTTTTAAAGCTCTTTTATAACAATGAGATAAAAATAGACTGATACACAACGTTTTTTGTCCTTCGAAAAGTTTCTTTTCAAGGACTGGGGGCTACTCATAAGGACATAAATAATTGATGAATACAAATAATTACTTGAAAGTTATTTAATTGAATATATTATTGGTGAAATGGAGTTTTGGAATGAACGGTAAATGTGAAGGACTAAATATATAATTTGTAATGACTATGTTTGTACTAAGTAGTAAAGTGGGGTGAAGTATCAACACCACAAACTAATTCAGTTACATGTAACCACCTCACCTTTAAATAGGTGGAATTGGTTTTGAAACCGAGACACATTGACACTTTGAACACATTGGAATTTTGATTACTTTCTCTTCCAAAATCTTGAATTGTTTTCAATTTCTAAGAATTCCTTCAATAATTCTTGTTAGACGTATTTTTCTCCCTAAAAATATTCATACCGATCAAAGTAAAAACTACAACTAGTAGGAAGGCTGAAGATACATCCAACTTTGTTCTATCAATTTATGAAAGTTTCTTTGAGGATGATAGCTTGTGCCAAAAATATAAAACACTATTTGTTTTTTGATAGAGAAAGAAACGATTAGAAAATTAGTAAATTGATCTATTGAATTATGAAGTTGGATTTTCAGTGGCCAAAGGAATATATATATATGGGTTTTAGTCTTGTGCAATAATTACATATAATCTTATAATATATTCAGGATCCTATAATAATTACATATAATACTGTAATAATTTCAATATCTATCCCTAAAAAACTAAGAAGGCCCTTTAGTAATTTTAATTTACATGAGAGAAGAGCCATAAATCTATATTTAGCTTCGGCAAGTGAGCAACAATATGTTGTTTCTTTGTCTTTCACGAAAATTGGGCGTCCCCAATTTTTATGAACTATCCAGATAAAAAACTATCAGGTGAGTAGGCAAATAACCCAATCCAAATCACACCATCATGTGCGTTTAAAATCAATATCTAATCTAAGGAGAATACCAAATCCTGAAGAACCCTTCAGATATTGAACCACGTTAAGCGCGGCTTTCCAATGATCTATTATGGGTTCCTACAAATATTGAGCGAAAGTTTGAATTGCATAAGAAAGATCTGGACGAGTGACCGATATGCATACCAATCGTCCTACAAGCCGACGATAGGAACAAAGATCAGCAAGATAATCTCTGGTAGCTAGGGCAGTTGATGATGGTGATCAAACAGAGGACCAAGAGGACAAGCTCCAAATAGGCATGTTTTCGAAATAATATTAAGCGCATATCTCTGCGTTGACTAAAAAAACTAAAAAAACTGCAGAATACTTCAATAGTGTGCGATTATATGAATCTCCACATATATATATATATATATTATTCAGTATTTTCTAACAATAGCATTTTATTCTATCATTTTTATCCATAAAAAAATACAAAACAAGCAGAAAAAACCTTTAGTAGTCCAACAATCTATAAATCGATATAGGAAGATATAAATAAATATTTTTGATCGAGTATGAATATGAAAATCATAATAATTCAACTGGGGAACAAGCTAAAATTTATGGCAGCAAACTCATACAGGAAAGAAATTCACAATTTGGCATAATGCTAACTCCATAATGGATCAGGTTGACACTAAGCATTCGTTGAAACATAAGATGCATAATTATTGTTATTGTTCTGTGAGACAAAAATGTCTGACTAATGAAAATGGTGTCAAATGAGCATTTTGAAACCCAAATATATCGGTCCAGTTGGTGTTATCTTCTACAGAAGATTGAGATCGATAATAAATAAATAAAGTATTCAGTATAGCTTGTAAGTTTTAATAAATGGTTTTTCGAAATAAGAAGGAAGAAGAAGTTTTTAAGTAGGCTCGGGGATAAGATTGATCCGGTTACTCTGAATATACATGTAAGGTAAAAGGCTACAACTTGGGTTTTGATGGTTTTAAAATCGGATTACCAAAAAAACCTTTTTTCGTATTTACAAATCAAAATTAGTTCACAAGGACAAAAAAGAAATTATTAGAGTGTTAGGATTAGAATAATATATATATATATATATATATATATATATATATATATATATATATATATATATGGGCTATTAATATTAGTTTTTATATTAGTTAAAAGGGTGAAGATGTGAGAGACACATTCACTCAACGATTCAAATGTTTTCTTTGTGCTTCTCGATTATTCACTTAATGATATTTTCTGCTCAACATCTGCAGATCCTATCATCATTTGTTCCATACATATAACACATTCACAATTCTCTGAACATGGTATCAGAGCCAGGTTCGAAGCAATGTGGGATTCTATCCAGCAATGTTGATTCCACTTTGATTTTACAACATTTATTCCACTGGTGACTTTTATTCCGCTCATTAATAGGATCGAGTTTAAGGGGATGTTGAAGAGTAAACTTCATCACATACTTGTTCCAGAATCCCACCTTTCTAACATTGAAAATAATATAGTGTATATAAGTGTGAATCCACCTTAACTAGCAAGAGACTTTTTGGGAGTGTACCAAAGGACAAATCCTAGCCGCCATTCTGGCCAAAGCGGATAATATCTTGCTAGTCTGTAAGGCTTGTTTTTTACCTACACATCTATTCTAACATGGTATCAGAGCCACAACGTCCAAAACCCTAGCCTCCAAATTTTCCACTTGACCCGACGTGTTTCTAGTATAGTTTTTATCGGCCGACGTTTATGTGGCCTTCGTTCTCTTGAGACCGACGTATATCTAGTTTTTTCCCCTAGTGTCGACGTGTTTCCGGTATAGCCTTCATCAGCCGACATTTATCTGGCTTTTGTTTTCTCGAGATCGATGTATTTCCGGTCTTTTTCCTCCCGCGCCGACGTATTATCGGTGTAGTATTTTTTGTATTCTCATCACCGGCATTGTTTTAGTAGTTTGTCAAAGTCTTCTGATGACATTTGCGATTCAGTCTACTCCTCGAGGTACTTCCTTTTTTGCCCCACGCTATTCTCAACCTTTTTGTACTTATTGTCACAAAATTGGTCATGAGGAATCCAATTGTTACGCTGAACATGGGTAACCTGCAAGCTAGGTGAAACGTCCGGACCGCCAGGCTGTGGCAGTGCTCCAATTCTGTGCAGCACGACGTCAAGGACAAACTGGGTTCGTCGACTGTGGCTATTAACGAGTTACTTGCTGATGAGGCTTCTCTACTTTATGGTCAGTTGCAGTAGTTGATTTCCCTTCTTTTAGCAGACAAAGTTTCAAGATTAATGGGCTTCTGAGTTGTGAGTTATTCAGTACCACTTGGATTATTGATAGAGGGGCTTCTTATCATATGACAGATGATATCTCTCTATTGCAAAATGTTACTATTACGCCAGCCTGTGTAGTACCTCCGCCCGATGGTTCTCAGGTTACTGCTACACATTATGGTAGTGTGCGCTTATCTCGTCAATTTTCTTTTCATAATGTATTTTTGGTTCCCAAGCTTACCTATAATCTGTTTTCAGTATCTCACTTGATTGATGATCTCGACTGTATTGTTTGTTGTGTTAAGTTTGGTTGTGTTATTCAGGACTGTCGATCAGGTACTTTGATTGTTCAAGGTGAGCGGAGAGGTGGAATGTACTATTTCAGCGGTGTTGAGAAAATCAAAGTTTGTAGTGCTGCATTGGTTCGTAGTGATGCTGAGTTGTGGCACCGTAGGTGTGGAAATCCTTCAGCTAAGATAGTCCAGTCTTTACCTTTTATTTCTAGCACTGGTAATAGGAGTGTAGCTAACCCGTGTGATGTTTATTTTTGCGCTAAATCGACTCGCAAGTGTTTTTCTGTCAGCGATTCTAAAACGAGTGCTTGTTTTGAATTAATTCATTGTGATTTATGGGGTCCTTATCATACTTTTTCCTCCTGTGATGCGCGATATTTTCTCACTATTTTTTCTCATTACTCTCGTCTTGTATGAATTTCTTTGCTGAAAAAACATAATTAACTTGAATGTTTTTTCATTTTCTCGCAATGGGTAAGAAACAATTAAATTTGGGGTTAAGAAAGTGCGCAGTGACAATGGCACTGAATTTTTCCCCATACGCCGTGTTTTTTATGAGTTGGGTATCGGTTTTCAATCTTCATGTGAGGGTACACCGCAGCAGAATGGTAGGGTCGAATGAAAACATAGACATATTTTGAATGTTGCTCGTGCTCTCTGGTTTTAGGGTAACTAACCTATTAAATTTTGGGGGAGTGTATTGTGATTTCCAGGTATTTGACTAATAAAACTCGTTCTCAAGTTTTGGGTTCCAAGACTCCATTTGAGATGCATTTCGGTCTGGCTCCTATTTTCTCTGAGCTTCGTGTGTTCAGGTCTCTGTGTTATGTACATGATCAGAGGTCTAAGGGTGACAAGTTTTATAGTCGTAGTCGTCAGTGTATTTTGCTTCCCATGATGTGAATTTTTTTGAACATTTATTTTTATTTGCATCTGTTACTATTCTCTTTGAGTTGGCTTGTCCTGAGACTGGAGTAACTACACCTCATACTACTGCTCTGAATTTTTAGGAGGAAGTAGTGAAGGCCTCGCCAATTGAAGATGGGGAGTCCAGCATGGCGGTTCTCTTGTGGTAGCGCCATTCGTGGAGGTTGCCGAGGTTGGTGATGTGCAAGCTCCGTCGCCAGTTGGTGGCAGCAGTGTCTCGGATCCGCCAGTAGTTTCAGATGTTATTTCAGACAGTCTAGGCATTTCTTCAGATCGTGAAGGAGGAAAACGCACTAAAATTCTTTCTACTCGTTTGAAGGATTTTGTGATGACTTGATCACTATATGCCTTATCCTCTCAGTCATTATATAGATACTTTTTGTTTCTCATTGGCACATCACTATTTTCTTGCTTCTGTTACCTCTAGGGATGAGCCTAAGTTATTCCAAGAGGCTATGCAACACCCTGGTTGGAGAGAGGCAATGCAAAGGAAATTCAGGCACTCGAGGATAATCATACTTGGACCTTGGTGCATCTACCTCTAGGGAAGAAATCTTTGGGGAGTCAGTGGATTCATAAATTAAATATCATGTTGATGGGAGAGTAGAGCGCCTCAAAGCTCGTTTGGTCATGTTTGAAAATCACCAAGTGGAAGGGGTTGATTATACAGAGACTTTTTCCCTTGTTGCCAAGATTATTATTGTACGTCTTTTCTTGGTGGTTGCAGCCACTCAAAATTGGGAGTTACATCTGATGGCTGTACATAATGCCTTTTTGCATTGTGATCTGATAAGGAAGTCTACATGAAAATTCCTCCAAGTTTTGAAAGATGGTGCGAATGACAAGTCTATCGCCATTGCAAATCGTTGTATGGCCTGAAGCACGCACTTCAGTGTTGGTTTTCCAAGTTAGTGGTTGCACTGAAGAGGTACGGGCTTGTTCAGTCTAATTTAGATTATTATTTATTCTCTTATTCCACGAGTTGTTATCGAATGCATGTTTTGGTCTACGCTGATGATCTTATTCTATCTGCGAATGACCGTGATGCATTGGTGGAGTTTAAGAAATACTTGAGCACTTGCTTTCATATGAATGACTTAGGTCATGTCAAATATTTTCTTGGATTTGAAGTAGCACAGATTCCCGCAGGTACCTTTCTTTGTAAACGTAAATATACTCTCAACATTATTTTAGAGGCACATTTACTTGGCAGCAAGCCTACACCATTTTCCATGGAGCAAAACCACCAGCTCGGCAAGAGCAAGTAGGCATTATTCATTGACGGGTTCCTTTACCGCAAGTTGATGGACATACAGATTTATCTGGCGTTTACACAGCCATATATATGTTTTTATGTACATAATTTATCTCATTTTCTGCAGAAACCACGGGAGAATCATTGGCATGCTGTATTACGAGTTGTTCATTATCGGAAAGGGAGACCGAGTCAGAAATTCTTCTACCGTGTAGTTGTAATCTCACTCTGATAGGCTTGTGTGATTCCGATTCGGCTGGATGTCCTAAGATTTGGTACAGTGTGAGTGGTTGGGTGGTGTTCTGGGGTGATTCCCCTGTTTCATGGAAGACTAAGAAACAAGGTGTTGTTGCATCGTCTACCGCTGAAGCATAATACCGGTCTATTATAAGACTGACTTGTGAGTTGAAGTGGTTGCACGGTTTGCTTAAGGATTTTGGGGTCTCACACTGAGTGGCTATGCAAGTTTTCTATGATAGTCAATCAGCTTTACATCTTGCCCACAATCCTGTGTTCCATGAGCATTCAAAACATATTGAAGGAGATTGTCATTTTCTACGGGATGCGATACTTGATGGGGTTATTTGCACATCTCACGTGCCAACTCAGTCTGAGCGTGCAGATATATTTTCCAAAGCACTAGGCAAACAACAGTTCGAGTTTTTGTTTGGCAAATTAGGCATTTATAATTTTCATGCTCTAACTTGACGAGGGGTGTTAGAGTGTGAGGATTAGAATAAAATGTATATGGGCTATGGTTTACTTTAACTACACTATATATATACATTCTAATTGTGATATGTCGAGAGAGGTGATTTACTTTATGTGTTGAAAGGTGGAAGATGTGAGAAACACATTCACTGAATGTTTCAAATGCTTTTTTTGTTGTTCTAAATTATTCACTTATATTTTCCTACTCAACATATTCGGATCCTATCGTCATTTGTTTCTTATACAACACATTCACAATTCTCTCAGCAAAAACCAAACCCTCAACAGAATTTACTTTTGGATTTTAATTTTATACATATAATTTATAATATTTCATTTGATCCATGCAATTTTTTTTAATTAATATATTATTATTATTATTATTATTATTGACACGGATATTGAAGCGATTTTCTATATGAGACTTGGAAGTATATATACGGATTATATAGAATTGTTTTTTGGGATAAATAATTGATAAAGTTATTCATATTTATTTACGTAATTCTTTTAGTTATATATGTAGTACTAGTCATACAATATGTAAGTTACCATACCACGTCGCGAGTAGTTTATAAACACATACACGAGTATTTAACCAAAATATAACTCTGAGACAAATAAATAAATAATAATATTTAGTTGAGAACTTATCGTTCGGTCGAGACAAAGAACCAATATATGGTTATTAATCTTTCGAAAAACAATAAAACCAAGAACAAACATAAAAAATTAAAGGAAACCAATTACACAAAGCTTACGTGGTTTGATAGTAAAACAAATCTACGTTAAGAGTAACCTACACTTTTATAAAATAAATAGATTATAAAAAGATTTTTCAACATAAAAGATTCGATCACTTTTTATAGCAGAAGAAGTGACGTGTTACACATAGCGATTGTTTATTTTTCATAAATATACTTTTCTCTTATGAAATATATTACTCGTTTAATCACATCACATAGTGCATATCAATATATTCTTTTATTAATAGATTGAAGGAAAGAATATTATTCTTCATCGTACTCCAAATTAAAAGGCATTAATCAACGACTGAAATAACTCCTATTACCTTAATATAATAAACTCCATTAATAACAAATCATAATTAATATGAAAACTTAATTTATATAAAGAATCTAATTGATATAGAATGACTAAAATAAAAGACCCAATGAATATAGTATACCTAACAAATAGAAGATTCTCCTTTAGTCCAACTGTGGTGTTACATTCTACCGTGCTTTCGATCAGAGTGCTTCATATCAGCACATCTCAAACCAACATACTTCGGCTTACCACATATTTCCTTCGATACAATGGTCACTAGTTTGGACAGTTTGTTTGAGCCCTTGACATCTCTGTTACTAAGTCACGACTCAAACTTCACGCATAAAGTTTGAACACTTCTTACTTTTACATATTACAATAGATCTAACTATGCTCATATATTCATTCCACATTACCTTTGTTGGTGAGTTACTTGTAGCCGACACATAACAATTCTCAATTTAGGCTTATACTAAATCCATAATCCATTGCTTCCAATGTTCTACTCTTTAAAGATCAACTCACGTGCATCTCAGACTTTCACCACTCTCAAACAGTTTGTGAGCTTTGAAATTGGTAATTCTTTGGTTAGAGCATCCGAAGGATTTTTCTCACTAGTCATCTTAGACACCTTCACTTGTTCTTTCTGCATCATGCCTCGGATGAAGCGCAGCTTAAGGTATACATGTTTAGTAGCTCATGGAATATTGGATTACTCATCAAATTAAAAGAACTAATACTATCAGAGAACAAAACCACATCTTGCTCCAAACCAATGATTTCACTGAGCAATTTCTTCATCCAAATAACTTCCTTCATGGATTTTATAACAGTCATATAATCATATTTTCGTAGACGACAACACAACAACCTTCTGCATACAAGACTTCCAGCTAACCATTAATCCGATCACAATATACAGATTACCCTAAAATTACTTCTTTATATCGAGTAAATTTTTATAATTAGAGTCCACATACCATCTTAAAATTATATCACTCGTATCATTTTGATTGTAACACAACCCTGCGGAAAGCGAGACCTTGAAGTATCTCATGATCCACTTGACTTCATGCCAAAGCAGCTTTCCCATGTCAAAACACTTACGACGTAGGAAAGATCAGGTCTCGTGTAAATCATAGCATACATAATGCTACAATAACATTATGATAAGATATCTTCAACATATACTTCTTATTTGATTCTTTGGTAGGTTCTTGAGTGACACTGAGTTTGAAATAGGAACTAGTGGGAGTCTCAACCTCTTGTTCTTCGAACATAGAGAACTTTCTTACGAATTTTTATATTTATATACTTATCGAGATGCGAATAAATATTTATTTGGCCTGTTTATTTTGATCTCAACACCAAGTATCATCTTACACTCTCTCGTTTCCTTCATCTCAAACTCTCATTCCAATTGAGTCTTTACCTCTTCAATCTCCGTATTTTCTCTTCAGACTATTAATATGTCATCAACCTATAACAACAATATGACTTGTCTCTTAATGTGTGTCTCCTAATTGCAATAGATACAATTGTTGAAGCAGTTACATATATTTAATGGATCTCATAAAATAATAAAATCTTTTATTTCATTGTATCGACGAAATTAATGGATCTCTTTCATAAACACACAAAACCATTCTTCCCTTCTTCAAACCTTTATAGTTGACACATATAATTTATCTCTTCATTATCATCATGTATGAAGGTAGTAATAACATTCATTTCGTCTATTTTAAGATCAAATCTAGCAGCAACTGAAAGCGGAACCTTGCTGTCGGTTTATTTTACAGTAGGTGAGAATATTTCATTGAAATCAATATCCTTCTTTTTCATAAAGCCCTTAGTCATGAGCCTAGGCTTGTATCTGGATAAATTAACACCAAGAATACTTGGCTTACTATTAAATATCCATTTACTCCCAACCAACTTATAACCTTTCGCCTACTTCACAAGAATCCAAATGTTCATCTTCTTAAGAGATCACAGGTTTTCTTTCATAGTTATGGCAACTTCTCTTTATCACTTCTCTTGATTGCCTTGTGATATATTTTGAGTTCAAGAATATATCCCTGTATTTTAATCGATTAAGAATAATTTATACATCTAAAAAATTATACGTATACGGTTTTTTACTTGGTCTCCGTGATCTATCCCTTACCTATTGATAACTGTCAAGTTCATGTTTCTCTCTTTTTTTTTATCATCTGAAGTCCCTGGAAAACTACACCCTATGTCTGCTTTAAACTCATGAAATGGTTAAACCTCATCTATACGATCTGAAGCAGAACCAAGTCCAAAATCTTCTTCAACATAAACGTCGCTAGCTTCATTATATATATCAGATCCATCATCAAGATCACATATGTTCCCTACATTACTAAGTTGAGTCTCCGTCATATTCTTCAATGTCATGTCCTTTTTATTGAAAAACACATCTCTATTTATCAAATCGTTATTACGTCCAGGTTTAAGGGACCACAATCTATACCTTTTATTCACTCTAGGTAGCTGAGGAACAAAAGAATTAGTGTTCTTAGCCTAAGATTATCCTACTTCAAATGGGTATAGGCAGGACATCCAAGCAATCTAAAAATTTGTAACTTAAGTTTGTCTCTAGTTCATGCATCTCGAGGAGAAATGAACTTAACCTTTGACCCATTCCAACTGTATAAAGCATGCATCTAACTCGTTTCATTAAGGTTCGATTCATTCTCCTACCAAACCTATTTTGTTCAGGAGTCCCACATACAATTTAGTGTCTAGCAATGCCAAGATTTGCATAATAGCTACTGGACTTCTTGTTCATATATTCCAAGCCCTTATTAGTCTTAAGCTTCTTCAACACCTTTCCGGTTTGATTCTCTACCAATGTATTCTAGTTTAAAAAAAAGCAAACTCTACATCTTTGATCCTTAAAAGTATAACCTGTACTTTCCTAGAATAATCATTAATCAACGACATAAAGTATCTTTCCCCATCTATTGTAGATTCTCTTATTGGACCCCAAAGATCTTAATAAACATAATCAAGTAATCCATTAGATGTCTTGTTGCTGGCAGAAACTCACCCTATTGCTCTTAGCTAATACATAATTTTCACAAACTTTCCAGTTTTGAACAGTTGTACCATCTAACAACTCATGTTTACTTAGTTTACTAAGTCCCTTCTCACTTAAATGCCTCAGCTAGTAATTCCACAACCTAGTATAATTCTTCACCACATTAGAACACCCTACAACTACAAAGCCCTTGAGAACTAACACCCCATTTGTACCATTGATTTTTGGTGAGGAAAAAATATCTAAACTCATAACACTTGAATGGACTCGATAAACAAAAACCAGTAGTAAAAAGAGAGAAAGAACTTTGAATAAATGTGTGAAGAACACTTATATTATTTATGTGATATAAATCTCAAATAGTATATATTTTTGTTCCTACTATTTGCTGTAACTTTTACCCACCTTACAAATGTAACATTAACTTCTTATATTGTGGTGTTGATTTAGACAAGTCATATGTTGTTGCCTCCTCGTTGGTGCAACATTTTGTGTCCCTCAACGTGATATATCATATAAAAGAATGTCTACGGGGGATACCTTATCGTAAAATTTTAGACTGAACTTATGTCCATTATGAGAGATGGTTTCCAAATACTTTGATGATTATTGGAAGAGGGAAGACTGAAAGAGGCTAAGTGCTAGCAAATAACTAGTCGCTTAAGGCCAAAGGGCCAAGTTGGGTACTTTGGCCTTAATCGACTAGCAGGTCATTTAAGGTTGTGCAACCAATATTCATGAATTTGGGCTTGGGTTTCAAGCCAAATCTCTTCTAGTTGTATGGCATTGCACGGTCGGGTATTTTGGTTTTCTATTTGGCTAGTTTACTTTAATTATATTTGTGTTTTATTCGTAAATCCCTCCATACTACAACTTGATGTCGAGCTAATAGAGTGATTCTAATCGTGATCACATCTTTTCTCCGAGATTATACTTCAAAATGACTTATTGCTTCCCATTTTTCTTTTTCTTTTCTATTTTTATTTTAATTTTTTTGTCATATTTCATTTTGATAAAGGCATCTCAGTTCTTTAAATACTTCATGATTTCACTATTTCATCTTCACTTCCATACAGACCACCACTCACTAGGTACTTATTTTCTCTCTCTAAAAATTATCATTCCTCTATAAAGTGTCGGGTTTTCTATTCCTCAGAGTCAAGCTTTCATTCCCTATGGCAAACCTTATGGCCCAAATCATGGGAAAAGGTTTGGACTCTTCCCAATATGTTGGATAAGAGAAACCTACTGAGATTGTTGCTCTCAATCCCTTGGTATCACCATCATCCAAGTCCTAAGATCTAAGTGTACTTGGTACGATGACGTTCCCGATGTGTCCGAGTGTCACCAAGGACTTTATTTTGAGAGGCTCCCATTAATTGACCATGATTTTTCCAATCATGTGGGTTTCATTCCCAAGACACGATCATTAAACCTTTGGATGATATCTCTTGCCAAATTAAGAAGAAAGGAAAGCTCTAACAAAGCAAGATAATGGAGAAGCATATGTGTATGATGAAAAAGTCATAGGGCCTTGAATATCTTCAGATGGGTGAATAAAGGGGAGAAATTGGTCGTGGACGCCATTGAGGAATACTTTGCTACCTATTAAGATGTTATGGAAGTTAAAATGAGACCAGTGTCGATGATGTTCCTTGCTTTGTTGGTACCGTGTTTACGTGGCTTTAAGAGTCAACAATTTTTATGAAGAATTCCAAGAAAACCTATCGTGCAAGGGTCAAAAGAATTAAAGATAAGCCAATCAATTGAAAGGTTACTCATATGGCTAGTGTCGAGAGAGTAAACCATGTCGAAATTTGATAGAGACTTGCATCGATGAGGTAAAATAACAGCATCTTAACGATATTTGACTTACTCAGATGAACCAATATAATATGATTCTTCTTTATGTAGACCTTCTCTGCCAACTAGGTGAGGCCAATTCTATCCAATCGATGTATAAATTTTATCTCGATCTGGATATTGCGTCCCACTTTGGCGAGCTTCTGAATTATGATATATTATCTGCTCCCAATGTATCAGTTGTCTTACCGGCTTAGACTTCCAAGTTATCTAATGATAGCGTTGGAACTGATTTAAAAACCGTGGTTTCTTATCCTAATGCCTCATATAGTCTCTTATGGGTCCTTTAGCCAACTTTCATACGTATGAATTGCTAGGATCTTCGAGTGGTTCGACTTGTCCTAACATTCGATTTGTGTGTGAATGATGAGAATGCACATGTCAAGAAGTAAGTGTTAAGATTAAAGCCTAAGCTTTTCAGGCATACAAGGCTCAGGTTGACTCTAGTTCTTCTCATTTTTTCATTTTAAAGGCGTCTTCTCAAGGTAAAGGCAAGGCACGCAAGTAGGTGAAACCCTTGATTGAGGCTAGTACAGACGCAAGTATTTCATGAGACGCTTAATCGTGGCTTTGTTGTTGATGTTTGTCATTTGTCTTTATTTTTTATAAACTTGTTCCTTAGTGTAATTCGGTTCTTTGCGATTGTATAAGCATAGGTGCTTTACATTCCATGGCTTGTGAGCTTTTCTTCTTTCCATGTATTTCAACCAATATAACCCCGGTTGGTTTCATTCGAACACCATATAAGATCATTCCCAAGTGGGTGCCAACTTTCATGTCCTTTGAACTTGTGTATGTTAGAAGATAAGCCTAAGTAAGAGCTCCCCAACCTTGATCGGTCGGTAAGCTTTGTATTATAATATCGCTCGACTTTCTTCTTCATGGGGAATTCCCTCATGTGTACCTCGTCGCAACGCTCCTCCAATAGGTCTAGATCTTTCTATTGATTCTATTAAGTGCGGATGCTCCAGTCTACTGTCATCAAGATCCAAGTCAATATCATAGAGTATATGTTCTTTAATTGAATCATTAATCTTCATACCAAGAACCTTATGCATATTTTTCCTCACATTGTGGGGGAGGTGACGAATCCAAAATAGATATTATAACTAGATATATATATAAGTAAACGTGTGAGCATGGACGAAAAAATATCAAACGAATATAAAATAACATTAAACATGAGCATAACACATATAAATAACTTAAAGTACTCAAAGTAACACAAAACAAATACCATAACTTAAAGTGATGAAAGAACATAGACAACATTAACCATGACTATAAAGCAGCTTAGTTTTTAGTTAAAGTCATATTTTTCATTGAAAGTGCACCTCGTCAATGCTTCTTCTTTTTCAACGATTTGTTCCTCCGCATAACGCAACATATTTTTTGTCAGAACATCCGTTACTATCAAATTGTAATAGTTAAACGCCTTGTTTGGAATTGTGTATGGGAAGTTAAACACGTGAAATATTGGTTTACTTTTCAGATAATTATACCTGATTGTGTGGGGAAAACATGAAATTTACTCACTACATTGTGTAGTACATGACACGTGAAACTTCATTAATAAACGCATCGATATTATCATCTAACCTCGTTCTCCTTACATACTTGTTGGCTTGCAGAAGATATAATCTTCATTGACAGTTTATCTCATATCAAACACAAATATGAGGTTCGTTATATACTATATTTTACTAGATTGAGTTCTGTGTTCAACTTTATGTTATTGAGGACCTTTATATAGAGAAATTAATTGGCGCGTAACAATTATGCGAGACTTTGGCGATTAATATTTATGCGGGATTTATTATTGGTGTGTAACATTGAGACGAGATTTTTTAGTTTACAATGTATCGTTCAGTTTATTTTCTAGTGTAATTTCATCTATTGTTTTAAAGTTTATGATTTCTAACATCGAGACGGGGTTTGTAGAATCTTTTTGCATGTTCCCACTATGTAATCCGCCAAATCTTAGTAAAAACATGAATTTCCTTAACAATGTTTATGTTCTTTCTTGGAAATTTGTGTTCGTTAAACTTATAGAGGCTAGGATAGCGGAATGGTAATGTAATCCAATGCAGGCGACAACAGATGGCGCCTAAGCTATTGTCAGAGCTAGTTCTTGGAGGCAATACCTATTTTTTTCTTCAATTTTTTCTTACTTTTATTGCAAATACTGTACATAATAAATACGAGTCAAAATGCATGTTTTATGCCTCCCACGGTTCATAAATGTTCGTTCCAGATATATAAATAAAGTTTTATGTAAAAAACGTAAAAAATTCGTGATTGAAAAAAAAGTAATTCTTCTGTGGAAATTTCAAAAAAACGTTGTACAATTTCTAAATGACAAAACATTATAGGTATTTGTTAAGCCTACTATTAATTGTCCGCATTCTCCGGATTGTGTACCGGATGGTACCGGTGTGGGATGTTGTAGTCGCAAACAATTGTTGACTCTTTCAAACAATTGTTGACTCTTTCAAACAATGATATCAACCAAAGTCTAGAATTGTCTCTAGTAGTGCGTTCACAAAGGATATATCGTTCTTAGAATTAAAATTAAAAGAATAAACATAAATATATGAAATAATTATTTAATTTAAATAAATGAAAAAATATTGAAAAAATATTAATATACATGAACAAAATGATTTTCCTTAACGAAAATGACTCCGAGCTCTTTTAGAGGACCGTCCACTAGGGGTGTATCTTTAACCGATAAATATATTTTACAACCATCGGGTACTAGCCAACATAAAACATAATTGAAAATGGTGGTGATTAGTTTGTCGCACCTTGGTATGGCATACAATTCTCTAACGCTACATTCTCTTTATAATATTTCAACTGTCGTAGTTCTTTTTTTACCTTTAAATCCTTTAGATAATATATAAAACTTAATTAAAATTCCTATGAGTTTATAGTTTTTTTACAAATGATTTTCTAACGAGTTC
The DNA here is from genome assembly GCA_036936605.1 of Limnanthes douglasii subsp. nivea. Classification (NCBI taxonomy): domain Eukaryota; kingdom Viridiplantae; phylum Streptophyta; class Magnoliopsida; order Brassicales; family Limnanthaceae; genus Limnanthes; species Limnanthes douglasii. The sequence continues at coordinate 159,975,693 of JAUPFV010000001.1, forward strand.
TCATGTATTTTCATGGCCGATCAAACTATGGGTGGTGGCTCTATACCCGCAATTTTCGTGAGGCCTAACGTTGATAATTTTATTTATGAACGTATAAATTATGGAATTCCGATGCAAACCTCGTGTTCGGTATGTTAGGTATAATTGTGCCAATATTAGGCAACCTCGTTGGAGTGGCTTTAATGATAATTGATGGTTTTTCTTTAACGATATTCGTCACAAGCAGAGTTATTTTAACATTAGATGCAACTTATGCTTGTTTCGATGTAAATGATTTTATACAAGAATTAGTATAGAATTATCCGACGACTGTTTTAATGGTGCTACTAAAAGTACCGATCAGTGTACCAAAATTAGAGACCGGTGTTTGCATCTTTGGAGTTTATGTACTATCTGTATGCAATTCTAACCACTCTTCTTCAGCGTATTTGTGCAAAAAAAATCATTTTTTGTAGAATAATCAAGACGGTTTTGTTGCCCTTATTGGTAACCGCGACTACGACCACAACCACGGGCGCAGTCGGGAGAACAACCACAATTTTTTTAAAATATTTTTTAGAGGTTTACAAAGAAGAGAAGTAGATGGATCCAAAATTCGTGCAAATTTTTTAAGCTAATGATTTTGTTCATAAACATTAAACTCTCCAAGTTTTGCATTTAAATTTGCAAAGTTAATTTTAACATATCAATCTCCGGTTAGTTTAACTCGAAGGACCATATCTAGTATTTTCCAATGCACTTCTATTCTCCAATGCACTTCTGATATATGCTAGTTTGTAGGGACATGCTATCCGTGTGTTGTATGAATGATAAAATCGCATGTTGATCTTTCACCTCCAGCCTTCTCGACCTTTTCAAGACAAATATCGTATAAAATTGTCAAAGTGATCGGTGATACGTGCCCCTATAATTTGCAAAGTTTAAAATCTTAGAATTTATGAATAAAATGATACTTAACTCTGTTGATTATTTTATGATTCAATGTTGCATCCAAAAAAACCATGACCCTTCTCCCAAAATCCTGCAAAATTCAATTGGCGTTCCCCAAAATAATTTTTCAGCGTGCGAGCTTTCAGCCTTATTAGACATGTGATTTTCAAAATATATGATTTGATTAGTGCATACATGAATGAATCTCTCTTTATATAGTTTTTAATCCATGAGTATATGACACACTCGACGACCTTTTCATGGTCTCTAAACATCCTCTGTAATTTATTCTACCTCTCATTCATTCGGTAAATGTTGGTTGATGCCACGAGGTAATTCCAAGTGGCAAAAAATGTGTTAAATCTGTTCCAATCTATAATTTTTTTTATTTATGTTCCCCCTTAAATTTTTGTTGATATGTCATTCGCATAACATGTGACTCGCCCTCGGAAATAGTTTGTTTATTTTATTCATCAAGGAAAGTTTATGATCCGTGGTTATAACACAAGAAAACTCATAATCACTCTCTTCTATAACTATTTTCAAACATCTTAAAGCCCATTTGTAGTTGTGTTGTTTCTCTTTCATCATTAATATGAATCGAATGTAAAAAAATTGTTATTCGATGGAGCCCCGACTACTTCCAAAACACCATCTCATATCTAATAATCTAATAAGTGTTATCCATGACTAAGAACCAGGGGAATGTCTGTAGTAAGTTGATATTAATCGAGTGCGTAAAAGACAAATCGATTATGATATTGGATTCCAACATTGGTCGTCTGATGCCAAAATATATATTTGTGCATTTGTAATTTTGCTAACAAACATTACATTTTTGACCAACCATCATTTTCAACTAACTTTGTTTGATAGTGATTGTATACGTGATGAATGTTGGATACATTCTTCGTATCGGTCGTCATTAAGGCCCGAAATATTTGACGCGGAGTTGTTCTGTTTACCATCAAAATGTTAACAATCTCTTTTTCCTTTGGTTTTACCTTCGACCATTGCAAATTTCTTTGTACATACGCAATCGGATCACAATTGTGTATTCCGGAAATCACATTTAAGGCCCACATATCATCACCTTTAACCGGATTACCAACCAAATTAAATGTATAATTGATTGATTTTTTTACCGCACGCCTTCCGGATATGATCATACTCTTTCATTGTAGCTTTAAAGATACCAGATCTCTCAAATTTATAACTCACTTTTAATGTTCTTCCTTTTTTCCTTTTTCTAGATGCTATTTCAATCGAGAACCTAAATGTCTTTTCATTTTATTTTATTCACTCGGTCATCGACTTTAAGTTATACTCTGTGTGTGTTAAAAAGTTGTGAGCATAGTCCACAACAAATCATATATCACATTCGATAACCTCCAACAGAGCATTTAAAGAAAATGAGTAAATCGAACCCGAAAACTGGATTGGGTAAGACCATTTCGCCAAGTCCATGGCGCCCAAGTCATTGAATCCATCATCTAGATGACGTCCAGGTCATTGTTTTCACCAATGAGATGTCACATAGGTCATTGAGTCTGCCATCTAGATGGAGTCTAGATTATTGCACCCGTCAATCAGATGACACCTATGTCATGTTATCCGCCATGAGCTTAGCGGAAACTCTCATCTTGTCCGCCATAATATGACGACGAACATCACCTCGACGCTATCATCAGGTGGAATCTTGGTTTCACTAGATTGAAAAAAAAATTGAAAAAGGAGAAAAAAATGTATTCTTCTTTTATGTCCATGTTGGTATGTAGAGGAACAAATTATTTTTCTATTTCGGTCATGATTTTTTTAGGAAATAATATGAATTTTACTAGATTTTGTGTTATATAACTCTCGAAAATAAATAAATGCATAAAACAAAATAAATAAAATTATAAAGATTTTAAAAACAAAAATAAATAGACTATAATAAATTTAGATTTTTTTTATTAATTTTTTTATAAATATTAAAAAATTAAAAAATATGACACCAAATAGGTTATAATTTTAAATTCCATATAGGTTACTAATCCAAAAGAAGAACAAATAAGAAAGGTTATTGGAGAGGCTTTGACTAAATTCGGGTTAAAGTTTTTTTAACCAACCTAAAAAAAATAAGGTGTTTTTGAACTTTTACTATTTGTTTTTATCCCAACGGTTGAATCTTTCTCAAAGTGAGACTTTTTCATCCGCTGGGTCAGACCTCCTCACCCACCCGATCAACCTTCACGCTGGTTAAGAGCGTCTCAACCTGCAAGGATAAAAAGATAATTTTGGTATGCTTTTAAATTTTATAGCTGGTTAACGAAGGGGTCCTAATTTAACCAAAACCCATCGAAAAATGCTAAAAGAAGATATTTGGATTTATGAAGTTGACGAAAAATGATAGCGGAAGACATTTGGATCTGTGAAGTCGAGCAAAACAAACAGCGATTGAATAGCGAATAACGTTTTTATTCTGTAATTCTTTCTCTCTCTTCAAAAGGAGGGAAATAAATTAAAATTTCATTAGAGCCAAAATTCGACTCTTGAATTTGGGGAATTTGGGTCCTATAGAAACTTAGTAGCCTTTTTTTAGTCTATTATTGGATTTTTGTTGGGTAAAAGTCACTGTTAGTGATCCATGTTTACCACTTGTATCAACATAGTCCCCTACGTTCACTTCTACATAAAACTCATCCCCTTCGTTTTAAAAATTTGCAAATATAGTCCCCGCACATGTGAAGCCTGAGAGATTGACACATGGCATCAAATTTTGTTGCAAGATTGGTCCCCAAATATTTGGCCAAAGATACTTCTGCCCATGCCAAGTAGAATGTCAACTCAGATTTATAGTTTACCTTAAAAAGTTACCATTTACCATTTCAAGTTACCATTTATCCATCATAATTATAAACGGACCGGGTCGAATCTAAACCAACCCGAAAAGCAAATACAATATAAAAGCGGAATAATGGGCTTTCAACGTCTTTTTAGCAATTCTCTTATTTATAATGGGCTATTTTTGTAAAAATTATTATTTGACTAAAAAAGGCAATGGCCTATTTTGTAAAGATTATTATTTGACTCAACGGGCAAACAACATTTATATGATTAAGCATAGGGATGGCAACGGGGCGGATCGGGGGCGGGTACCTATATATCCACAACCCGCCCCGCAGTAAATAACTGATACCCGAACCCGCCCCGAAATCCGACGGGTATTTTTTTTTTCATACCAAATCCGAATCCGTGGGTTCGGATTACCCACACGGGTCCCCGCGAACTACCCGCGGAAGAAACCCGTTGTAGATACCCGAACCGAACCCGAGTATTTCGATAATATCATTCTTAATCGTATTTCGAGATACCATTTTAAAAGCTGGTTGAAGTCCCGTTGAGTATCTTGTAAAGCCTCTATGTTCAACAATAGATAGAGGATACTCGTGTAATATGATCATCTCCGCTAATAATTCCCTCCCTCGTTCTTGCGTAAAAGTATAACTTTCTAGTTTTCTTTTTCCATCCGCTCTCACAAAACTATTAATCAAAGCATTTTGCTTCAATGTCTCTCTTGGTCTTCTTTTACATTTGTTGTAATGGTTCTTCAAATGAGATGTTCCATTTCTTGTTTCACCACCGAGAACAGCATCACAATATATACAAATAGCCTTCCAAATTCCATTGCGTGACTCTCGCTTATAGTGTTTCCAAGCTTCACTCTTAAGACCTTTTTTGGAAGCATCATGATTTTCTTCTTCAATATCAACCGGAATATTACTACTTGTTCCTATAGTAGCGGGTATGGATGGTGTCGGAGAATTAACATTTAGCATAGGAGATTCGGTAGCACCCTCAGAACTAGTAACGATATTGTTGTTGATGGGTGCGTGAGAATCAACTTCATTCACCGAAGACATTTGAACCTTCAATAAAAAATAAAAAATATATTAATTATAATGATAACAAATAAATATACTAATAAAAGTAAAAAAATATATATTTATTTGCAGGTTTAAACTAATGTATTTTATTTATTATTTTCTTACAAGTTACTAATATATTATATAGTTATTAGGGATGGCAATTTAAACCGAAACCGTGGGTACCCGAACCGAACCGAACCGACGGGGTGGGTTACCCGAAAAAGAAAAAAATAAACGGGGCGGGTTATGGTTTTTATTTTTACTATCCGTTCGGGTTCGGGTTCGGTTTCGGTTTTGAATATTAAACCACGGGTAACTGCCCCGAACCCGTAAAAATACCTTCCATCTCTGTATATATAAATATTATTTACTGATTTTATTTTTAGCCCGTTATAAAGACTAAATATTCAACTTTAATAATATTATTATTAATTATAGCCCGTTATAAATATTATTTATTACCGTCTCTAATCTCTATGTAATCTAGCCCAATAATATTCCAAACCCTAAAAGAAAAAAAACCTTTCAATATCTAATCTGTCTCATTTTCACTATCACTTCTCTCGTTTTTATCTCCTCACATAGAACCATCACTATTGTACCGACCGCCACGATTTGTTGCTCCGTTCTTTGGTTTTTTGTTGCTCCGTTCTTTGGTTTTCAGTTGTCACTCGCTTCCTTCCTAATATTCAGGTTTCTTTCTTTATTTCGATGATTTTTTTTTCTTTTTTTTTCTATGTTTTTTAGACTAATCGGTTCTTTTTATTTTTTCTCTCTAAAAATCGTTCATGTTATCTAAAAAATGATTTTACAATAACTTATTTCTCTTTGTCTAATTTATATATATATATATATATATATATATATATATATATATATAGTATATATAAACTGTTTATGCATAGATTTGATACTGAATATGCATAGATTTGATACTGAATACTAAAATTCAATTTTTTTTATCATATAAAATATTTAATTCTGAATATATATAAAAGTATTCTATATATTTATTTATTCTATATTCAATTTTATATTTTTTTAGATATATCTATATATTCTATATAGATTTTAAAATTTATTTTCGAATATATTCATATAAAATATTTAATTCTGAATATATATATAAAAATTTCTATATATTTATTTATTTTATATTCAATTTTATATTTTTTAGATATATCTATATATTCTATATAGATTTTAAAATTTATTTTAGAATATATTCTATATATTTTATACAGAATTTTTTTGTTTTTAACATATATATAGATTTCAATTTTTATATATCTTATATATTTTTAATTTCTAAATATATATACAAATTTGATATAGATTTTTTATGTAATATTTATTTTTTACTAAATACATCGATTTGTTATATGATTTTTTAATTTCGGAATATTTTTTTTTCTTTTTTTTCTATGATTTCTCGAGAAATAGTGTTTCTATGATTTCGGAATACATATTAAATCATAGAAAAAAAAGAAAAAAAAATATTCCGAAATTAAAAAATCATATAACAAATCGATGTATTTAGTAAAAAATAAATATTACATAAAAAATCTATATCAAATTTGTATATATATTTAGAAATTAAAAATATATAAGATATATAAAAATTGAAATCTATATATATATATATATGTTAAAAACAAAAAAATTCTGTATAAAATATATAGAATATATTCTAAAATAAATTTTAAAATCTATATAGAATATATAGATATATCTAAAAAATATAAAATTGAATATAGAATAAATAAATATATAGAAATTTTTATATATATATTCAGAATTAAATATTTTATATGAATATATTCGAAAATAAATTTTAAAATCTATATAGAATATATAGATATATCTAAAAAAATATAAAATTGAATATAGAATAAATAAATATATAGAATATTTTTATATATATTCAGAATTAAATATTTTATATGATAAAAAAAATTGAATTTTAGTATTCAGTATCAGATCTATGCATATTCAGTATCAAATCTATGCATAAACAGTTTATATATATATATATATATATATATAAATTAGACAAAGAGAAATAAGTTATTGTAAAATCATTTTTTAGATAACATGAACGATTTTTAGAGAGAAAAAATAAAAAGAACCGATTAGTCTCAAAAACATAGAAAAAAAAAGAAAAAAAAATCATCGAAATAAAGAAAGAAACCTGAATATTAGGAAGGAAGCGAGTGACAACTGAAAACCAAAGAACGGAGCAACAAAAAACCAAAGAACGGAGCAACAAATCGTGGCGGTCGGTACAATAGTGATGGTTCTATGTGAGGAGATAAAAACGAGAGAAGTGATAGTGAAAATGAGACAGATTAGATATTGAAAGGTTTTTTTTCTTTTAGGGTTTGGAATATTATTGGGCTAGATTACATAGAGATTAGAGACGGTAATAAATAATATTTATAACGGGCTATAATTAATAATAATATTATTAAAGTTGAATATTTAGTCTTTATAACGGGCTAAAAATAAAATCAGTAAATAATATTTATATATACAGAGATGGAAGGTATTTTTACGGGGCGGGTTCGGGGCAGTTACCCGTGGTTTAATATTCAAAACCGAAACCGAACCCGAACCCGAACGGATAGTAAAAATAAAAACCATAACCCGCCCCGTTTATTTTTTTCTTTTTCGGGTAACCCACCCCGTCGGTTCGGTTCGGTTCGGGTACCCACGGTTTCGGTTTAAATTGCCATCCCTAATTAAGCACCATCAATTCTTGCAGAAATTTCACTCCTTATCCTAAGATGACTTGAGAATGAAAACATATTAAAAATTAGAAAGAAAACAAATAAATATGTCAAGAAAGGAGCTAGTACAACACGAACATTACAAAAGAATAAATACACAAAGAGCTCAAGTACTTAGTGGATACATATAGTACCACACCATTACAGAAGAATAAATACACAAAGAGCTCAAGTACTTGGTGTATACATATAGTACCACACCATTACAAAGAATGAAGGGGATATATAGTCTCTAGAATGAAAATAAAGTGATTAGAGTAAGACAGAGAAACCTAGAGGAATATAACTCATATCCGCAGCTTGTGGGTAATGCGACTGGCTTGACGACGATTTTTGATTCAGGCACATTTGAACTACCACCATTGCTTCCTGATGCCGGAACCGTCAAATCATCATTACCGCGACTGGCTTGACGACGACTTTTGATTCCGGCACATTTGAACTACCACCATTGCTTCCTGCCTCCTCCTGAGCGTACAAAACGAATGCTGAACCATCACCACACCACGAGAGTGGCAAAAAGAATATCAGAGCCAGGTTTCGATCCTGGGAGCTGTGGGTTATGGGCCCACCACGCTTCCGCTGCGCCACTCTGATTTGATATTTATATTGTTTACATTTCTTTTCTTGTCACAAGTTCTCGTCGCAAGAAAGTGTATAGGTTATTGATTAGTAACATTGTTTTTTTTTGTCTTTGTACCTGATTTAGCTATTTACCATAAACACAGAATAAATAATACCACTAAGGATTTTAAAATAGTTAATATATAGGAAGGCCAAAGATATTGAGGGATGCATACATGCACTCACCACACGTAAAACTTTAGACAATAGATTACTTAAAAAGAAGGAAGTTGTATTCAACATAAAGTTTAACCAACATTAGATTGCAGCCCAAAATGAGCGTAAGATGTGCAATAAAACTAGCATCCTAAACAACGAGAAATCACGAAAACTGAACAACCAAACGTCTATTTGACTTAGCAGTAGCTTACCTCAGAATTCAGAGAATTAATTCCAACCTCAAGCGATTCGGCTCTCTCCAGTCGAAGTGTCTTCCCCGAATGAATAAAAAGAATGAGATCTGTTGAACATCATTATGCACAGCTATAAGTTGTGTGTTAAACTTCCTCCCTTCCTTCGAGATGCACTTTGCATTCACTGAGGACACTGCAAAAAGTAGGATAACATACATCGTAAAGAAGCGCAGGCGTAGGCAGAAGACACTCAATCTCTAAAAGCAATAAACTTACCAGACTGAATTCCATGACCCTTCTTTGAGGTGAGAAGCTCAAACAGCTCTAGTTTGTTTTCCGCAAATATGTTATCTTCTACAATCAGAGCCAGGTCAAACCCTATACAATGATATTACAAGGACATTCAATCATAGTGTAAATAAGAGATTTGTAGGAAACCCTTAGAGTTTAATTCACCCTAAATTAGTGTATAAGACACAATCTACCATAAGATATTCATACATAACACCAGAAAAGGAAAGCATCAGACTACTTAGATCGAGACAAACTACAATTCGTCAACTCCTATTGGGCTCTAAAGACACAGAACAAAAAGCAATAATAGGATAGCCAACATCGAAGATCATCTATGTACCTAAACATAAAAAATAAAAGTGGTATAAATGTAATCCTTCAGATTAAGAAACAAATTCACGAACGAATCGAATGCAGTTTCCATTCATCATCCATGAACTCGTCTACAGGTGGGTACAAAAGAAACCACTAACCGATTTTGGGTAGGAACAGTAGCAGAATCCATCCAAATCGTAACGAATAGTATCATTTTGTGTTAGTGTTCTTCTTCTACGGTGGTGGTTTTAGTGTTTCTTCGCCGTCGATCTGCATCGTATTTTATGTAGAGAGTGATAAGGATACATTTGTAGTCGTAGAGCGGTGGAGTGGAGTGTTGCTTTAATGACTTCAGGCTTTATCGAAAGAACTAGATCATTATTTTGGATTTGAAATTTTGTCCGTTTATTACTCCGTATCTCATAAAATCCAAGGAAAACGGAATGTCACTCTCGGCTATTGTTTTAGAAAAACTCCGAATTAATTAAAAAGAGTTTGCTATGTAATTTTTGACAAATTTTGAAGTGTTCAATTATAAGGGAATTGTCACCACACATTACCCTCACTTAATATTCAATCTATTGTTATTCTTTATTCACTCCTTATTTTATGTATTTAACTCTTATTTGATATTCGACTTTTATAATAATATATTTTAAATACCCAATAATTCATATAGGTTTTTCTTATTTTGAGAAGTTATTTTTTTTCTTTTTGTTTTATCTTTTAATTTTTAAAATCGATAAGCCGTCTTTTTATCTTTATTCCAGATTCGAATTCAATTTTTTTTATCATTGCTAGTTCCACTGCGAATCAGATTTCAAAGTCTAAGAGCGAGGGTTTAGTTTTGTTAAACAATACCTAACGAACTACTTTCATCGAAGTGTAATTCATTCGTCATTGGGAGTATTAAACCAATTTCATGGTGTATCGTAACAGGTTTTTTCAGATGAGTTGTTTCTTATGTATCGTTGTTATAACATGTGACATTTGGTCATCGAATTATCGAAGGTGAGCAGATTGGTTATGTCACGTCATCAGAGTATTCATATGTTTCTTATATTTTTAGAAATCGGTTGTATAATAGCACGTTTTCATCCATTTTCCTTTTATTATAAGTTATAAAGTGGTTGTATAATGTACATCCTTTAGTTAGTGATTTTGTTTAGGTTATGAAATATACATAGACTCAATTTTAGATTTTGCACGTATGTTTCTTGAAGATACGAGTTGACTGGGGAAGAAGATGGGATTCATGTGCATGTGAACATGCGATCATAGTAGGAAATATTATTATTGAGACATCTGATTCATTTAGTATATAACATATGAGATGTTAACATGTTATTCATGCGAGATTATGCATGACTATTATGCGGTTCTTTTGATTTCTAATTTTAGCGAGTTTGAAAACTTCGAAAATATTGAAAAAACATGTTGAAAGTAGATGGGATGTGTTGGTTAGAGTAAGTACAATATTAACAACTATTGCGGTGGTAATAGAGACGAATTTTGTGGGTTTGGTAGGATATCTTGATGTTAAGTATTTAAAAAGTGTTTGTTTTCTTATAGAAAAACATGCGATTAATAAGGTTGTTGAAGAAAAGCGTAAAACGTGTGACATAAGTTTGTTTGAAGCCTCAAATAATCAGTTAATTCATGGGCAGAGTAGTAAAGGATTAAGTCTCTTTAATCATAAAAAAATGGTACTACTGGTTGGGTTAATGCAATTACAAGTGTTGGTCAAGTTTTTTATCAAAGGGTTGTAACTCTAAGGTTATCTTTATATCACTATGCCTTAGAGCATGGTTTTTATTTCAAATACATACATGATAAAATATGTAAGATAACTACTTATTGTGAAAATAAAATCTCAACCAGATGCAAAATTCAGACTTTATGAATCACTTAATTCCACCACCGGCTTCATGATCATTAAATGGGTTGTTGAACGACATACTTGCAGTCCCGGTTTATCCAAACAACATAAAAAAATTAGGAATCCAAGTTGATTGCTATATAAATTTATGATTCCATTAGGACATGTAATTCTGTGACAAAAAATCGCATGCTGAACAGGACTACATTTTAGCCATTTATTATCGTCTCTTATGAAATGCTTTAGAGAAAACAAAAAGGTAATTCTTCTGGAGATAGTTCTATTTCATCTAATTTACTGGATGGATACTTTAAAATAATGAAAAATCGTGATATTACGACCGACTACCATTTGGAATATATTTTCGGAAACAACTTCAAGCGTTGTTTCATAATATTCGGTTCCTGTCTTTATGGTTTTCATTCATGTCATCTATTTTTATTTTCCGATTGAACATTTTCAACCGACAATAATATGAGTGTATTTCTCTTAGACAGATCAAAAGATGATAACAACGGTAAATTTTATGCCTTTATGGTTTTTATTTCATACATATAACATATGATTCGTGACCATATGGTCATGTATGACCTGTATGCAATAGTTTCACCTTCCAGAATGTGATTCCAATGTTTATGAGCATGCGAGTCTAGTTATACATATAATTTGATTCTTAGGATAATGACCATGAGATTCTAGAGTTGATAACCATGCGAAGCTAGTTATATCGACAATTCGATTCGAGTATAATAGACACCATGCGATACATATAATACCAGTTTAATGTGTTTTTCAGGTATATTTCATGTTGGATTTAATAGTATTGGTTGTACAAATTTTATCAATTTGCTATGGTTTTTAGAGATTTTAAAACCTCACTTTGCTGAAACGTTAAATCACTTTTATTTTAGACTGTCATTTCAGACCGTTATTTGAGGTATGCTCTCAGTCGTTATAATATAAATTTTAAATCTATGATGATTCATTGGTTAAAACAATGTGCTTATGCTCCAACTATAAATTTTGTAATAAAAAACTTAAAGTGTTTATTAGTGAAGAAGGTTAGAGAGTTATTAAGTTTCTCGATAATTTACCTTGCAACAAATATGCTAAAGAATTTGTTCAATGGAAACGGTATGGTATTATGACATCTTCTCCAGCCAAATCGTTCAGTTATTAGATTAAATATATATGTAGTCGACCCAATATTAAATTAATTGACAAGGTTCGATTTTTAGCTATAACACAAATTTTATAAGGTTATTTGGAAGGGCTTAACCATTGAATTAATAAAGTCATTCTTCAGTATGAGCATTTTCAAGTCAACGTACTCTTTTAGCATACCCGCTTTAACCATTTTTGGTGAATGATCAAGCTCTAATAAGTCACCATAAGTTCTATCTCCCAACTTGAACGATGAGTTGGAAGGCATAAGAAGAAGCGTATTCCGTCCATGGTAAAAATAACAACTAGAAAGATGAAGTGGGGTCGTTGTTCGAATTTAGGTCATAATAAAAGGACTTGTGAGGAACTTGTTTAAATGTCTGAAATATTTGTTGTCCATGTTTTGTATTTTTAATTTCACGACGCTTATAAACTCTCTGTTTCGCATAGTGCAAATTGTTTCTTTTTCTAGTCATACAAAAGGCCATGATTAAAAACATTATAGTGCAGCTTAGAGTATGTAAACATACATTTCTAGTTAAATTAAACATGCGATTCTACTTAGTGAAACTCCAAACGTTTATACTTAAACTAAATATGCGATTCTAGTTGAACTAAAATGCGGTTCTACTTAAACCAAACATCTTTAAACCCAAGATGAGGTTCTACTCTATGCGTTTCTTCTGTATTTGAACATGTGTTCCTAGACCAAGATACACATATGTTTATACTGTAATTAACAATAAGAGACAAGTGTAACTAAACATGACATTCTAATGTGACTAATCATGAATTTATACTGTATAATGTATTTAAAAGTGGGAGTATAACGTAACTAAACGTGCAATTCTACATAAACTAAACATGCATTTTCTATTGTAATTAAACATGCATTTCTGTTGTAAATTACACATGCGTTTCTACTGTAATTGAACATGAGTTTCTAGTTTAATTAAACATTCGTTTCTACTGAAACTAATCATACATATCTACTTAAACTAAAATATAGTATATATATTGGACATGCACAATAAAAAAATATTAGATCAAAGGCCTTGGTATATTAACGAAATTCACACTACAATATGTTAGAAGTCAACAAAAGAGAGAAACCTTATCATGGTTTATGGTTTCAACCCTAACAAAAAAAGTAGAATATTTTAGGCTTGAACATTTTATGGTGCGAGAAAATAACAAAAACATAAAAAAAATTAAAATATTATAAGAAGAGTGTTCTTCTTTAGACTATTCTTCTTCTTCATCCTCATTCTCATCATCCTCGTCATCTTTTCATCATCAGTCTCTTGCTCTTTTTATTCCTTGGTATATTCATGTAAAACAGATTACAATATGGACCATTAATACTACTGAATATTTGACTTTACTACAAAATAAAAACCATGAAATTTTAGTGCTACAAAAAATGCAATTTTAGTTATACTAACCGTGTGTTTCTATATAAAATAGAAACCATGCAAGTTTAGTGTTAACGAACATACGTTTCTAGTGCTACTAATTGGTAAGAATTAAAGCTGTATTGACAAAATCAAGAGCACAAATCTACTCAGAGAATTTTTGGAAGTGAAAAGTGCTTCTGATTATTTCATAGGCATAACTAACTTCTTCAGCCTCTTTAAATAGACTGAGTGAGTTAGTTAGAGAAACAGTTACATAGTGGTATATTTACAATTCAACCCTGACATTCCTCCTAAAGCCTAATTTAACCTTATATTTACAGAACTTATCACTGTAGTCCCTATCAATTACACTTAGGTCCCTAAGGAATATCTTTCCTTATCAGTAGCCCCCCTAGTTCTCATACAAATATTTATAAGAACTATTTGCTCCTCGAACTCTTCCTCGGGTCAATACCATTTTCCTCACTTTATCTCCTTATTATGATTGGACTCAATGGTCTGTGACTTCTCTTCGAATTTGTGAATAAGCGAGAAACAGATTTCTCAATTGCTTCGAATTTGACTCCTTGAGGTATAGCTTCGCCTCTTCTTCGAACATTATTACTACAAACATAGTTTTACTAATACTTCGATATTTATGATCCCTACTTGACGGATTGATTAGACCTCTAGTAGTAGACCTGTGATACTACTCGTTTCCTTTTCGTTTCATATTCCACCCAATGAAAACAACTTACTTGTTCTACTTTTCCACATTCTCGACGTCACTCATTTACCCTATAAATACCCAATTCTTCATTCATTAAGAACTTTTTAGAGAAATCACTTCTTGAACTGTCTTCAACCTGCTCTTCATCTTCAACCTGCTCTTCATCAATTCGAGGCTATCAGAGCTAAACATGCCAAAAAAATCACCTTTTCTAGTAATGGGTGAAGAAACAGAAAACTCTTCTCCTCCCCCAAACTCTTCTCCTCCCCCACAAGAAGTGGATGACATTACACCAGAGTGTAGTCAGCCAATTCCTGTGACTCAACAGGAGACTCAAATCCGAAGTCGCTCCGATGAAGATCAGAAAAAAGACGATTCCGAAGCTACTGAGTCTGACGCCGAAGAGGAATCCGAGGCTGATGGTGTAACTCCTCCAAAAAAGATTCGAGGGAAAAAAGCTCTTGTTACACTTCCCAAGAGCGTTGCCGCCTTAGTTCAAGAAAATCTTAAACCTCTTTCTGCTTGGTATATTCTTGCCTTAAAGAATGTACCGTACAGCTACTACCTCGAATCAGAGAAAGAGCAACTCAGAAAGTTATGGGGGTTAACTGATAATATGGTTCTTCGATTACCAGTAGAAGGAGAGACACCTCTAAACTGTCAGAAAGATGAGCTAGTAGTGTACCCTGAGCTCTTCAACTGGGGACTTCGGTTTCCCCTTGATCCGATGATAGTAAAGTTCTTCGAAATCCACAGGTTGTGCCCAACACAAGTCACTCCCAACTTGCTCTTTACTTTGTTCTCAGCAATCATGGTATCGAGGCTTGGAGGCATTCCCCTCGAAATCGAGGACTTCATCTCAGTAACCAAAGTTTCAAATGGCCCAGTTCTGCCGTTTTACTACCTAACTCTTGAAGATGATTTAAAAATTATCGACGACCTCCTCGAAGCTGATAAGTTCTGGAAGTAAAGATTTGTCTTCCTATCAGGTGCCTGGGAAAATGGCAAAGAAATTTCCGATGCCAATCCTTCCAAACTCACCCTTACTTGGAGGGATAATAGTAAGTGATACCTTCCTTTATTTATCAAATTGTTTTAAATCAATTTATTTAACTAACTATTTGTCTCTTCTTAGAAATTCCGAGGCGGTTTAAGAGTCGTCGAAAAGAAGCCAAAGTCATCTTCTAAAACATGGCTGAGTGGGCAGAAAAATCTTGGGGAAATGGCTTTCACTCAGCATTCGAGCCTATTAACTTTGTCAACAGCCATCTCTGGCGTATATCCCTAGGGGCTGACTTCCCTCAAGATCCGATGACGCTACCAGATCCCATCCTAGCAGTCCAGAGGATACTTGCACCAGATGGGAAATGCTATATTCCGACCCGGAATCGAAGTGATAGCCATCTTCCCTTAAAGAAGAAAGGAAAATTGACCCAAAAGAAAGCCAGCACAAGTAGGGTTAACCCTTCCAAGACTTCGAAGCGTCCAGCGAAAAGAAAAGCATCTGCACCTTCGCTTCCCACCATATCTGAAGAAGACCATCCTGTCCTGAAAAAGAAAAAGGACAACTCTCCTAAAAAGAAAAAGAGTAAGTCTAGCAAGCCAAATGAAAAGAATGAAGCTGATATACTAGAGGTTGTGCTAGCTTCCGAAGCGCAGGGTAAAACTTTTATTGAGGAAAACCCTGAAGGAGGATTGACACTTGGAGATAATCAGATAGACGATTATCTCAACTTCGAAGACTTTAACTCAAGTGGGGATTTTGTGTTTTCTGGCTCTCAACCTGCCAATGTTGTTCCACCAACTTAAACTGGGGCTGCTATGGCTTCGACATCTAATGCCATCGCTCCTGTTCGTCAGCCAACAGTCTTTCCTCATTCAGAGAAATCCGATGAGGTAACTTCAATTCTCCAACCTTTTCCAAATTTAAGTGCTGCAGTCACAAAGTTATATGAAGAGGTAAACAATTCTCAAACTCAATTGGAGCGCCTCGCCCAAGAGTTAGTTAAGAGTAGAAAAGAAACAGAGTCTGAAAAGACTTCGAAAAATGAAGCACTCCAGAAATTCGAAGCTGAGAAAGAACAGCTTCTCAAAGAACACAAAGAAGAAATCAAAGCTCTTAAGACTACTCATCTGCTAGCTCTTGAAAGTCTAAAGTCTAAACATTCTACTGCTATTTCCGATGCTGAGAAACTTATTAAAGAAACTAAAGAGAAACTAGAAACTAGCCAAACTGAGATTACCACACTTCGAACAGGATTCGAAGAAGAAAAGAAAGCTGCCGTCAAAAAAGCTGAAACCAAAGTTGGTTCTTTGATGCTCGAAGGTATCAAGAAAGCTCAAATTGATACATCTATTCAGCTTCTTCGAGAAGTTCATGCTGCTTGTCCAAGACTAGACTTATCAAACCTTTGGAAACAGGTTCCAGAAGAACAACGCCCAAAGGAAGCGTTCGAAGCACCACCAAGCTCCTCCTCCTCCGAAGAAAATAATTCAGAAGAGGAGTCATCAGAAGAAGAAGAAGATGATGCTTAATAGGCTAGGCAGTTTGTTTTTTTTTTTTGTGTATGTGGTTAAGTACTTCCCCCCTTTTTTGTAAACTTCGTATTTTATCCAACGAACAAACCACTTCTTTTTTTATATCTTATATTTCTGGTATACTTGTTTGAACTGGTTATTTCTAAAATTAGATGCACTCATAAGATGTGGCACCTCGAAAAATAGATTCACTCATAAGACGTGGCACCTCGAAAAATAGATGCACTCATAAGACGTGGCACCTCGAAAAATAGATGCACTCATAAGACGTGGCACCTCGAAAATTTGGTTGTTTCTTCAAAGCTATCGCTTCAGAAAATTATTATTGGTCAACTTTCAAAGATGATCATTCTTTGCCAAGTTACCAAAATAATAAATCACACATTATAATAAACAACCAATGGCCAAAAGAAATTTTATTAAGAAAAATCCAATATTAACCAGACACCTCGTTAAAACCTTTCTGGGCCAACAGATAAGGAAAGAGTATGTCTGTTTTACAAAAATTCGAAGTTCAATTTTACTCACAGTACAATTTCAAGTGCTCTATATTCCAAGGATGTTTGAGCATCCTCCCTTCTCGATCTGACAACCTGTAGGAACCTGGCTTAACCCTCATTTTGACTTCGTAAGGACCCTCCCAATTTGGGGCCAATTTTCCGAGGTGTTTATCCTTAGTGTGAAGAAATACTTTTCGTAACACTCGATCGCCAATTTTGAATTCTCTTCTCCTAACTTTAGCATCGTATCTGCTTCTCATTAATGTTTGATAATGGATCACATTCAAATGTGCCTTGACCCTTTTTTCTTCCAACAAATCAAGCTCCACCCTTCTAGCTTCATCGTTGTTCACATCGGAATATTGTAGTAGTCTATAAGAAGGCAATGTAGATTCAGCAGGGCACACAGCATCCATTCCATATACTAAAGAGAAAGGAGTCTCTTTTGTAGCATCTCTAGGGGTTGTTCTATATGCCCATAACACCTCTTGAAGATAATTTGGCCATTTCCCTGCTGCTCCTGCCAAATTTTTCTTCAAACCATCCAAAATAGATCTATTCGTAACTTCCACCTGTCCATTTGTCTGGGGGTGGAAAGGAGTGGAAAAGCATTGCTGTATCCCTTTCGAAGAGCAAAAAGAGTCCATTTCCTTGTTATTAAATTGAGGACCGTTGTCTGTCGTTATTTTTCGAGGTACTCCAAAACGGTAGCAAATGTTACTTTGAATAAACTTGATTACATCCTTAGCTTTTGTCCCAGCTAAGGGTTCCGCTTCTGCCCACTTCGAAAAATAATCAACCGCAACAATAATCATCTGTCTTCCACCAGATGCCATAGGTAATGGTCCCACTAGATCAATCCCCCACCTATCGAAAGGAACCGCTTCTGAAATTGTCATTAGGGGTACTGCTGGTTTGTGTATTAAATTTGCATACCTTTGGCAAGTATCACAGCTTCGAACTAACGACTTGGCATCTTGCATAATAGTAGGCCAATAATATCCTGCCAATAATACCCGACGCGTTAAGGCTTTGAATCCACAATGAGCTGATCCATCCCCATCATGCAGTTCGGATAAAATGTCCTGAGACTCTTGTTTGCTCAAACATCGTAATAAAGGTTTCGACGCAGACCTTTTGTATAGTACCCCATCCAATACCACATAGCCAAGAGCTTTGTACTTTATTTTCTTAAGCAAGTGTTTATCAAGAGGTAAAATTCCCTTCGAAATAAAATTTAACAAGTCAAACCTCCAATCTCCTCGAGCGCACATCGGATCTTTTACTATCTCATTAACAACTTCACACTGCTCAGAATTCGGTATGATCGAAGGCGATGGTTGTGTAATGATCCACGGATATTCTTCAGAGTAAGCCATTGTTGCCAAAGAATCAGCCATTGTGTTGCTACCTCTTCGAATATGCTCCACTTCGACATTTTCAAACTGTGCCATTATTCCCCGAAGCTCTTGTAAGTACAAAACCAAACGTTCCTTTTTAACTTCCGATACTCCTTTAACATGGTTAACTACCAACTGTGAATCTGTTTCCAAGCGCACAAATGTCGCTCCACAAATCTTTGCTAACCGTAATCCTGCTAGCACAGCTTCATACTCAGCTTCGTTATTCGAAGCATGAAAGCCAAATTTTATAGCTTGAAACATAAATTCCCCTGTTGGTGCCACCAGTTCAACTCCTGCACTTGACCCTTTATTACTGGATCCTCCATCTATTCGTACCGTCCACGTCGGATTCTCGTTCACCTTTTCAACATCTTTCTCTTCGGATCTGCTTGAGTGAAACTCCACCAAAAAATCTGCTAAGGCTTGAGCTTTGATAGCTGTTCGAGGAGAGAATAACACATCGAAATCTCCTAATTCCACAGACCACTTGGTCATCCTTCCTGAGATGTCTGGCTTTTGCAAAACGTTTTTTAATGGATACGAAGTTCGAACCACAATTGTATGTGCCTGGAAGTAAGGACGCATTTTTCTTGCAGCCACCACTATGCACAATGCCATTTTTTCGAGCTTCAAATAGCGCTTCTCAGCATCAACCAAACTTTTGCTGACATAGTAGACAGGCTTCGAAATTTTCGTATCCTCACTGACAAGAACTGCACTTACTGCATAATCCGACACCGCTATATACAAAAATAACTGCTCACCTTTTCGAGGCTTTGATAATATTTCAGGAGAAGACAAAAGATTTTTGATCTTTATAAAAGCTTCTTCACAATCCGAAGTCCACTCAAAATTATTAGGTCTTCGTAGCACCTGGAAAAAAGGCAAGCACTTATCTGAAAAACGAGAAATGAATCTGTTCAAAGCTGCTAACCTGCCTGTTAACATTTGCACTTTTTTAATATTCCGAGGTGAAGACATCGATATCAAGGCCTTTAATTGTTCTGGATGCACCTCGATTCCTCTTTCACTAATCATGTATCCCAAAAACTTGCCAGATCGAACTCCAAATGTACATTTTTCTGGGTTCAATTTCAATTGTATTGCTCTAAGATTCAAAAACGTCTCTTCTAAATCATCAATGTGTTCATCATCACTTCTGCTTTCAACAAGCATGTCATCAATGTACACTTCGATATTTCTCCCAATCTGTGAAGAAAACGCCTTATTCATCAGCCTCTGATATGTTGACCCAGCATTTTTTAATCCGAACGGCATTACTTTATAGCAGTGCAAACCCCTGTCAGTAATAAAAGTCGTACTTTCTTCATCATCTGGATTCATTCGAATCTGATTATACCCCGAAAATGCATCCATGAAAGTCAAGATTTTATTTCCCGAAGTGGAATCCACTAACTGATCGATTCGAGGCACCGGAAAAGGATCTTTTGGACAAGCTCTATTCAAATCTGTGAAGTCCACACACATTCGCCATTTTCCATTCTTCTTTTTCACTACCACCGGATTAGGCGTCCACCTCGGATAATTGGCTTCCCTGATATGACCCATCTTGTATAGTCGATCCACCTCGGCAACTATTGCCTCGGATTTCTCCAATGAAAAGACCCTTCTTTTTTGAATTATCGGTTTGACCTTCGGATCAACTGCCAAACTATGACATATGATGTCACTTGGGACCCCCACTACGTCTTCGGACTTCCACGCAAATACATCCAAATTTTCAGACAAAAAGGTCAACAACTTTTCTCGCATCGATAAAGATAACAGAGTGCCAATTCGAAGTACCCTACCATTATTGAAAATATATTCTTCTATTTCCTCACTGACCACCACAGAACTCGGGGTTGACCTCGGATCATCAATTCCCTCATCTGTTCCATCAGAAGACAACCCCCCAAACTGCTAATTCTCCATCGGATCATCAGAACTTTTGCCCCGTAGTCTAAATGCAGCAGCATAACATTCTCTTGCCACCTATTGATCACTTCGAACTACGCCGACTCGGTCCTCGATCACATACTTCAAACATTGATGAACTGTAGAAACTACAGCATACATTTTCGCCAACCACGACCTCCCAAAAATAGCATTATAGCTTGATGGACAATCCACCACTACAAAAAGTACTTGTACTTTCTTCTTGAAAGGCCCCTTTCCCAAAGAAACTTCACCCTCGAACTCTCCTATCACATTTGCGGTTGCGCCAGTAAACCCTATGATAGTCCTTTCTGATCTTTCTATTCGAGGCGGAGCAGTTAATCTATCATATGTCGACTTAAAAAGCACATTAGCAGAGCTCCCTGTATCAATCAGCACTCGTCGAATCTCCACCCCGCATACTTCTGCTCCTATGACCACTGCATCTTCATGTGGCCCAGTAATCCCCCTCAAATCATCCCCATCGAAAATTATAAAGGGCACATCCTTTCTGTTGCTTAAGTGTACCGATGCGCCTCCCTCAATATGTCGTGTTAAATTCACTATATGCCTCTTCCTCGAATTATTAGTGTTGTTGGTCATCGAATCTCCCCCAAATATTGTAAGTGATTCGAAGAAGGGACACAAATCTCGAACACGTCCCTGACGCATCGGCTCATCTATTGACATTAACAAAAGTCGACTGGGGTCTGGTTCAACATATTCTGAGGCCACATCGAAACCATTGCCCTGACCTGCAACATCTAAAATCATTAGTGCAGTTTCCTGCTTAGAATTAGGATTACCAACTTTTGGAGCTGCAGCCTTGGCATTCTTCCTGACATATTCCAGCAACTTTCCATTTTCGATCAAAATTTGCATCTCCTTCTTTAGAGCAATGCAATCATTTGTATCATGGTCGACATCGTCGTGATACCTGCATAACTTATTATTGCGCTCCTCTCTTGGCCTGTTAATCGCTGGTGGCTTTCTAAAATTTATTGTTCCCCTTGTTTTTTCATATATCGAAGCCACACTTTCAGTTAGATCCGCATAATAATCTGGCCTCACCCACACATTCGATCTGGATCTAAACTGTTGCTGATTATTGGAGTTGTGTTGATTGTATCCCCCTTGATACGAGTTCGAAGCTCCTCGATTAGAGACATTTTGATTGTTCTTCGGACGCGAGGAATTGCTGTTCGATGTGTTAGATTGTCCACTCCCCTTCTGAATAGTACTAGCACCTCCTCGAACCCGCGTTGATTCTTCGACCTTAATCTGATCTTCAACCTGAGCCATAAGAGCTCCAAATGTTAACGCCCTGCGCCTCGTAGTCTCATCAGCTAAATCCCCAGGCAACAGCCCTTGCCTAAACGCCGCCATAGCCACACTTTCTTCACAATCATCCAATTCAGCTTTTGTTGATACAAACCTCTTAGTGTAATCCTTTAACTTCTCTCCCACAGCCTGCTTGCATTGTATTATTGTGTCTCCATTGGCTCTCATTTCCTTGCTTCCCACAAACTGTCTTCGGAAAGCGGTATAGAAGCCTCTAAAATTTGCAATTGACTCCTTAGGAATCTTGTTGAACCATTTCAGCGCAGTTCCTTTAAACGTTTGAGAGAATGCTCTACATACCAATTTATCGTCGTCTTCGAAATTAGTCATGTAGTTTTTAAATTGTTCTATGTGGTCATCGGGATCTTGAGTCCCATCAAACTTATCAACTTTAGAAATACTAAACCGCCTCGGAAGCGGCACAGATCTGATCTCCCTGATCAATGGTGAATCTCTCCAGTCAACTCCCTGAACATACTGGTCCTCATTTCTCATCCCCACAGTAGCATATAAGCTAGACTCACCTTCATATTTTCGAGGCGAATATCTCCGAGGCGAATATTTCCGAGGTGAATATACTCGCCTCTCTTTCTTTTTCCTTCCTTCCTTATACACCCTAGCTGGCCGGAGCTCACGCTCTACTCCTCTTGAATGGCCTCTAGAACGTTCGTACTTCGGTGTTTCATCAGACTCAGAATCTTCGAAATCTTCTTCATCACTAGAATTCACAAACAGTCGCTTTTGTAATTTTTCTTTCCTCTTTATCCCACTATACTCTTTCTTTTGCTCAAAACGTGTTTTACGCTGTTCATATCGATCGTCGCCATCGTCCATCGACTGATCCGACTGATCATTCTGATCGCCCCTTGCTATTTTAGACCTAAGCCTAGCGCCATCATTATTTCCCTTCTTTTTCATCAATTCGTCAAGCTCTGCCACCTTCCTTATCATCTCATTCATTTTTCCTTCAAAATCAAATTCGATTGATTGAGTTGGAATCGATTTACCTGCCTCTTGCAGATCGGATTTCAGTGTTTCCATAGCCTTGCGAACAGATGGATTGTCACCTTCCTCTGGATTCATCTTCAATCAGCGACAAAATTAAACAAAATATGAAAATTCGAACGAAAAACTTTGCAAAACGAAACTCGAACGTCGATTTCTGATCTGTTGATCAAGGTATCCTCGCCCCCTCCTTCTAGCGCCAATTTGGTAAGAATTAAAGCTGTATTGACAAAATCAAGAGCACAAATCTACTCAGAGAATTTTTGGAAGTGAAAAGTGCTTCTGATTATTTCATAGGCATAACTAACTTCTTCAGCCTCTTTAAATAGACTGAATGAGTTAGTTAGAGAAACAGTTACATAGTGGTATATTTACAATTCAACCCTGACATTCCTCCTAAAGCCTAATTTAACCCTATATTTACAGAACTTATCACTGTAGTCCCTATCAATTACACTTAGGTCCCTAAGGAATATCTTTCCTTATCACTAATCATGTGTTTCAACATTGAACAAACATGCGAGATCAGTGTTACCGAACATGCATTTCTAGTTATACTAACTATGTGTTTCTACTGTAAATAAAAAACATACGATTCTAGTAATATTAAGCATGTGTTTCTAATGTAACCAAACATAAAATCAAAAGATAAAGACACACACTTATCAAATTATTTGATATTGTTTTTGTTTTATTTTTTCTATTTTTTTGGAACTTTTGTCCAAATGGATTATGCTCGAACTCAAGCTCTTTCCAGGTTGTCTGAACCAATAGGAAATGATGGACGGACTCGACATATGTACACTAGGCGTTCATACTCTTCATAATTTAGCTATAAAACTATTGATGTAAATTATTTTCAATTAAATTCCGGTATCATTTATCGGGTAAGATATAAACATGAGGGAGGGTTCAAAATTATTTTATGTTTGTTATACTTTCAATCCTTAGCCAACATAACATAGCTAACATTCTTCAAATTAGCCTATTTTTCTTTGTTTGTTTGTTGCTAACAAAACCCTATTTTTCATTCTTCAAATTAGCCTATTTTTCTTTGTTTGTTGCTAACAAAATTCGTTAAATTTAGGAGAAACAAATTGAAGGAAAATACAGTTACTTCGACTTTTGGTATTCTGCATACGAAGAAACTATATAAAGCTCGAGAGAAGTGCATATATGAAACCACAATTACATCTAAACATGGGGATCTTTAACATGAAATCTTTGCTTTTCGTGTTTGCCCTCGTCATTTCGGTTTTGGCTATGATGAACAGCCCTGTAGCAGCTGTCAACTATTCTAACCTGAAAGGCGCGTCGTCGTTTGAGAGAGGACAGGCCAATCCCTATACTCGCGGTTGCAGCAAGACCACCAGATGCCGTAGCTGAGGTCTTGGATCTATAGAACTATAGAATAAACAAAACCAAACTATAGCCTAATGGGTTTTATACCCTTCGTGTATCATCCTATATATTGTTGTTCCGAGTCTGTCATAATGAAGAGATGATTGTTGTTTCATGTTAAATGATATTTTTCTGTCTAATATGCTCCACATGGACCTTTAAGCTCTATGATTATAGCAGGGCGAGTGCTGAACTCCCCTACTTCATACCTTGTTAATTGCTACCAATAAATAAAAGTGTTACCTTTTTAATTAGCAACCAGCTACTAAGTCTTAAACTGCCGAACCCCGTGGGCCTATGAAATATAAGTGTTCGTATTATCCATACACTAGGATAAACATCTTTCTAGAACGAAATTGGCCGCGATGAAACTAATGGACGAGATGAAATAGGTCGATTAGGCCGTGCGGAATAAATGTTATTCATTCGAACTTTCAATATTATAAAATCTTAAATAGCCGAATAAATTGCATACCAAAGTTATGCTTTTTAAAATTTAAATGTAATTAATTCGAAATTTCGATTTTATAAGATTGAAAATTAACTTGATATTGTTATATATTATCCGAAATCGCATCAAATAATATATAACAAATCGCGGAAAAAATAATAAAACCTTTTGTTAGATTCATCTATAGAAGAAACAAAAAATCAAGAATACTTATGGGTTTGACTGCTGCTATCCATCTAGTATTCTCTACAGTTCTTTTGCGTTCTTTAGCGATTCCACGTTCTCCGGCGATTCCGTTTATGAAACTAGGAGACCTGCAGAATCAGATTAGAGAAGAAGGAAAAGTTTCCAGACACTAAGGAAGCGGCCGTATTTCTGATTAGGGTTTAGAGTGATGAAATAGCTAAACCTAGCCCCTTATTTATAGACTTTACAATGTGAAGCCCAACATTGTAAAGCCCATCCTTTATTACTTCCTTGTGTCCGGGACCATAACCCAATAAATTGATAATTCAATTTATATCCCTGATTTATTAATTCACGCTTAAATGTTGAGATTTGGGCCCTCTTCATCACAGTGCCCAAATTCAACCTGGTTACCACACTTGAGCCCATAACGCCTTTTTACCCATAGATCCAATTTAGTTAATTAAATAATTAACTCGACTACTTTTAATTTGGACTTCCTTAAGACAATAATCGAATATGTTTATTTAGCATGTCGGTCCAAATAATTGTTAGTCTATAAATATATTAAATAAATATATTCCAACAATCTCCCACTTGGACCGTCATATGCTACTCAAGAATACATATTCAACTTTAATGGGATCCCTATATTCATTGTCAATGTACAAACGGTACAACCCCGTACATGAATGATAACAATAAAGGACTAAAGACCTCTTTCTCGTAATGTGAACAATAGGATGCAACAGTAATCACATTACCATTATCAATCTATTACTTGGGCCAATTATGGAGCGTGGCATAAGAGTAATATGGCTTGTAATTGTACATATCTACTCTTAAATGGTTCCTACTTTTGGAGATCCAATACAATACAAATATCAATAAATATTTCCAAGCATATATATATTGCAATAAACTTTAATGTGCACAATACTGCAAAATATAACATCAGATCCTATTACAAACTCTCCCACTGAAACTAACAATCCTCTAAATCAACTACACCCATATTGATGGTGTGTCCCTGGAAAACCTTAGGCAAAACCGCCTTTGTTAGGGGATCTGTTATCATGGAGTTTGTACCGATGTGCTCTATACTTATCTGACCCATCTGTACTCTTTCTTTAACAGACAGAAACTTTATGTCTATGTGTTTGGATTTAGACGCGCTCCTGTTGCTGTTAGAGTACTGCACTGCGGAATTGTTATCGCAATATAACCTCATAGGGCTTTCTATCCCTTGTACAATGCGTAATCTAGTAACAAAATTATGCAGCTATAGTGCCTGGTTTGATGCCTCAAAGCATGCAACAAATTATGCTGCCATGGTGGACGATGCAATAAGTGTTTGCTTTACACTTTTCCGGGATATTGCAACTCCAGCCAATAAGAATATGTTGCTTGACGTGCTTTTTAATGTGTCTGCGCATCCACCAAAATCCGAGTCGGAATACCCGATGATCTCCAGTTTATCCGACTTCCTATATGTCAACATGTGCCCCTTTGTTCCTTGCAGATATCAGAATACTCTTTTAACTGCTTTCCAGTGATCCATTCCTGGGTTACTAACATATCTCCCCAACATGTTTACAGCAAAGGCAATGTCCGGCCTAGTACAAACTTGAGCATACATTAAACTCCCAACTGCAGAAGCATAGGGGACCGTTTTCATTTCCTCAATCTCAAGTTTTGTCTTAGAACATTGACTCGGACTAAGTCTGTCAAACTTTGCTATAGGGGTACTTAGGGGTTTGCAATCTGCCAATCCGTAACGTTGTAACACACTTTTAATGTATGCTTTTGTGATAATCCAAGAATACCACGAGAACGATCTCGATGTATCTGGATTCCTAACACAAAACTGGCATCACCAAGATCCTCCATATCAAACTTGTCTGATAGAAATCTTTTTGTAGTGTGTAACAATTCCTTATTGTTCGAGGTAAGCAATATGTCATCCACATATAATATAAGAAATATGAAATTACTCCCACTGAACTTGTGATAAACACAATCCTCAACCGAGTTGATCTCAAAGTCATAACCGACTATCACCTCAAGGAATTTGTGATACCATTGACGAGAAGCTTGTTTAAGCCCATAAATAGATTTCTTAAGTCTGCAAACCAGATCTTTTGAGTTACTTTCTACAAAGTGTTCTGGTTGCATCATGTAGATCGTTTCCTCAATATTACCATTGAGAAAAGCGGTCTTAACATCCATCTGATGAAGCTCAAGGTCAAAATGTGCAACTAATGCCATGATTGTTCTAAAGGAATCCTTCGTCGATACTGGAGCGAAAGTTTCTTTAAAATCAATCCCTTCACGCTGAGTATAACCTTTCGCTACAAGACGTGCTTTATGTCTTTCCACATTACCCAGGGAATCGCGTTTGGTTTTGTAAACCCATTTACAACCAATTGCCTTTTTCCCTTCAGGTAATGGGACAAGATCCCATACCGCATTGTCCTGCATTGATTTATACTCTTCTTTCATAGCGTCAATCCACTTTTGAGATTCAGAGCTTGCCATGGCCTGTTTGTAGGATGAGGGATCATCTACAGTTCCAGCACATAACTCATCATGCTCCTGAAGATATACTATAAATTCTGGACCTATAGTACTCTTCCTTTCTCTAGTGGACCTTCTTAATGGCACTATTTCCTCCTGTTGCACTTCTTGAGGAGGTAGAGTTTGATCATTATGAACGATGTCATTTTGATTCCCTTGTGGAAGATTACCTTGAGGTTCCTCTTGTTCTACCTGAATATCTGTATCCTGGTTAGAACCCTCAAGTGGAGCATCAGTGTTAATCTGAGGATTACCTTGTTCTAATGGGATCGAAATGATTGGCATTACCGCCCAATCTTCAGATATCTCAGTATCCCTATTAAAACCTTCATGAATCTTTATGGATTCTTCCTCAAAATCAACATATGTTTCCTTATTCTCCCCCCCAAACTCAACATCATCTAGAAACTTGGCCGTTCCTGTCTCAAATATTGTACCAGTGAGAGAATCATAAAACTTAAACCCTCTAGAATGTTCGGAATAACCTATGAAGAAACAACTAACTGTTTTTGGGTCCAGTTTCTTTTCTTGAGGTTTGTAAGGCCTCGCCTCAGCTGGACAACCCCACACATGCAGATGCTTTAAATTAGGTTTACGCCTGTTCCAAAGCTCATATGGAGTCCTAACAGTATCCTTTGTGGTACTCGATTGAGTATATAAGCGGCACATTTGATGGCTTCCCCCAGAGAGATAATGGTAGAGATGAGTGACTTATCATGCTTCTAAACATATCTTTTAGTGTTCGGTTCTGTCTCTCAGATACACCGTTCATGCGAGGTGAACCGGGCATAGTGTATTGAGGGACTATTCCATACTTCTCTAGGTACTGTGCAAAGGTTCCTGGACGTTGTTCACCCGATCCGTCATATCTACCATAGTATTCACCACCACGGTCAGATCTAACGTTCTTAATGCTTTTACCAAGTTGTTTCTCAACCTCGGTCTTAAAAGTTATGAACTTGTCCAGGGCCTTATACCTTTCTTGTTGACCGAACCTTGACCCGGTCCTTTGCCATCTGCTTTCCGCTTAGGTCCTGCCTTATTTGGTGATGTAATCACATTAGCCTCAAGCGCTTTGCCTTTAAGTCTTTCCTCATCCTGTGCAGCGTGGGAAATCAATTCAATGATATTCCACTTTTCTCGCATGCAGTTATAGGTGGACTAGAAATACTTAAATCGGTCTGGCAGCGAATGAAATGTGAATCCCACTATGCATTCCTCAGGTAAGTCTAAACCGATTGCCTTTAACTTTTGGCCAATCATCGATATTCCCAGAATGTGCTCCCGGATTTTACCTTTGCCATTATACTTTTTGGTAGCTAGCTCGATGAGCAAACGCTGCATCTCTACCTTTTCATTTTTGGAAAATGCTTTCTCAATCTCCGTGAGAAAGACCGAGGCAGTGGTAACACCTTTAGGGACAGCCCCACGCAATGCTACTGGTATTTCCTGTAACAAGAGCGCCATGCGTAACTTATTTGACCTTTCCCACTTTTCATCAGCCTTAGTTTCATCCGGTGTACTTTCCGGACTAAGGGGAGATGGTTTGGGAGTTAACAGTGCATAGTCGTAATCATGTACAGATAAAAACAGAAACATTTCTTCCTTCCACAATTGGAAGTCCGAACAATCCAACGTCGGTGGACGATTCCCCAAAACATTGTAACCCATGGATACTATAATAAGAACAAACAACACAAAGCACATCTAGCATCTTGACATATAACTGAAAACATATGCATAAACATGACAAATACATGTAAAACATAAAATTCCTTGATAATAGATACCGGAGGGCAAATCAAATTAACATGAAATTTTATGAGTTTGAGAAAAATACTATGATCATTATTTTAATTTTCTAATTGCCAATGAGACCTTCCGGAGGGCCGATGTCATTTACATATATTAAAATAACCATAATTTGATTTTCTTAAGTACAGGTGAAACCTTCCGGAGGGCCGATTTCACCTACTTAAAATCCAAAAATTGTAAGGCTGAATTTAATTTATCCTTAAGTACCGATGAAACCTTCCGGAGGGCCGATTTCATCTAATTAAAATTAAAATCAGCATAAAGACCATTTTCAATAATTTTCTCCCGTTCATGATTAATTTAAACCCAAACGTGAACCTTCCGGAGGGCCGATAATATTTGAATTTAAATTAATCCCCGAACTTTTCGAAGCCTAGGATCCTTAAGAAAATTAATTTTAACCTTCCAGAGGGCCGATTAAATTAATTTCTTAGTTTCACCTACCGGTCTACGAAACCTTAATCATGCATCGTCATTTAATCATTCACACACACAATTTAATTCACAAATAAACAAAAAAAAAATATCAAAGCATCATATTTGTGAAATATATTGTTCAAATATTTTCAAATTAATAACTTTTTTTTTTCTTAAAAAAAATAATATTTTTTATTATTTAACTTAATATTTGCAGCAGCCTGCACGTGCAGCAGGCTGCTGCAAATATTAAGTCCTGCTGCAGGCTATCGCAGCAGTCTACCGCTGCTGCAGTAGCTTACCTGCCTGCTGCAATTTGCAGTAGGCTGCAGGTCCTGAACAGGCCCACCCTACAAATTTATTTGTAGTAATGCTGTGGGTTTTGGGTGGGTCCAGCCTGTATTCATCATGCTGTTATTACCGCTTGGGTATTTTTTTTTTGTCCTTATTCTTTTGGCGGTTACGGTGTTTATCGCCGGACAGCCTTCAATCAGCGTTAACATCAGGGGTTAAGCTGTCGATGAGCCACTGTCCCAATAATTTTGATTTTATTCGTTATTTTAGGGTTGATTTGATGCTAATTTTGGGAGAAAAATTCCAGATATCAATAAACCCTAATTTTACCCGAAACAAAAAAAAATCCCAAAACTATAAAAATTGCAATTTCCTGATAATAAAACATGTGTTTCAATACAATAAATCACATAACATGCTTTTCATACAATCCCTAAATCCACGCCCTACCAATTCAGTTAACACATAATCCCAATGACATGGATTCTTTACGATTAAGAAAAATATGCATCTTTATCTATCAATACTCAATTTGATTATTCTACTGAATCCAAAAGGGTTTATTTGGCTCTGATACCAATTGTTATATATTATCCGAAATCGCATCAAATAATATATAACAAATCGCGGCAAAAATAATAAAACCCTTTGTTAGATTCATCTATAGAAGAAACAAAAAATCAAGAATACTTACGGGTTTGCCTGCTGCTATCCATCTAGTATTCTCTACAGTTCTTTTGCGTTTTTTAGCGATTTCACGTTCTCCGACGATTCCGTTTATGAAACTAGGAGACCTGAAGAATCAGATTAGAGAAGAAGGAAAAGTTTCCAGACACTAAGGAAGCGGCCGTATTTCTGATTAGGGTTTAGAGTGATGAAATAGCTAAACCTAGCCCCTTATTTATAGACTTTACAATGTGAAGCCCAACATTGTAAAGCCCATCCTTTATTACTTCCTTGTGTCCGGGACCATAACCCAATAAATTGATAATTCAATTTATATCCCTGATTTATTAATTCACGCTTAAATGTTGAGATTTGGGCCCTCTTCATCACAGTGCCCAAATTCAACCTGGTTACCACACTTGAGCCCATAACGCCTTTTTACCCATAGATCCAATTTAGTTAATTAAATAATTAACTCGACTACTTTTAATTTGGACTTCCTTAAGACAATAATCGAATATGTTTATTTAGCATGTCGGTCCAAATAATTGTTAGTCTATAAATATATTAAATAAATATATTCCAACAGATATACCTTTTTTTTTAATATTAGACTTGTATTAACGTTAAAAAATTTCATTAGTTACCAGTGTTTGACACCTATTTCAATCGTGTTACTAAAGTTTTTTTTTGTGTTTTAAAACTAGTAACTTATGTTTAAGAATGTTACATATGTAGTCACTCATGCGTGACAACTAACCATACAGATCCAAAGTTATAATTTGTTTGTTACAAATACGGGCATTAAACATTTCACATCTAAAATGCTTCTAAAACCGATTTGTTTATTTCAGTTTAAAATATTCAGTGACCGTACTTGTAGTCACGCCAGTGTTGATCTACGCTCCGTTCATCATCAAGAAGGGGTATTTTGGGTGTGAAATGCCCAATGACTGTATTTATAACAAAAAATATTATAACTGTAGGTGCCACATGCCACTGTACCGTTAATTGGCACGCGCCAATGACCATATATGCAATATTTTAAAACAAAAATGACCCATTTTGAAGACGAAAGAACCTCAATGATAAGGAGGAAACAAATACCAACCACTAGTGATCAATCACGATTTTTATCCCTTGTATTAGTATTGAAGGTTACAAGTTTTGGTTTAAGCGAAATTACAACATTAAGTGGCCCAATTATAGCTTTGTGTATCCCTAAATTTTGATGGAAATTTAAAATTTGGTGAAATTTGGCGTGATGGTTGTGCCTTTCATAATTCGATGCAGAGAATTATCACCTTTTCAGGCTTTTAATTTCGTTCTTTACCAATATAACTACTCATCTCCTTCAAGTTTGAAATAAGTGATGTTCTTTGGGGGAGATGGAATCAATTTTATACAAAAAACGTATTTCAAGTGATGATACTCTTAGTGTTTCAAGTGATGAAACTCTTAGCTTCAGAGAATTTAAGGCAACTGAATTTCCTTATTAAGTCACAAGTCTTTTTCTATTTTCTGGATTATTGAAAACATCGTAGTTGGATCGATTTTGGTCAAGGTAGAAGTATTTTAGATTTGATAAGTGGATGTCAATGGTAGCTTAGAAGCTCGAAAACTGCTTTCTTGGTAGAGTCTTCTTCATCCTCAATGATCGGCAACAACTTAATCAAGTTATGGTATTATCCTCTACGATCGACAACAACTTAATCAAGCTATGATGAAATCAAAGAAGTCATCAGGATCTGCCAAAAAACAACCATCAACATGACTTTTCTCCCAAGCTACATTAGACAAAGATTTCCCTACACTTATTCATAGCAAATAATTAAGAAAGAGTATCGTTGGAATCTCTTATCCTAATTCCTTCATAATCCTACTCTAAAATACAATCCAATATATGAACATTAAGATCCCTCTCTTTCATCTATCATGCAACGAATCTTACTATTCAAATTAAATCTTTTGATGACTAAAAATTAATGAACACGTGAAAACCAAGGATAAAATCAACTCTACATATGTTCACTTCATGGATCATGACAAGAAAATCCTGGAATCCAGAGCCAAGACAACAGTTATTGGAAAATTTATAAAGGGTATGCCTTTAATGATAGAAAACTATAAATTCATTGGCTCTCTAGGCTTCTCTAGCTAAATTAGCATGCCAATTTTAGAACATCGGGAACTTAATGATAGAATTTGACATGCATGATGATATCAAGAAATTATGATGCAGAAATGTGCCAGTATTATATGCGGATTCTTAGGTAGACTTCTTCCTTATATCGTAATAAAGAGTCCTCTACGTTGGATCATAAACTTGATCCACTTAAAGGGCCCAACCCACTCAAAGGGTCCAACCCACTTAATAAGGCCAATCTAGAAAGAATATTCTAGAAACATTTAAATTAATATTTAGTAGTTTAGGTTGAGTGTAAGACACACTTTGATGTTGAGTGTAAGAAACACTTTTACCTTGAGTGTAGACTTGAGGTTGAGTGTTTAACTATCCATAAGATCTTAGATGGTGGATCATTGTCTCCACTATGGTTCTATAAATAGTGGAGCTCTCCCACCATCTAGAGCATCACCAAACACACTAAGAAGTAAAGTTCGAGAGAAAGTTAGAGTGAGAGAAAAGAGAGACAAGAATGCTCTCTTGAGTGTTAGAAAAATATTTTCTCTTCTAGTGTGAGTTGTAAGAGTGTTCTTGTAATATTTCTCCTTTTCTATCTCTATCAAAGTTGTTTGTTTGTTTTAAAGAGAGTGTTGTTTTATATTTTCCGCCAACAAAGTGGTATCAGAGCCACAAGCTCTTTCCAAAATTTTGTTTTTAAATATTCAACATATTTAAAAATATGGCAAATGGTGTATCATCCTTCTAAGTTCCAACACTCAACAACAACAACTACGACAATTGGAGTATCAAGATGAAAGCTCTCGTTGGAGCACATGATGTGTGGGATGTTGTCGAAAAAGGTTTTGACGAACCCGAGGATGAAGCAAATCTTGCTCAAGAGGAGAAAACAACGTTGAAGGATTCAAGAAAGAGAGACAAAAAATCTTTCTTCCTCATCTATTAAGCATTAGATGATGATGGCTTCGAAAAAATTTCAAGCGCATCTTCCGCCAAGCAAGCGTGGGAGAAATTACAAATCTCTTACAAAGGAGTCGAAAAGGTGAAAAAGGTACGTCTCCAAACATTAAGAGGTGAATTTGAATCCTTACATATGAAAGCGTCCGAATCTATTTCGGAATATTTCTCAAGAGTAGCAACCGTTTCTAATCAATTAAAAAGAAATGGTGAGAAGTTAGAAGATGTGAGAGTAATCGAAAAAATACTCCGCTCATTGGATCCTAAATTTGAGCACATCGTCGTGACGATTGAAAAAACTAAAGACTTGGAGAAACTGATGTTCGAAGAACTCCAAGGATCATTACAAGCCTATGAAGAAAAGCACAAGAAGAAGCAAGAGATCACCGAGCAACTCCTCAAAGTAGAATTGAAGGACATGCATACAAATCAAGGAGATGATAGAAACCAACGTAGCCGAGGCAGAGACAGAGGCCGCAGACGAGGTGGTTATCATGGCAGTGGACGTGGCTGGAATTACACCAACAATAATTCCAACTACAACTACGAGAAACGAGAAAGCTCAACACGAGGTCGTGGTAGAAGAAATCCAAACTCGAGGTATGATAAATCTCAAATCTAATGCTATAAATATCAAAGGTTTGGACATTATGCTTCAGAATGCAGAGGCCCCAACAATAGAGTTGAGGAGAGGGCCAAGTATGTGGAGGAGAAGACGGAGGAAAAAGATATGTTACTACTAACATACAAAAACACTAATGAAGGTCAAGAGAACACTTGGTATCTTGACAGCGGTGCAAGAAACCATATGTGTGGGAAAAGAAGCATGTTCATAGAGATCAATGAAGTAGTGAGTGGAAATGTCTCTTTTGGAGATGATAGCAAAATATCGGTGAAAGGAAAAGGTAACATTCTTATTCGTGCAAAAAATGGTAGTCACCAAATAATCTCAAATGTCTATTACGTTCCTAGCATGAAAAACAACATCTTAAGCTTGGGACAACTACTAGAAAAGGGCTATGATATTCATATGAAAAATTATAATTTTTTTCTAAGAGACGACAAAGGAGACTTAATTGCTAAAGTCCAAATGTCAAAGAATAGAATGTTTCCTTTGAATATTCAAAATGATGTTGCAAAGTGTCTTAAGGCGTGTTACAAAGATTCATCGTGGCTATGGCATGTTCGATTTGGGCATCTAAAATTTACAAGTTTAGATTTATTATCCAAGAACGAAATGGTGAGAGGGTTACCATGCATCAATCATCCTGACCAACTATTCGAAGGATGTTTACTTGGAAAGCAATTCAGAAAAAGCTTTCCAAAGGAGTCAGAGTCAAGAGCCAATAAACCTCTCGTGCTTATTCATACCGATATGTGTGGTCCAATCAAGCCGAGCTCTTTAGGTTAAAATAACTACTTCCTTCTCTTCATTGATGATTTTTCAAGAAAAACGTGGGTATATTTCTTGAAACAGAAATTCGAAGTCTTTGGAGTATTTAAGAAGTTCAAAGCAGTTGTGGAAAAGGAAAGTGGAAATATGATTAAAGCCATGAGATCTGACCGAGGAGGGGAGTTCACATCCAATGAATTTCTAGAGTTTTGTGAAGCACATGGAATTCGTCGCCGCTTGACAGTTCCTAGATCACCTCAACAAAATGGTGTGGCAGAAAGGAAGAACAGAACAATCCTTGATATGGCGCGAAGCATGCTCAAAAGTAAGAAACTACCTAAAGATTTTTGGGCGGAAGTAGTGGCATGTGCGGTCTACTTGTCCAACCGATCTCCAACAAGAAGTGTTTGGGGAAAGACACCACAAGAAGCGTGGAGTGGAAGAAAGCCCGGAATTTCCCACTTGAGAGTATTTGGAAGCTTAGCTCATGTCCATGTACCAGACGAACAACGAACAAAACTCGATGATAAAAGCAAGAGTTTTATCTTCATCGATTACGACTCAAGTTCCAAAGGCTACAAGTTATACAACCCAAACAACAAGAAGTTTGTGATAAGCCGAGACGTGATAGTTGATGAAGAAGGCGAATGGGATTTTGGATCTCATACAAATGAGTTCACATTTTTCCCCCAAATTGAAGAAGATGAACATACAACAAATGAGCTATCAGAAGATGTTGCAACCCCACATACTTCACCAATATCATCTACTCATGGAGACTCGCCACCTTCATCATCGTCAAATGGTAGTCAAAATGAGAGAGCAGTAGAACGTACAAGAAGCCTTAGTGATATTTATGAGGTAACCAAACCAATGGATAACATTACACTATTTTGTCTCTTTGCTGATTGTGAGCCAGTGACATTTCAAAAGGCTGCACAAGAGAAAAAATGGAGAGAGACGATGGATGAAGAAATTAGAGCCATCGAGAAGAATGACACATGGAAACTCACCTCACTTCCCAAAGGGTGCAAGAGAATAGGCGTCATATGGTTATACAAAACCAAGAGAAATGCTATGGGGGAGATTGAAAAACACAAAGCAAGGCTTGTTGCAAAAGGCTATAGTCAAAAGGCGGGAATTGACTATGATGAGGTATTCGACCCCGTTGCCCGATTGGAAACTATTAGACTAATAATTTCTTTGGCAGCTCAAAACAAGTGGAAGATACAACAAATGGATGTAAAGTCAGCATTTCTCAATGACGTCCTTGAAGAAGAAGTCTACATTCAACAACCATTAGGATATGAGATCAAAGGCCACGAAGATAAAGTGTTGAAGCTAAAGAAGGCTCTTTACGGGCTAAAACAAGCACCAAGGGCCTGGAACAGTAGAATCGACAAGTATTTCCAAGAGAACGGCTTCAAAAAATGTCCGTACGAGCACGCTCTATACACCAAGATCAAAGATGGAGATATTTTGATCGTGTGTCTCTACGTGGACGATTTGATCTTCACCGGAAGCAACCCAAGTATGTTCAATAAATTCAAGGAAGTAATGACGAAGGAATTTGAGAAGACAGACTTGGGGCTTATGGCGTACTACCTTGGCATTGAAGTTAAGCAACAAAAAGATGGAATTTTTATCTCACAAGAAAGCTATGCTAAAGAAATCCTGAAGAAGTTTAAGATGGAGAATTCTAGACCGATAAGCACACCCATGGAGTTTGGAGTCAAAATGTCCAAGCATGAAGAAGGCGAAAGTGTCGATCTGACATTATTCAAAAGTTTGGTAGGAAGTCTACGCTATTTAACTTGCACGAGACCGGATATTCTTCATGCAGTTGGATTGGTTAGCCGCTACATGGAATCTCCAACAACAACTCATTTCAAAGCTGCGAAGAGAATCCTTCGTTATCTGAAAGGTACAAATGATTTTGGATTACTATATTCCATTTCTAATAATTACAAACTTGTTGGGTATAGCGATAGTGATTGGGGTGGACACATAGACAATCGAAGGAGTACAACTGGAGGCGGATGTCACGTGGATGTCAAAGAAACAACCGATTGTCACGTTGTCCACTTGTGAGGCGGAATACGTTGCTGCTACTGCATGTGTTAGTCATGCGATTTGGCTTAGAAATCTATTGAAGGAGATAGACCTAACACAGAATGAGCCAACTAAAGTGTATGTCGACAATAAGTCAACCATTGCCTTAGCCAAGAATCCATTATTTCATGATCGAAGCAAGCATATCGATGTTCGCTACCACTACATAAGGGAGTGTATTTCAAGAAAGGATGTGCAAGTAGAATATGTGAAGACACAAGATCAAGCTGCTCATATTTTCACCAAGCCACTGGAAAACGAAGACTTCAAACGATTAAGGAAACTACTAGGGGTCACGGGATCAAGTTTAAGGGGGAGTGTTGGATCATAAACTTGATCCACTTAAAGGACCCAACCCACTCAAAGGGTCCAACCCACTTAATAAGGCCCATCTAGAAAGAATATTCTAGAAACATTTAAATTAATATTTAGTAGTTTAGGTTGAGTGCAAGACACACTTTGATGTTGAGTGTAAGAAACACTTTTACCTTGAGTGTAGACTTGAGGTTAAGTGTTTAACTATCCATAAGATCTTAGATGGTGGATCCTTGTCTCCACTATGGTTCTATAAATAGTGGATCTCTCCCACCATCTAGAGCATCACCAAACACACTAAGAAGTAAAGTTAGAGAGAAAGTTAGAGTGAGAGAAACGAGAGACAAGAATGCTCTCTTCAGTGTTAGAAAAATATTATCTCTTCTAGTGTGAGTTGTAAGAGTGTTCTTGTAATATTTCTCCTTTTCTATATATATCAAAGTTGTTTGTTTGTTTTAAATAGAGTGTTGTTTTATATTTTCCGCCAACACTCTATCACTCCTGTGTGGGTCTCATTTCCCATGCTTCCAACATTTATGTATAATGCTGATACTAACAAGGTTCTTGCAAAAGCTATAGATAACTCTATTTCTATATGGATCCCCAACAAAAACCAAACCATGTGTAGCTGTTGTAAGGCCTTGATATAATTGGGCATATCCAAGTCATTAATCAACAAAGTTTGGGTTTATTTTGGTTCATCAGAAAGCTTCTGGAACAATATACAATACAAAGAGTTACCTAGCTATTTTCATGATTGTTTCCACTTAAGAAAGAATCAATAAGATTGTAGAAAATTCTAGCCACTCCAAGTTCAAGAAGACCCTAACTCACCAAAAGATCAAGAAACCATAATTATTTCAAAAACCATGATGATAACAGAGAAAATGACTCATAAAAAATGTCAATAATAGTCAAGAATTATGAGCATAAGAATCTACTAACCTTTCAAAATGAGTGTAACAAGCATGACCAAGATGGTATCAATCTTGATCAAACCTCAACTAAATAAAACATCACAGTTTGATCTATAAACACAAGTACGTAACCCATTCCCTCAACAATTAACTCATTCGAACAACATATAATATTTTTCAACCACAAGTAACCAATAAAATAACATACCCTTACTTGTGATCAGAAAAGAGAAGAATCGCGAACAATGATCTTGGCTTACTTGCATCAACTCATGCCTCTCCTCTACTAAACTCTACGAGTAGTCTTTCTTATTCACTGAAAACAATATAAGAAGTTAGTTTTTTTAATAAAATTTTGAGAAAGAAAATGGTAAACGTTAAAGACAAATCATACAAAAGTCTTATCCCTACCAAACTACTTCATACCAAAGGTACTACTAGATCGAAAGCGGGCTTCACTCAATGATATTATCAATCCTTTGCTCGAATGTCAGTGATATTGTTAATATTCGCTATGTTGTTATAGTAAAGACACGAGTGAGTGAAAATAGAATAGTCAAAGGCAATGGTTCACCACCAACAGAGAAAAATAGTACCATCATCAACAACAACATCATTAACGGCAATTTCTGATGCAACAACATCACCATCAACAACAAGCACACTAAGCTCACTACCACCACCAACAATAGTATCTTCTTTTACATTAACTACATAGGTAACAACAACAACAACAACATGCGGTGATTTATCGCTTATCGTCAATTATTGATGCCCACATTCGGCCACCGAGTATCTTCCACCACCTTCCTTCGAATAGTCTATAGAAAAACCCTAACCCTAACCCTAATTTACAGCAACAAGATACAATAAAAGGAGATGTGACTGTTAAATCAAATATAGATTTAGTTCGCTTACGACGACGTGTTAAAGGTTTGCAAACCCGACTTTAAATGCCCTTTCTCTTATGTCGAGACGTTTTCGAATGGTTACTACCTTACCACGTGGTAGCAGACTATGAAGTAGAAGTTGATGACATATATGTCGATTCAGATAAAACAAGACACATGCTTTCTCGTTCACATCATTGGGATCCCAACATAGCTTCCAAAGTTTCAGAATTACCGCTACGTATGAGAAGCAGACCCTCACGTTTAATATAATAAATTACAAAAAAGTTGGAGGTGATTTCTGATCCAAAGAGAGTTTGGAATTGAAAGCGGAAATAGACTATAAGGAGAAGGTTGATAGTAAGGATCATGAGAATAAGCTGTGTATAAAAGCTATGTATCGAGTAGAAGAAACTCGAAATGAGTGGCAAGCTCATGCTGAAATGGTTCCTCGAGAACATTTATGATATAATGAATGGATAGGGTAATTCACAGCGAGATGTGAGAGAGCCATCTGAAGAATTCTGGAATGATGATGAAAATGAAAATGAAAATGGAGATATTTGTGAGCAAGATCAGTGGAATGAAGTTAGTGAATTTGATTTGAGTACTAGATGTTTTGTGTCGAGAGTAATTGGTGCATATTTGATTGGCCTTTAAAGAATTCAAATATGAAGTTATTGAAAAAAATACTCTTATATGATTTGTGTTATCTATAAGCCCAATCAAATATTTGTAAACCCACAAACAATTAGGGCTTAAATTTCATATTCAATGGAGTTTATTTTGTTGAAAAAAAACATATACTATTTTTTTAACAAGAAAATAAAAATATATTATGTATTTGTCTTCTAAAGTATTTTTTTATAAGTTGAAGACAAATTACTAATATAAAAATAGAACAAAGGAAATAAAAATACACATGATTTCAACATGGTTCAACAATGATGTTTATGTCCATGAATGTCGTCAGAATAAAGATTTTTATTATGATATAAAAATATTACAGATTTCAATTTATCTTTTCTACAAGCCGATGAGTCTATATATAAGAGACTAAACATATAATGTATAATGATTTTCAACATAATGGATCTAAAAAACCCAATATCTTGACTTTTGAAAAATAATAAAATAAACACCACTAATACAAGAATAATTCTGAACAAAATAATCCTTATTGATACAAAAATCGTTGTAAACATAAGATTCACCATGTACATAAAATGAACTATTATATGACCAATCTCGAAAGCCTTATAACCATTTGAACTTATTCTCAAAAAAATCTTCCCCTTGAGGGGAATATATTTTCCTTAATATCAACAAAGACACTTCTTTTCATTTGATTCACTAAAAGTCTCTAAGACATTCACGTGATATTGCAAACACCAATCCAATTTATGCATTACTGTCTTAGTCATTATCAATAACTCTCTTTTAAATATTATATCATGATTGAAGTTGATAAGCGCGAGATTTGTTTATGGATCAAGCTGAATCTTAGGTTAATTTTGGACTAGAGCATGTTTTGTAAAATAGGTCCAACAAATATGTAATATTGAAGGTATTTTAAGTAATAAGTAGTAAATGTGTTTCATGTAGTAAAGTAATAATGTGCATAACAAAAAATGCCATTTAGGCCCAAAGGCCCACCATCATTACCATCAAAGCAATGCATCCTTTCTCCAAAAGGGTAAAAAACATTATTCCATAACTACTTTGGGCAATTTCTCTCTAAAATTCACATGTTTCTCTCTCTAACTATCTCCCTCACTTTTGAAATAATCTTAGATCAATTTCCCCTAAGATATTTTTAGAGTCATCATAAATGACACCTGAATTCTATGTGCTTTGTATGCTCGTGGTACGTTTGGTTCCATCGGTGTATGCCGTGTTGACTATCACAAAATAACTTTTTGTATTTCGATCCAAACCCAAATCTGTCACCAAACCTTGCAACAATATTTCCTTCTTAGCTGTCTCCATTGGAGCCATGTTGGTAAGATGATAACCTTCAACCAACATATCCCCATTATACTTGGTAATATGGGACCGACACAAGAAGAAATCCCCGGTTAAAACTGGAAGCACGAGTAAATGACCCCCCCCCCCCTAACCAAACTAAGAACCAAAATCTTCGATTGATTGATTATCCCCGTTCTTGGTAAAGAACACAGAAAACTAGTGAAATAAATAATGAAAGTTTACCATGAAAAAAACCAAACAAGAAGTTTACCGAGGGGAACAAATAGTGAAGGTTTACCGTACGGAGAGTAAAAAAAGAAGTTTACCAAGATGATGTAATATCTTTTCCGAGGTAGGTCGTAATTGTCATTCCACACGTGTCTATTTATGAAAACCATTAATAAATGTTTAACGTAACATTCATATTCATGTTTTATGGATTTCATTTCACTAGTCCACGTTTGACTGAACTTCTATGTAGTTATTAAGAGAGAGAAAACTCATCTTGAAATGTATGGCATTTATGTGTGAGTATTTTTATTAACAAATTTAGTGTCTTTTGTGGAAAATTCTAATCACAAACCAACATCAAAATTTTCCAATATTGACTGATGAGTCCAGATTTTCTCACCACTCACCGAGGGTAAAATTTGGTTTTTTGTTAAAAATTTGGTTTTATATATAAAGGGTAAAATTTTCAATTCACATAAAAGATTAATTTATTTATTTTGGGATCTCACTATAGTCAAACTGGGTCATAATATAGCCTTGTCCAAAATATTAACATATAATTAAAATCATTACAAAAGAGAAAGACTAAAGTAATCGTCGTCACCCTCGATACCCCCGCCGCCGTCACCGTCGTCGTCGTCATCACAAAATATAAAAAATCTATTCTCCTTGATCCTATCTTTTCAATTTTTCTTCTTTCCAAACACCTGAAAAACGGATCATATGCTAAATTGAGTTATGTCTTGGCTTAGTGTACTTAAATGTCGATAGTGTTGGTTGTAGCAGATATTTGGAGCAATTTAATTCTACAGAGAACGCTCGGAATGTTAATGTAAAAGTAGAATGGTTTTATATTGCTCCAATCGTATCCTCCGTATGTGCCATTCTCTCCTCCCCAGCTCATGTTGAAAACAGTGTTTCGTTTCCGGATAATCTCTGAAGTCTTGTAAATAATTTAGATTGGATAAAATCAGAGATATAATTTTGAATAGAGAGGATGAAAATGATATGATCACCTTTTTCAACAGAACCCATATTTATCAATTCGACCAACCAAAAAAACAGTTTGGAAGTTAGGGCAGTTAAGGTCTATAAATTGGTTTTGTAATAAAACGGCTGAAATTAAAAATTTGAATAAAACAAGCGTGCATTCCGCACTCTACGACTTGTTTGATAATGTATCATGATTAAATTGGTCGACTAGTCGATCCAATTACACTAAAATAAATAACATTCTTCCCCCATTTTAGTGTAATTCATGATCTACTAGACACAATCATATCAAATATCAAATTTATGCATAAATGAAATATCGTAACGATTGAATTTCATATTAGTATATTACACATTCCAAATATTCGAATATCAAGGTATCACTAAGGATTGAACCTTTACTATTCACAATGAATACATGAAGATAATATACACATAAATTTACATTCTCACTTGTTCTTACTTGACACTATATTTTAGTAGCCTTGTGTCCTTATCCTTCTTAAGCATATCAAAGCCAAGTCCTTGCTTCTTGAAGCGGATAAACTTCATGCTCAAATAGGTAGTTCTTTTCATCTTGCACCTGCATATGCAATTTTTCAAAAGAGCTATTAAGAAGATAATCTTCAACCTTACAACTTGCAGGTCTCAACACATACCTCGGGATGATATACAAATGTGTTACAATCTCTTGATGTTAAGATTTCCATATTGAATTCAACACCTAATATCATATTAGATGAGAATTGGGTATCTCAACATGAGAGATTTCAGATGGACTTTAATCCCATCCCAATAGCCGATCTGTGCATAAGATCTCTATTTAACCCTTTGGTTAAATGATCGGCTAAGTTATATTGAGTTCTCACAAACTCTACTGAAATAACATCATGCGTGATACGCTCACGAATCAGACTGTGTCTAACACCTAAGTATCTAGACCTGCCTTTGTAAACTTGTCTATAAACATTAGCCAAGGCAGCCTCACTATCACATCTGATAGATATAGGTGATATCGGTTTGGGCCACAACAAAATTTCGTACATTAAATTTCTTAGCCACTCAGCTTCTTTACTTGCTGCTGCTAATTCCACAAACTCTGATTCCATTGTTGAATCACTAATACAAGTTTATTTCTTAGACGCCCAAGAGATAGCACCTCCCCCAAGTAGAAATACCCATCCACTTGTGGAAGAATGATCTTCCATATTGGAAATATAACTCGCGTCTCAATATCCTTCAAGTACAGAAGGAAATCCGGTATAAGTTAAACCATAATTCATGGTTCCTTTCAAATACTTGAATACTCGATTTAAAGCTTGCCAATGATGCGAACTAGGATTGCTAGTATACCTACTAAGTTTTCCAACAACAAAGGCAATATCCGGCCTAGTGCTAGTCATGGCAAGCATAAGACATTCGATGGCTCTCGAGTATTCAAGTTGAGATGTAGCAATACCTTTATTAAGTAGAAGCTTAAGACTAGGATCTATAAGTGTTCTTACCGGAGAACAATCCTTAAAATTAAATTTATTTAATATCTTCTTAATATAGTGAGATTGAGAAATCGATATACTATTGTTCTTTCGCTTGATTCTTATACCAATAATCATTTCAGCTTCCCCCAAATCCTTCATCTCAAAGTTAGATGATAATTTTTTTTTCGTTTCATTAACCTGATTATGGTCAGTACCAAAAATCATCATATCATCCATATATAGACAAATAATAACTCATTTACTCGAATTATCAAATTTGCTATATACACACTTGTCTTCTTGGTTA
Source organism: Limnanthes douglasii subsp. nivea (assembly GCA_036936605.1). Lineage (NCBI taxonomy): Eukaryota > Viridiplantae > Streptophyta > Magnoliopsida > Brassicales > Limnanthaceae > Limnanthes > Limnanthes douglasii. The sequence goes on from JAUPFV010000001.1 coordinate 160,020,315, forward strand.
AGAATAAATCCATTAGCCAATATCACATTATCAAAAAAATTATGCCAATCTTTTGGTGCTTGTTTCAAACCATACAAAGACTTTTTCAACTTGCATACCTTGTTTTCACAACCATGCATCAAAAACCCTTCCGGTTGTTTCATATAAATCTCCTCATCAAAATCACCATTCAAGAATGCAGTTTTAACATCCATTTGATGAATTACAAGATTGTATACAGATGCAAGTGCAATCAACAATCTAATAGTGGAAATCCTAGCAACCGAAGCATAAGTATCAAAGAAGTTAATTCATTCTCTTTGTCTAAATCCATGGATAACCAATCTAGCTTTATACCTTTCAATAGTACCATCTACTTTCATTTTTCGTTTAAATATCCATCTATTTCACAATGATTTACACCCATGAGATAAATCGGCCAACTCCCATGTATTATTATGCATGATAGACTCTATTTCATCCTGGATAGCTTCTTTCCAGAATGCAGCATCCCTTGATGCCATAACATCACTTAAAGTCCTTGGATCATCTTTAATAACAAAACAGTATTGATATTGATAGTCAATCTTATCTCTTGACCCTTCAACTAAATATAGTTGAAAATCAGATACGTACGACTTAGCTTTTCTGGCTCTAGTACTTCTGCTTGGTTCAGAAGGTTCAGGTACACAATTGGTACCACTTGATATACTTTCAATTTCACTTGAATTCATATTCAAAGAGTTTTGAATCAAATCTCTAGGTCTAGGTATATAAGTAAATCTCTCTTCATCAAATATTGCATCTCTTGAGTCGATAACTGTGTTCACCGACACATAGTCATTGGATTCTAAGACATAGAACTTATATGCAATGGAACGCTTAGCATACCCAATGAAGATACAATCTATACCTCTTTCAACCAAATTTTTCCTTTTAGGTTCAGTGAGTCTTACAACTGCTCTACAACCCCAAACTCGCAGATAATTCAGTGTTGGAGGCTTCTTAAACCAAAGCTCATACGAGGTCATCTTATTCCTTTTAGTAGGAACAAGATTCAATAAATAACAGGCTGTTAACATAGCCTCACCGCATAATCCTTCACTCAAACCCGAATAGGACAACATGGAATTAACCATTTCTTTCAAAGTCCTATTCTTCCTTTCAGCTATACCATTTTGTTGTGGTGTATAAAGAGCCATGGTTTGATGAATTATACCCATAGACTGAAAATATATAGGATCATAATATCCACCTCTTCTATCCGTACGTAGATTTTTAATCAAATCATTCTTAGGTAGCTCAACTTCTTCCTTATAGATTTTAAACTTATCAAGAGCTTCATTTTTAGCATGCAACAAATAAATGTAGCAATATCTAGATGCATCATCAATAAAAGTAATAACATACTTTTTATTTCCTAACGAAGGTGTAGCATGGAAATCACATAAATCCCTATGTACTAGTTCCAATATTTTGGAAACTCGGTTAACATTATTGAAAGGTTTTCTAGTTATCTTAGTTAACATTAAAGTTTTACATTTTTCATTATTTGCATCAACAGGAGGAATAAGGCTCATTTTGGACATGTCTTTTATTCTTCCATAATGAACATGTCCTAATCTAGCATGCCATAATTCTGTTTTATTCATATTTTCTACACACACTAGTAGAAGTTATGCAAACATAATCATTTTGAACGAAACATTAATATTTAACATAAACATACCATTACATAAATATCCGAATCGCATAAATACACCATGTTTTGACAATACATATTTGCCACTTTCGTACACTTGTTTGAAACCACAATTGTTTAAACAACACTAGACAAAAGATTCTTTCGAATCCCAGGAACATATAATACATTGTTCAATAATATGTACTTTCCAGAAGTAAATAGTAATTTAACATTTCCTAGTCCTTTAATTGGTTCGGTGGCAACATTTCCCATCTTAAGTGAAGATCCATCTTCAATCGGTTGAAAATTACTAAACCATCGAAGATCTTTACATACATGACTTGTTGCTCCCGAATCAACCCACCAATCAACATCATCAACCTGCACATAAAATGCTTCAGATATTAGAGATATATAATTTTGACCAGGATTAGAATTCTGATACAAAATCTGACCTTATTGCTTTTCAGGATCCTTAGATCCACTTGAACCAGCATTGTTTCCACTTGAACCAGCATTGTTCCCACTTGGACCAACATTATTTTTGCCTTTTCCAACTCGACAATCCCTTCTAAAGTGACCAGTTTTGCCACATTTCCAGCATGCCATTTTAGGCTTTTTGCTGTTAAACTTATTGTTTTTGCTCTTTCCTTTAAACTTTCGTTTATTCCCCTTATCTGTGTTTCCATTCTTAAAGAATCCGCTGCTTTCAGCCATATTTACAGATGAGTTTCCGACTTGGTTTTTACCCTTGGGATTACTTATTTCATCTTGAGCCCTTAGAGACTCTTCAATATTAAAATGACTACCAAGTTCGACTAGAGTCATTTTTTCCTTGTTGTGTTTCAGTGTGTGTTTAAAATCCTTCCACGAATGAGGCAATTTGTCAATAACAGAAGAAACCAATATACATTCGTCCATTTTCATATTGTGTTGAACGAATTGACCCAGAATTCTTAGTAGTTCATTATACTGTTCCATTACAGGTCTAGAGTCAACCATTTTGTAATTTATGAAATTACTATCTATGAACTTCCTACTAGAAGCATCTTCTGCCATGTATTTGGATTCTATAGAATCCCATAACTCTTTTTCATATTCAACATTTTGGTATACATCAAACAAAGTATCAGACATACCGTTTAATATGTGGCCTCAGCAAATGTAGTCATCATTCTCCCACTTGTTGTGCCTCCTTGTTTGTTCTAACGTTTCATTCTCAGTGATCTCCGGCCAGGGGGTACTCAGGACATACACAACCTTGAGGGTAGTCAACAGAAAATGCATCTTTTTCTGCCATCGTTTGAAATCATGTCCTTCGAACTTGTCCAACTTAGCGAATTTACTTGTCATCTCCTTCGCAGATTCTCCTTCGTTCGTCATCTCTATCTTCATCAACAAGATCAGAATATTTCAATAAAATGTTGAAAACAGTGTTTCGTTTCAGGATAATCTCTCAAGTCTTGTAAACAATTTCTTATTGAAATATTTTTGGGGTTCTCCAAAAATTTCAATTGGATAAAATCAGAGATATAATTTTGAACAGAGAGGATGAAAATGATATGATCACCTTTTTCAACAGAACCCATATTTATCAATTCGACCAACCAAAAAAACAGTTTGGAAGTTAGGGTAGTTAAGGTCTATAAACTGGTTTTGTAATAAAACGGCTGAAATTTAAAATTTGAATAAAACGGTCAAATTTTCAATTTCGAAATTCTGTTGACTTGCAACAATAGCTCGACCCCAGCCAGGGACTCCGCCTCTTGGCCCCGTTAATCATGATCTAATCTAACAAGCGTGCACTCCGCACTCTACGACTTGTTTGATAATGTATCATGATTAAATTGGTCTAGTAGTCGATTCAATTATACTAAAATAAATAACAGCTCCTTCATCTCCTCCACCGGTTCTAGGATAGCCACGTGGATCCCACAAAGTTAAGATCATAGTAATGGATTCATCATTGTAGATTGCGAACAAATTGGTTTCTCGTCTAAGTATTTTTGGGAGGAGTAAGTATTTGTTCTTGGGAGAATGGGGAACGCAGTGCAAGTTCATGCTATGATTGTAAATAAATTGAGTGATATAGAAGTGAATGTGGAATCTGTTACGATGCAATATCTTGATGAGAATCCGAAGGTCAATTTTTTTTAACAAAAGTAGAATGAAGTAGTCGAGAAGGCCCACAATTATCATGTCAGCAATATCGCCTGATTAGGGTGACAAATTATTATTTTGTCTGTTCTAATATTTCAGTGGCGTTAGAAGATTAGTTTTAAATAACAAATTAACTAGATTTACACCCGATTTGATAAGATTTTTAATTATTATTCGCCTATTTTAGTGAGCTTCTATGTTTAGAAAGAATGATGCTAAAACACAGCTGGCTGTTGTTGGTGGAAGAAACAATATCATCAGCCGTATCAATGCAGCAATATTGTGCATAGCGAGGAAAGGGAATATGATAACCCAGAACGGTTACAAGAGCCAAAATGGCTTGTTGGAACGCTAGTAAAAAGGTATTCGAGTCGATCAACTGAATTATAAGCAAATCCATATACTCGTGGTTGCAGCAAGGCCAACGGTTGCCGTAGCTGAGGCCGTGTATCTATAGACCTATAGAATATAAACAAAGCCAAACTATAGCCTAATAGTTTGTATAACCTTTGTGTATCATCCTATATTGTTGTTCCAAATCTGTGATGATGAAAAGATGATTCTTGTTTAATGTTAAATGATATTTTTTCTGTCTAATATGCTCCATATGAACCTTTTAAGCTCTATGATTCTAGTGGGCGAGTGCTCAACTCCCCAACTTCACACCTCCTTAATTTCAAGTATAAATATTGTTGTTTTAAGCAGCAACCAGCTGCTAATCTTAAACTGCCTAATCCCATGGGCTTACGAGATTTACGTGGTCGTACTATATATCATGATATCATCAATAGACTAGTATAAACTTCCTTGTATAATGGAATTGGTGGCGGGAGGAGACTAAAATAGGTCTATCAGTCCATGGCCGAATAAATTTCATATTAAAGTTCTGTTTTTAAAATTTAAATGTTGTTAATTAAAAAAATTCATTTTATAAGACATAAAATGGAGTCACCATCTCCGTCAATTAAAAGGCGAGCTATTAGGAATGGATTAGCAAGCTAAGTAGTGGTCGAGGACGATATGGTCATTCACCGCTAGTATTCTCAAACAATTATTTTTGGAAATAATAATAAAGTTATTATTATGATAATAACTAGTTTTAAATTAGAGTAGAGTCTCGCGACTATGCTTTTTTATTTATTTAGTTTCAGGACTAAAAAATTGACGGTTGAGATTTTTAGATTATTCCAAATCTATAAATTTAGTTACGATTTAGTCACGTGTCTTCATAATTAAATAATACGAGTCCCACAAATAATCTTTTGACTACTAATATGAGTTTTATCCTTTAAATTTAATATTTTTCTAATATTTATTATATATTTTTTTTATTTTTTTTTATTCTTCTAAAAACAGAGTATCCCAAATATCAATTCTCTGCACCTTTTTTGTTTTCCTTTTTTCCGTTTTGCAACTTCCAAATATACGGGAAACATAAAGTATAAATAAAACATGTGAACCAAATGTTATCTTGATAATAGTAACATGAAATGTTAGAGGCCTACAAGACCTTGTTCATTAATAAGACGTAAAACAATTCATCTTGAGTTACCATATTACCATAATATGCTTAGTAGAAAGTAGAGTTTTCGAACTTAAAGTTTCTGCTATTATCTGTACTATGTTGCCCTATTGGAATTTCAAAATTAACCATGAATTTCACCCCTTGTGTAGAATTTGGTTAGTTTGAAACCCTAGTGTTTATAATGTCACTACCAATAGTCTATCATCCCAATTCATAGACTATCATATTAATTATATTTTCACCTGCATAAGTTTCAACCTCACTGCAATCTATGTCTTTAGTAATACAACTGAGTGAATCTCCATGTGACATACTTGAACCAACCTCACTACCAACCGCCAAAATAACTATTGGGTTGTCTTTCGCGATTTGAATGTCATCCAAAAATTTAAAGACCAAACTTATGCTTCGAACGTTTGTACATTTCCATAAAATATTTTAGTAATTGTTACTATAATTTTGAATTGAATGTCATAAGGGGTTTAAGCTTCTAATTTTGTTGGTACAATAAGCAACCATAAAATTATGATCATGGTTCTGCCATTCTCTTAACATTCTTACGATTCCTTAGCAAAATAGACTCATTAAAATTCACGTCCCTACTGATGAGAAACGATGGAGACTTAAGAGTGGTACAACAAAACCTATATCCCTTCACTACAGTAAAATATCCTAGAAATATGCACATTTTTTACTTTGGCTCAAGTTTACCATATTTGACAAGATAATCGAACACCCTCGGCTACTCATATTCATCCGACAATCCATACAAACTCGTAAAAGAAGTCTTATAATTAATAGTCGTTGATGGAGACCAATTCACTGAGTAACAACTTGTATTGATGAATTCGACCCAAATTCCTTTTTTCGCAGCTGAATGCTAGAGCATGCTACATGTCTTGTCACAAAGTTGTATTTTTAATTTTACAACCTCATTATTTTGTGCCATTTTATAACGGGTGTAATGATGCATTATCCCTCCCCCCTCCCCCGTATTGTAGAACTCGTTAAATTCGCGAATGCAAAATTTTAACATATTATCTCTCTTCAAACGCTTGATCTTTTTTCCTATCAGATTCTCGATAATCGTTTTTTATTTTATAAAGGCTGGATGTGCCTTATCTTTGGTTTTCAAATATAAACCCACACCATCCTTAAATATTCATCGATTATACTCATATCGTATCTACTTCCACTCTTCTATGAAGTTTTGTTTGGACCCCAAAGGTCTAAGTGAATGTACTGCATTGTCCGTATAGTCTTTTTTACAACCGGTTTGTTGAATTTCACTCTAGTTTGGTTGCCAAACATAAAATGTTCAAAAAGTGCCAATAATTTTGCTTTATATATTTTCAACAAATGTTTATTTCATAAGAAAACCAATCTTCTTTCACTTATGTGACCCATGCGCCAATTCCATAACTACTCTTAATCGTTGAACTCTAGTTTTTAGTCATTTATGATAATACTACATGATTTCCCGTGATAAAAATCGTCTGAAAAATATAAAACCCTTTTTACAAACTTCCTTTCATACGTACCATCGAGATGTTTATCACGTTGATTACTTTATCGTCTGCATAATACTTGTAACCACGAGCGTCTAGTATCCAAAGAGATATTGGGTTCCACTTAAAATTAGGAAGATGCAAACACGTCACAATTCTAATAACACTATAAACATATTATGATCCAAACCTTACCAATCCCACCAACATGTATCAAACAGTGCCCCTCAATAAGATGTTTCTTATATTGGTTCGTAAGTATCAAACCATCACTTAAACTTACACATATGGTATAAAGTTATTATCATATTCTAAAGAGTTTCGTGCATAGTTTGACCTTAGCTAAAACACCTCTCAAATACCACTATTGTTAGTATCATCAAACAGATTCATACCTTCTACCATATGGTCAATATTTTCTTTTTGATTTCCCAACTTACCTTTCAGTTTCAGAAAATCTCTCCAATGGTGACCCTTGTCACCCCATTTAAAATATGATGAATTCATGGCTTTTCACTTGGATCACCTCCATTATGTTTTCTTTACAGAACTCATTTTGCTACTATATATTTCCTTGATCATAAGATATTCTTTTTTCTGTTTGACTTTTTAACTGCATCCATAATAAATAAAATGTCCTTACCATACATGATTATATCCATAAAATTCTCAGAGGATGTCAATAACAATCTCAAAACTAACAAGGCTTAATATTTATCATCGATTACAATATCGATAAAATCTAGAATCATGATAATCGATTTATATTTATCAAGATGATTTGTGATGAATATGTATTTTCAACCTAAAAAGCACAAGTGTTTCTTCAAGTATAAACGGTTCACAAATGATTTTTATGAGTAAAATTCTATCAACTTCTTCTATGCATATCGATAAGTATTTTCAATGCTAATCTCGCAAAGAACATTGTCGTTTAAACTAAATAATATCCAACACAAATACGTATCATGAAGATCTTCTTTCTCCCATTCTTTAATCTTTATAAGTAATTTTTGTTCCACAACCTTCCATAGACCTTGCAATACTAAAGAAATTTAAACTTAATCTTCCATAATGCAAAATTGGATTTCCAATCAAATCTTTGTATTTTAGATTTTATTGATAGAGACGTCATTTTAATCGTTAATTACAACAACCTAGGTTATGATACCCTTTTTTTATAATTCAATATGAAATATCTATACCAAATGGCTCATCCACAAAATTGAAAATGGAAAATCAAACGAAAAGAACACATGATGTGACATGGTCAACAATAATATCTACGTCCACATATACCGCCTGAATAAAAAGTTATAATATAATAGAAGACGGTTACATATTTGAGTGTTATCTTTTTTATAACCGTATAATTATATTTGTAAATGATTAATCATATAACATAAAATGGCTTTCCTAATGTTGGACCTAATGATCCCAATAACCTGACTATTAAACATTGTGAACCCAAAAATCATTGTAAACATAAGAATCACTGCGAACACAAAGTATATTATAGACACAAAGTATATTTTGAAAACAAGAATTATTATGCAAAAAAGAATTACAATGAAATAAAAGGAACGTTTATGTGACTAACCATTAAAGACCCGTGATTTTTTTACTCATTCTTACAATTCGTACAAATTTTGCTGTCACTTTTATTGTTTTTTCCAAGTTAACTCCCCAGTCTAAATGTTAATGATATCACATCTGATGTACCGACTCTATTAGAATTCGAAAACGAGAAGTGTAATTCTAATATAATCCATAAAAAACGAAGAAGCGTAATCCTAATATAATTTATACTAACGGTAATAATAAAAGTTTATTCAATCATATGAATATGACATGAACAATGTCTAATAATCAACCGAACAACTTCATATCTATTTATATTATATCTTTGGAACCGTCTAATAATATCTCTTTTAGAAATTGTATGTTTCTCAATAAAAGTTACAAAGCACTCATTCACCCATGAATATGCTATGTTATTTCATACTTCAGTATTCACACATTTCATCCTTGATAAAGCACGATTGAATGTTGTAGTTGCTACTAGCACTAGCTTGTATACAAATCTAAATGTCTTGTACTTTGTTCTTCGCACAAGAGTTTTACAAAGATCCGAAAATCCATTGAAATTATAAAACTTAACACTCATTAGATAAAAAAATGATATAACGTTCAAGTTGAGCAAATAACTCCAACATCTTCAACATTCAAAAAATTATTTGGATATAATCTAGACATCTTCACAAGTGATTTAATGTTAAAGCTTCAAATGAATCACAATGACTCAAACATGTTATACAATACAACAACTTGGTATTTTAGGTGAAACCTTTCATTCAAGGTTCAGAACTACTATGTCAAAATATTATGAAGATACCTATTAGTTTCTAGGAGAAATTAAGTAGCTAAAAAATCTGAACTCATGTGTAATCTTAACCACCAATAAAGAAAATATTGATATTTGAGATATTGAGGATCGATGATAAACACTTGAATATAAAACAACAAAACTTCAATGTCTTATTCTTATCTAGATATTAAGTCTCTTTAACCATATCACCATTCCACCGATATAATTTTGAACTCAATATAAATTCCCTATAGTTATTGATTTCTTGCATCTTAACCTCTTCAACAACTGAATGAGCATATGAAAACTGGCTCACGTGCATCTTTAATTGTATAATCCCTCTTTTTTATTTGATCGTTGTTATGTCATAAGGATATTATTCTTGTTTGGGCACATCATCTTCACTATCTTCTAATGTTGATGCTTCAGCTTATGATCTTCATTACACATAATAAACATTAGGATTGTTCGGTCAAAAATTTCTTAGTAATCTAATTTACTGTCCTTTTGGTCGTCTTACAACAGTCTTGTTGAATTTTTCAATAGTTTTCTTGCCAAACACACATTGTTCACATAAACACAGTGATTCCCAAAGATAATATACCGTTTCACCAAATTTTTACTTCATAAAATAGCGAATCTTCTTGCACTTATATGACTCAAGTGATAATGTCAAAACCAATATTGATCCTTCAAACTCTGACTACTACTCTTCGATAATTCTACTACAATATTCCCTTATAGAATGTAAACCCATTTTAAAATTTTCTTTCATGAACATCATCAAGACCTTTGTAACCTTGATTAAAAATTATGCACGGTAATTAAAACTTTGAGAGTATAGATTCCTAAGAGATATTTTAGTTTCTCTTTAACCAAGAAGAATACCAACACGTCATAATCCTACAATACCATCAAAACCTTTGATCCTTACATTATCAATCCCACCAACAGAACTCAAATGATTTCTCCTTAGAAAAATATCTCTTGCATTGGGTTGTAAGTAGCAAACTATTGTTTGAACAAAAACATGTGTTATATAACAGCAATATCGAGTACGCAAGAGGTTTTCCTATAGTATGAACTCAGACACAATACTGAGAATGGTATATTTTATACATAATATCCGGATAATTATAAAGCGTAAAATATAAATTTATATTTAATTATATGGAATTTATTATACGTTACTAATCAATATTATTCCGCATTTATTAAGTCAAACATGTAACAAGTCAAACATGTAACACATGATGATAAATGCGGAGCTCATTTGTAATTAGTATAAATAAGGTAAAAACCTAATTGTAAGGGGACGATTCATTTTGAATACAAAATACTGAATTTTATACTCTTTTGAATACAAAATACTGAATTTTATATCCCTAAAAAGCAAAGAGGAACCAAGAGATTACACTATCCGGATATTATATTCGACCATTATATAGTCCTTAAGTTTCACTACGCTCCAACTCAAGGACTATGGGACTCCTAATAAGACTACATTTTATACATAATATCCGATTAATTATAAAGCGTAAAATATAAATTTATATTTAATTAAATGTAATTGATTATATGTTACTAATCAATATTATTCCACATTTATTAAGTCAAACATATAACAGATAACGATAAATGCGGAGCTCGTTTGTAATTATTATAAATATGGTAAAACTCCTAATTGTAAGGGGACGATTCATTTTCAATACAAAATACTAAATTTTATACTCTATGTTTGATTAGGGTTTCGATCCTATCAAATACCTCTTTTGCGCCATTTTTGTTACTATCATTATAATAATTCACATATTCTAATAAGTTCGCAACATTTTCCTTTTTTTATGTCCCTTCAGCTTAAAAACAATCTCTCATGTAGCCATTCTCACCACATTCAAATATGTTTAATTCTTGTCTTATGACTTGGATTATGTCCATTTTTATTTATTTGTAACAAACTTTGTTTCTAGATCATCATATGGTCATAACACCTATCTCTTCCACCTGATGGTCGTGCTGTAACATTCTCAACTCTTTTAGTTTTACTGTATATTTCAGATTCGCCAGAGATAACAAGTCTTTACCATACATGGTGGTCTCCATAAACAAGGGTTGATCCTTATCATCGATTATGATATCTAGTTTATCTAGATATATGATAGTTTACTTAAAACTTTCACGATATTTTGTTATTAATATCCATTTTTCATCTTAAAATCATATAAATGTTTCTTAGGTGTCAAACATGATAGACTAGCTAGGATCAAGGTGTAATATTTATTATAAAACTCTAAAACTCAGATAGTATGGTCTGGTTAGATTGAATAGATAGATCCATTATAAGGTTCCATGAGTCAGGTGGTAAACTCTAGCACAACCTCAATAGAGTGAGCGAAATAAAATCATTTGAGATGAGGTTAAAGCTGGAATTTATTTGAAATAAATATTTTTATATTTTCATAATATCAAGTATTATTCATTTCTTTAAAAAGAGTAAGAATATGATATTTTTGTGGTAATTTGTAATTGTCTTACACTAAAAACAATTCATCAGGTTTATTACTTGAATTGTCTTCGTAAGTGGTTTGTGATAAGTTCTACCCCCAGTTCGTTTAAAACCTTCAAATAAATTAATGATATCAATATACAATAGTCTAACTAAAAATCACAATAGATTCAGTTGAAACATAGTTCACCATATTCTATGTTCTTATTACGTTAAATCAAACCCTTTTATTTTCTGACTTGTGTTGAGCTGAATCCTTTTTCATCCTTTTTTTGTAAAACCAAACCTTATCATTATTTTTATCTTCTCTTTTCTAATATACTTGAACATTATACTTCTCTTTCATGATATCCTTCCTCAAATTTAATGGAAAGTAGTTGAACCCGAGTTTGTCTTGCAGAAACATAAATCATGAATATGAAGTGGGTTTGATAAACAAATCAATAATCTGATCATGTGGGGATACGTATCTGATATCAAGAGTGTGTTAAAGCACCTTGGGACGAACAAAATGAACATCAAGCTCAATGCGATTTGTAAGAGCATGAAGATTAGTGTTCGAAGCACGAGAGTGGGCTCCAAAATTATCACACCAGATGATTGGAGTATCCACCAACATAAATTATAGCTCAGTTAATACCTATTCAAGCCAAAATAGTTTAGTTGAAAGATGAGTTAGAGATTTGTACAAAAATTATATGCTTGTACTTGTTTAGTCATCATTTCGGAAACTACTCAATCGAATATAGTACTTGGTTTTTAGAAGACGTAAGCTTCATGTACCATGTAAGTACCTTAAAATCATTTTTACATATTGCCTATGGTTAGTTATTTGAGCCTTTATAAATGGATTGATCTTGTTTGAATACAAGCTATAAATTTACCATCCCAATCTGATAATGTTTATTTTTATTTTAAACTGATTTTCAACACAATTTTTTAAGTTAATAAATGCATTATGTGATTCACTTTTTTCCTTTAAGGTAAATTGTCATGTACACATATTAAAATTATCAAAAAATGAATATAATATCAATAACTATGTTAAAATTTGATAGAATAAGGACCTTAAACATTAGTATGTATAAGATATAAAATAGATGTAGCATAAGACCTGGATTTAGATTAAGATAAAGAGTGTGATTTCCATATTAGCAAACAGCTCATAATTTCAATTCATAGTTTAAACTAGTAAACATATCGCATTTATTTAGAAAATATAAAGTATCCTTGAACAATGATCAAGTCTCCAATTCCATTTTTTTTTAATTAGATTTGATATTTTGATTGGACTTATCTAGATTATGATACTTGAAAATAGAAACATCATTAAAAATATTAGAATAATGACTAGTGATTAATAATTTCTTAACAATTGGATTCTTGGTTCTTCAATTTTGTAAAGATTATATTTAGGCTTCCCTTTGAGTAATACCTTCCTTATTTATTTGTTCCTCAAAAAACAATAAAACCATAAAATGTAGCAAAACATAATTGATGAATACAAAACTTTGTGAAGTTGTATATGAAACTAGATTGAAAGAAGATATATCTTGAGTTTTTTAGACATAATATAGAAAAATATATTAGAAAACTAGTCGACTTGTTGATTGAATGATCGATCGATAGTTGTTTTTTATGAACTGTTCTCATTTACATAGGGGAAATTACAATTTATTGCTTATATCAGGTTCTATTGATTTCTTAATTAATTATATAAGATTGTAATAACTGATTTTATTTATATTTACATGTTCAACATTGTCAAAGCGTAATATTCGGTGTTTTGATGATGGTGTAACTAAATTGTATTTATGTTGTATTTTTAGCTGAAAGTGTTTTTTTTAAATGATGTTTCCGCTATGGACTTTCGATGAGATAATACTTCGAATATGTACCTTCGACAATGAACCTTCATACATATGTTGATAAAGTTAAGTGGGTGAAATCCAACCTAATCAGTAGCCTCCCATACTTTTTGTGAAAACATTATGGATGAACTACCTTAGTGAAGTTCAGATTTTTAGTGGTTTACTTTATAAGTATATGTCAAAGCTTGTTGGATGTATTCCAAAATAACTTTCATAGTTGATGTAGAATTTCTAATCCCAAAGTATACAAATAAGTGTTGTATAATTATTTTGGCCGGACTCATAAGATTCTTTGAATAACTTAGTAGATTGGGTTCTTACTCTAGTCACACTAACCTTAGAGATGTCTCTAGATTAATTTATGTTAACCATTTCCTGGCATATATTAAAAAAAACTTTTCGTTTGAAAACCTCTTTTGAAGACAAAAAACTCTATTTTTCTAGGAGGAAAGATATACAAGAACAAGTAACATGCCGCTAAAGTTTTGAAAGTTACCTTACATGTATTTCCTTACACCTTGGTGATGCCTTTGCTCAAAAATTTCATGGAAAAATAAATTATCCATATGTTTCTTGCGGGTACAATGCAGTAGCCCCCCAAGTCATTTCAAAGCATGTAAAAATGACTACCATTTACGATGAAATGAAACTTTTATTTTCAGTATTGGCATGCTTAGTAGCCCCTTATACTTTTATGAATGATTAAGCAAAGACTAAATAAAATGAGTATTTGTCTTTGAATTGAATGTTTTCGAGTAACGTCTTAGTTTTTGTTGATTGATAATGAAGGACTAGTGCAACTGAAACTATAGTCTTTGTTGTTAATTTTCTTTCGATTTACGAAGTGAAAATAAAAGTATTCAAAATCAATTAAAAAAGAAGGATATACCTCTTGAATGGAATATGTACCCAAGCTACTAGCCTTCATATTATTAGTATTCTGATTCCAGTATTTAAGCTTCACCACTCTTAATGCTTTAAGAGATTAAGAGCATTATTTTTTATTGTTGTTAATGGATCAAATATTTATATTGACGATATTCATTCTCAAATTCTATAGCATGAAGTAATGAATGTTTGGGAATCGTAAGAAGGTGTTGAAAGACCTCAGTTTTAGCCCTGGAGAAATAAGTATCATTTTAAAAGTTGGGTGCAAGAGACTTCAGTTTTATCACTGGACATAGTAATGACGTAGTATGGAATATGTTGGAGACTACGATTTCTTATAGACTTATATAGACTTATGTTTGGAAAATCAAAACAAAATACAGTGTGGTTCGACAAACAATAGACGTTGGGAAAATTAATTTATATGCAGCCCAAATATGTATATTTTAATGAATTTGGCTTAAGAACTTGGTTTTTATTTAACTTTTGCTGGTACGAACTGTAAGGAATATGAATGTTTATATTGATGATTTGTTAGCTAAGAGTTTGACAGATGATGAATACTTTCGTGACTTGGAAGAAAGTTTCTTAAATTTGGGAGTGATTCACTTAAAGTTAAATAAAGAGAAGTGTACATTTGGTGTCAGTAAATGGAATAGAATTTGATCATGATGAGTTGAAAGCTTTGGATATGAATGACCTCTCATTAGTCAATCAAAGATGTACAATGTTTAACAAGAAGGCTGACAGATTGAAATAGGTTAATATCTATATCTTCAGATAAGTGTTCACCATTGTTTCAAGTACTAAGATGGTCAAAGAAATGTTTTTTGGACATCTGAGTGTGAAGTAGAGTTTTTAAAAATCAAAGAACATTTATTATCACCCAATGTTTTTTCTAAGCCCCAAATAAGAGAGTAGTTGTTTTTGTATGTTTCGTCTCAGATTATGCCGTTAATGGTGTATTGGTTAGAGAAGTAGATGGACATCCATGACCGGTGTAATATGTGAGCAAGAGCTTACTTACCTCGGAAACAATATATTTGAAGCTAAATTTTTTGGTTTTGGAGACTATGACTATGAGCTAAAAAACATATTTATGGTAGCTGTCATAAATATGTACTACAAATACCAGACATTTCTGAAAGAATGACTAAGTAGTCTGTCCAATTAGGAGACTATGACATTCATTTTACTCCTCGAACGACTAATAAGCCCCAAACTTTAGCAGATTTTCTCGTTGAATTCCATTCGAGCCGTTCTGATGAGAGAGAATGATGCAAAAATATTATCAACAGTTGGAGAGTGGGTAGTTTGAACTGATAGAGACGCCATTGTTTTTGGATCAAGCATAGGACCACAGTTAATTACTCCATCCGGTGAAGCCATGTACCAGGCCATACAGTTCGGATTGAGTACGTTAAATAACAAAGCAAAGTATGAGGAAAATTTAGCTCGGTTAAGGCTTACAAGTATTTGTGGAGAAAAAAAAAGTTTGTTTACAAGTGGATTCATAAGTTGTGGAAAATCACATGTTAGGAGTATCTGAGGCTAACAAGGATCAACTTGTCAAGAACTTAGAAGAATTATGAGGGTTGACTATATTATTTGATGACATGGTGGTACATATTAACCGAGAAGAATATATTATTGTAGAAGTTTTTGCAACAATTGTTTATTTGAGAAGTATCCATGGATCTTACTACAAGAGATTCTATTCATACTGATAAAATATTAGCAATTTAAATATTCGGATGAAGTATTTTTGGTTACCCATGAGGACCAAAAATATTGCAGATCTTATTTAAAAGAATTTTTACTTGAAGTTATATTTCCCCTTGACACAAAATTAGCTCAAAGATTGATATGTAGAGTACATGGGTACATAGTATTTGACAGAATATTATATAAAACTTTCTTCAACCGATCATTGTTAAGATGTTTATGATGAGTCCGGATTCCGTCACCACTTCGGACAGGGTCAGTTCGGACAATGACTACCTAGCCGGACAAGGGCAGTTCGGACACCATCATCCATTGGACTGTTCGAACAGAACTAAAGTACTTGAAACCTAATCACTTCCTGATTAAGCTGCCTGTTCTCCTACTTAAAACTTATGGGTCCTTAAACTCGACTCGGGTCTATTAAACACGATCCGAAAGCCCATAAGGTCCAAATATAAGGGTATAAATACCCAACCACCAACATTAAATGAGGGTAATGAAAATTGAATACAACCAGGCTGCTTAATTCTCCCTGTGAACTCTACCCAAATATTAAATACTCACAAACTTCCACACAACTCTAAACAAAAATTACAAACTTACCCTCAGACAAAAATAAACCACACCAGTTTAGACAAATATCAAATATTTTGTCTAAACTACATGATGGGAAAGGCTCAACTAATTGTAGGTTTAATGCTTTAACAAGAATATTGTTTTAAACGAGATATTATTAGCCTTCTCATAATGAGTGATGATAGAAATCTTGTTCAAAGTTGTGACACTTATCAAAGATTTGCAAATTCCATTCATAAACCAGTTGTGCCTGTAACCTCAATTTCTGAAGTGATTCCTTTTGACAGATGTGTATGGATTTAGTAAGATCATTTCCTTTGGCTTCGAGATGACAAAAAAAAATTATAATTGCAATGGATTACTTTTCAAAATGGGATGGACAAACGGGGTTTGGATTTAGTTAGACCAATTTCTATGGCTTCGAGAGGACAAAAAACTATTTATAGTTAGAATGGAATATTTTTCAAAATCGGCTGACTCCGAAACGTGTTCAGGGACAAGATATCAAGATGTAATCAAATTCATCGTGTCTAATATTTTTTGTAGATTTGTAGTTCCTCAAAGAATTACTACAGATAATGGGCCACAATATAATAACAGATATATAACATCTTTTTATAATTTGAGAGGAATCACACAGTGATTTTCAACATTATTCCACCCACAAGAAAATGGAAAGGTAAAGGTTACTAATAGAACTATCTTGGATGGTCTCAAGAAAAATATAAAGGTGCAGATCGAAAATTCTTCAAAAGGTATTATGGGTCTATAGAAAAATACCTTGAGGTGCGACTCGAGAAACTTCTTTTGATATGGTATACGGGGGAGGATTCAACAATTTTATGTAATATGGTACTTAACTATTATCAGGACAATAACAAGAAGGCTAGACGAACAAAGCTTGATTTGATTGAGGAAAAACATGTTAGAACGTATTTGAATGCGATTCATTATCAAAATTTAATGAGAAGTCGTTAAATATCGAGGATGAAACGAAGGGACTTTAATATATGAGATAAGGTTTTGAGGAAAGTATCTTTACATAAAAAACAAAAGATTGGCTAAGATAGCTCAAATTGGTAATGACTGTATTTAGTGGTCGAAAAGGTTAAGCCATGAACATATCGCCTCTGAAATGCAGAGGGAAATGAATGACATGTGGTAGTCATGTATACCAAAAAGCACAAGTTATAAATGGTGAGGATAATTATTCGCCTGAGGGTAGGCTTGTAATTTGTTTGGTGTTTAGTGGAAGTATGTGGATGTTTAATATTTAGAGTAGAGTCTAGAGGGAGAATTAAGCAGCCTGGTTGTATTTAATTTTTATTACCCATATTTAATGCAGGTGGTTGGGTATTTATATACTTACATTTGGGCCCTTATGGGCTTTCGGGTCATGTTTAATCGACCCGGGTCATGTTTAAAGACCCATGAGCTCTAAGTAGGAGAGAAAGTAGCGTAGTCAAGAAGTGTTTAGGTTTTTTAGTACTTTTGTCATAGTTCGAACAGTCCCATTAGCCAAGTGTTCGAAGTGCTCTGTCCGGTCCGGAGGGCTAGGTCCGATCTGTCCCTATCCGGGGAGTAAGCAGAATTCGGACTCATCAATAAACACAAAAATACACGTGATTCCTATGTGCTCTCATTACTATTTGCGAGCCATCCGAGTTACCTTCTGAGGAGCTACCGGCACTTTCAGGACCCTCACTAATCGACGAGGCGGATTTTTTGTCTCCATTTGCTTTGAATTCGGAATCCTCTAAATCATTTGTAATGGTAACAAAGGCTTCTGTATGGTGCTATTTTCTCGCACAAATTAGTAATAGTCTCTCATGTTTGCCCTTAGAAACCTTTAGTGGAATTCAAGGATCATTCAATTTTTTGCTTCCACTTCCCAAGTATTTAAGGATTTAAGACAATCACTTGCATTGGCATTCAAAACATCCTTTATAGCAGCAAATTTCTCCTTTTAGAATTCAACTTTATACAATTCTAAGTCTTGAATGCCTTTTTATATATTTTTCACTTCTTTCATACAAATTGTTGAGTGTTATATGGATAGTCGCCTCAATTCTTCTTCATGCTTAGCAGTTAAATTATGTTTTATCTCGATAACCCTATAATGAAATTTTGACCCGTTCTTTTGAAAGCATTGAAATCGTTCAATCAGATTTTAGTTAGAAATCTAAGCCCGTTTATTGTTATGTGTAGCTTTTTTTTCCACAACACTACATCGCTTACAAGTTCCACCAATTATTTTCAAGAGGATACAATTTCTTCATTTATCTTTTTGACAACACTTTCGAGGTTTGTAAAAGGAATGACTAAGTTTAGAACCTCTTCGGGTGGTTCATTGGAGGGGTATGGAGGAAACTATTTTTCCAAGACAGAAATGTCGGAACGAGTGCCCATAGGGCAAGGTGGAACATGTGTTTGACACAATGTAGGTCTAGTGTCACCCAATGCTAATGTAATCTCTCGAATATTATTTCATACATTCTTCAAGGAAATTTCGATAGCCTCATTTCCCATTTCATCAATATAATTTTCAATCTCTTAAAGATGAGGATCCGTGAAGAATAAATCTTGATCTTCATTTTCATTTCTCCCCCCTCGGCATCCAATGTTGGTTTCAGGGAGGACACATCAACCATATCATCTAGAGCAGTTACAGTAGGAGTTTTTGAGGAACAAATTTTCTTTTTCTTTGAGGTAGCTAGGCTTTTTTCTCTTTTGGGACGTTTCATCTTGAGAGTGCTCAATACCAGTGCTGATAACTTGAGCAACCTTGCTATTCGATTTATTCTTTGGGCGCACGTTCTATTTCTATTTAGACAGAGAGCTTTGAGATTGTTTTTTTTAATCTTTCTTCCATTTATGGCTCAGGGTTCTATTCGCAGCAAAAGTTATAACACGTGCATCTAGAGCAACCAATCGATTCACACCATCTCCTGCTTTTCAGGGGGTTCCATTAATTTATTGGTAGCTACAACAGAGTCCGCCAACTTCTCTTTCAGCGGCTCTCTGAGAAATGGTAAGCCAATCCCAACATTTGGCTAGGTTAAACATAAATGAAGTAAGATTAGATCGAAAGTAGATTAGATATGATCAACAGTGTTTGAGTGCGACGGCGACGCTAGAGGAGAAAATAAATGACATGAATTTTTTCTCTCTCTCTCTCTCTCTCCATCTCCATCTCTAGAACTTAATGGTGTTAGGAAAAATGAGTAATGAAAGTATATTTATATGAAAAGTTGTGAAGTCGGGTCTGGGATTTTTGAAGAGGAAGTTGAAGGGTTGGACAAGCGTATATTGGGTGGAATTTTATTTTCCACATAAGAGGTGCCTATTAAACATAATTCGAAGTAGGTTGACAGGTGTAACAAATCAGAATGAAGAGGTACTCGTACCTAGAAGTTTATGTTACCTTATACGCCATTCTAAATTTTTTATTATTGTACTCCTTATAATTTTTGAAGGCCTACTAATTTGAAATGGTTTTTGAGGAGAAACAATACACAACTTTAAAAGGTGTAGTTAATATTATCTAAACAACTTCTTAAAATGGTTTCGAGGAGATTTTTAAAGCTCTTTTATAACAATGAGATAAAAATAGACTGATACACAACGTTTTTTGTCCTTCGACAAGTTTCTTTTCAAGGACTGGGGGCTACTCATAAGGACATAAATAGTTTATGAATACAAATAATTACTTGAAAGTTATTTAATTGAATATATTATTGGTGAAATGGAGTTTTGGAATGAACGGTAAATGTGAAGGACTAAATATATAATTTGTAATGACTATGTTTGTACTAAGTAGTAAAGTGGGGTGAAGTATCCACACCACAAACTAATGCAGTTACATGTAACCACCTCACCTTTAAATAGGTGGAATTAGTTTTGAAACCGAGACACATTGACACTTTGAACACATTGGAATTTTGATTACTTTCTCTTCCAAAATCTTGAATTGTTTTCAATTTCTAAGAATTCCTTCAATAATTCTTGTTAGACGTATTTTTCTCCCTAAAAATATTCATACCGATCAAAGTAAAAACTACAACTAGTAGGAAGGCTGAAGATACATCCAACTTTGTTCGTTCAATTTCTGAAAGTTTCTTTGAGGATGATAGCTTGTGCCAAAAATATAAAACACCATTTGTTTTTTGATAGAGAAAGAAACGATTAAAAAATTAGTAAATTGATCTATTGAATTATGAAGTTGGATTTTCAGTGGCCAAAGGAATATACATATATGTGGGTTTTAGGATTCTTAGGTGTTTGTTCAAATACCTTTGTCAAAAACCTGAAAAACAGTCCGACGTCATGGGTGGTTTTAATCCGGACAGGTCTGTTTGTCTTATGGTTTTGTTTGGACTGATAAAGCTTCATGAATCCAAAACGGTTTTTGCCAGAGGTTGTGGGACACGTTTCGCTTTCTGGTTGGTTGCTTCAGCCGTTTTTTCACCTTGAATTTCGAACCCACCTTCTTCGAAAAGCAACCTCTCAATTAAAGGTGGTGACATCAGCGTCGTCTTTAATCATTACCAATCTTTTCGAATTCTCCTACGAATCAAACTCCTTTTTCAGATTTACTATAAATTAAAACACTTTCTACTGTTTTATCATCTCTCTTAAGTTTACTCTGCAACTTCTTAAAACTTTCTTTCTCTAAAGCAAAAATTTTACCCAGATAGTTTATGTTTACAGCGAGGAACGCACTGATCAAAGGTGGGTGGCTCAACCTTTCTGAATTAGAAAAGGCGCAAAAGGTCGAAAGGGAAAGACGCATCGCAGCAGGACTACCTGTTTCGCCCATCGACAGACCAGTAACTTCAGCCACAGAGTCGGATCAAGGCTCATCTTCCTCTAAAGGCACCAAGCCGAAAAGCTTATTCCAAACCAATTTCTCCCCCATTATCTCAGGTTCCTCGATCAGAACCTGTGGTTGAGCCAGACGTCACTGTAACCTGTTTCAAAAAACCCTCCCCCTTCATAGCTATGGGGTCAGATACTAAGCACTCCTCTCAAAAACTAGTCGACCGGAGAAAAGGCCGGTTAGTTAAAGGCCAAGCTTCTAAGAGCACTCCTTCAAAGTCGGGTGCTAAAGACAGCAACATTGGGTCAGAAGTGCCCATCAGAGCTCCCAAGGACAGACTGTCCGGTCCGGAGGGCACCAATCCAAGTCTTCAAAGAGAAGCATCTGCACCAGAGCCCCAACCGGAGGCCAGAAGCCAAAAGAACACTGAGGCCCAGCAGTCCGGAGACCAGGCTGAGTCAGATTTGAACCCTCCCCCTACTACTGCTGCTGAAAATCCTTCAATAATTATGGAGGAAGTAATGGAGGACTCTGTTGAAGAGGCTCCATTTGAGTCTGAGCCCTCCGGTCAGACCAGTAGTGCTATAGTTTCCAAAAAGGACAAAGGCAAAGAGAAATTGTGCTTGAGGCATTCGGATCTGCTGGAGAGCATTGAAGGAAAGGTGGGGCCTTGTTTCCACAAGGTCAGTGTTAAGTACCTCCTCTCCTTGCAAAAAATAAACTACGCATTCATCCACACAGCTGAGCTGGACCGGATGCGTACGAAGTGGGGAATACCGGAGAATGTGAAGATCAGGATCCCCATACACCTAGAGACTCTCATGGACTGTAAATTAAGTGAAATTGTCATGTTCACAGAGTCTAGAGACTCTCATAGACTCCCATTGGACCTAGAAATTGTAATATACTTCCATCTGATAAAACTCTGTCCAAGCCAGTTGATCCCCAACGCCTGGTACACCCTCATGTCCTGCATCATGGCTTCGAGGCTCTCCGGGATTCCTCTGCCAATGGAGGAGTTTGCTGTTGTGGCCAGTCTTTGTAGAAACCACCACATCCCCTTTTACCATTTCAATATGGGGGATAATTTCAAAGCTGTAGATGATTTGTTAGAGGCGGAGAGGAATTGGAGGACCCAGTTCCTGTTTGTTAGTGGTGCTTGGGAGAACGGAAAGAAGATCAAGTCCGGAGTGAACCCAAGCCTTCTCAGAAACATGTGAAGGAGTGACCGTAAGTCTCCTACTTTATATTTTTGTCTTTTTTTTAGAGTTAGTTTAAACTAATTGGTCTTACTTTTACCTCAGCAGAACTGCCCAAGGAATTCAGTGATTACCTGAAAACCGGGCAGGCTACTTGCACCAAGATCAATGCTTGGGCTGCTGAGAGGTGGGGGAACCGGTTCCACACTGCTTTTACCGGAGGCAACTTGGCAAGGTCTCACTTGTGGAACACCACAAGTCGGAGAGACTTGACTTGGGAGGAGCTCACCACTCATCCTCATCCGGATGTTGTGCTTAAAAGGACCCATGAACCAGATGGGACACTCTACTTGCCAGGCCGGGCCAAAGACCCAAGTAAGATGAAGGGTAAAAAGAAAGGTAAGAAGGTGGTAGGTGGAGCTAACCCTGCTGAGGCGGAGAAGGATGCTCCAATAAATCGGAGGGGCCAATCCACAACCAAATTGATGCTGCTCTCCTAGAAGTGGTGGAGCAGGAGACTGAAAGGCAAGAAGTGCATCCCCCAAAACCTCCAAGGGCTTCCAAAAGAAATTGTAAACAGGGAAGTGAAAGCAAAGACAGGGAGGCCAAGAAGAAGAAGACCTCTAAGGGTGACGAGCTTTCTTTCCGGGCTCCGGAGCCTCCTTCCCAAGCTCACCCTAGTGACCCAACACAAGCGGAGGAAATACCGGGCGACTTCCATACCGATGAGGTCGAAGGGGGAGATCTCAATATTGATGGGGTAGACATCACCGGTCTTGGTGGGCTTGGTGAGTACTTCATCAATCTTACCAAAGACGACTTTGCTGGGCCTTATCTCCATCCGAGCACCTCATATACAGTCACTTTCAATGGTAAGACCTTTATTGTTTCAAGTGAAAGGGATGTCATAGCCCACTCTTTATTAAGAAATGTTCAGCCTGTACTTGTGTTGGAGAAACAAGTTCGGAATCAGACAGACATTATCAAGGATCTTAAGTCTGACAAAGAGAGGCTGTCCGATGACGTTCGCACTGTCACTTCAAACGCTGCCATTCTAAAGGAAGAAAATGAGGAGTTGAAGAGAAACCAAGAGGCAAGTACCACAAAAGTCACCACTTTAGAGGACACCATCAAAGAGCTCCGGGAGAAGCTGTCCGGACTAGAGAAAGATCTTGCCACCTCAAAGGGGGAATCCAAGGCCAAAGACCAAATCATCACCAACTTGACCAATGACAAAATTGCTCTTGATAATACAGTGTCCAAGGCTGCCGAGGAGAAAGCTACTTTGCTAAGGGAGCAGGAGGCCAAGATTCAAGCCAAGATCGACGCTTATGCCAACAACGTGATCGACACCCAGGAGGAAATGTATACCAAGGTGAGGTCTGACATGGTTCTACTCTTCCATGAGAAGTTTCCGAAGAGGAACCTAGGGGATTTATGGCTTCATGTTGAGTCTGATGACCTCCCGTATCATACAATGGCTGAAGGCGACAGGCATGGTTACTCCAGTGCTTCCTTATCGGATGACGAAGAACACATCGGGGAGAGCCCCAACGAAGAGAAAAGTGATCTCAAAGGGAAGAAAAAGACAGATGAAGGTGAGCCATCTTCAAAGACTCAACCTTAACTCATGATTTACGTTTTACTTGTTTACCGAAACTAAAGTCCTTGGATAGCCAAGGCACTCTTTTTTTGTAATTGTGTCCGGTATCTGACCGGATAGGTTTTTTGTTCTATTTTGACAATTTAAAAGTCCTTGGAGGGCCAAGGCACTTTAAGTTATTTTAATGAATATTTTTGTTTTGTGTAATTCTCATCTTCTTTCATTGTCTGTTCCAATTTTGATGGCTAGAGTTTAAACAGCCTTTAGTTATTTCATAGTGAGAGTGTTTAAATTCTCCGGCTAGAGTTTAAATAGCCCTTAGTTATTTTAGTGAGAGTGTTTAAATTCTCCGATGACGAATGTTTAAGTGGTCATCATTTTTTTATTTCAATCCGGATGGTGTGACAAAGGACAAAACTAAAACACTTCAGAAAATTTGTAAGAAGGCATCAAATTGTATTCAAAAGCCCGGACACCTCATTAAAACCTCCCCGTGCCACTAGGGAGGAAAGAGTATGCCCCCAAATATTTACATAGATGTTCAAACAAGTAAATATTTACACAAATACTACTCCAAGTACATCCGGAGATGTTCGATATTCCAAGGGTGAGTCAAAACTCTTCCATCCTTGTCTTATAGCCAATATGTTCCAGGTTTAAGCCTTTCAACAACCATATAAGGTCCTTCCCAAGTCGGAGCCAATTTGCCGAACAGTTTTTCTTTAGTGTGTAAGAAGACTTTCCTCAATACCTTGTCCCCCGGTTGGAAATCTCTTCTTTTAACTCTGGAAGCAAATCTGCTCCTCATCAAACCCTGATAGTGTGCAACTCTAAGGTGAGCTTTAACTCGTCTTTCTTCTACCAGATCAAGCTGACCTCTGATTGCCACCTCGTTAGCGCATTCGGAGAAGTTGTGAACACGAAATGATGGAAGAGTTGCTTCTATGGGAGCTACTCCATCCATCCCATAGACTAAAGCAAAGGGTGACTCCTGGGTTGCAGCCCCAGGTGTTGTCTGGTAGGCCCACAAGACCTCTTGTAAATAACTAGGCCACTTTCCAGCAGCCCCTTCCAAATTCTTCTTTAAACCGGACAGAATAGTTCTGTTAGCCACGTCAACTTGCCTATTTTCTTGTGGGTGGAAAGGCGAAGAGAAACAATGTTGTATACCCCTTGAGGCACATAAACTCTCCATTTCCCTATTGTCGAACTGTGGCCCATTATCTGTCGTTATCTTTTGTGGAACACCAAACCTGCAACAGATGTTGGATAGAATGAATTTTACGACAGCTTTTGAAGTTGTTCCTGCTAGAGGGGCTGCTTCATTCCACTTAGAAAAGTAATCTATAGCAACAATTATAGTTCTGCGCCCTCCGGATGCCATAAGGAGTGGGCACACTAAATCCAACAACCATCGAGCAAAAGGAATAGGCTCAGAAATTGACTCTAAAGGAATGGCTGGGACATGAATTTCATTGCTGTACCTCTGGCATGGGTCACACCTTCTTACCAATTCCTTAGCATATTTCATGATAGATGGCCAATAGTAACCGGCCAATAAAACTCTCATTGTTAAAGCCCTGAATCCACAATGAGCTGATCCATCGCCATCATGCAATTCGGAGAGGACTACTTGAGACTCATTATCCACCAAACAACGCAGAAGAGGTTTACTGTAAGACTTTTATATACAAAACGTCTCTCAATATGATAAAACCACGAGCTTTGTGTTTTAATGTTCTTGCCAATGATTTATCCGGAGGCACGATACCATCGGAGAGGTATTGCATGAGAGGAAACCTCCAGTCCTGAGGTTGTTTCATCTGTATTTCAAAAATTTCCTCTTCTTTACCCATATTAAGTTGAATGGAGGGGCTTTCCAGCACATGGATCCATGGGTATGACTCCGTGTACGATATGGTTGCCAATGAGTCTGCTAACTCATTTTCTGTCCGGGGTATATGTTCATAAGTAACACTTTTAAACCTGAGTGCTTCATTTTTAAGAAGGAGTAAATATTTCACAAGCTACTTCTTTTTAGCCTCAGATTGACCTTGGGCATGGTGGATGAGAAGCTGGGAGTCACTTAGTAGCCTGACCCTCTTAGCCCCACAAATGTAGGCTAACTTTAATCCAGCTATAGCTGCTTCGTACTTGGACTCATTATTGGATGCCCTGAAAGCAAAACATATAGCTTGGTACATTTTGTCACCATATGGAGAAGTCAAACACACCCCGGCACCACATCCCATAGTGCTAGATCCACCATCTGTTCGGACGACCCATACCTTTTTATCTTTTATGTCAGTAGCATGCTCCGAATTTCTGTCGGAGTGAAATTCAACAAAAAAATCAGCCACAGCTTGGGCCTTAACTGCTGTTCGAGGAGCAAAATCTATGTCAAAATCTCCCAGCTCTAATGACCATTTAGTCACCCTACTTGAAATATCTGCCTTTTGGAGGACGTTCTTCAAGGGAAAAGAAGTCCGGATGATGATAGGATGAGCCTGGAAATAATGCCTCATTTTTCTTGCAGCTATTACCAGGGCTAATGCTAATTTCTCGAGTTTCAAGTAACGCCTTTCTGCATTTATCAAACTTTTGCTAATGTAGTACACCGTATGGGGATAACTGTCCACTTCTCTTACCAACACGGCACTAATGGCACAACTTGAAACTGTCAAATATACGAAGAGTGTCTCCCCGTCAACTGGTTTAAACAAAGTTTTGGGGGAGGACATGTGCTTCTTGATCTCATTAAAAGCCTCATCGCACTATGAGGTCCAATCGAATCCCTTTGCACCCTTCAAGGTTTGAAAGAACGGGGCGCACCTGTCCGAAGAACTTGAGATAAATCTGTTTAAAGCAGCTAATCTCCCCGTTAGTTGCTGTACTTCTTTAACATTTCGAGGAGGCTCCATCTGGAATAGAGCATTAAGCTGGTCTGGATCGGGCTGTATCCCATGCTCACTTATAATATAGCCTAGAAACTTCCCGGACTGCACTCCGAACACACATTTTTCTGGGTTTAACTTTAAATTCACTTTTACCAAGTTGGCAAAAGTTTCTTGGAGGTCTGCCAAATGCAATTGCTCATCCACACTCTTCACCATTATGTCATCGATGTATACTTCCATATTCCTTCCAATCTGATCAGCAAAAGCTTTGTTGACCAATCTCTGATAAGTAGCTCCAGCATTTTTCAACCCAAATGGCATTACCTTGTAGTAATGAAGACCCATGTCAGTGACAAATGTAGTATGCTCTTGATCCTTTGGATCTACCTGGATCTGATTGTATCCGAAGAAGGCATCCATAAAGGATAGCAGCTTGTTCCCGGAGGTGGAGTCTACTAACTGATCAATCCGGGGGACTGGATACGAATCTTTTGGGCAAGCTCTATTGAGATCTGTGAAGTCAATGCACATGCGCCACTTGCCATTTTTCTTTTTCACCAGAACCGGATTGGCAGTCCACAAAGGATATTGAGACTCTTTGATATGCCCCATCTTTGTGAGCCTGTCCACCTCTTGTACAATAACATCAGCCTTTTCCTTGGAAAAAGCCCTTCTATTTTGAACTACTGGTGCAATGTCTTTCCGGATGGATAGGGGATGTGATATTACACCTGGTGGAACCCCAGTAACATCGGCATTACACCAAGCAAAAACATGCTGATGACTCTTCAAAAACTTTAGCATCTCATTTTTCAAACCGGGTGGCATCTTGGACCCTATCTTGACACTCTTCCCTTCTTCTAAACAGTGTGTCTCTACCTCTTCGACTGGTATTAACACACCATGGGTCTCTCTGGGGTCATCAATTTTTCCCTCACCGCCAGAAAGACCCTCAAATTGCTATTGTTCGTTGATACGAACTGCCCCTAGTGTCCGGGAGCCAGAGCTGTAGCATAACATTCTCTTGCAACCTTTTGACTGCTCCGAACGACTCCCACTTGTCCCTGAGCAACATATTTCAAACACAGGTGGACTGTTGAAGCCACTGCATGCATCCTAGAGAGCCAAGACCTCCCTAGAATAGCATTATAGCAAGTGGGACAATCCACCACGATAAAAAGTATCCTGACCATTTTCTTGAAAGGGCCCTTGCCCAATAGAACTTCTTCTTCGAACTCTCCGATCACATCTCCTGAGCTGCCGGTAAAGCCCACAATTGACCTGTCCGAACCCTGAATTACAGCTGGATTTTTCATTCTCTTGTATGTGGTTAAGAAAAGGATATTGGCTGAGCTTCCAGTATCCACCAAAATTCGTCTTATGTCGTTGCCCCCAATAGATGCCCCTATGACAACATCATCTTCATGAGGGCCAGCTATATCTCTCAAATCATCTTCATAAAAAACAATGAAGGGGAAAGGAATTTGTGATTGATAGGAAGTCATGCCTCCTTCTAGCTGGGTGGCTAAAGTGTGTACATGCCTCTTCCTCGAAGAAGCAGTAGGAGCTGTCATAGTATCTCCTCTGAAAATTGTAAGCGACTCAAAAAACTTAATGAGCCCGGAGACCGTTCTAGAACATTCCTCAATTGCACCTACTCTGTTTCGAGTTGGATCAGGATCCAAGTACTCAGATTCCACATCAAACCTTTCAATTATACCATGGCTCCCTCCGGAGCAGCATTACTTGGACCAACCCGGTGAGTATTGTCAGGCCTCTTACCTCCTCTTCTTTTGACATAAGCCCCCAGTTTTCCCCTTTCGATCAAGTTCTGAACCTCTTGCTTCAATGTTATACAATCATCAGTGGTATGGCCAGTGTCATTGTGATACTGGCAGAAAGAGTTATTGCGATGCTCCCTAGGAGATTGCAGTGTGGCTGGTCTTCTATAATGCACCTCTTCCTTTGTTTTATCATAAATGGTGGCCACACTTTCTTTCAATTCTGCGAACCACTCCGGTTGAACCCAAGCCCCTCTCTTGTTTCTGGATTGCTGACTCTGAGCAGGAGCAGCTGGCTGAGACTGAGCTTTAGCCCTACCATGCCCCTGTCCGGTTTCCCTTGCCTTGTTCCCGGACTGATTCTAATTGGGATTTGGTGCCACCGGGGCAGACCTCACTTGCATGTGCACCCTTGTTTTCTTTGTTTCGTCTACGTTAATCTGTTTTCCAACCTGATTCAGCAACCCTCCCCAGGTCATGGCCTTCTTTCTGGTCACTGAATCAGCCAAATTTCTAGGATTCAAGCCGTGTCTTAAGGATGCTATTGCCACTTGCTCGAAGCAATCAGCCAACCCATTCTTGGTGTTCACAAAACGACTTATATATTCTTTTAAGGACTCGTTTGGTTCCTGAGCACAATGGATTATTGTATCTCCATTGCCCTTTAGCTCTTTACTTGCAACGAACTGCCTTCGAAAGGCCACCCAAAAATTATCGAAATTCTTGATACAGCCTTGTGGTAGACTAGTATACCATTTCAGAGCACTCCCCGTAAATGATTGGGAGAATGCTCTACAAAGTAGCTTATCATCGTCATCAAAGTTCATCATAAAATTCTTGAATTTCTCTAAATGGTTGTCCGGATCAGTACTGCCATCGTACTTTTCCATTTTGGTGATGTCAAACCTCTTAGGGAGGTTTCCGGACAGAATTTTGGAAGATGATGGAGATTGCCTCCAATTTCTACCACGACTGAACACAGTATCCTCATTGGGAGTTGCAAAGATACCTAGTTCATCGTGAAAAGCGAAAGGATCCATCAGCATCCGGTCCACATGCCTCCGGCTATAAGATGACCCTTTACCAATATTTCTCTTCATCTTTCCATGCCTATCTTTTTTTCTGGAATATTTTTTAATCTGCTTTTGCTTCTTTTTAGTTCGACCTCATCGCTGCTAGAGGATAAAGATTCTTCAACGCCCTCATCGTCCGAAGAGCTATCAGAAGATTCTGAGCTTGAGTCAGAGCTCTCCACTGGCTTAGACCGGTGAGACTTTTTGGAGCTGGCATGAGTCTTTTTGGTACTCACATGAGTCTTTGAAGGCTCATGCTCTCTGGGTTATCGGTGTGATGGGCAACTGATGCTTTGGATTTTTCTTTCATGCCCATCTTAGCCTTTTCTGCCCTCAGAGCTTCTATTTCACCCTTCAGCCTATCGCGCTCTTCGATGGTGTATTCATCGTTTTCACCCACCACCTCGAGCAGAGCTGGTGGTACTTCTGGGCCGTTCAGATTCATTCGGAGTGACTTTTCTTGCTGGTTTTGAATGCTTAATTCAAGCACCTTCTTCTCCCACTGTGGTCGCCAATTTGGTGAGGATAATTATTCACCTGAGGGTAGGCTTGTAATTTGTTTGGTGTTTAGTGGAAGTATGTGGATGTTTAATATTTAGAGTAGAGTCTAGAGGGAGAATTAAGCAGCCTGGTTGTATTTAATTTTTATTACCCATATTTAATGCAGGTGGTTGGGTATTTATACCCTTACATTTGGGCCCTTATGGGCTTTCGGGTCATGTTTAATGGACCCGGGTCTTGTTTAAAGACCCATGAGCTCTAAGTAGGAGAGAAAGTAGCGTAGTCAAGAAGTGTTTAGGTTTTTTAGTACTTTTGTCATAGTTCAAACAGTCCCATTAGCTAAGTGTTCGAAGTGCTCTGTCCGGTCCGGAGGGCTAGGTCTGATCTGTCCCTATCCGGGGAGTAAGCAGAATTCGGACTCATCAATAAACACAAAAATACACGTGATTCCTATGTGCTCTCATTATCATTTGCGAGCCATCCGAGTTACCTTCTAAGGAGCTACCGGCACTTTCACGACCCTCACTAATCGACGAGGCGGATTGTTTGTCTCGATTTGCTTTGAATTCGGAATCCTCTAAATCATTTGTAATGGTAACAAAGGCTTCTGTATGGTGTTATTTTCTCGCACAAAGTAGTAATAGTCTCTCATGTTTGCCCTTAGAAACCTTTAGTGGAATTCAAGGATCATTCAATTTTTTTGCTTCCACTTCCCAAGTATTTAAGGATTTAAGACAATCACTTGCATTGGCATTCAAAACATCCTTTATAGCAGCAAATTTCTCCTTTTAGAATTCAACTTTATACAATTCTAAGTCTTGAATGCCTTTTTTATATATTTTTCACTTCTTTCATACAAATTGTTGAGTGTTATATGGATAGTCGCCTTAATTCTTCTTCATGCTTAGCAGTTAAATTATTTTTTATCTCGATAACCCTATAATGAAATTTTGACCCGTTCTTTTGAAAGCATTGAAATCGTTCAATCAGATTTTAGTTAGAAATCTAAGCCCGTTTATTGTTATGTGTAGCTTTTTTTTCCACAACACTACATCGCTTACAAGTTCCACCAATTATTTTCAAGAGGATACAATTTCTTCATTTATCTTTTTGACAACACTTTCGAGGTTTGTAAAAGGAATGACTAAGTTTAGAACCTCTTCGGGTGGTTCATTGGAGGGGTATGGAGGAAACTATTTTTCCCAAACAGAAATGTCGGAACGAGTGCCCATAGGGCAAGGTGGAACATGTGTTTGACATAATGTAGGTCGAGTGTCAAGCAATGCTAATGTATTCTCTCGAATATTATTTCATACATTCTTCAAGGAAATTTCGATAGCCTCATTTCCCATTTCATCAATATAATTTTCAATCTCTTAAAGATGAGGATCCGTGAAGAATAAATCTTGATCTTCATTTTCATTTCTCCCCCCTCGGCATCCAATGTTGGTTTCAGGGAGGACACATCAACCATATCATCTAGAGCAGTTACAGTAGGAGTTTTTGAGGAACAAATTTTCTTTTTCTTTGAGGTAGCTAGCTTTTTTCTCTTTTGGGACGTTTCGTCTTGAGAGTGCTCAATACCAGTGGTGATAACTTGAGCAACCTTGCTATTCGATTTATTTTTTGGGCGCACGTTCTATTTCTATTTAGACAGAGAGCTTTGAGATTGTTTCTTTGAATCTTGCTTCCATTTATGGCTCAGGGTTCTATTCGAAGCAAAAGTTATAACACGTGCATCTAGAGCAACCAATCGATTCACACCATCTCCTGCTTTTTACGGGGTTCCATTAATTTATTGGTAGCTACAACAGAGTCCGCCAGCTTCTCTTTCAGCGGCTCTCTGAGAAATGGTAAGCCAATCCAAACATTTGGCTAGGTTAAACATAAATGAAGTAAGATTAGATCGAAAGTAGATTAGATATGATCAACAGTGTTTGAGTGCGACGGCGACGCTACAGGAGAAAATAAATGACATGAATTTTCTCTCTCTCTCTCTCTCCATCTCTAGAACTTAATGGTGTTAGGAAAAATGAGTAATGAAAGTATATTTATATGAAAAGTTGTGAAGTCGGGTTTAGGATTTTTGACGAGGAAGTTGAAGGGTTGGACAAACGTATATTGGGTGGAATTTTATTTTCCATATAAGAGGTGCCTATTAAACATAATTTGAAGTAGGTTGACAGGTGTAACAAATCAGAATGAAGAGGTACTCGTACCTAGTAGTTTATGTTACCTTATACGTCATTCTAAATTTTTTATTATTGTACTCCTTATAATTTTTGAAGGCCTACTAATTTGAAATGGTTTTTGAGGAGAAACAATACACAACTTTAAAAGGTGTAGTTAATATTATCTAAACAACTTCTTAAAATGGTTTCGAGGAGATTTTTAAAGCTCTTTTATAACAATGAGATAAAAATAGACTGATACACAACGTTTTTTGTCCTTCGAAAAGTTTCTTTTCAAGGACTGGGGGCTACTCATAAGGACATAAATAATTGATGAATACAAATAATTACTTGAAAGTTATTTAATTGAATATATTATTGGTGAAATGGAGTTTTGGAATGAACGGTAAATGTGAAGGACTAAATATATAATTTGTAATGACTATGTTTGTACTAAGTAGTAAAGTGGGGTGAAGTATCAACACCACAAACTAATTCAGTTACATGTAACCACCTCACCTTTAAATAGGTGGAATTGGTTTTGAAACCGAGACACATTGACACTTTGAACACATTGGAATTTTGATTACTTTCTCTTCCAAAATCTTGAATTGTTTTCAATTTCTAAGAATTCCTTCAATAATTCTTGTTAGACGTATTTTTCTCCCTAAAAATATTCATACCGATCAAAGTAAAAACTACAACTAGTAGGAAGGCTGAAGATACATCCAACTTTGTTCTATCAATTTCTGAAAGTTTCTTTGAGGATGATAGCTTGTGCCAAAAATATAAAACACTATTTGTTTTTTGATAGAGAAAGAAACGATTAGAAAATTAGTAAATTGATCTATTGAATTATGAAGTTGGATTTTCAGTGGCCAAAGGAATATATATATATATATATGGGTTATAGTCTTGTGCAATAATTACATATAATCTTATAATATATTCAGGATCCTATAATAATTACATATAATACTGTAATAATTTCAATATCTATCCCTAAAAAACTAAGAAGGCCCTTTAGTAATTTTAATTTACATGAGAGAAGAGCCATAAATCTATATTTAGCTTCGGCAAGTGAGCAACAATATGTTGTTTCTTTGTCTTTCACGAAAATTGGGCGTCCCCAATTTTTATGAACTATCCAGATAAAAAACTATCAGGTGAGTAGGCAAATAACCCAATCCAAATCACACCATCATGTGCGTTTAAAATCAATATCTAATCTAAGGAGAATACCAAATCCTGAAGAACCCTTCAGATATTGAACCACGTTAAGCGCGGCTTTCCAATGATCTATTATGGGTTCCTACAAATATTGAGCGAAAGTTTGAATTGCATAAGAAAGATCTAGACGAGTGACCGATATGCATACCAATCGTCCTACAAGCCGACGATAGGAACAAAGATCAGCAAGATAATCTCTGGTAGCTAGAGCAGTTGATGATGGTGATCAAACAGAGGACCAAGAGGACAAGCTCCAAATAGGCATGTTTTCGAAATAATATTAAGCGCATATGTGCGTTGACTAAAAAAACTAAAAAAATTGCGGAATACTTCAATAGTGTGCGATTATATGAATCTCCATATATATATATATATATATTATTCAGTATTTTCTAACAATAGCATTTTATTCTATCATTTTTATCCATAAAAAATACAAAACAAGCAGAAAAAACCTTTAGTAGTCCAACAATCTATAAATCGATATAGGAAGATATAAATAAATATTTTTGATCGAGTATGAATATGAAAATCATAATAATTCAACTGGGGAACAAGCTAAAATTTATGGCAGCAAACTCATACAGGAAAGAAATTCACAATTTGGCATAATGCTAACTCCATAATGGATCAGGTTGACACTAAGCATTCGTTGAAACATAAGATGCATAATTATTGTTATTGTTCTGTGAGACAAAAATGTCTGACTAATGAAAATGGTGTCAAATGAGCATTTTGAAACCCAAATATATCGGTCCAGTTGGTGTTATCTTCTACAGAAGATTGAGATCGATAATAAATAAATAAAGTATTCGGTATAGCTTGTAAGTTTTAATAAATGGTTTTTCGAAATAAGAAGGAAGAAGAAGTTTTTAAGTAGGCTCGGGGATAAGATTGATCCGGTTACTCTGAATATACATGTAAGGTAAAAGGCTAAAACTTGGGTTTTGATGGTTTTAAAATCGGATTACCAAAAAAACCTTTTTTCGTATTTACAAATCAAAATTAGTTCCCGAGGACAAAAAAGAAATTATTAGAGTGTTAGGATTAGAATAATATATATATATATATATATATATATATATATATATATATATATATATATATGGGCTATTAATATTAGTTTTTATATTAGTTAAAAGGGTGAAGATGTGAGAGACACATTCACTCAACGATTCAAATGTTTTCTTTGTGCTTCTCGATTATTCACTTAATGATATTTTCTACTCAACATCTGCAGATCCTATCATCATTTGTTCCATACATATAACACATTCACAATTCTCTGAACATGGTATCAGAGCCAGGTTCGAAGCAATGTGGGATTCTATCCAGCAATGTTGATTCCACTTTGATTTTACAACATTTATTCCACTGGTGACGTTTATTCCGCTCATTAATAGGATCGAGTTTAAGGGGATGTTGAAGAGTAAACTTCATCACATACTTGTTCCAGAATCCCACCTTTCTAACATTGAAAATAATATAGTGTATATAAGTGTGAATCCACCTTAACTAGCAAGAGACTTTTTGGGAGTGTACCAAAGGACAAATCCTAGCCGCCATTCTGGCCAAAGCGGATAATATCTTGCTAGTCTGTAAGGCTTGTTTTTTACCTACACATCTATTCTAACATGTTATCAGAGCCACAACGTCCAAAACCCTAGCCTCCAAAATTTTCCACTTGACCCGACGTGTTTCTAGTATAGTTTTTATCGGCCGACGTTTATGTGGCCTTCGTTCTCTTGAGACCGACGTATATCTAGTTTTTTCCCCTAGTGTCGACGTGTTTCCGGTATAGCCTTCATTAGCCGACATTTATTTGGCTTTTGTTTTCTCGAGACCGATGTATTTCCGGTCTTTTTCCTCCCGCGCCGACGTATTATCGGTGTAGTATTTTTTGTATTCTCATCACCGGCATTGTTTTAGTAGTTTGTCAAAGTCTTCTGATGACATTTGCGATTCAGTCTACTCCTCGAGGTACTTCCTTTTTTGCCCCACGTTATTCTCAACCTTTTTGTACTTATTGTCACAAAATTGGTCATGAGGAATCCAATTGTTACGCTGAACATGGGTAACCTGCAAGCTAGGTGAAACGTCCGGACCGCCAGGCTGTCGCAGTGCTCCAATTCTGTGCAGCACGACGTCAAGGACAAACTGGGTTCGTCGACTGTGGCTATTAACGAGTTACTTGCTGATGAGGCTTCTCTAATTTCTGGTCAGTTGCAGTAGTTGATTTCCCTTCTTTTAGCAGACAAAGTTTCAAGATTAATGGGCTTCTGAGTTGTGAGTTATTCAGTACCTCTTGGATTATTGATAGAGGGGCTTCTTATCATATGACAGATGATATCTCTCTATTGCAAAATGTTACTATTACGCCAGCCTGTGTAGTACCTCCGCCCTATGGTTCTCAGGTTACTGCTACACATTATGGTAGTGTGCGCTTATCTTGTCAATTTTCTTTTCATAATGTATTTTTGGTTCCCAAGCTTACCTATAATCTGTTTTCAGTATCTCACTTGATTGATGATCTCGACTGTATTGTTTGTTGTGTTAAGTTTGGTTGTGT
The DNA here is from genome assembly GCA_036936605.1 of Limnanthes douglasii subsp. nivea. Taxonomy (NCBI): domain Eukaryota; kingdom Viridiplantae; phylum Streptophyta; class Magnoliopsida; order Brassicales; family Limnanthaceae; genus Limnanthes; species Limnanthes douglasii. The sequence goes on from JAUPFV010000001.1 coordinate 160,056,948, forward strand.
TATTCAGGACTGTCGATCATGTACTTTGATTGTTCAAGGTGAGCGGAGAGGTGGAATGTACTATTTCAGCGGTGTTGAGAAAATCAAAGTTTGTAGTGCTGCATTTGGTGTGGATAAAAGTTGCCTGAGGGTAGGATGGTAATTTCAAGTGGAGTTTTAAGGTGGCGTGAGGATGTTTAACGGTGGTGTGGTGGTGTTTAAAGGTGTTTCAAAGTGTTTCAGGGTGTTTCAAAGTGTTTCAGGGTGTTTCAAAGGTGGAGAGAGAATTAAGCAGCCTGGCAGCAGTTAATTTTTCTTACCCATAGTTAATGCTGGTGGTTGGGTATTTATAGTATGTAATTTGGGCCCTTATGGGCTTTCGGGTCAAGTTTAATGGACCCGGGTCATGTTTAAAGACCCATGAGTTTTAAGCAGATGTGCAGGTAGCTTAGTCAGATAGTGTTTAGGTTTTTTAGTACTTTAGTCATAGTTCGAACTGCCTTAAGTTTACAGTGTTCGAAATCATCTGTCCGGTAAAAAAGTCCTGTTCGGATTAAATACTTGGAGCCTGTTCGAATTCACGGGGAGATGTACTTTGGACTGCCCTTCCGGGGAGCACTTCGAATTCGGACTCATCAGGAGCCCCTTTTTTAGGTATTTGAACAAGTGTCCTTGTTAAAGAACTGAAAAACAGTCCGACTTAGGAAGTGATCTTCCAATTCGAAGAGAGTTGAGGACAGGCCCGGACAGCCCAATCGTTACGAATTCCAAACGGTTCTTTGTCAGAGTTAGTGGGACACGTGTCACTCTCTGGTTGGTTACTTTTAGCCGTTTTTTCACCTTGAAAGTTGCACCACTTTCTCGAACAAGTTACCTCTTTAAATGCTATTGATGATGTCAGCGCCTTTTTTTTAATCATTGCCCAACTTTTCGGATTCTCCTAGGAATCAAACCCTTTTTTACATTTACTATAAATTTCATTCATCTTTCACAGCCTCACTTATCACTTTCACTCTGCCATTTTACTCAAAGTTTCATCTCTCTAAAACTTCAAGATTTACTTAGTTGTTTTATGTTCACAGCAAGAACAGCTCTAATCAAGGGTGGCTGGCTTAATCTCTCAGAATTAGAGAAAGCTCAAAGGGTTGAAAAAGAGAAAAGACTTGCAGCAGGGCTTCCAGCGTCGCCTGTCGAGAAACCAGCCCCTTCAATCGAAGAATCTGATAGAGGTTCGTCTTCTTCGAAAGGTACGAAACCCAGAAAACTCTTTCAATCAACACTTTCTCCCATAGTATATGGCTCATCAGTCCAAGAGTCAATCCCCATTGTTGAACCGGGGGTCACTATCACAAGTGTCAGGAAGAAATCCACTTTCATTGCTATGGGGTCCGACTCCGATCATTCTCCAGACAAACTAATCATGAAAAGACCAAGCAGATTGGTTAAGGGACTTTCTTCAAAAAATACCAGCGATTCAGGGTCCGGGGCAACTGTTAGGACTCTCCGGGAAAGGCCAGTCGGTCCGGGGGCTAGCAGCCCATTACCTCCCAAGGAAACTTCGACCTCAGAAACTCAAACTGAGGTGAGAACTTCAAAACATACAAAGAGCCAACAGTCCGGAGGATCAGCTGTGCCAAGCTTCATCCCTCCTCGGGCTGTTTCTGCTGAAGCTCCCCCCAACAATAATGGAGGAGAGGATGGAAGACTCCACTGAGGAGGTTAGGTTTGAGTCCGAGTCTTCCGGACAAGCTGAAACTGCTGTAGTTGTTGCCAAGAAGGGCAAAGAGGACTTGTATCTGAAGCGTCCGGACCTGCGGGAGAGCCTCGAAGGGAGAGTAGGGCCCTGCTTTCACAAGGTAGAGTTCAAGTACCTTTTATCTCTGTTAAAGACCAAGTATGCGTTTATCCATACTAAAGATTTGGGACGGTTTCGCACTAAGTGGGGGATCCCTGAAAACGTAAAAATCCGAATTCCCATCGATCCGGAGACCCCGATGGATTGTAAAAGGAACGAAATAGTCTTCTTTACGGAGCTATTCAACTGGGGACTTAGGTTCCCACTGGATCCAGAGAGAGTGCGCTATTTCCACCTAGTCAAGCTATGTCCATCACAGCTAAGCCCTAACGGATGGTACACCCTGATGTCATGCATTATGGCATCTACGTTGTCCGGAATCCCTCTTCCAATGGAAGAGTTCGCTGCTGTAGCTAGTTTGTGCAAACACCATCAGTTCGCTTTCTATCATTTTAACATGGGGAATGATCTTAAAGCTGTGGATGATCTCCTGGAGTCGGAGAGCAAGTGGAGGAGCCGGTTCTTGTTTGTGAGTGGCTCGTGGGAGAATGGCAAGAAAATCAAGGCCGGAGAGAATCCTAGCCTTATTCGAAGTAGATGGAGGAGCGATCGTAAGTTTTACTTTAAGTTCCTATTCGAATTTCTCTTTTCGTTTCGTTTATGCTAATCAGTTACCTTCTTGTTTTATCAGAGCTGCCAAAGGAGTTCGGAGACTACCTAAAAATCGGACAGGTCACCTGTGGCAAGATAAATGCATGGGCCGCAAAGAACTGGGAGAACCGGTTTCACAAAGCTTTTACCCCTGGGAATTTAGTGAGATCCCATCTGTGGAACACCACAGGTCGAAGGGATCTAACCTGGGAGGAGTTCTCCACCCCACCTGATGAAGATATAGTGCTGAGAAGGTCTCATGAATTGGATGGGACCCTCTTCCTTCCTGCCCGGCCCAAAACCCCAAGTAAAATGAAGGGCAAGAAGAAGAAAGGCAGGAAAGCAGTAGAGGATTCAGAGAAAGAGGCTCCCACAGGTTCAGTGGTGCCAGCCCAGGCTCAAGTTGATGCAAACCTTCTACAAGTGGTAGAACATGAGAGTGAGAAGCAAGGGGTGAACTCCTCAAAACCTACAAGGGCTTCTAAACGGAATCGCAAACAAGCGAGTGACAGTGCTGACAGGGAAGTCAAAAAGAAAAAGACTTCTCAAAGTGAAGAGCTCACTCTCCGGGATCCGGAGCCCACCTTCCCAACCGATCCGACATTGGCTGAAGAGATCCCAGGGAATCTTAATGAAGGGATTCCAAGGGAATTCCATACTGATGAGATTGAACGGGGAGAGATTAACATGGATGAAGTGGACGTCACCGGTCTGGGTCCTCTAGGTGACTACTTCCTTGGCCTGTCTAGAGATGAGTTCGCAGGGCCATATGTTCCCACAAGTAGCTCCAACACAGTAAACTTCAATGGTAAGACTTTCTTGGTTTCCAGTGAGAGGGATGTTATAGCCCATTCCCTCCTTAGCAACGTGCAACCAGTACTCACCCTGGAAAGGCAAGTCCGGAGTCAAGTAGAAACCATCAAAGACCTTAAGTCTGAGAAGGAGAAACTGTCCGATGACCTCAGGACTGCCACTACTAAGGTTGACTTGCTTAAGGAGTCGAACGAACAGCTAAAGAAGAATCAAGAGGAAAGCAACACAAAAGTTGTTTTTTTAGAAGAGACCGTAAAAGATCTCCGGGCTAAGCTATCCGGATTGGAGAAGGACTTGACAGCCTCAAGAGGAGAGACTGCAGCACATGAGAAGCTTGTCACCAACCTGACTACTGACAAACTTGCTTTAGAGAATGCAGTGACTCAGGCTGTTGAGGAGAAAGTTGCTTTGGTGAAGGATCAAGAGGCCATGATCAAGGCCAAAATTAACGCTTATGCCAGGGAGATGATACGGAGTGAAGAATTATTGATTGAGAAAGTGAAGTCCGATATGGTCCTCCTGTTTCACGAGAAGTTCCCGAAGAGGAGACTAGGGGACTTATGGCGTTATGTGGATGACGATGATCTCCCCTACTGGACCATGGTTGATGAAGGGTACACTGATATATCCTCGTCTGGTGACGAAGAGGAAACCGGAGAGAGTCCGGGTGAGGAAGAGGTTGACCCCAAAGGCAAGAAGGTCATTGAGGAAAAAAGCGATATCAAGAGCAAGAAAACAGATGAGGGTGAGCCATCTTCAAAGGCTCCACCTTAATTTATAATTTGTTTTGTTTATCTTTTACTTGAACCAAAGTCCTTGGAAGGCCAAGGCACCTTTTTTTGTGATGTTGTCCGTTCGGACAGATTTTTGTTCTGCACCCAAACTTGTTTAAAAAGTCCTTGGAAGGCCAAGGCAACTTTAAGTTGTTGAATGGATGTTTTGTTTTGCTCAACCATTCTCTTCTTTCATAGTCTGTTTAAATAGCTGGAGTTTAAGTAGTCTTGAGTTATTGTGTTGTGAGAGTGTTTAGTTTCTCTGGCTAGAATTTAAGTAGCCCGTAGACCTTTCAGTCCGGATAGTATGACAATCAACAGAATTTTGCAAAAACTTAGAAAATTATTTAAGAAGGCTCCAAGTTTTATTTAAAGCTCTTCGTGGCGCCGAAGAGAGGAAGTGGTATGCCCCCAAATATTTACATGGATGTTTAAACAAGTAAATATTTACATAAGTTTTATTCCAAGTACATTCGAAGGTGTTCAATATTCCAAGGGTGAGTTAAAACCCTGCCATCTTTGTCTTCTAACCAGTACGTTCCAGGCTTGATTCTTTCAACCACAGTATAGGGACCCTCCCAAGTTGGGGCCAGCTTTCCGAAGAGCTTTTCCTTGGTATGCAAGAAAACTTTCCTCAATACCTTATCTCCTGGTTGAAAGTCCCTTCTTTTAACTTTAGAAGCAAACCTGCTTCTCATCAAGCCTTGATAGTGTGCCACTCTAAGATGAGCTTTTACTCGCCTTTCTTCAATTAAATCAAGTTGATTTCTAACTGCCATTTCATTAGCCTGTCCGGAGAAGTTGTGGACTCGAAAGGAGGGGAGTGTCTTCTCTATGGGGGCTACTGCATCCATCCCATAGACCAAGGCAAAAGGTGATTCTTGTGTTGCAGCCCCAGGCGTTGTCCGGTAGGCCCACAAAACTTCTTGTAAATAACTAGGCCACTTCCCAGCAGCCCCTTCCAAATTTTTCTTTAAACCGGACAGTATTGTTCTATTAGCCACCTCAACTTGCCCATTGGCTTGTGGGTGGAAAGGTGAAGAAAAGAAATGCTGAATACCCCTTGAGGCACAGAAGCTCTCCATTTCTCTGTTGTCAAACTGTGGCCCATTGTCTGTTGTTATTCTCTGGGGGACACCAAATCTGCAACATATGTTGGATATAATGAATTTTATAACAGCCTTTGATGTTGTCCCTGCCAAGGGGGCTGCTTCTATCCACTTCGAAAAGTAGTCAATGGCTACAATTATGGTTTTATGCCCTCCGGACGCCACAGGGAGAGGCCCAACTAAGTCCAATCCCCATCGAGCAAAAGGGATGGGCTCAGAAATTGATTCCAAAGGAATGGCTGGTACATGAATTTCATTGTTGTACCTCTGGCATGGGTCACATCTTCTTACCAGCTCCTTAGCATCTTTCATTATTGATGGCCAATAATATCCGGAGAGGAGCACTCTTCTTGTTAATGCTCTAAATCCACAATGGGCTGACCCCTCACCATCATGCAATTCGGAGAGAACCATTTGTGACTCATGATCCCCTAAACAGCGTAGGAGAGGTTTGCTATAGGATTTCTTGTATAAGACTTCTCTAATCATAATGAAACCACGTGCCCTGTGCTTTAACGTTCTGGCTTGTGGTTTATCCAAAGGCACGATGCCATCAGACAGATATTGCATAAGAGGAGACCTCCAGTCTTGAGGCCGGTTTACTTGTATTTCAAAGACTTCCTCTTTTTCACCTTCATCAAGTTGAATAGAATGGCTTTCAAGCACATGGATCCATGGATAGGACTCCGTATATGCTATTGTTGCCAATGAGTCTGCTAACTCATTCTCTGCCCGGGGAATATGCTCATAGACAACGGCTTTAAACTTCATGGCCTCATTTTTCAAGAGTAGTAAATACTTGATCAATTGTTCCTTTCTAGCTTCTGATAGGCCCAAGGCATGGTGGACAAGCAATTGGGAGTCCCTTAGCAGCTTGACCCTTTTTGCTCCACAGATGTAAGCCAATTTCAACCCAGCTATAGCTGCTTCATATTCGGACTCATTATTGGATGCCCTGAAAGCAAAACAAATAGCTTGGAACATGTTGTCCCCATAGGGGGAAGTGAGACATATTCCTGCCCCAGACCCTATGGCACTAAATCCCCCGTCCGTTCGGACAATCCACACTTTTTTGTCTTTCGAATCAGTAGGTCGTTCTGAGTCCCTATCAGTATGGAATTCGACCAGAAAGTCAGCCACAGCCTGAGCTTTTACTGCTGTTCGAGGAGCAAAGTCTATGTCGAAATCCCCCAACTCTACTGACCACTTTGTCATTCTGCTTGAAATGTCCGCTTTTTGAAGGACATTCATTAAAGGGAAAGACGTCCGGACAATGATAGGATGAGCCTGAAAATAAGGCCTCATCTTTCTTGCAGCTATCACCAAGGCCAATGCTAGTTTTTCAAGTTTCAAGTAACGCCTCTCAGCATCAATCAAGCTTTTGCTGATGTAGTACACTGGGTGAGGATACCCATCAACCTTCCTTACTAACACAGTACTGATGGCACAACTTGAAACAGCCAGATATACGAAGAGATTCTCCCCATCAATTGGTTTGAACAAAGTTTTGGGAGAGGACAGATGCTTCTTAATTTCATTGAATGCCTCATCACACTGTGGTGTCCACTCAAACCCCTTTACACCCTTCAAGGTTTGAAAAAATGGAGCACATCTGTCCGAAGACCTGGAGATGAATCTGTTCAAGGCTGCTAACCTCCCCGTTAACCGCTGTACTTCTTTAATGTTTCGTGGAGGCTCCATTTGGAACAAAACATTGAGTTGGTCCGGGTCGGGCTGTATTCCATGCTCACTTATAATATACCCTAAGAACTTCCCGGACTGCACTCCGAACACACATTTTTCAGGATTTAACTTTAAATTCACCTTGGCCAGGTTGGCAAAAGTCTTTTGGAGGTCGGATAAGTGCAGCTGCTCATCCACACTTTTCACCATCATATCGTCAATCTAAACCTCCATATTTCTTCCAATTTGATCAGCAAATGCCTTATTGACTAACCTTTGATAAGTAGCCCCAGCATTTTTCAAGCCAAAGGGCATCACCTTATAGCAGTGCAGACCTCTATCAGTAACAAAAGTGGTATGCTCTTGATCTTTTGGATCCACCTGGATCTGATTGTACCCGGAGAAAGCATCCATGAAGGAGAGTAGCTTGTTCCCAGAAGTAGAGTCTACTAACTGATCTATCCGGGGAACCGGATACAAGTCTTTTGGGCAAGCTCGATTGAGATCTGTGAAGTCAATGCACATTCACCATTTACCGTTTTTCTTTTTTACCAAGACTGGATTGGCAGTCCACAAAGGGTACTGAGATTCTTTAATGTGCCCCATCTTTGTGAGTCTGTCAACCTCTTGTACAATGACATCAGCCTTTTCTTTTGAGAAAGCTCTCCTCTTTTGCACCACTGGTGCCACGTCTCTCCGGACAGACAGGTGATGGGAAATCACCTCTGATGGAACTCCAGTAACATCAGCGTTGCACCAAGCAAAAACATGTTGATGGTCTTTTAAGAATTTCAACATACCTTCTTTCAACATTGGTGGCATTTTGGACCCTATCTTGACAATTTTTCCTTCTTCCAAGCAGTGTGTTTCAACCTCCTCAACTGGGATCAACACTCCGGGGGTCTCTCTGGGGTCATCAATTTCACCCTCACCCCCAGAAAGGCCCTCAAACTGCTATTGGTCATTTATACGGACTGCCCCCAGCGTTCGTGGAGCCAAGGCAGTGGCATAGCATTCTCTTGCAACTTTTTGACTGCTCCGGACAACCCCAACCTGCCCCTGAACAGCATATTTTAGACACTGATGGACTGTCGAAGCCACTGCATGCATCCTAGAGAGCCAAGATCTCCCTAGAATAGCATTGTAGCAAGTGGGACAATCCACCACAATGAAAAGTATTCTGACTGTTTTCTTGAAAGGGCCTCTGCCCAACAATACTTCTTCTTCGAACTCACCGATTACATCAGCTGAGCTGCCCGTGAAGCCTACGATCGATCTGTCTGACTTTTGAATCACAGCTGGATTTTTCATTTTCTTGTAAGTATCTATGAAGAGGATATTGGCAGAGCTCCCAGTATCTACCAGGATTCGCCTTATCTCATTGCCCCCTATCGATGCTCCTATAACAACAGCATCTTCATGAGGGCCAGCAATGTCTCTCAAATCATCCTCATCGAAAACTATGAATGGGAATGAGTTTGGAGATTGATAGGATGTCATGCCTCCTTCTAGCTGGGAGGCCAAATTATGAACATGTCTTTTTCTTGAAGAGGTGGTAAGAGCTGTCATAGTGTCCCCTCCGAAGATTGTCAGTGACTCGAAGAATTTAATGAGCCCGGAGACCGACCTAGAACGCTCCTCTATAGAACCCACTCTGTTTCTGGTTGGATCAGGATCCAAATACTCGGACTCCACGTCAAACCTTTCCACTATTACCATACCCCCCTCCGGGGCAGCGTTGCTTGGACCAGCCCTATGAGTGTTGTCAGGCCTGTTGCCTCCTCTTCTTTTAACGTATGCACCCAACTTTCCTCTTTCAATCAGGTTCTGTACCTCTTGCTTCAGCGCTATGCAATCATCGGTGGTATGGCCAACATCATTATGGTATTGGCAGAAGGAATTATTTCGATGTTCTCTGGGAGACTGCAAAGTTGCCGGTCTCCGATAGTGTACTTCATCTTTTTTTTTCTCGAAAATGGTTGCCACACTTTCTTTGAGCTCTGCAAACCACTCCGGTTGGACCCACGACCCTCTTTTGTTTCTAGACTGTTGACTTTGTGCAGGAGCAGCTGGTTGAGACTGAGCCTTTCCCCTTCCATGCCCCTGTCCGGTTTCTCTTGCTTTGTTCCCGGACTGATTTTGATTTGGTGTTGGTGCCACCGGGGTGGATCTCACTTGTCTGTGCACCCTGGTCTTTTTCGTTTCATCAACATTTATTTGCTTGCCAACTTGGTTCAGCAATCCTCCCCAGGTCATGGCTTTCTTCCTGGTTACTGAATCAGCCAGGTTGCCTGGGTTCAAACCTTGTCTTAGGGATGCTATTGCCACTTGTTCAAAGCAATCAGTCAGCCCGTTTTTGTGTTCACAAAACGACTTATGTACTCCTTTAACGATTCATTTGGTTCCTGGGCACAATGGATTATGGTATCTCCATTACCCTTTAGCTCCTTACTCCCCACAAATTGCCTTCGAAAGGCCACCCAAAAAGTATCAAAGTCTCTGATACAACCCTGAGGAAGGCTGTTGTACCACTTCAGAGCACTCCCCGTGAAGGATTGGGAGAATGCCCTCCAGAGTAGTTTATCATCATCATCGAAATTCATCATGAAGTTCTTGAATTGCTCCAGATGATTGTCCGGATCAGTACTGCCATCGTACTTCTCCATCTTGGTGCTATCAAACCTCTTGGGGAGGTTTCCGGACAGTATTTTAGAAGACAAAGGCGATTGCCTCCAATTCCTCCCACGACTGAACGCAGTATCCTCATTAGGTGTTGCAAAGATACCTGGCTCATCATGGAAGGCAAAAGGATCCACCAGCATCCGGTCTACATGCCTTCGGTTGTGAGATGATCCTTTCCCAATGTGCCTTTTCATTCTTCCATGATGATCTCTTTTTCTGGAATACTTTTTAACTTGCTTCTGTTTTTTCCTGGTTCGCCCCTCATCACTACTGGAGGACAAGGATTTTTCATTTCCCTCACTGTCCGAAGAGCTGTCCGAAGATTCTGAACTTGAGTCAGAACTCTCCACAGGCTTGGACCGGTGAGACTTTTTAGAACTGGCATGTGTCTTTTTAGTGCTCACATGAGTTTTCGAAGCCTCATGCTCTCGAGGGTTATCAGAGCGATGAGCAACTGACGCTTTGGATTTATCCTTCATGCCCATCTTGGCCTTTTCAGCCCTCAGAGCTTCTATTTCAACCCTCAACCTGTCACGCTCTTGGAAAGTATATTCATCGTTCTCTTCCACCACTTCGAGCAAAGCTGGTGGAAGCTCTGGATTATCCGGATTCATTCGGACAGAATTTCTTTACTTGGTTTTGAATGCTTGATTCAGGCACCGTCGCCTCCCACTGTGGTCGCCAATTTGGTGTGGATAAAAGGTGCCTGAGGGTAGGCTGGTAATTTCAAGTGGAGTTTTAAGGTGGCGTGAGGATGTTTAACGGTGGTGTGGTGGTCTTTAAAGGTGTTTCAAAGTGTTTCATGGTGTTTCAAAGTGTTTCAGGGTGTTTTAAAGGTGGAGAGAGAATTAAGCAGCATGGCAGCAGTTAATTTTTCTTACCCATAGTTAATGCTGGTGGTTGGGTATTTATAGTATGTAATTTGGGCCCTTATGGGCTTTCGGGTCAAGTTTAATGGACCCGGGTCATGTTTAAAGACCCATGAGTTTTAAGCAGATGTGCAGGTAGCTTAGTCAGATAGTGTTTAGGTTTTTTAGTACTTTAGTCATAGTTCGAAGTGCCTTAAGTTTACAGTGTTCGAAATCATCTGTCCGGTAAAAAATTCATGTTCGGATTAAATACTTGGAGCCTGTCCGAATTCACGGGGAGATGTACTTTGGACTGCCCTTCCGGGGAGCACTTCGAATTCGGACTCATCAGCATTGGTTCGTAGTGATGCTGAGTTGTGGCACCGTAGGTGTGGAAATCCTTCAGCTAAGATAGTCCAGTCTTTACCTTTTATTTCTAGCACTGGTAATAGGAGTGTAGCTAACCCATGTGATGTTTATTTTTGCGCTAAATCGACTCGCAAGTGTTTTTCTGTCAGCGATTCTAAAACGAGTGCTTGTTTTGAATTAATTCATTGTGATTTATGGGGTCCTTATCATACTTCTTCCTCCTGTGATGCGCGATATTTTCTCACTATTTTTTCTCATTACTCTCGTCTTGTATGAATTTCTTTGCTCAAAAAACATAATTAACTTGAATGTTTTTTCATTTTCTCGCAATGGGTAAGAAACAATTAAATTTGGGGTTAAGAAAGTGCGCAGTGACAATGGCACTGAATTTTTCCCCATACGCCGTGTTTTTTATGAGTTGGGTATCGATTTTCAATCTTCATGTGAGGGTACACCGCAGCAGAATGGTAGGGTCGAACGAAAACATTGACATATTTTGAATGTTGCTCGTGCTCTCTGGTTTTAGGGTAACTAACCTATTAAATTTTGGGGGAGTGTATTGTGATTTCCAGGTATTTGACTAATAAAACTCGTTCTCAAGTTTTGGGTTCCAATACTCCATTTGAGATGCATTTTGGTCTGGCTCCTATTTTCTCTGAGCTTCGTGTGTTCAGGTCTCTGTGTTATGTACATGATCAGAGGTCTAAGGGTGACAAGTTTTCTAGTTGTAGTCGTCAGTGTATTTTGCTTCCCATGATGTGAATTTTTTTGAACATTTATTTTTATTTGCATCTGTTACTATGCTCTTTGAGTTGGCTTGTCCTGAGACTGGAGTAACTACACCTCATACTACTGCTCTGAAGTTTTAGGAGGAAGTAGTGAAGGCCTCGCCAATTGAAGATGGGGAGTCCAGCATGGCGGTTCTCTTGTGGTAGCGCCATTTGTGGAGGTTGCCGAGGTTGGTGATGTCCAAGCTCCGTCGCCGGTTGGTGGCAGCAGTGTCTCGGATCCGCCAGTAGTTTCAGATGTTATTTCAGACAGTCTAGGCATTTCTTCAGATCGTGAAGGAGGAAAACGCACTAAAATTCTTTCTACTCGTTTGAAGGATTTTGTGATGACATGATCACTGTATGCCTTATCCTCTCAGTCATTATATAGATACTTTTTGTTTCTCATTGGCACATCACTATTTTCTTGCTTCTGTTACCTCTAGGGATGAGCCTAAGTTATTCCAAGAGGCTATGCAACACCCTGGTTGGAGAGAGGCAATGCAAAGGAAATTCAGGCACTCGAGGATAATCATACTTGGACCTTGGTGCATCTACCTCTAGGGAAGAAATCTTTGGGGAGTCAGTGGATTCATAAATTAAATATCATGTTGATGGGAGAGTAGAGCGCCTCAAAGCTCGTTTGGTCATGTTTGAAAATCACCAAGTGGAAGGGGTTGATTATACAGAGACTTTTTCCCTTGTTGCCAAGATTATTATTGTACGTCTTTTCTTGATGGTTGCAGCCACTCAAAATTGGGAGTTACATCTGATGGCTGTACATAATGCCTTTTTGCATTGTGATCTGATAAGGAAGTCTACATGAAAATTCCTCCAAGTTTTGAAAGATGGTGCGAATGACAAGTCTATCGCCATTGCAAATCGTTGTATGGCCTGAAGCACGCACTTCAGTGTTGGTTTTCCAAGTTAGTGGTTGCACTGAAGAGGTACGGGTTTGTTCAGTCTTATTTAGATTATTATTCATTCTCTTATTCCACGAGTTGTTATCGAATGCATGTTTTGGTCTACGCTGATGATCTTATTCTATCTGGGAATGACCGTGATGCATTGGTGGAGTTTAAGAAATACTTGAGCACTTGCTTTCATATGAATGACTTAGGTCATGTCAAATATTTTCTTGGATTTGAAGTAGCACAGATTCCCGCAGGTATCTTTCTTTGTAAACGTAAATATACTCTCAACATTATTTTAGAGGCACATTTACTTGGCAGCAAGCCTACACCATTTTCCATGGAGCAAAACCACCAGCTCGGCAAGAGCAAGTAGGCATTATTCATTGACGGGTTCCTTTACCGCAAGTTGATGGACATACAGATTCATCTGGCGTTTACACAGCCATATATATGTTTTTATGTACATAATTTATCTCATTTTCTGCAGAAACCACGGGAGAATCATTGGCATGCTGTATTACGAGTTGTTCGTTATCGGAAAGGGAGATCGAGTCAGAGAATTCTTCTACCGTGTAGTTGTAATCTCACTTTGATAGGCTTGTGTGATTCCGATTCGGCTGGATGTCCTAAGATTTGGTACAGTGTGAGTGGTTGGGTGGTGTTCTGGGGTGATTCCCCTGTTTCATGGAAGACTAAGAAACAATGTGTTGTTGCATCGTCTACCGCTGAAGCATAATACCGGTCTATTATAAGACTGACTTGTGAGTTGAAGTGGTTGCACGGTTTGCTTAAGGATTTTGGGGTCTCACACTGAGTGGCTATGCAAGTTTTCTATGATAGTCAATCAGCTTTACATCTTGCCCACAATCCTGTGTTCCATGAGCATTCAAAGCATATTGAAGGAGATTGTCATTTTCTACGGGATGCGATACTTGATGGGGTTATTTGCACATCTCACGTGCCAACTCAGTCTGAGCGTGCAGATATATTTTCCAAAGCACTAGGCAAACAACAGTTCGAGTTTTTGCTTGGCAAGTTAGGCATTTATAATTTTCATGCTCTAACTTGACGAGGGGTGTTAGAGTGTGAGGATTAGAATAAAATGTATATGGGCTATGGTTTACTTTAACTACACTATATATATACACTCTAATTGTGATATGTCGAGAGAGGTGATTTGCTTTATGTGTTGAAAGGTGGAAGATGTGAGAGACACATTCACTGAATGTTTCAAATGCTTTTTTTGTTCTTCTAAATTATTCACTTATATTTTCCTACTCAACATATTCGGATCCTATCGTCATTTGTTTCTTATACAACACATTCACAATTCTCTCAGCAAAAACCAAACCCTCAACAGAATTTACTTTTCGATTTTAATTTTATACATATAATTTATAATATTTCATTTGATCCATGCAATTTTTTTTAATTAATATATTATTATTATTATTATTATTATTATTATTAGTATTGACACAGATATTGAAGCGATTTTCTATATGAGACTTGGAAGTATATATACGAATTATATAGAATTGTTTTTTGGGATAAATAATTGATAAAGTTATTCATATTTATTTACGTAATTCTTTTAGTTATATATGTAGTACTAGTCATACAATATGTAAGTTACCATACCACGTCGCGAGTAGTTTATAAACACATACACGAGTATTTAACCAAAATATAACTCTGAGACAAATAAATAAATAATAATATTTAGTTGAGAACTTATCGTTCGGTCGAGACAAAGAACCAATATATGGTTATTAATCTTTCGAAAAACAATAAAACCAAGAACAAACATAAAAAATTAAAGGAAACCAATTACACAAAGCTTACGTGGTTTGATAGTAAAACAAATCTACGTTAAGAGTAACCTACACTTTTATAAAATAAATAGATTATAAAAAGATTTTTCAACATAAAAGATTCGATCATTTTTTATAGCAGAAGTGACGTGTTACACATAGCGATTGTTTATTTTCCATAAATATATTTTTCTCTTATGAAATATATTACTCGTTTAATCGCATCACATAGTGCATATTAATATATTCTTTTATTAATAGATTGAAGGAAAGAATATTATTCTTCATCGTACTCCAAATTAAAAGGCATTAATCAACGACTGAAATAACTCCTATTACCTTAATATAATAAACTCCATTAATAACAAATCATAATTAATATGAAAACTTAATTTATATAAAGAATCTAATTGATATAGAATGACTAAAATAAAAGACCCAATGAATATAGTATACCTAACAAATAGAAGATTCTCCTTTAGTATAAACTGTGGTGTTACATTCTAGCGTGCTTTCGATCAGAGTGCTTCATATCAGCACATCTCAAACCAACATACTTCGGCTTACCACATATTTCCTTCGATACAATGGTCACTAGTTTGGACAGTTTGTTTGAGCCCTTGACATCTCTGTTACTAAGTCACGACTCAAACTTCACGCATAAAGTTTGAACACTTCTTACTTTTACATATTACAATAGATCTAACTATGCTCATATATTCATTCCACATTACCTTTGTTGGTGAGTTACTTGTAGCCGACACATAACAATTCTCAATTTAGGCTTATACTAAATCCATAATCCAGTGCTTCCAATGTTCTACTCTTAGATCAACTCACGTGCATCTCAGACTTTCACCACTCTCAAACAGTTTGTGAGCTTTGAAATTGGTAATTCTTTGGTTAGAGCATCCGAAGGATTTTTCTCACTAGTCATCTTAGACACCTTCACTTGTTCTTTCTGCATCATGCCTCGGATGAAGCGCAGCTTAAGGTATACATGTTTAGTAGCTCATGGAATATTGGATTACTCATCAAATTAAAAGAACTAATACTATCAGAGAACAAAACCACATCTTGCTCCAAACCAATGATTTCACTGAGCAATTTCTTCATCCAAATAACTTCCTTCATGGATTTTATAACAGTCATATAATCATATTTTCGTAGACGACAACACAACAACCTTCTGCATACAAGACTTCCAGCTAACCATTAATCCGATCACAATATACAGATTACCCTACAATTACTTCTTTATATCGAGTAAATTTTTATAATTAGAGTCCACATACCATCTTAAAATTATATCACTCGTATCATTTTGATTGTAACACAACCCTACGGAAAGCGAGACCTTGAAGTATCTCATGATCCACTTGACTTCATGCCAAAGCAGCTTTCCCATGTCAAAACACTTACGACGTAGGCAAGATCAGGTCTCGTGTAAATCATAGCATACATAATGCTACAATAACATTATGATAAGATATCTTCAACATATACTTCTTATTTGATTCTTTGGTAGGTTCTTGAGTGACACTGAGTTTGAAATAGGAACTAGTGGGAGTCTCAACCTCTTGTTCTTCGAACATAGAGAACTTTCTTACGAATTTTTATATTTATATACTTATCGAGATGCGAATAAATATTTATTTGGCCTGTTTGTTTTGATCTCAACACCAAGTATCATCTTACACTCTCTCGTTTCCTTCATCTCAAACTCTCATTCCAATTGAGTCTTTACCTCTTCAATCTCCGTATTTTCTCTTCAGACTATTAATATGTCATCAACCTATAACAACAATATGACTTGTCTCTTAATGTGTGTCTCCTAATTGCAATAGATACAATTGTTGAAGCAGTTACATATATTTAATGGATCTCATAAAATAATAAAATCTTTTATTTCATTGTATCGACGAAATTAATGGATCTCTTTCATAAACACACAAAACCATTCTTCCCTTCTTCAAACCTTTATAGTTGACACATATAATTTATCTCTTCATTATCATCATGTATGAAGGTAGTAATAACATTCATTTCGTCTAATTTAAGATCAAATCTAGCAGCAACTGAAAGCGGAACCTTGCTGTCGGTTTATTTTACAGTAGGTGAGAATATTTCATTGAAATCAATATCCTTCTTTTTCATAAAGCCCTTAGTCATGAGCCTAGGCTTGTATCTGGATAAATTAACACCAAGAATACTTGGCTTACTATTAAATATCCATTTACTCCCAACCAACTTATAACCTTTCGCCTACTTCACAAGAATCCAAATGTTCATCTTCTTGAGAGATCACAGGTTTTCTTTCATAGTTATGGCAACTTCTCTTTATCACTGCTCTTGATTGCCTTGTGATATATTTTGAGTTCAAGAATATATCCCTGTATTTTAATCGATTAAGAATAATTTATACATCTAAAAAATTATACGTATACGGTTTTTTACTTGGTCTCCGTGATCTATCCCTTACCTATTGATAACTGTCAAGTTCATGTTTCTCTCTTTTTTTTATCATCTGAAGTCCCTGGAAAACTACACCCTATGTCTGCTTTAAACTCATGAAATGGTTAAACCTCATCTATACAATCTGAAGCAGAACCAAGTCCAAAATCTTCTTCAACATAAACGTCGCTAGCTTCATTATATATATCAGATCCATCATCAAGATCACATATGTTCCCTACATTACTAAGTTGAGTCTCCGTCATATTCTTCAATGTCATGTCCTTTTTATTGAAAAACACATCTCTATTTATCAAATCGTTATTACGTCCAGGTTTAAGGGACCACAATCTATACCTTTTATTCACTCTAGGTAGCTGAGGAACAAAAGAATTAGTGTTCTTAGCCTAAGATTATCCTACTTCAAATGGGTATAGGCAGGACATCCAAGCAATCTAAAAATTTGTAACTTAAGTTTGTTTCTAGTTCATGCATCTCGAGGAGAAATGAACTTAACCTTTGACCCATTCCAACTGTATAAAGCATGCATCTAACTCGTTTCATTAAGGTTCGATTCATTCTCCTACCAAACCTATTTTGTTCAGGAGTCCCACATACAATTTAGTTTCTAGAAATGCCAAGATTTGCATAATAGCTACTGGACTTCTTGTTCATATATTCCAAGCCCTTATTAGTCTTAAGCTTCTTCAACACCTTTCCGGTTTGATTCTCTACCAATGTATTCTAGTTTAAAAAAAAGCAAACTCTACATCTTTGATCCTTAAAAGTATAACCTGTACTTTCCTAGAATAATCATTAATCAACGACATAAAGTATCTTTCCCCATCTATTGTAGATTCTTTTGTTGGACCCCAAAGATCTTAATAAACATAATCAAGTAATCCATTAGATGTCTTGTTGCTGGCAGAAACTCACCCTATTGCTCTTAGCTAATACATAATTTTCACAAACTTTCCAGTTTTGAACAGTTGTACCATCTAACAACTCATGTTTACTTAGTTTACTAAGTCCCTTCTCACTTAAATGCCTCAGCCAGTAATTCCACAACCTAGTATAATTCTTCACCACATTAGAACACCCTACAACTACAAAGCCCTTGAGAACTAACACTCCATTTGTACCATTGATTTTTGGTGAGGAAAAAATATCTAAACTCATAACACTTGAATGGACTCGATAAACAAAAACCAGTAGTAAAAAGAGAGAAAGAACTTTGAATAAATGTGTGAAGAACACTTATATTATTTATGTGATATAAATCTCAAATAGTATATATTTGTGTTCCTACTATTTGCTGTAACTTTTACCCACCTTACAAATGTAACATTAACTTCTTATATTGTGGTGTTGATTTAGACAAGTCATATGTTGTTGCCTCCTCGTTGGTGCAACATTTTGTGTCCCTCAACGTGATATATCATATAAAAGAATGTCTATGGGGGATACCTTATCGTAAAATTTTAGACTGAACTTATGTCCATTATGAGAGATGGTTTCCAAATACTTTGATGATTATTGGAAGAGGGAAGACTGAAAGAGGCTAAGTGCTAGCAAACAACTAGTCGCTTAAGGCCAAAGGGCCAAGTTGGGTACTTTGGCCTTAATCGACTAGCAGGTCATTTAAGGTTGTGCAACCAATATTCACGAACTTGCCTCGCACGAGGCCGAGATTCATGAATTTGGGCTTGGGTTTCAAGCCAAATATCTTCTAGTTGTATGGCATTGCACGGTCGGGTATTTTGGTTTTCTATTTGGCTAGTTTACTTTAATTATATTTGTGTTTTATTCGTAAATCCCTCCATACTACAACTTGATGTCGAGCTAATAGAGTGATTCTAATCGTGATCACATATTTTCTCCGAGATTATACTTCAAAATGACTTATTGCTTCCCATTTTTCTTTTTCTTTTCTATTTTTATTTTAATTTTTTTGTCATATTTCATTTTGATAAAGGCATCTCAGTTCCTTAAATACTTCATGATTTCACTATTTCATCTTCACTTCCATACAGACCACCACTCACTAGGTACTTATTTTCTCTCTCTAAAAATTATCATTCCTCTATAAAGTGTCGGGTTTTCTATTCCTCAGAGTCAAGCTTTCATTCCCTATGGCAAACCTTATGGCCCAAATCATGGGAAAAGGTTTGGACTCTTCCCAATATGTTGGATAAGAGAAACCTACTGAGATTGTTGCTCCCAATCCCTTGGTATCACCATCATCCAAGTCCTAAGATCTAAGTGTACTTGGTACGATGACATTCCCGATGTGTCCGAGTGTCAGCAAGGACTTTATTTTGAGAGGCTCCCATTAATTGACCATGATTTTTCCAATCATGTGGGTTTCATTCCCAAGACACGATCATTAAACCTTTGGATGATATCTCTTGCCAAATTAAGAAGAAAGGAAAGCTCTAACAAAGCAAGATAATGGAGAAGCATATGTGTATGATGAAAAAGTCATAGGGCCTTGAATATCTTCAGATGGGTGAATAAAGGGGAGAAATTGGTCGTGGCCGCCATTGAGGAATACTTTGCTACCTATTAAGATGTTATGGAAGTTAAAATGAGACCAGTGTCGATGATGTTCCTTGCTTTGTTGGTACCGTGTTTACGTGGCTTTAAGAGTCAACAATTTTTATGAAGAATTCCAAGAAAACCTTTCGTGCAAGGGTCAAAAGAATTAAAGATAAGCCAATCAATTGAAAGGTTACTCATATGGCTAGTGTCGAGAGAGTAAACCATGTTGAAATTTGATAGAGACTTGCATCGATGAGGTAAAATAACAGCATCTTAACGATATTTGACTTACTCAGATGAACCAATATAATATGATTCTTCTTTATGTAGACCTTCTCTGCCAACTAGGTGAGGCCAATTCTATCCAATCGATGTATAAATTTTATCTCGATCTGGATATTGCGTCCCACTTTGGCGAGCTTCTGAATTACGATATATTATCTGCTCCCAATGTATCAGTTGTCTTACCGTCTTAGACTTCCAAGTTATCTAATGATAGCGTTGGAACTGATTTAAAAACCGTGGTTTCTTATCCTAATGCCTCATATAGTCTCTTATGGGTCCTTTAGCCAACTTTCATACGTATGAATTGCTAGGATCTTCGAGTGGTTCGACTTGTCCTAACATTCGATTTGTGTGTGAATGATGAGAATGCACATGTCAAGAAGTAAGTGTTAAGATTAAAGCCTAAGCTTTTCAGGCATACAAGGCTCAGGTTGACTCTAGTTCTTCTCATTTTTTCATTTTAAAGACGTCTTCTCAAGGTAAAGGCAAGGCACGCAAGTAGGTGAAACCCTTGATTGAGGCTAGTACAGACGCAAGTATTTCATGAGACGCTTAATCGTGGCTTTGTTGTTGATGTTTGTCATTTGTCTTTATTTTTTATAAACTTGTTCCTTAGTGTAATTCGGTTCTTTGCGATTGTATAAGCATAGGTGCTTTACATTCCATGGCTTGTGAGCTTTTCTTCTTTCCATGTATTTCAACCAATATAACCCCGGTTGGTTTCATTCGAACACCATATAAGATCATTCCCAAGTGGGTGCCAACTTTCATGTCCGTTGAACTTGTGTATGTTAGAAGATAAGCCTAAGTAAGAGCTCCCCAACCTTGATCGGTCGGTAAGCTTTGTATTATAATATCGCTCGACTTTCTTCTTCATGGGGAATTCCCTCATGTGTACCTCGTCGCAACGCTCCTCCAATAGGTCTAGATCTTTCTATTGATTCTATTAAGTGCGGATGCTCCAGTCTACTGTCATCAAGATCCAAGTCAATATCATAGAGTATATGTTCTTTAATTGAATCATTAATCTTCATACCAAGAACCTTATGCACATTTTTCCTCACATTGTGGGGGAGGTGACGAATCCAAAATAGATATTATAACTAGATATATATATAAGTAAACGTGTGAGCATGGACGAAAAAATATCAAACGAATATAAAATAACATTAAACATGAGCATAAAACATATAAATAACTTAAAGTACTCAAAGTAACACAAAACAAATACCATAACTTAAAGTGATGAAAGAACATAGACAACATTAACCATGACCATAACGCAGCTTAGTTTTTAGTTAAAGTCATATTTTTCATTGAAAGTGCACCTCGTCAATGCTTCTTCTTTTTCAACGATTTGTTCCTCCGCATAACGCAACATATTTTTTGTCAGAACATCTGTTACTATCAAATTGTAATAGTTAAACGCCTTGTTTGGAATTGTGTATGGGAAGTTAAACACGTGAAATATTGGTTTACTTTTCAGATAATTATACCTGATTGTGTGGGGAAAACATGAAATTTACTCACTACATTGTGTAGTACATGACACGTGAAACTTCATTAATAAACGCATCGATATTATCATCTAACCTCGTTCTCCTTACATACTTGTTGGCTTGCAGAAGATATAATCTTCATTGACAGTTTATCTCATATCAAACACAAATATGAGGTTCGTTATATACTATATTTTACTAGATTGAGTTCTGTGTTCAACTTTATGTTATTGAGGACCTTTATATAGAGAAATTAATTGGCGCGTAACAATTATGCGAGACTTTGGCGATTAATATTTATGCGGGATTTATTATTGGTGTGTAACATTGAGACGAGATTTTTTAGTTTACAATGTATCGTTCAGTTTATTTTCTAGTGTAATTTCATCTATTGTTTTAAAGTTTATGATTTCTAACATCGAGACGGGGTTTGTAGAATCTTTTTGCATGTTCCCACTATGTAATCCGCCAAATCTTAGTAAAAACATGAATTTCCTTAACAATGTTTATGTTCTTTCTTGGACATTTGTGTTCGTTAAACTTATAGAGGCTAGGATAGCGGAATGTTAATGTAATCCAATGCAGGCGACAACAGATGGCGCCTAAGCTATTGTCAGAGCTAGTTCTTGGAGGCAATACCTATTTTTTTCTTCAATTGTTTCTTACTTTTATTGCAAATATTGTACATAATAAATACGAGTCAAAATGCATGTTTTATGCCTCCCACGGTTCATAAATGTTCGTTCCAGATATATAAATAAAGTTTTATGTAAAAAACGTAAAAAATTCGTGATTGAAAAAAAAGTAATTCTTCTGTGGAAATTTCAAAAAAACGTTGTACAATTTCTAAATGACAAAACATTATAGGTATTTGTTAAGCCTACTATTAATTGTCCGCATTCTCTGGATTGTGTACCGGATGGTACCGGTGTGGGATGTTGTAGTCGCAAACAATTGTTGACTCTTTCAAACAATGATATCAACCAAAGTCTAGAATTGTCTCTAGTAGTGCGTTCACAAAGGATATATCGTTCTTAGAATTAAATTAAAAGAATAAACATAAATATATGAAATAATTATTTAATTTAAATAAATGAAAAAATATTGAAAAAATATTTATATACATGAACAAAATGATTTTCCTTAACGAAAATGACTCCGAGCTCTTTTAGAGGACCGTCCACTAGGGGTGTATCTTTAACCGATAAATATATTTTACAACCATCGGGTACTAGCCAACATAAAACATAATTGAAAATGGTGGTGATTAGTTTGTCGCACCTTGGTATGGCATACAATTCTCTAACGCTACATTCTCTTTATAATATTTCAACTGTCGTAGTTCTTTTTTTACCTTTAAATCCTTTAGATAATATATAAAACTTAATTAAAATTCCTATGAGTTTATAGTTTTTTTACAAATGATTTTCTAACGAGTTCTCATGTATTTTCATCGTCGATCAAACTATGGGTGGTGGCTCTATACCCGCAATTTTCGTGAGGCCTAACGTTGATAATTTTATTTATGAACGTATAAATTATGGAATTCCGATGCAAACCTCGTGTTCGGTATGTTAGGTATAATTGTGCCAATATTAGGCAACCTCGTTGGAGTGGCTTTAATGATAATTGATGGTTTTTCTTTAACGATATTCGTCACAAGCAGAGTTATTTTAACATTAGATGCAACTTATGCTTGTTTCGATGTAAATGATTTTATACAAGAATTAGTATAGAATTATCCGACGACTGTTTTAATGGTGCTACTAAAAGTACCGATCAGTGTACCAAAACTAGAGACCGGTGTTTGCATCTTTGGAGTTTATGTACTATCTGTATGCAATTCTAACCACTCTTCTTCAGCGTATTCGTGCAAAAAAATATCATTTTTTGTAGAATAATCAAGACGGTTTTGTTGCCCTTATTGGTAACCGCGACTACGACCACAACCACGGGCGCAGTCGGGAGAACAACCACAATTTTTTTGAAAATATTTTTTAGAGGTTTACAAAGAAGAGAAGTAGATGGATCCAAAATTCGTGCAAATTTTTTAAGCTAATGATTTTGTTCATAAACATTAAACTCTCCAAGTTTTGCATTTAAATTTGCAAAGTTAATTTTAACATATCAATCTCCGGTTAGTTTAACTCGAGGGACCATATCTAGTATTTTCCAATGCACTTCTATTATCCAATGCACTTCTGATATATGCTAGTTTGTAGGGACATGCTATCCGTGTGTTGTATGAATGATAAAATCGCATGTTGATCTTTCACCTCCAGCCTTCTCGACCTTTTCAAGACAAATATCGTATAAAATTGTCAAAGTGATCGGTGATACGTGCCCCTATAATTTGCAAAGTTTAAAATCTTAGAATTTATGAATAAAATGATACTTAACTCTGTTGATTATTTTATGATTGAATGTTGCATCCAAAAAAACCATGACCCTTCTCCCAAAATCCTGCAAAATTCAATTGGCGTTCCCCAAAATAATTTTTCAGCGTGCGAGCTTTCAGCCTTATTAGACATGTGATTTTCAAAATATATGATTTGATTAGTGCATACATGAATGAATCTCTCTTTATATAGTTTTTAATCCATGAGTATATGACACACTCGACGACCTTTTCATGGTCTCTAAACATCCTCTGTAATTTATTCTACCTCTCATTCATTCGGTAAATGTTGGTTGATGCAACGAGGTAATTCCAAGTGGCAAAAAATGTGTTAAATCTGTTGCAATCTATAATTTTTTTTATTTATGTTCCCCCTTAAATTTTTGTTGATATGTCATTCGCATAACATGTGACTCGCCCTCGGAAATAGTTTGTTTATTTTATTCATCAAGGAAAGTTTATGATCCGTGGTTATAACACAAGAAAACTCACAATAACTCTCTTCTATAACTATTTTCAAACATCTTAAAGCCCATTTGTAGTTGTGTTGTTTCTCTTTCATCATTAATATGAATCGAATGTAAAAAAATTGTTATTCGATGGAGCCCCGACTACTTCCAAAACACCATCTCATATCTAATAATCTAGTAAGTGTTATCCATGACTAAGAACCAGGGGAATGTCTGTAGTAAGTTGATATTAATCGAGTGCGTAAAAGACAAATCGATTATGATATTGGATTCCAACATTGGTCGTCTGATGCCAAAATATATATTTGTGCATTTGTAATTTTGCTAACAAACATTACATTTTTGACCAACCATCATTTTCAACTAACTTTGTTTGATAGTGATTGTATACGTGATGAATGTTGGATACATTCTTCGTATCGGTCGTCATTAAGGCCCGAAATATTTGACGCGGAGTTGTTCTGTTTACCATCAAAATGTTAACAATCTCTTTTTCCTTTGGTTTTACCTTCGACCATTGCAAATTTCTTTGTACATACGCAATCGGATCACAATTGTGTATTCCGGAAATCACATTTAAGGCCCACATATCATCACCTTTAACCGGATTACCAACCAAATGAAATGTATAATTGATTGATTTTTTTACCGCACGCCTTCCGGATATGATCATACTCTTTCATTGTAGCTTTAAAGATACCAGATCTCTCAAATTTATAACTCACTTTTAATGTTCTTCCTTTTTTCCTTTTTTCTAGATGCTATTTCAATCGAGAACCTAAATGTCTTTTCATTTTATTTTATTCACTCGGTCATCGACTTTAAGTTATACTCTGTGTGTGTTAAAAAGTTGTGAGCATAGTCCACAACAAATCATATATCACATTCGATAACCTCCAACAGAGCATTTAAAGAAAATGAGTAAATCGAACCCGAAAACTGGATTGGGTACGACCATTTCGCCAAGTCCATGGCGCCCAAGTCATTGAATCCATCATCTAGATGACGTCCAGGTCATTGTTTTCACCAACGAGATGTCACATAGGTCATTGAGTCTGCCATCTAGATGGAGTCTAGATTATTGCACCCGTCAATCAGATGACACCTATGTCATGTTATCCGCCATGAGCTTAGCGGAAACTCTCATATTGTCCGCCATAATATGACGACGAACATCACCTCGACGCTATCATCAGGTGGAATCTTGGTTTCACTAGATTGAAAAAAAATTGAAAAAGGAGAAAAAAATGTATTCTTCTTTTATGTCCATGTTGGTATGTAGAGGAACAAATTATTTTTCTATTTCGGTCATGATTTTTTTAGGAAATAATATGAATTTTACTAGATTTTGTGTTATATAACTCTCGAAAATAAATAAATGCATAATACAAAATAAATAAAATTATAAAGATTTTAAAAACAAAAATAAATAGACTATAATAAATTTAGATTTTTTTTATTATTTTTTTTATAAATATTAAAAAATTAAAAAATATGACACCAAATAGGTTATAATTTTAAATTCCATATAGGTTACTAATCCAAAAGAAGAACAAATAAGAAAGGTTATTTGAGAGGCTTTGACTAAATTCGGGTTAAAGTTTTTTTAACCAACCTAAAAAAAATAAGGTGTTTTTGAACTTTTACTATTTGTTTTTATCCCAACGGTTGAATCTTTCTCAAAGTGAGACTTTTTCATCCGCTGGGTCAGACCTCCTCACCCACCCGATCAACCTTCACGCTGGTTAAGAGCGTCTCAACCTGCAAGGATAAAAAGATAATTTTGGTATGCTTTTAAATTTTATAGCTGGTTAACGAAGGGGTCCTAATTTAACCAAAACCCATCGAAAAATGCTAAAAGAAGATATTTGGATTTATGAAGTTGACGAAAAATGATAGCGGAAGACATTTGGATCTGTGAAGTCGAGCAAAACAAACAGCGATTGAATAGCGAATAACGTTTTTGTTCTGTAATTCTTTCTCTCTCTTCAAAAGGAGGGAAATAAATTAAAATTTCATTAGAGCCAAAATTCGACTCTTGAATTTGGGGAATTTGGGTCCTATAGAAACTTAGTAGCCTTTTTTTAGTCTATTATTGGATTTTTGTTGGGTAAAAGTCACTGTTAGTGATCCATGTTTACCACTTGTATCAACATAGTCCCCTGCGTTCACTTCTACATAAAACTCATCCCCTTCGTTTTAAAAATTTGCAAATATAGTCCCCGCACATGTGAAGCCTGAGAGATTGACACATGGCATCAAATTTTGTTGCAAGATTGGTCCCCAAATGTTTGGCCAAAGATCCTTCTGCCCATGCTAAGTAGGATGTCAACTCAGATTTATAGTTTACCTTAAAAAGTTACCATTTACCATTTCAAGTTACCATTTATCCATCATAATTATAAACGGACCGGGTCGAATCTAAACCAACCAGAAAAGCAAATACAATATAAAAGCGGAATAATGGGCTTTCAACGTCTTTTTAGCAATTCTCTTATTTATAATGGGCTATTTTTGTAAAAATTATTATTTGACTAAAAAAGGCAATGGCCTATTTTGTAAAGATTATTATTTGACTCAACGGGCAAACAACATTTATATGATTAAGCACCATCAATTCTTGCAGAAATTTCACTCCTTATCCTAAGATGACTTGAGAATGAAAACGTATTAAAAATTAGAAAGAAAACAAATAAATATGTCAAGAAAGGAGCTAGTACAACACCAACATTACAAAAGAATAAATACACAAAGAGCTCAAGTACTTAGTGGATACATATAGTAGTATAGTACCAATCTTGCAACAAAACTTGATACCACGTGTCAATCTCTCCGATTTCACATGTGTGGGGGACTATATTTTCAAATTTTTAAAACGAAAAGGATGAGTTTTATGCAGAAGTGAACGAAATGATCTATGTTCATAAGGGACTAACGGTGCCTTTTACCCGCTTTTGTTCTAATAATAATGTCTTTATTTAGAAAAAAAAATTCTCTTATTTATAATGGGCTATTTTTGTAAAAAATATTATTTGACTAAAAATGGCAAAGGCCTATTTTGTAAAGATTATTATTTGACTCAAACGGGCAAACAACATTTATATGATTAAGCACCATCAATTCTTGCAGAAATTTCACTCCTTATCCTAAGATGACTTGAGAATGAAAACGTATTAAAAATTAGAAAGAAAACAAATAAGTATGTCTAGAAAGGAGCTAGTACAACACCAACACTACAAAAGAATAAATACACAAAGAGCTCAAGTACTTGGTGTATACATATAGTACCACACCATTACAGAAGAATAAATACACAAAGAGCTCAAGTACTTAGTGTATACATATAGTACCACACCATTACAAAGAAGGAAGGGGATATATAGTCTCTAGAATGAAAATAAAGTGATTAGAGTAAGACAGAGAAACCTAGAGGAATATAACTCATATCCGCAGCTTGTGGGTAATGCGACTGGCTTGACGACGATTTTTGATTCAGGCACATTTGAACTACCACCATTGCTTCCTGATGCCGGAACCGTCAAATCATCATTACCGCGACTGGCTTGACGACGACTTTTGATTCCGGCACATTTGAACTACCACCATTGCTTCCTGCCTCCTCCTGAGCGTACAAAACGAATGCTGAACCATCACCACACCAAAATGAATGCTGAACCATCACCACACCACGAGAGTGGCAAAAAGAATATCAGAGCCAGGTTTCGATCCTGGGACCTGTGGGTTATGGGCCCACCACGCTTCCGCTGCGCCACTCTGATTTGATATTAATATTGTTTACATTTCTTTTCTTGTCACAAGTTCTCGTCGCAAGAAAGTGTATAGGTTATTGATTAGTAACATTGTTTTTTTTTTTGTCTTTGTACATGATTTAGCTATTTACCATAAACACAGAATAAATAATACCACTAAGGATTTTAAAATAGTTAATATATAGGAAGGCCAAAGATATTGAGGGATGCATATATGCACTCTACCACACGTAAAACTTTAGACAATAGATTACTTAAAAAGAAGGAAGTTGTATTCAACATAAAGTTTAACCAACATTAGATTGCAGCCCAAAATGAGCGTAAGATGTGCAATAAAACTAGCATCCTAAACAACGAGAAATCACGAAAACTGAACAACCAAACGTCTATTTGACTTAGCAGTAGCTTACCTCAGAATTCAGAGAATTAATTCCAACCTCAAGCGATTCGGCTCTCTCCAGTCGAAGTGTCTTCCCCGAATGAATAAAAAGAATGAGATCTGTTGAACATCATTATGCACAGCTATAAGTTGTGTGTTAAACTTCCTCCCTTCCTTCGAGATGCACTTTGCATTCACTGAGGACACTGCAAAAAGTAGGATAACATACATCGTAAAGAAGCGCAGGCGTAGGCAGAAGACACTCAATCTCTAAAAGCAATAAACTTACCAGACTGAATTCCATGACCCTTCTTTGAGGTGAGAAGCTCAAACAGCTCTAGTTTGTTTTCCGCAAATATGTTATCTTCTACAATCAGAGCCAGGTCAAACCCTATACAATGATATTACAAGGACATTCAATCATAGTGTAAATAAGAGATTTGTAGGAAACCCTTAGAGTTTAATTCACCCTAAATTAGTGTATAAGACACAATCTACCATAAGATATTCATACATAACACCAGAAAAGGAAAGCATCAGACTACTTAGATCGAGACAAACTACAATTCGTCAACTCCTATTGGGCTCTAAAGACACAGAACAAAAAGCAATAATAGGATAGCCAACATCGAAGATCATCTATGTACCTAAACATAAAAAATAAAAGTGGTATAAATGTAATCCTTCAGATTAAGAAACAAATTCACGAACGAATCGAATGCAGTTTCCATTCATCATCCATGAACTCGTCTACAGGTGGGTACAAAAGAAACCACTAACCGATTTTGGGTAGGAACAGTAGCAGAATCCATCCAAATCGTAACGAATAGTATCATTTTGTGTTAGTGTTCTTCTTCTACGGTGGTGGTTTTAGTGTTTCTTCGCCGTCGATCTGCATCGTATTTTATGTAGAGAGTGATAAGGATACATTTGTAGTCGTAGAGCGGTGGAGTGGAGTGTTGCTTTAATGACTTCAGGCTTTATCGAAAGAACTAGATCATTATTTTGGATTTGAAATTTTGTCCGTTTATTACTCCGTATCTCATAAAATCCAAGGAAAACGGAATGTCACTCTCGGCTATTGTTTTAGAAAAACTCCGAATTAATTAAAAAGAGTTTGCTATGTAATTTTTGACAAATTTTGAAGTGTTCAATTATAAGGGAATTGTCACCACACATTACCCTCACTTAATATTCAATCTATTGTTATTCTTTATTCACTCTTTATTTTATGTATTTAACTCTTATTTGATATTCGACTTTTATAATAATATATTTTAAATACCCAATAATTCATATAGGTTTTTCTTATTTTGAGAAGTTATTTTTTTTCTTTTTGTTTTATCTTTTAATTTTTAAAATCGATAAGCCGTCTTTTTATCTTTATTCCAGATTCGAATTCAATTTTTTTTATCATTGCTAGTTCCACTGCGAATCAGATTTCAAAGTCTAAGAGCGAGGGTTTAGTTTTGTTAAACAATACCTAACGAACTACTTTCATCGAAGTGTAATTCATTCGTCATTGGGAGTATTAAACCAATTTCATGGTGTATCGTAACAGGTTTTTTCAGATGAGTTGTTTCTTATGTATCGTTGTTATAACATGTGACATTTGGTCATCGAATTATCGAAGGTGAGCAGATTGGTTATGTCACGTCATCAGAGTATTCATGTGTTTCTTATATTTTTAGAAATCGGTTGTATAATAGCACGTTTTCATCCATTTTCCTTTTATTATAAGTTATAAAGTGGTTGTATAATGTACATCCTTTAGTTAGTGATTTTGTTTAGGTTATGAAATATACATAGACTCAATTTTAGATTTTGCACGTATGTTTCTTGAAGATACGAGTTGACTGGGGAAGAAGATGGGATTCATGTGCATGTGAACATGCGATCATAGTAGGAAATATTATTATTGAGACATCCGATTCATTTAGTATATAACATGTGAGATGTTAACATGTTATTCATGCGAGATTATGCATGACTATTATGCGGTTCTTTTGATTTCTAATTTTAGCGAGTTTGAAAACTTCGAAAATATTGAAAAAACATGTTGAAAGTAGATGGGATGTGTTGGTTAGAGTAAGTACAATATTAACAACTATTGCGGTGGTAATAGAGACGAATTTTGTGGGTTTGGTAGGATATCTTGATGTTAAGTATTTAAAAAGTGTTTGTTTTCTTATAGAACAACATGCGATTAATAAGGTTGTTGAAGAAAAGCGTAAAACGTGTGACATAAGTTTGTTTGAAGCCTCAAATAATCAGTTAATTCATGGGCAGAGTAGTAAAGGTTTAAGTCTCTTTAATCATAAAAAAATGGTACTACTGGTTGGGTTAATGCAATTACAAGTGTTGGTCAAGTTTTTTATCAAAGGGTTGTAACTCTAAGGTTATCTTTATATCACTATGCCTTAGAGCATGGTTTTTATTTCAAATACATACATAATAAAATATGTAAGATAACTACTTATTGTGAAAATAAAATCTCAACCAGATGCAAAATTCAGACTTTATGAATCACTTAATTCCACCACCGGCTTCATGATCATTAAATGGTTTGTTGAACGATATACTTGCAGTCCCGTTTTTTTCCAAACAACATAAAAAAAATTGGGTATCCAAGTTGATTGCTATATAAATTATGATTCCATTAGGACATGTAATTCTGTGGCAAAAAATCGCATGTTAAACAGGACTACATTTTAAACATTTATTATCGTCTCTTATGAAATGCTTTAGAGAAAACAAAAAGGCAATTCTTCTGGAGATAGTTCTATTTCATCTAATTTACTGGATGAATACTTTAAAATAATGAAAAATCGCGATATTACGACCGACTACCATTTGGAATATACTTTCGGAAACAACTTCAAGCATTGTTTCATAATATTCGGTTCCTGTTTTTATGGTTTTCATTCATGCCATCTATTTTTATTTTCCGATTGAACATTTTCAAGCGACAATAATATGAGTGTATTTCTCTTAGACATATCAAAAGATGATAACAATGGTAAATTTTATGCCTTTATGGTTTTTATTTCATACATA
Source organism: Limnanthes douglasii subsp. nivea (assembly GCA_036936605.1). Taxonomy (NCBI): domain Eukaryota; kingdom Viridiplantae; phylum Streptophyta; class Magnoliopsida; order Brassicales; family Limnanthaceae; genus Limnanthes; species Limnanthes douglasii. Next base: position 160,087,998 of record JAUPFV010000001.1, read on the forward strand.
TAACATGTGATTCGTGACCATATGGTCATGTATGACCTGTATGCAATAGTTTCACCTTCCAGAATGTGATTCCAATGTTTATGAGCATGTGAGTCTAGTTATACAGATAATGTGATTCTTAGGATAATGACCATGAGATTCTAGAGTTGATAACCATGCGAAGCTAGTTATATCGACAATTCGATTCTAGTATAATAGACACCATGCGATACATATAATACCGGTTTAATGTGTTTTTCAGGTATATTTCATGTTGGATTTGATATTATTGGTTGTACAAATTTTATGAATTTGCTATGGTTTCTAGAGTGTTTAAAACCTCACTTTGCTGAAACGTCAAATCAATTTTATTTCAGACTGTCATTTCAGACCGTTATTTGAGGTATTTCTCTTAGTCGTTATAATATAAATTTTAAATCTATGATGATTCATTGGTTAAAACAATGTTCTTATGCTCCAACTATAAATTTTGTAATAAAAAACTTGAAGTGTTTATTAGTGAAGAAGGTTAGAGAGTTATTAAGTTTCTCGATAATTTACCTTGCAATAAATATGCTAAAGAATTTGTTCAACGGAAACGGTATGGTATTATGACATCTTCTGCAGCCAAATCGTTCAGTTATTAGATTAAAAATATATGTAGTCGACCCAATATTAAATTAATTGACAAGGTTCGATTTTTAGCTATAACTCAAAGTTTATAAGGTTATTTGGAAGGGCTTGGTTGGAACAGTAAATTATACCCTGAGTATGAAAATAAGTTAAAGGTTAATGTTGAAGCAAGTTGTCTCTGACTAGTTGATAAATCCTCGGTAATCATATTTGAAGTATTTTATGAACCTATTATGGTTATTAGTTTATGAGGTTTCGTCGTATTTGGTAAAAATATTATTTTCTATGTTCTCATGCTTTTGCTGCAAGACATTCGACTCAGCACAATCCCATTGAATTAATAAAGTCATTCTTCATTATGAGCATGTACAAGTCAACGTACTCTTTTAGCATACCCGCTTTAACCATTTTTGGTGAATGATCAAGCTCTAATAAGTCACCATAAGTTCTATCTCCCAACTTGAAACGATGAGTTGGAAGGCCTAAGAAGAAGCGTATTCCGTACATGGTAAAAATAACAACTAGAAAGATGAAGTGGGGTCGTTGTTCGAATTTTGGCCATAATAAAAGGACTTGTGAGGAACTTGTTTAAATGTCTGAAATATTTGTTGTCCATGTTTTGTATTTTTAATTTCACGACGCTTATAAACTCTCTGTTTCGCATAGTGCAAACTGTTTCTTTTTCTAGTCATACAAAAGGCCATGATTAAAAACATTATAATGCAGCTTAGAGTATGTAAACATACGTTTCTAGTTAAATTAAACATGTGATTCTACTTAGTGAAACTCCAAACGTTTATACTTAAACTAAATATGCGATTCTACTTGAACTAAACATGCGGTTCTACTTAAACCAAACATCCTTAAACCCAAGATGAGGTTCTACTCTATGCGTTTCTTATGTATTTGAACATGTGTTCCTAGACCAAGATACACATATGTTTATACTGTAATTAACAATGAGAGACAAGTGTAACTAAACATGACATTCTAATGTGACTAATCATGCATTTATACTGTATAATGTATTTAAACGTGGGAGTATAATGTAACTAAACATGCAATACTACATAAACCAAACATGCATTTTCTACTGTAATTAAACATGCATTTCTGTTGTAAATTACACATGCATTTCTACTGTAATTGAACATGAGTTTCTAGTTTAATTAAACATTCGTTTCTACTGAAACTAATCATGCATATCTACTTAAACTAAAATATAGTATATATATATTGGACATGCAAAATAAACAGATATGAGATCAAAGGCCTTGATATATTAACGAAATTCACACTACAATATGTCAGAAGTCAACAAAAGAGAGAAACCCTATCATGGTCTATGGTTTCAAGCCTAACAAAAAAAAGTAGAATATTTTTAGGCTTGAACATTTTACGGTGCGAGAAAATAACAAAAACATAAAAAAAATTAAAACATTATAAGAAGAGTGTTCTTCTTTAGACTATTCTTCTTCTTCATCCTCCTTCTCATCATCCTCGTCATCTTTTTCATCATCAGTCTCTTGCTCTTTTTATTCCTTGGTATATTCATGTAAAACAGATTACAATATGGAACATTAATACTACTGAATATTTGACCTTACTACAAAATAAAAACCATGAAATTTTAGTGCTAAAAAAATGCGATTTTAGTTATACTGACCGTGTGTTTCTATAGAAAATAGACACCATGCAAGTTTAGTGTTACCGAACATACGTTTCTAGTGCTACTAATCATGTGTTTCAAAATTGAACAAACATGCGAGATCAGTGTTACCGAACATGCATTTCTAGTTATACTAACTATGTGTTTCTACTGTAAATAAAAAACATACGATTCTAGTAATATTAAGCATGTGTTTTTAGTGTAACCGAACATAAAATCAAAAGATAAAGACACACATTTATCAAATTATTTGATATTGTTTTTGTTTTATTTTTTCTATTTTTTTGAACTTTCGTCTAAAAAGTATGTTCTCATGATCATCGACTTTAAAGGCATTTCCTTGTTGTCATGTTTCAACCCAAAAATAATATTCACACTATTGGTCATTAGTTTGACTAGTTTGGACCCAATTTTGAAATCATCATCTTCCACCGAGTACGTCTTTATAATCTCTTTTATAATCTGATAATGCTTTTTCATTAGAAACTTATCATCGTGGAGCTCGTAAGAAGTCTTCGAGATTGTATAAAAAATCCTGTCCTTCTTCTTTTCTACATGTTCCGCAGTAATAATATTTCTCGTCTCTTTAATCAATTTAAGATGCTAACTAAACCAGTTATACAGAAGTAAGTTGTTAGAGAAACGTTTTCTTACAAAATCACCATTCAACACGGGTTGATTAAACAAGCCACAACCATGCGATTGTTGTTCTACCAATGATACCATTATAGTGCTACCAACCATGTGATTCTAGTGATAATAACCATACAAATTTAGAAATACTAACCATGCAAGAGGTTTGAAAAATAAACATGCAATGCACAACTAAAATTGCAACATGCATTTCCTGTGTATGACTGGATAAATAAGATGTGATTCTTGTGTATTCCATATAAATAAGATGCAATTCTAGAGTATGGTAGATAAATAAAATGTGATTCTAGGTATTTTTATCTCACATTCAGGTTGAAAAACAAAAATGGGCCCTAAAAACGTCAAACTAGGATACCAACTAATACATTACAACCTAATTTTAAAATGTAACAAATTATTTTAAATACTGCAAACTTTCATACTCTGAAACTCTATATCTACCAAAATAGAAAGTACGAAGGTTATTAACAACACCCTAAGAACATTCTGAGTGTAACTAAGAACTATAGAACCTAGTTGTCAAAATACAAAATATAGTTAGAAATATAGAACTTAGTTTCCAGGCACCACTAAAATACAAAATATAGTTAGAAATATAGAACCTAGTTGTCAAACATTATCGAAATACAATGAAATGTATAACTGGTACAATAAATACCTGTCATTTAGTTCCACTAGAGGTCCAAATACAGAATCTAGCTCAAAATCACTATTATGAGACAAAGAATCACATCTCAAATGTTGTGAAGGTTTGTCAGAGTTTGGTTGAAGCCTCGTCGAATTTCTTCGTGGATTTCAGGTGTTTTGGGTTTTCTGGTTTTAATGGATTAAAAGCGAAGTAATGGATAAAGAGCTGAAACCTTTTGGTCAAAAAGAGGGAAAAACAAATTTCAACCTAACACACCATATTTATACTAATGAGGTTATTAGTTTCCATGTTTATGGTTCATGTATCTATTGGTAGTTTGTAATTTTTTAAGTATTTTGTGGTAATGAGATACTTGATTAAGTATTTATGAGTAGTTCACCCTAATTAAAAATATATCACGACATTCCACGAGAAATATAAAAATGTAAACAAAGTCATAAAACATAGTTAATATAAAGTAAAATGTAACAAAAATCACAAAAACATAATAAACCTAGATAGTGTATGATAAAACGACAATGGTGATTATTGGTTTAATCATCTGCAACAAATATTTCCGGAAGAAGATAAGGCCAAAGAAAATTAGTGGTATTAGTTATACAATCTTTTGGCGAATCGTCCACCCATGTTGGATTTTTTGGACTTCCAATTGTGGAAGGAAGATATGTTGTTGTTCTTGTTTGTACATAATTATAATCATGCACTGTTAACTCACAAACCATCCCCCTTATTCCGGAAAGTACACTAGAAGAAACTAAGACAGATGAAAAATAGGAGAAGTCAATTAAGTGGTGCATGACGCTCTTGTTACAAGGAATACCAATAGAAATGCGTTGGTTTTCCCTAAAGGTGTTACCACTTCCTCGCTATTTCTTGTGGTCCAGAAATCCTTTGCCAAAAATGAAAAGGTATAGATGCAACATTTACTCATCGAGCTAGCTACCAAAGTGTATATTAGGAAAAGTAAAATCTAACAGCATATTATGGGAATACCGATGGTTGGCAAAAAGTTTAAGGCAATCGGTTTAGACCTTCTTGAAGAATGCATAGTGGGGTTCACTTTGCATTCGCTTTCCAGACTGGTTTAAATATTTCAAGTCCACCTATAATTAATGCGGGAAAAGTGGAATATCAATGAGTTTATTTCCACAATGTACAAGAGGAGGATAAACCTAGCGGCACAACAACTGAAGTTAATGTGATTACATCTGCAAAATGGATAATGCCTAAGTGAATGACAGATGAAAAAGACCGAGCTAAGTTCTGATCAAGAAGAAAAACATAAGACTCTAGACAAGTTAAAATATTTTAGGACTGAAGTTGCAAAAATAACTCGGTACGAGCATTAAGACCATTAGATCTAACCGTGGTAGTGAGTACTATGAGAAATATAACGGGTAAGGTGAACAACATAAATGACCTATTTCTAATTACCTAAAGAAGTGTGGCATAGTCCATCAATACAAAATGTCGGGTTCACCCCGCATGAATGATGTATCTGAGAGACGGAACCGGACAGTAAAAGATATAGTGAGAAGTATGATAAGTCATTCATCTCTACCATTATCCCTTTGGGGGGGAAAACCATCAAATGCTTCGCTTACATACTCAACTGAGTACCCACTAAGGCTACTGTTAGGATTCCATATGAGCTTCAGATTTGGCGTAGACCCAATTCAAAACATCTGCATATGTGGGGTTATCCAGCTGATGCGAGGCCTTACAAACCTCAAGAAAAAAAAATTGAACCCAAAAAACAGTTAGATACTTCTTCATAGATTTTTCTGAAAAGGGTTTTAGTTTTATAATTCTCTCACTGGTATAATATTTGAGATACGAACATCCAGTTTTGTCCCATCAAAATAAGATAATCCTTAAATTAACATTGATGGTCCACTTGAGGGTTCTAACCAGGATACAGATATGGTCTAGGTAGAACAATATGAACCTCAATATAATCTTACACAAATGGAATCAAAATGACATCAATTATAGTGATCAAAATCTACCTTCTCAAGAAGTTAAACAAGAGAAAATAATACCTTTAAGAAAGTCAATGAGAGAAAATAAGAGTACTATAGGTCCATAATTTATAGTATATTTTAAGGAGCATGACGAGTTATATGCTAGAATTGTAGATGACTCCTCATCCTACAAACAGGTCATGGAAAGTTTGACTCTCAAAAGAGGAGTAACATTATGAAAAATAGTATAACTCAATGCAGGACAATGCCATTTGAGATCTTGTCCCATTACCTAATAGGAAAAGGTCAATTGGTTGTAAATACGTTTAGAAAACCAAACGTAATTTCCTAGGTAATGTGGAAATACATAAAACACATCTTGTAGCGAAAGATTATACTCTGCGTGAAGTGATTTATTTTAAATAAACCTTCCTTCCATTATTTACGAAGGAACCCTTTAGAATAATCATGACGTTAGTTGCATATTTTGACATTAGTTGCACATTTTGACATCGAGCTTCATCATATGTTATTAAGACCGATTTTCTCAATCGTATACTGAGGAAATAATGTATATGATGCAACTAGAACACTTTATTTAAAGTAACTTAAAAATATTGTTTGCAGGCTTAGGAATTCCATCTACGGGCTTAAACAAGTCTCTCGTGAATGGTATCACAAATATCTTGAGGTGATAGTCGTTATGGATTTGAGATAAACTTGGTTGAGGAATTTGTGTATCACAAGTTCAATGGCAGTAATTTTATATTTCTTATGTTATATGTGGATGAAATATTTCTTGCCTTGAACAATAAGGATTTGTTACACACTAAAAAATATTTCTATTAGATACGTCGGGATCGTTCTCGTGGTATTCTTGGATTATCACAAAAAACATACATTAAAAGTGTGTTAAAATGTTACAGATTGGCAGATGGAAAACCTATAAGTACCATATAGCAAAGGGTGACAGACTTAGTTTGGGTCAATGTCTTAAAACAAAACTTGAGATTAAGGAAATGAACATGGTCCCTTAGGTTTCGATGTATAAGAGTTTAATGTATGCTTAAGTTTGTAATAGGTTGGACATTTTATTTGTTGTAAATATATTATGGAGATATGTTAAGTAACCTAGGCATGGACCACTGGAAGCCAATTAAAAGGGTACTTCAACAAAAGAGCGCATGTTTACATATGAGAATTTGGATAAACTTACTCGACAAAAGGGTACTTCAACAAAAAAGTACTTCAACAAAAGATCATTGGGTATTATGAATCGAATTTTGGTGGATGCATAAAGATACTAAAGATAAATTCAAGAAACATATTCTTATTGGCTCGAGGTGCAATAAAAATCTTGGAAAACTGTAAAAAAAAATACTTAGTGCATCATCCACCATGGTGCGCTTTGATGCATTGAACCAATAATTGTGGTTGTAAAATTCCGTAGTGCAATATTTTAACATGTAATAATAACTTGTTTAGTTCCAATGACATAGACATGAAGTTTTTTTCTGTTAAATAGATAATTCAGATAGATCAAGCACATCGTAACAAACTCCATGATAGTAGATCTTGTAACAAATGAGGTTTTCCCTAAAGATTTCGAGGGATACACCATCAATATGGGTGTAGTTAACTTAAAGGATTGTTAGTTTCAGTGGAAGAGTTTGTCATATGATCTGATGTTATATTTTGTAGTGTTGTGCATATTAAAATTTATTACAATATATATATGCTTGGAAATATTTATTAATATTTGTACAGTATTGGAGCTCTAAAGGTATGAAATATTTATTGATATTTGTACAGTATTGGAGCTCTAGGTTTAGGAATTTTATCATCCTAAACCCTAAACACAAATCTACTGCTTCCTATAGTGTCTCGAAAATCAAACCATTTTCTTTTCTAACTTGGTTCTGCAGGTTCTTTCAAGTTTATCTACAGAATCGCTAAAAAACGAAAATGAATAGAACGCAATATGGATAGTAGCAAGAAAATCCGCAAACAATTTATTTTTATTTATTCATTAGGTGAATCTCAATTAAGAATTTAATTATTTTCAGCATTTTGTTATGAATTATTTAATACGATTTCGAATAGTATTTAACAAGACTTTGTGAAGAACACATAGGTTTATTTTATAACACTATCTAAAATTATCAATATATTTTTGCTTTTTGTTTATTTGATGAGTTTATGACTGCTGTTAAATTTTTTTAGATTTTTCCTATACTGAGGATTTTGTTTTGTTTAATTTAGAGGTACTCAAGACTCCTTTAAGTATCGAAGATTTATCATAAAGTGATAGTAGAGTTATCATTTAGTTTTGTTTTGTTGAGGGGTACTTAAAACACCATAAGATTGAATACTACTTTTTGAAATCATCACATACTTAAGCTTTTGTTGTATTTCTTTTTATTTTATTTTTATCTCGTATTTAGGCTCTAATCAAATGATATTTATCTTTAATTTTTATATAATTTTACACTAATTTAATTTTTAGTTTGATTAAATAATAAATTCAATCATAAATATTTAGTTTTGTGTTTTGTAAAGCGAGAGATTTATGATTTAAAAAAAAAAATAGATTAAATTGAATAACACGAGGACAATTAAATCAAATTTAAATAAAAAGTTAATGTCAATGACTATAAAAAATAATAAAATAAAATAAAATAAAATAAAATAAGTAAAATCAAACAAAATAAACTCAACATGATAAAAAAAATAGTCAAAATTAAATATATCAACTAATTAGATAATAATTAACAATATCAACAAATAAAATCAAGAAAGAAAAAAAATAATGTGATTTAGGCTAATCAACACAATATTTTATTCGTCAAAACTCATTAATTATAAATGGTAACTATCTTTTATATATATATATATATATATATATATATATATATATATAAAATTTGGTTATTGATTATAAATAGACATGCTTAAAGAGAATTAAATATCTATTTTTTTTGTTCTTACTTCTAAATTCATATCACAGATAATTTGTTCTATTTTTATTATTTATTTATTTATTTTATTTTATAAGATGTTATATAATATTAGCATGGGTTAGGTTTTTTATTCTGAAGTCATATATATATATATATATATATATATATATATATATATATATATATTATTTTTATTATGAATTAATTTAAGTTTTTAGTTTAATTTCTTTTTTTATATATATATTTTTTGTATTAATAATAAACATAATGCATGCAAGTGTTTATGAGTTAAATGGATTAATAAAATAGATTTAGGTTAAAATCGAGAGGTAATACATATTTTGTATATATACTAATACCAATGGGCTGAAAAAATAGTGCACCATGGTCATGACCAAGTGAACTCTGAACTAAGTTTTTAGATTGTATTACCCAATTGTAAGAAATAAAACATTACCGGTAAGAGATAAAAAACTAGAGATATAATCGGTCATACAAAAATGTTAGTTATCGATGATTAAAAGATAAAAGATACAATCTAAAAAGGAACATGTTTTTAAAATATATGTTTTAGATATAATTTATTTAATTATCTAAACTTTATAATAATTTGTATATACATGTTTAAAAATCCTTGGATTATTTAAATATTAATATTCTAAAAAACTAATAATAAAGTGTTTTTATTTTTTATTGATTTTAATAAAAAATCTCACTCTTCTAGATCACAAATTAAATTTTATATTTTGTGCTTAAGTTAGTAAATGATTATATAAATATGTAGGTTAAAATAAATAAAATTATGTGGCTCAATAAATTTCGAGTCTGGTACTCATCAAACTATTAGACAATCTTACACTTGCGATTTGCCGTATTAGAATCCTTTAAGTGTTGTGGATTGATTTTGAAATCATCCAAGACTTAGCATTTGGTAGTGACGATGAAACTTTGTTTAGTGTTTTACAGAATAAATTGCATGAAACTTGAAATAAAAATGGCAAAACATTTTATTTATAATGTATACCTCATGAAAAACTTCTCGCACTACCGGGTTTTAAAAGAGTGTATCCCGAAATGAAAGTTTGATAAGTAAATACAATAGAAATTTTAATTAAATAGTAGTCGAATATTATATAATTTGTTAGTTGTAGGCTTTAAAAATGCTTTATATTCCAACGATGTCAAAGTTGTTATTATTCTCATCTATTAGTCTAAAGGCTTCATCGTTGACTTTTAATTCAACTGTATATGGTCCTTCCCAGTTTGGGCTTAGCTTACCGAGATCATTATCTTTAGTATGGAGGAACACTCACTTGAGTAATTTATCTCCAACTTCAAAATGATGACGGACTATAAGCCAAAAGGCTTAGTATTTAATTGTAAATAATGTTTTTAGTGTCACAATTATTTGGTTGAGATCTTTATTACGTGTTTAATAAGTCAAGAAAATCTAGAGTTTTATAAACTGAATGTAAGCTCTAGAGTTTTTACTATCCCTATATAATATGTTTAAGGTCATTATATCAGGCAATCTTTTGAGAAATAAAAAATAATAATCCTTAATTGTATAATGTGAAAGAAAACAAAGGTATAAAAACCTTGAGTGTGGAGGTCTAAACTAGGTACAAATCTTTGAGTGTGAAGCTCGTTGGAGTGATTCTAAACCTTATCTATCTTGCCTAGTAGTGTCATGTATCAATTTTGGTATCAGAGCCCAAAGGTCTAAATATATTTGTTATTTTCCTCTTTATCTTCCTCACATCTAGTACTGACATACCCAAAAAAACACTCTCTTTCTTCTAAAAATGGATGCGACCCAGATTGCTCAAATGTTAGAAACGTTAAGCAACCAGATTACACAAGTACAAGAAAACTCAACCCAATGAGCCATATGACTGTAAGGATTGTTACATGAAATCACTGATATAGAGTAAGATGTGATTCCGTTATGTGATAAGAATATTTCTTTTCATTTATTAAAGAATCCAAAGTTTTAGTAGAGAACTAAGTACGTATATATCAATTTTCACTTCTTCTGAGATGGTAAGGGGTTATTAGCGGAGAAAAGAATCGCTGAGAAAGTAAAGGTGATAAATATTGTGAGTTCACCTACACAAGACTTTCACAAGTATGAGATGCAAGTGACCTTGTCTATAAAGAGTATTTTAACATCAAAGGGAACAAATGCTAGGAGTCAATATAAATCTATGTGGAGAATTATATAACGTAAGTTAAAAGTAACTGAGACAGATGTATGGCCGAAGACTTTAAGAAACCAGAGATTAAAAACCTAAGAATTGAAGAATATGAATTATTGAATACCTATGTTGGGAGGATTTGAGACGAAACTTAGATGCAAAGATATTTTCTAGCATTTGTGAGGAAATCTGCCAATGAAAAAAATATTGCTACGTCTAGAGTCGAAGCTGCAGGTCGATTATCTAGTTAAGACGAAGGTGCAAAATGATATGGCCAAGAATTCTCAAGATAATTATTAGTTTCTAGAATAAATTGAGTCATTAAGATATCTGAATTGATGTACACTCTCAACCATTTAAAAAATCATTAATCTTGGCGTTCTTTTATTATGTAAAGGTAGTACAACATGCGTTACTACGTTTTGTATGAATGCAATGCTATTTCTTGGTCTTTTGTGTGTGTTTTCTTAGTCGGTTGAGGAAATGGGTTTTCATGCGCTAATGCGAGTTTGAAAAAGCACAACGCACATCTTTGATCCTTTACAAACAATGAGATAATGGTATGAAGTCATAGATGGAGCATGAATTATAAGGTAAGAATTGCTAGAGAGATAAAGGTGAAATATTTCGGATACTCAGAGGTAGAGGATAAACACTTGGGAAATATTATGAGATCCATAGTTCATTTTGTAAGCTGCGAGTGTTTTTTAAGAAAATATAAGTGGTTTGAACCATGTCAAACATGTCCTTTGTTTTGGGTTGATAGCTAAGGTTTTGCACGTGGATGTATGCATTCTTTACATTATGAACCATGTTAAATATTTCTTGTGTGTGCTTAGTTAAAATTATTGTTCTTATCATTTGGTTTGTTGTTTTGGGTTAACTAAGTTTTAAAGTAAAATTGAACTTGTTCTTATTGCATGATCATATCTACTAGCATACAGGTTTTGGCTGAATCGGTGAAGCCTAGGCTAACTCTTTCCTAGGCTTCATTTATTGTCTATAGTTAATATTTTTCATTATTTACGAACTAGGTTTCCTAAATTATTCCCTAAAAATATGAGTGAATATCATCATGACACTTCAGACTTGAAATAAGAGTCAAATGTACCGAATGAGAAAAACAATACCCCCGTTTTTGCGTGCAAATTTTGGTTTTGAAATAAATATTGTCAAACCACAAACAAACTATTCATGTTACTTTTACCATTATAACATTATTCTCAAATATTTAAAATGAATAATTCCAATCCATAAAAAAATTCAAGAATTTTTATAAGTGTTAATGAAGGTTTCTCTTCGAAAGGAACAATCCTTATTGATATCTCGGTAAAAATCCTTTATCATCCACAAAACACATAACAACAACAATAATTTGTTCTATATAAAACATATCACAATATTCATCAACAAGTACAAGAAAAACAATGTCTCTAATGTTTTTTACAATCTTCTTGATTGTTTCGACCAGTATTGCATTAGTGATATTCTTTTAGATCTTATCTAAAGTCATCTTAAAAATCTCAAAATCAGAGTACAAGTTTTCAGATTTTTCTTAGCTTTAAATCTCTTAATGTTTTTTATGATTCTCTCTCTAGAATATTTGAATTCTCAAATCACTTAATTCACTTTCTCTCATTGACTCCTTAGGTTGAGAAAGAATGCATGTTAAGTTTGTATTCGATATTTAACCACTTTAAGTCTACTTATAATTAACATTCTCTCTCAAGTTGGCGCATACAACCTTGTCAAATATACTTAGAAAACTTAAATGATCTTTGGTATTCAATCATATCCGATTCGTGCATTCAGTCACGGATGAGTAACTCAATGTTCTTCAACGACATTCATGATCGTCAACAATTAAAATTTAGTGAAGAGTTTCAAGTTTTTATTTCATATAGTGACAGATGATTCGCTTATTGATGTTTACGGATCTTCAAGAATCTTCTGCGATCTTATCCGTCGTTCTTCTTCGATCTTTATCAATTTTTGCTGGCTACCGACCTTTTTTCGGTATTCGCCAACCTCATCAACCTTTGTTGTCTCATTTTTCATTTTTCATTTTCCCTTTTCATTCTTTTTTTTCCTTTTTTTAATATTCTAATCATCAATTAAAATTTCATGCTAACAATTAAAAAACAAATCAGTTACAATACAATAATGACCGTCTTTAAATTTTATAACTAGCAATTATTATTCAATAACAAAAAAAAGTCGCTTTGAAATCCTTTAAAATTTATAGCAACGACTATTATTTATTCATCTATTTGAATCAAAACTAATATATCCAATTTAGTTTTAGACTAATTTCTTAAATAACCAAAAATTTGGAGCTCATGATGAACCGAACCCTTTCTTGCTAATATGGTTTACACTGAGGCCGAACTCATGTCAAACATACAATCTATCTTTAACCACTTTTAGTCTATTTAGAACTAGCATTATGTCAAGTTGGTTGAATAACTCAACTTCAATCATATCTGATTCGTGTATTTAGTCACCAATAAATAACTCAACATTCTTAAACCACATGATCGTCAACTAACAAAATTTAGTAAAGAATTTCCGATTTTCAATGCATTCGATGACAAATGACTTGCGCAATTAAAATTATAATCAACAAATTATCACGAATCTTCATCGGTGTTTATAGACTTTTGACAATCTTCTACGATTTTCGTCTGTCTTCACCTATCTTCGTCAATTTTCTTTGAATGTCGACCTTTTGTCGGTGTTTGCCAGTATCACCACCTTTATCATCTTTTAGAGTTTTTCCACTCTTTTTTTTCGCTTTTTTTTGTTTCTCTTCATTTTTTTTATCTTATAAATTTCTCATTTTCTTTTCTTTTTGTTTTTTTAAGAACTATTATTTCTTTTATAAAAGATATGAACATTAATTTTGTTTTCACTTAAATATTGTATTTTTGGTTATTATGTGTTTAAAGAAAAATAGAATTTGAAAAACTATAAAAAGAACCAATGAAAAAGAAGAAGTACCATTGGAATGTATCAAAATGTTAAGAAGGTAATGGCAAGTATATACACGGATTTGGAGGTGGTTTACTAGCTTGGGAACACTAATTCGTTTATATAAACTTGAGGCTGATCAATCACAATATACTGTTTGCGGCCAGTTGTTGAAATAAGGGACCGGCATAATACTCCTGTCGTGCCCAAATGGATTATGCTCGAACTCAAGCTCTTTTCAGGTTGTCTGAACCAATAGGAAATGATGGACAGACTCGACATATGTACACTAGGCGTTCATACTCTTCATAATTTAGCTATAAAACTTCTGATGTAAATTATTTCCAATGAAAGTCCGGTATCATTTATCCGGTAAGATATAAACATGAGGGAGGGTTCAAAATTATTTTATGTTTGCTATACTTTCAATCCTTAGTCAACATTCTATGAATTAGCCTATTTTTCTTTGTTTGTTTGTTGCTAACAAAACCCTATTTTTCTTTGTTTGTTGATAACAAAATTCGTTAAATTTACGAGAAACAAATTTTTGGAAAATGCAGTTACTTCGACGGTTGGTATTCTGCATACGAAGAAACTATATAAAGCTCGAGAGAAGTACATATATGAAATCACAATTACATCTAAATTAACATGGGGATCTTTAACATGAAATCTTTGCTTTTCGTTTTTGCCCTCGTCATTTCGGTTTTGGCTATGATGAACAGCCCTGTAGCAGCTGTCAACTATTCTAACCTGAAAGGCGCGTCGTCGTTTGAGAGAGGACAGGCCAATCCCTATACTCGCGGTTGCAGCAAGGCCAACGGTTGCCGTAGCTGAGGCCGTGTATCTATAAACCTATAGAAAGTAAACAAAACCAAACTATAGCCTAATGGTTTGTATAACCTTTGTGTATCATCCTATATTGTTGTTCCAAATCTGTCTTAATGAAGAGATGATTGTTGTTTCATGTTAAATTATATTTTTCTGTCTAATATGCTCCACATGGACCTTTAAGCTCTATGATTATAGCAGGGCGAGTGCTGAACTCCCCTACTTCATACCTTGTTAATTGCTACCAATAAATAAAAGTGTTACCTTTTTAATTAGCAACCAGCTACTAAACCTTAAACTGCTTTTATCCATACACTACGATAAACATCTTTCTAGAACGAAATTGGCCGCGATGAAACTAATGGACGAGATGAAATAGGTCGATTAGGCCGTGGCAAAATAAATTACATACTAAAATTCGCTTATTTAAATTTTAAATGTTATTCATTCAAAATCTCAATATTATAAAATCTTAAATAGCCGAATAAAATGCATACTAAAGTTATATTTTTTAAAATTTAAATGTTTTTATTCGAAATTTCGATTTTATAAAATCGAAAATTAATTTGATATACCGGTGCAGCATACATGCTCCTCACTATAAGATATATAATCGTCACTTCTGCTCATACCAAAATGATCACGGTCACCCGACTAACGAATGTTGGCAGGTCAAAAAAGATATCCAACGACTTATCAACCGTGTAGTTAATTAGGCGCAAATGGGATGAACGGTTGGATGGCATAAAGGTTGAGAGCCAGACGTAAGAGGGGTAAGAGTAGAGGTAGAACGACAAGGGAAATTAACAATGGTTGTTCACCATCTCTAGATGAGGCACTCTCTCAGGAGAAGATCTGACCTCCACAAAGCGGTATAAGAAAGATATCAAAGTACAAGTTTTGAATTGGTCGTCCTATCATAACTATTGAGTTGTAGTATCTAATTTACCTTTCAATGAAGATGACCAGTGGGATTGCGACACCTCACAAAAATATACTAAAAACTAATTTGGATATTAGACGAGTGATGCTTACACGTATCCTCGTGGATGGTGGTAGTTCAGCAAACATAATTTGTGACATAATATGACGACCAATTCAAAGTACAATTTCTGAAAGGTGCCCCCATACTAATTAACCTATCAAACACTCGCCAGGTACGACGAGAAGTTGTTTTATTGTGCGGGTGAGGTTGAGTTGATGGTAACTGTCGGGCACGATAACACTAAGAAAGAATTAAATACCATTTTTATGAAGCTTTAACCGCAGATGATCTATTTTGTACTGATCCTAACAAAGACCCTGCTCATGTCGGTAAGAAAATCAATGCAAATCAAGGTATCCAGGTGACACCCTTCTGTTGTTATCCTTTTGAAATCACATATCAAAGAGATGAAGTATGAGAAGCTTAGGGTCCTCCATCTGCATGAGGTGAAGGACCATGAAGCCAAGGCCACGCTTACAAAAATGAATGACGAACTGCAGTTGTTGATTGAGAAAGTGCATCAGGGGGCAAGGGTAAGCAAGGCCCACCACCAGAGGCCAACAAGATGAGTCGTGAAGATAAGGCTAGGGAGCGAGCGTAACCCAGTGAGGGAGAGTCATGGCCAAACACGATCCAAGGGCCGTGAGCATAGTGAGGTGACAGACATATAGACAGCTCAGTGACTTAGGGAGAATGGCACGATCAAATACAACCAAGTGCGTCCCAATATTGTTTTCTAGGTCCTCAAGGAATCCCCTTTGTGGGTAAAATTTTGGAAGCAAAACACGATGATGATATTCAACACTGACGATGCCATGTTATGCATGGTGCTATCCATCAATCTCAACGGTAATGCTATATATTGGTTGAATGGGTTAACAAAAGGAGTCAATACATGCTTTTACAAGTTTTTTGGCTTCTTCAGATTAATGTTTTGTATTAGAGGAAAGGGGAGTCACACAAGAATCACATCAAAATATTCTTCCATGTTATGAACACTTTACGGGATTTGGAGGAGCTGGTAATGATGACATCTTTGAAGAGGGGATTCAATCGTGATGGCCCATTGTACATCGATCCGGTTCTATTTTGGGTGAAAAGGATGGGGTATATTCTTGTATGAGCGGAACAATTCATAAGAATGGACGATGTAAAGAAATGAGACTCATTATACTCATTTGATATCTAGAAACAATAGCTGAATAAATAATCTTTTGAATGAAAGAGAGCTAACAATGCATGATGACGAGAGAGTGTGAGGAGATTGAGAAATATATGAAAGGCCTCTGATTGCGACAACCCGCACGCTTTTGACGGAGACAATATACGCTATCTAAGATAGAACAAAGAGGTGAGTTAAATATGAGCCCCTGTGCAACATACAGGCTCATCGCTATAATATATATAATCGTCACTTCTGCTCCTACCAAAATGATCACGGTCACCCGACTGACGAATGCTGGTACGTCAAAGAAGAGATCTAACGACTTATCAACCGTGTAGTTTATTATGCACAAATGGGATAAATTGTTGGATGACATAAAGGTTGAGAGCCAGACAGAAGAAGGGAAAGAGTAGAGGTAGAACGAAAAGGGAAATTAACAATGGTTGTTTACCATCTCTAGAGGATGCACTCTTTTGGGAGAATATCTGACCTCCATAAAGCGGCATAAGACAGATATCGAAGTACAAGCCGTGAATTGGTCGTCCTGATCATAACTACTGAGTTCTAGTAGCTTATTTACCTTTTAACGATGATGTTCTACGGGATTGCCACACCTCACAAAGATATACTAAAAATTAATTTAGATATTAGACGAGTGATGCTTACGCGTGTCCTCATGGATGGTGGTAATTCAGCAAACATAATCTTCGAAGCAAGTTATGACAGAATATTCAGTGTGCCCCCATACTAATTAACCCATCAAACACTCGTCAGGTACGAGATAAAGTTGTTTTAGTGTGTGGGTGATGTTGAGTTGATGGTAATTTTTGGGCACAATAACACGAAAAAAGAATTAAAGACTATCTTTATGATATAGTACGCCCCCTGCGCTTACTATGCCATCATTGGTCACTCGTGGCTGCATCGGTGGAGGGAAAAACTTGTACATTTCAACAGTTCTTCAAGTACCCGGTCGACAACCTAGTAGGAATTATCATGGGTAGCCTGAGAAAACCAATAACCTACTACGCCGTCTCCATGGACCCAGTAAATCTGTCAGTATAGTAATTAACCAGTGATTTTGTTAGAAATAAGCAGTGTGACACCAATCCATTTCTAGAAGCGGTGGACAACTCCATGAGAATAATCAGATCATTAGTGTTAACGAAGAAGAATCCAAGAAATTTTTGGCTGAGAGCAGACGTGTCCGTATTGGTAACAAACTTGAATCTGATTTCAAAAGTACTTTAATTAATTTATTGTAACGTAATATGGATGTTTTTATTGGAACACGAGTGATATATCAAAGGTTAACACGAGTGAGGGCCCTCGTGCACATGGAGCCCTCTAGAAATATAAAATAAGTTCAGTGCCTAACATGGAGATTTATATTCGAGGGCTCAGATAAAAGCTACCGATTGTTCGAAGTGCTTCAAAGAGCCAACAAATTTCTCTAAAATGAATATCTGATTGCTCCCAAAATCACCGATCTCAACACTAGTATGATATTGTCCGCTTTGGCACCCGAAGGCCCTCACGGGTTTGCATTTGGTCAACTACCGAAAGGCCTCATACTAGTTGAGATATGTGTTTACTTATATACCACTAATCCTTCCCATGTTTAACCGATGTGGGATGTGGGACTTTGGTCGTCACCCTAACAAATCCTCCTCTCGAACAAAGTACCATTTTAGCCTCCTCTCAATTGACTTTCATCCGTCCACTCTAATCAGGTCGGAAGACTACATGACCATAGAGGCACTACGGATGTTACTGTTCACCTCATATTAGACCAATATGTCTTGTTCCTTAGTGCCACTCCCCACTCCAATCAAGTACCACCACTTGATGAGCCACGGGCACTCTGAACTAGGATCTCTAGAACAAATCACATTGAGCATGGCGTCTAACTTATTCATGTTCGATCTCCGAGAATTTTACCACCATCGCGTTCCGTCTGGGCCTGACGCTCTGATACCACGTGTTGGGAATATGGGGGTCCGATCCGCATATTTCGCCTCCGTATATAAGTAAGAACACAACCGATCTCAACACTAGTAAGAACTCGGCACTAAGCTGCTTCTTACTAGTAAGGATCAGTGGTATATAAGTAAGAACATATCTCAACTAGTATGAGGCCTTTTGGTAGTGGACCAAATGCAAAGCCGTGAGGGCCTTCTGGTGCCAAAACGGACAATATCATACTAGTGTTGAGATCGTTTGTGTTCTTACTTATATACGGAGGTGGAATATGCGGAGCGAACATGCATATTCCCAACATTTGGTATCAGAGCCACGTGGTGAAATTAGGGCTTTTGCAATTAGGGTTTCACAATGACGTCTACAGCAACAAAATACATGATTGAAAAATTTGATGGGGGATCCAGCTTTGCGTTCTGGAAGATTAAACTGAAATCTTTATTGGTACTGCAAGGGCTGTGGAAGGCTGTGGAGAATAAGTCACCAGAAGAGATGAAAGAAGAGGAGAAACAAGATCTTCAAGAAAGGGCTTTGTGCTGGATTTTAATGAGTGTGAAAGACAATGTGCTTCATGAGATTAGTGGTGAGAAGACTGCTGCCTGCGCATGGAGAAAGCTAGGAGATCTTTAATCAAAGAAATCAGTAGTAAACCGATTATATTTGAAGAAACGTTTGTATGATTTCAGATTGAAAGAAGGTATGTCCATAACAGAGCACCTAGATAATTTTAAATCAATTATAATGGACTTGGAGAACATAGATATCAATATTGAGGATGAGGATCAAGCTTTGTTTGTATTGAGATCGTTACCAGCTCCCTATAAAAACTTCGTAGATACCATTATGTATGGTAAGGATAAGTTATCGCTAGCAGATGTCAAAGGGGCACTGAAATCAAAAGAGATGAGGCAGTTGCAGCCAGACAATCAAGCTGAAGGGGAAGGTCTTATGACTAGGGGAAGATCTAAAAGCAAAGCGAGTTCTTTAAGAAGGAAGAACTTGAGGTCCAAGTCAAGGGTGAAGCACTCAAATTGTTATGAATGCGGTGAGCAGGGTCATTATAGGAGAGATTGTCCGAAACTGAATGGTAAGAAGGGAAATCAAAAGGAAAATGCAGCAAACATTGTTGAAGGTGTGAACGATTCCGACGATAGTGAAAACAATGGTATATGAGATGTATTGTCCGTGAGTTCAGACTTTGGGAAAAAATCTTGGGTACTTGATACTGGCGCTACATATCACATGTGTCAGTTCAAGTAGTGGTTTGATACGTACAAGCCAATGCAGGGAACTGTCTATTTAGGGAACAATCATTCGTTGACTGTTGGTGGTATTGGTAACGTCAGAATCAGAATGTTTGATGGGGTTGTTAGAATCTTGACGTGCTGGCATGTTCCTGGGTTAAAAAGAAACCTGATTTCTCTTGGGACTCTAGACTCTCGGGGTTACAAGTACCATGCAGAAAATGGTGTAATCAAAGTGACAAAAGGCTCAATGGTATGCATGAAAGGTAGTTTGCAGAAGGGTCTTTACATTCTCCAGGGGAGTGTTGTTATGGGCGATGCTGCAGTAGCATCATCAGGGAGTAATAGCCAAAGTAGGCAAGATCAAAATAAGTTGTGGCATCGGCGTCTTGGTCACATGAGTGACAGAGGATTAGCTGTTTTGTGAAAGAGAGATTTGTTGAAATGGTATAAAGCAGAATCATTGGGATTTTGTGAGCATTGTGTGTTTGGTAAACAAACTAGGGTCAAATTCAGAAAATTGGCTGTAAGAAAGACTAAAGGCACAGTGGACTACATTCACTCAGATCTTTGGGGTCCAAACAGAATTCCATCCAAAAGCGGAGCCATATACTACATGAGTTTGATTGATGAGTATTCAAGGATGGTGTGGGTTTACTTTCTGAAAACGAAAGATGAGGCATATTCAACCTTTGTCAAATGGAAGACGATGATTGAGAACCAAACAGGAAGAAAAATCAAACGTCTTAGGACAGATAATGGGTTAGAATATTGCAGTCGTGAGTTCAACGAGTTCTGCGAAGCTGAGGGAATAGTGCGCCACCGCACTTGTTCTAGAACACCAGAACAGAATGGAGTCGCAGAAAGAATGAACAGAACGCTTTGTGACAAGGCACGAAGTATGCTCTCACATTCCGGTGTGGGAAAGGATTTTTGGGCTGAAGCTATCAATACAGCGTGTTACTTGGTGAATCGGTCTCCATCAACGGCTATTGATTGTAAAACTCCTTTTGAGATTTGGTCTGGATCGTCGGCTGATTATGAACATTTAAGGGTGTTCGGTTGTCATGCGTATGCTCATGTGAGAGATGGTAAACTTGAGCTGAGGGCAAAGAGATGCATATTTCTAGGATATGCTACTGGAGTGAAGGGATATAGGTTATGGTGTACCTTTCCAAAGTCTTCAGGTTTTCTCATCAATAGGGACGTTACTTTTAATGAGTTTGCTTCGATAGACAGTCAGAAGGAAGTAGGAGAAATGGTCGAATCAGGATCGGTTGTGAGTAAACAGGTGGAGCTTGAAGTAGAATCAGTTCCTAGCAGGTCCAATAATTCAAGTGGTTCTGAGGTGGATCCAGAATCAGGAGGTGAAGCGTCAGCATCAGATGATAGTGACGATGATGCGCCTCAACCAGAACAACAACCTTATAGCATAGCATTGGGCAGAGAAAGAAGAGATATTAGACTTCCAAAAAAGGTATGTGAATCTATTTGCATATGCTCTGTCAGTTGCAGAAGAAGTTGAGATGCAGGAACCTAGTAGCTACAAATAAGCTATAACAAGTTCAGAGGCAGATCGATGGATTGGTGCTATGGGAGAAGAGATTGAATCTCTTCATAAGAATCAAACATGGAAGCTTGTTGACTTGCCTAAAGGACAGAAGATAGTAGTAGGCAGTAAATGATTGTTCAAGAAAAAGGAAGGTAATCCAGGGGTTGAGGCATCTCGATTCAAAGCAAGACTGGTCGCTAAGGGTTTTACTCAAAGGGAAGGAATAGACTTCAATGAAGTGTTTTCTCCAGTGGTGAAGCATAGTTCGATTCGAGTTTTGTTAGCCATAGTAGTTTTGCAAGATTTAGAGCTTGAGCAGTTGGATGTGAAGACTGCGTTTCTACATGGTGAATTGGAGGAGCAAATCTACATGAGACAACCAGAGGGATTTATCGAACCTAATATGGAGGACAAAGTTTGTCTGCTGAAAAAGCCACTGTATGGTTTGAAACAATCACCTAGGCAATGGTACAAACGTTTTGATACATTCATGGTGTCAAAAGGGTTCACGAGGAGTCCATATGATAGTTGTGTGTATCATCAAAAGATGTCAGATGATTCTTATGTTTACTTGTTGTTGTATGTGGATGATATGCTTATTGCTGCTTGTAGTATGTCACACATTGTGCAGTTAAAGAAGCAGCTTAGTGCCGAGTTTGAGATGAAGGATCTGGGTGTGAACCACTTTATCTTTATCTTTCAGTTTCAGACAATAGAGTGTTAGTCCAGGAGCCAAGGGGCGGGGTACATAAATAGGTATATTACGAAAGCAAGACCCTCCTCGATGCAAAGACTTGGTATCTCAAACTCGAAAGTTATCCCTTGGGATAGTGGTATCACCAAGAAAATGAGACTGTACTTCAAAGGCCAAGGCATTGACGATTTAATGAATGAGTTTAAGAAAATACGAAAGTTTGAAGAACGAAGTGATGAGCCTGATGAAAGCTCACCATTGGAATGGATAGTGAAAGATGACGATGCATCCAATGCGCAAGGGGGATGTGCCAAAATTATTTTTAAGATTCCAAATGGTGATGAAATCATGAAAGCTATTACGTGTCACTTCATACTAACAAACACGAGTGTAAAGTATGAAGCGGTATTAGGAGAAATGAGGTTGGCCTATATTTGGACGACACACACTCTCCAAGTTTATTGCGATTTCTAGTTAGTGATCAACCAGGTGAAACGCCTCTATGATTGCCAGCATGAAACAACATGCCACGACTTAGAGGCACTCAAAGAATGGGAAGAAAAATTTGTGCGTATCGTTTACAACCAAATGTCGCGCCTTGATAACTCCATATCAAACTTGTTGGAGTTCAGGCTGCCAAGTATACAATACTTAACGACATCTTCTACCGTAAGAGTTCCATTCGACCTCTGTTGTGATACCTAAACCAACGTGAGTCCCTCAAGTTCATGTGAGACTTGAAAGAGGGGGATGTTGGAGCCAGCTGTAGACAGTGCAATTTGATTTAATGTTTTCTAACTGACATGTTACTACTGACCTAGACTAGTTACCTATACTGAGGGAATCGTACAAGAATGTCACCTTTACCAACAGTTGGCTATTAATCGTCATCTATCGAGCGAACCAATGAGCATCAACCCAACCCCTAGCCCATTTGACAATTGAGATATCGATTTAGTAGGGATGTTGTCCACGGTTACGGGAAAATGATAGCACCTGATTGTAGCAGTGTATTACTTCACCAAATGGAAAGAATCTAAAGTCCTATACAGAACACGCGTGTAAAAAATATGTGACTTTATGCATAACCAAATATTGTCCCACTTTGGGTTCATGTTAATTCTTGTGTTTGAGAACGGGCCACAATTCCAAAATATCGTTATAACTACATTTTGTCGACGGTATGCGATATAACAACACTTCTCCTCACCATATCATCCACATGCTAACGACCAGGTTGAGGTAACCAACAGGACCATCCTTGACAGTATAAAAATGAAGTTAGAGGGAACAAGAGAAAAGTGGGAAGATAATCTCGTAGAAGTTCTTTAGGCCTACCAAACGACCCATAGATCAGCAACAAGTAAAAACTCATTCTGTCTCATCTACGATTTAGAGGAGTCTCCACAACATAGGTCATTGTACCCACCAAATGGATAAAGAATTACTCTGAAACTTCAAATATAACTGAATGTCCGGTATGCGTAGATTTAATCGAGGAACGACGCGATTAGGCCAATGTAAGGTATGACTATTTAATGTAAAACGGCTTCAATTTCAAACTCAGACTGAAGGCTCTGTATGTGGGTGACTCAGCCATAGAGAAATTGTTTCAGAAGGAAGGGGACAAAAACTTTGGGGAGCTAGTAAGGCCTTAAAGAATACATGAAATGTGACCTATTTGAAATTGTATCAAAGCGTTTTATAAGGAAAATGTGTGCTATTTTTCACAAAACTCTTGGAATTCATTGGATGTAAACTCACCTTCTCGGTCATATCATATGAACATCATCTTAATTTTTCTTTCCTTTTTCACAACTGCTTCAAACTTCTTAAATATTCCAAAGACTTCAGTATTCTGTTTCAAGAAATATACCAAATGTTTTCTTAAAAAATCATCAATGAAGAGAAGGAAGAGTTACTTTTACCTAGAGAGTTCAACTTGATTGGACCACACACACGGTATGAATAAGCTCGAGAGGTTTCTTGGCTCTTGATTTTGACTCATCTGGAAAAGTTTTGGTGAGTCACTTTCCAAGTAAACACACTTTGCATAGTTGGTCGGGATGATTGATACACAGGAACCCTCTCACCATTTGCTTCTTGGATAATAACTCTAAACTTGTAAAGTTTAGATACCCAAATCAAACATGCTATAACCATGATGATTTTTTATAACAAGCCCTAAGACACTTTGCAACATCATTTTTAATATTAAAAAAAACATTATATTCTTTGAAATTTGAACTTTAGCAATTAAATCTCCTTTGTCATCTCTCATAGAAAGACAATAATTCTTTTATATAAATATAATATCCTTTTTTCTAGGAGTTGTCCGAAGCTCAAATTGTTGTTTTTCATGCTACGTGTGTAATACCACAGTTAAAATTATTTGGTGACTACTATCTTTTGCACGAATAAGAATGTTAATTTTTTCTTTCACCAATATTTTGCGATCATCTCCAAAAGATACATTTCCACCCATTTCTCCATTGATCTCTACGAACAAGCTTCTTTTCCCACACATATGGTTGCTTGCGTCAGTTTCAAGATACCAAGTGTTCTCTTGACCTTCATTAGTGTTTTTGTATGTTAATAGTAACATATATTTTTCCTACGTCTTCTCCTCCACATAGTTGGCATGCATTCTGAAGCGTAATGTCCAAAACTTTAACATTTATAACATTAGATTTCAGATTTATCATACCTCAAGTTTGAATTTCTTCTTCCACGACCTCGCGTTGAGGTTTCTTGTTTCTCATGGTTGTAGTTGGAATAATTGTTATTGTAATTCCAACCACATCCATGGCCATGATAACCACATTGTTTGCATCGGGCACATTGGTTTCTATCATCCCATTGATTTGTATGCATGTCCATGAGATCTACTTTGAGAAGTTGTTGAGTGATTTCTTGTTGAATCCTTCAAAGTTTTTTTCTCTTCTACAGTAAGGTTAACTTCGTCTTGGGGTTCGATGAATCCTTTTTCTACGACATCCCACACATCATATGCTCTAAGCAGAGCCTTCGTTTTGATACTCCAATTGGGGTAGTTGTTGTTGTTGAGTGTTGGAACTTTAAATGATGATATACCATTCGCCATATCTTTCAATATGTTGAAGATTTAAAATCAAAATTTCAGATAAAGCTTGTGGCTCTAATACCACTTTGTGGTAAAAAATATTAAAAAATATTCTTTTAAAACAAATAAACAAACAACTTGGATATAAATTGAAAATTAACAAATGTTACAAGACACTCTTAAACATTAGAAGAGAACAATTTTTTTCACTCAACATAGCATTATTGTCGCTATTTTCTCTCACTCTAAGTTTACTTCTTGGTGTGTTTAGTGATAATCTATATGGTGGGAAAGCTCCACTATCTATAGAACCATAGTGGAGACAAGAATCCATTATCCAAGAGTTTATGGATACATAAGCACTCAACCACAAGAGTACTCTCAAGATAAAGAATTTCTTACACTCAACATAAAAATGTTTCCTGCACTCAACCTAAAGATGGTCTTACACACAACCTCCACTATAAAATAAAATAATATTTAATTATTTATAGAAGATGTTTTCTTGATTGGTCTTATTGAATGTGTTGGATCTTTTAATTGGGCCAAATTTATGATCCAACATTATCAATTGTTAAAGTCTTTGATTTATTCAGCTTTGCCTATTGTTTCTGTTACGGAACTGCAACTGACTACTTCCACAATGATTGATGTCTTCGAGAGGCCCTAACATAATTGTATTTAATTAATGGGCAATATAATAAACCTTTTATGCTCTATGTTGATCTGATAACACCATACATATTTAACTTCATTGAAAAACACAATCTACATGATTTCATCCGTGCAAAAGATGTCGATTTGATGATGTTGGATTGTAAGCGAAGTGTTCATCTGTTTATCCAGGATAATGACTTGATTGCTTCGTATGCCGTTGTTTAACTACTTATGAATGCCAGTAAGAAGTGGGCTACGAGATATTTCTCGCACTTGTATCTATGTAAGATATTTGAATTAAATGTACATGACAGAATAATTTTCTATGATATGCATGTTTAAATTTACATTTACGTAGATTATGATTCGAATATGCTACTTACATTATTTCGTAGTATTCAACAGTACACGCTAGAGAAAGCATATCTAATTTGTATCAAAAATATCTATTGAATGAACAAGTATTTGTTCTTGAGAGAATGGGAAATACCGAGCAAACTAGTGCTATCATAGTAAATAAATTAAGTGATAGAGAGGAGCATGTGGAGTTTGTTACGATGCAACATCATGATGAGAATCGAGAGGACCAGTTTTTTTTAACAAAAGAAAAATAAAATAATCGAGAAGGCCCATAATTATCATGTGAGCAATATTAGGGTCACAAATTATTATTTTTGTTTTTTTAATATTTCAATCATTTTTGAAAAATAGTAATAAATAGCAAATCAATTAGATTTACACTCGATTGATGAGATTTTTAATTATTATTCGACTTTTTTAGTGAGATTTTAGATTTGAACAGTAATGCTAAAGCACAACCGACTGTTGTTGGTGGAAGAAATAACGTCATCAGTCAATTGACTAATCATTAGTCATTGCATCAATATTGTAGTTGTGATTTTTGAATTAAATAAGTATGTAGTTTTTTTCATTCAAATAAAATAGTAGATTTGTGTCAATATATTTAATCCATTGTAGTTATGATACTCAAATCCCACAAATACATAATTATTCAATTGATGTATTAATATAAAAATAAAAAATAAATAACCGTCTATTATTTAAAGGATTTATGAAGATAAAATCAACTTTAGTGGTGATGAATTCGATTTCTTCGATATAACAGGATGGTGATTTAGTGGTGACTTGATTTTCCTCGTTTTAAGTTGATGATTTGTGACCTTTACTTTTGAACGCAAATTTGGACAAAACGATGACGAAGAGTTTGACTCAGATTTATATTTCAGATATAAAAAATTTCCACTTGCTAATTTTAATTCGCTTAAAAATACAGAAAAACACAAACGAAAACATATAATGTATAAATAATCTTTTTTTTTTCCATTAAAACGATTTTGACTTTTAAAAAAATAGAAAATAACCGTTTTCCATAGGACGCCATTTGATATTTGATGAGGATAAAAAACACAATCAAATACTAAAATAATATTAGATATGACTCAGTTGTCAAAATAATATGATAATAATACATAAATTTTGGTTTTTAAGCCAAAAGCTATCCTTTTTGAACGCTCCAAGAAATGGAGATACTTTCTTGGAAGTAGTAGCAGAAGTTTACAAAAGCGAATGTCGATTCTCTGAAAAGGTCACGAATTGGTACTGAATGAGAGGGAGGAGGTTCTTCTCCAAGATCTAACCAGCCTATAATCTTCTCCGGTGATAGCGCCACGAATTCCGGTGATTGTTCTAATCCCTTCAGGCGCCGGTCTGGTTTTGCATTCCCTTGCTGGCTTCCGGTGGGTACCAAACCCTTAAGAGACTATCGATTGCAGCTTGCAATCTCACTCTGTTTCTTGACCCTTTGTTCTCTAGTTTTGGTAAACCAAGCTGACTCATAGGAGATGACGGAAAATCTAAATGACCAGTTCCCTCCTCTGCTTCCCAACGCTGATAAAAACAAACAAGACCTGCCAAAGAAATCCTATGTAGATATCGTTAAACCCAAATCGGAGCAAAAAGAAACCATCCCGGAGTTCGTTCGAATAAAAGAGGATCGTAATATCATACAATACTCTAAGGAAACTAAGGATCTGCTTACAAAAAATAAAGAACTACCATAATAGGTAAGTTTAGTAATGGAATTCCTAAGAAGTCGTCATTAGAGTTATTCCTTCAAGGATTCAAATTCAAGGGCTCTTATACGTACTCAACCTTAGACTCTCGACAAATATTACTGGAATTCTGCCTCAAAGAGGACGTTAGTAGTCTCTGGTAAAAAAACGTTTGGAACGTAGGCGATAAAATCATGCGACTAAATAGATGGACTCCTGACTTCAACAGGAACATCGAAAGCTCAAGAGTTTTGGTTTGGGTCAGACTTGAAAACCTTCCTGAATACTTGTATAACTCCACTGTTATCACGGATCTTGCATCTTCTTTAGGTACCGTCTACAAAATAATTATTCCAGATAAGTTTCGGGCCAACAAGAATGTCTGCTATGCTCATGTTGAACTAGATATCTCTACTAATCTTAAAAGGAAGTTGTGGGTGGGGTTCGGTGAAAACGATGAAAGCTGGGTTGGTGTTAGTTAGAGAAATGTGCATTCTTATTGCTATAACTGCTATCACTTGGGTCATAGCTCAATTGAATGTAGAAAGAATGACATGAAAGCTAAGGAAAATGAAACAATTGAAGGAAAAAAAACAAAGGAGAATATTATTAATAATCAAGATCCTATAGTATCCAATCAAGAAAGTTTTACAAGCACTCAAGTTCCTAAAACGACCAAAATACAGACATTCAGCAAAGTTTACAGACGAAAACTGAAATCGATTATAAAAAATAAAGATAAAGCTTCTGATGAATC
The DNA here is from genome assembly GCA_036936605.1 of Limnanthes douglasii subsp. nivea. NCBI lineage: Eukaryota > Viridiplantae > Streptophyta > Magnoliopsida > Brassicales > Limnanthaceae > Limnanthes > Limnanthes douglasii. The sequence goes on from JAUPFV010000001.1 coordinate 160,116,693, forward strand.
AAATACCTATGGCAGGAATGATCTTCAAGGCATGGATTCTTCTTCAAAAAGTGAGCCTGAGCTTATAGGTGCTCTCCAAAGGATAGAACAAGATTATCAAATGAGTCTTGAGAATCATAGTGAAGGCACTGCTCTATAACCAAATTGTGATAATATAGGAAGCTGCAACGTTTCTCCACATGCTACTTCTCCTGCTAACAATTTCAACACAATTATCAGTAAGAAAATCAAATCAGCAAATCGAAGCAAAAGTGTAAAAAGGCTTTCAATCAACTCTCGAAGCAAAAGTGTCAAAAAGCTTTCAATCAACTCTCTGCTTACTAGAGAGAGAATATATAACAAATCTTTATCAGATAATGATAAAGATAGTTAGCTGAAAAAAAAAGCTAAGTGTCGATCTCACTTAGCAAATTGACATCTTTCAGAGCTGTGCCACCAGGTTTGCTCGTCTGTGGAAGGTTTATCGTTAGTATTAAATAATCATAGTACGAATCCCGCGAGGCTTCTATGAAGCTTCCTACAAAATTTTGATGAAACGTAACTCCGTCTACATTACCTTCATCTTCGCCGGCGCCATAACTGTTGAATCACAGATTACGGTTTTGGTAAACTCTGGGAAATGAACATTGTTGGGAAACGGTACGAGGATATTTCGGTATTGTGTCTAAGGCCAGCCGATTACGGTTTCGGTAGGATGGTGAAGGGAAGGAGAAGCGCCAATTTCAGTCGACTGGGGTTTCGTACAGAGAAGGCGAGAAGAAGAGATGGAGATAGGTTCAAGAAGATAGGAATTTCTGATTTAGAGTTTCGATTTAGGGCTTTTAGTCCTTATTTTGTATCTTTGCTTCAATTTAGTCCTGCTTTGTGTAATACTCTCATTTTAGTAATAAAATGAATGTTTATTTTAAACAAAAATACTAAAATAATATTGGAGAAAATAAAGAACAAAAAAAGCTAAAATGTAGATAAAAAATATAATTGTTTTATTCTTTTAAATTCTTTTTTAATGATAGTTCTATATTTTTTTATACAAAAAAAAACAATATCTCTGCGTTTATTATCTATTTATTAGACATACGAACCTCATGATACCACCCTCGTAATTTTATGTTTATTATAATGAATCATTACCCAAATCTTATATCATCACGAAAAACTATTGTTTTTCAATAGAGAATTGTCGGCTGGTGGAGCTTAAAACTCCAACAAACCCTAAAACGATATATTACAGGGAAATCAAAATTAATAATTATTTTAGATTATTTTTATTTTTATTATACATTTTTTTTTCCTAATATAAGTTTTTTGAAGGTTATCATTTGAAAATTCAAATGCATCATTGATTATGTATATTCAACTTTCAACCAACAAAATAGTTAACTTTCTGAACAAGTTATTAACTCTCAATTAAATTTTTTATTTTTATTTTTTTCAAAATCATTATTGATTTTAATTATGATAGGGAGAGATACAGTATATACTATAAGAACAAGAATAGCAGAAAATGTAATTGATTATTAGTTAAAGAATATTCCTCTTGTGCCCAAAGGCATCTTTTAAAATAAGGGGATGGTGTTATTGATTCTGCCTTAATTCAAGTTGTTCCAAGGTTGTCGGAACCATCGGGGGAGAAATATAATGATCGATAGACTCGACATATGTACATTACACAAGTTCATGTTCACTACGAAGGGACTGCGAAAAGAAATGTCCATCCAATATGACAACATTCCAATAATGTTATATGATTCAGAAGTGGATTATGAGGGAGAAAACTGGAGTGTGGCACTAAGTCGGCTTTTATGCTTTGGAAGAGTAATGCTAAAGCACAGCCGGCTGTTGGCCGAGGAAACAACATCATTAGTTGATTCACATATCAATGCAGCAATATTGTGCATAGCGACGAAAGGGAATCTGATAACCCAGAACAGTTACAAGAGCAGAAATGGCTTGTTGGAACGCTAGTAAAAAGGTATTCGAGTCGATCCACTGGATTATAAGCATGGTGATTTTAGAATACGATACTTGTTTCGGCAAGGATACCAAGTGTAGCATCTTGGCTTTCTTTCAGGTTTCATGGACTATGTAATTGTGAGTTCCAATAATATTAATGTAAGTAATATCAAAAACAAGAAGTACGACATCATTCAGTTTAATATTATTTATGTTGGTTTAGTCAACATATTGTAGCTAACATTCTCCAAATTAGCCTATTTTTCTTCGTTTATTTGTGTCTAACAAAACCCTATTTTTCATTGTTTGTTGCTAACAAAATTAGCTAAATTTAGGAGAAACAAATTTAAGGAAAATGCAGTTACTTCGACGGTTGGTATTCTGCATACAAAGAAACTATATAAACCCCGAGAGAAGTACATATATGAAATCACAATTACATCTAAATTAACATGGGGATCTTTAACATGAAATCTTTGCTTTTCGTTTTTGCCCTCGTCATTTCGGTTTTGGCTATGATGAACAGCCCTGCAGCAGCTGTCAACTATTCTAACCTGAAAGGCGCATCTTCGTTTGAGAGAGAACAGGCCAATCCCTATACTCGCGGTTGCAGCAAGACCACCAGATGCCGTAGCTGAGGTCTTGGATCTATAGAACTATAGAATAAACAAAACCAAACTACAGCCTAATGGTTTGTGTAACCTTTGTGTATCATCCTATATTGTTATTCCAAATTTGCGATAATGAAAAGATGATTGTTGTTTCATGTTAAATTATAGTTTTCTGTCTAATATGGGCGAGTGCTGAACTCCCCAACTTCACACCTTCTTAATTTCTAAGAATAAATAAAGTGTTACTATTTTAATTAGCAACATCAATAAGTATTATACCGCCTAATCCCATAAGCCTATGAAATATGTCATACATCCTATAAAATCCAAAAATCATAGTCATCAACATCAATAAGTACACTAAAATTACAGCTCCGATTTCTCCACAGTTTTTTTACAGTTTCGACCACACATGTTCCTTTTGGATATTATGCGAAGTGATTTTAAAATTTTGAAAAATGAAATATAAGTTTCAATTTTTTTTAGCTATCAATATTTTGTTTGTGATTCTCTAGAATTTTTGAATTCTAAAATCGTTTAACTTTTTTTCATTTTTTTAATATTCAAATCATTATTATAAACACATATACATAAATATTTTGTTGAAAATGTATATCAGCACAAACATACACTACATTTACAATACAAAACTAAAACATTTGCTACAAAAATTTTAATCGTTATTAGAAGTCATAATCATTCACTACTATTTGACCGCAAACCAAAGTTCGGAGTTTTCCTTTACACTACGAAATCGATCATTATTATTGATGTGTCGAGTAGGTAAAATTTCTTAAATAGAAATTTCCTGAAGCAATAGGTAAAATTTACACTACTAATAGATTAAATTTAGTTATATAGATTAAATTTACAAGAAAACTCATGATATCCTTTATACTACTAATAGATTAAATTTAGTTATATAGAAATTTCTTAAATAGGTAAAATTTGAACCTTCCTGAAGCCGAACTCATGATGACGCTGAATCCTCTCCTGCTAAGACGGTGGAACCCACTTATGTAGTGGTCGAGTCTCCTACACCGAGAGTGAGTCAATGTCAAACCCGTATTCTATCTTCAGTCATTTTGAGCTTATTTCACATTAAAATTCTAATTCAAGTTAGTGAAAACTAACTTGTCCAATATAAAACTCTTCAATAATTTCTAATCGTCAATCATATCTTATTTGTGCATTGAGTAACACATGAGTAACGTCCTTCAACATATCTTATTTGTGCATTGAGTAACACATGAGTAACCCAACGTCCTTCGACGACATTCATGATCGTTAGCGAATACAATTTATTGAAGAAGTCCAACTCCTTATTACATCCATTCAACAATGACTTGCTTAACTAAAAGAAATAAAATAAATAACCCATGTTTAATGAAGAATTTCAAACTTTCATTGCATTCAGACTTTTTCTGTTTAATGAAAACTACGTGTTTTATGAGAAAACTTAAATATTATTTATTTTTATTTAACACTCTTACTTTATTGTTTTTGTGTTTAAAACAATAAATTTTTAATATTATAATAGAACTCATGATAAAAGAATACACTAAATACCGTAAAAATAACCTTGCCCTGAATAAATATAATCAAATTTGAAAATTTTAGTTATAATTAGTTCACCTTTTTTATAGTGAACTATAGAAAACAATAAACTGACATGTGTGATTTTGATTTTAGTTTTTACATTGGAAGAAAGTTTGAACACTGAAATTTAAGTTTTTTCCGAACAATAAAATATTATTACGCAGGTGCAAACAAAAACTCTGAAAACACGCTCTGAAAACTATACATTATGTTAAAAAAACTAATAATTATATTTATTATTGTTAGTTTTATAATTCATATGATATCTATAAAAATAGAAAATAAAAGCTAATAATTTATATTAATTTTTTTAAAATTTTTTACCACCGTTTTTTTTTTCCTTTTTCCTCTCGAGATAGCAAGGGACCAGCCCTCAACCCTCTTTAAAACTAAGTCACCATCTTCAACCTCTACCTAAAATACTAACTCCTCAAATCACTACCGAAATACATCTAACAACACTTTAATTTTTCACTTCGAAAGTTTTCAGCTCTCCAAAATTATGACCATAAAGTTCATGAAAATTTCTGTAATGGTGCTCCATCATCATCCAGAACATTTCTTACCGATCACTTTTATCCATAACTTGAAAAATAAAGTTTTTTTTATACAAATTGCAAATCGTATGCATAAGTTACTAGATCAAACTTAACATAACCAAATGATTCTAAGGCCATTATTGGTATCAAAATGGGTAATATTTCCATATAATTTACATCCCAAGAAAAATTAAGATTTCAATCCAATTTAAAACACAATACTAAAAGTTTTTTCATATGGCAAAACTTAGATGGAAGTTATGCATAATTTCATGAGTAACTTTGGATTCATATTTGAATTCAACCTATATTTATGGGATCCTAAATATATTCTTATTAAATCTAACCAACATGAAGATTTGAAAAAGATGTGAAAAGGAAACATTTAGACAATTAATCAGTTTTAAATAAGAATTTCTAAAATGGAATCCACACTTCAATCCTCAAGTTGAATCACCTATTAATCGTGTATGGTTATCTATCCCAAACCTACCAAAATATATGTACAATGGGGAAGTTATCTATGCTATTTCTAAAGCAATTTGAAAGCCCCTAAAGTTTGGGTGTCAAAAAAAATAAGGTCAGGTTCAATGTTTCCAAAGCCTAAATTGAATTAGATGTACCAAATGAATTAATTTTAACAATTTGAGCAATACTTGGTGAATCAAAAGGATTCTAGCAGAAGAGATTCATTATGGAGATATGAAATTCTATTGTAAGTACTGATATTATCTTGTCCATAATTCATTAGCCTCTAAGAAACTAACATCGATCGAGGTTAGAAAATCATCAGATATTAATATCTTGGACACTCAACCTACTTACACTCAACATGAAAATCCACTAAAGAAAATGTATGGGTTCCTAAGGTTAAATCCATAATCATCAATAAAGATATATCATATGAGAGACCAAGCAACACTGAGCAAATATATAGTCAAAAGATCAAGGAAAATTAGAATGTAAAAGAAATTAATATCTCAAGTACAACTGATATAATAAATGAAATAATTGAAGCTTTACTCATTATAGAAAATGGATCACTTATTGCCTGAGATGATGAATTGGAGAACTCTGATTATGATAGAAAATCTCATGTAAAAGAAACTACTGGAGGCCTTCCTTCATTTTCTGTAGTGGATAAATTTGAGCAAGCGAATGATTTTCTAGAGGTTGTGAACTAAAAAAAAGAAAATGACTAAATTAAATACTAGCAATGCGATACAATTTAGGAAGACATGAAACTACAAGGGTTAGTTTGACCTTTCCTTGATAAAATATACAAATGCTGTTCACAATCCTTAATAAGAATGTGAGCAAAGTTGGAAATAAATGGACTATTTGGAAAGACTCAAATCCCTAAAATAGCTGAAAATTAGACTTCATTGCTATTCAAGAGCCTATGATATCAATAGATAAATTAGATAATATTACTACAAGATCTACCACTCTTCATTGGATAAATAAAGGATTAAGATTGAAATTGTTATTAATCATTTGATAAACTAACAATTTCAATCTTGAAAATAAAGGAATTCAAGATTGAAATTGTTATTAATCATAAAAAAAATCTTACACTTTAAGATCTACCACTCTTCATTGGATAAATAATTATTGGTCATAGTGGTATATGCAAAAAGGATTAAGATAACAAAGATTGGATATTTAGAATTGTTTAAGAGAATATGAAAATTGAACCATGGCATAGATTGTTATGAACTACCTTGCTCTTCATTATGCTTGAGAAATATGGATGAATTTAATTTAATAGTGATGTTTAATACTGTCATTTAGAAGATATTGGTTTCTAGGGACCGAGAATTATTTGGACTAATAATAGTAAATGGACATGACTAGGTAGAGTTTTATATAACTCTAATTGGATAAATCATTTTAATTATATTAAAGTAATGTATCCAGCAAGAACTCGGTCTAATCATACATATTTATGCATAACTATATCAGTTGAGAAAATTTGCTTTTATGCTAAAAATATGCTGACATTATATACTGGTTTTCTTAAAGTTATGGAAGAAAACGGAAAGGAAGAAATGCTAGGTCCTCATATACTTGTTTTTTGCACAAATTAAAAAGATTTATGTCAAGATAAAAAAAGAAATTAACATAATATTCAAAGATGTTTGATGCTATTGTTCAATATGAGGGGGATTAAGCATTTAGAAAATGGTCTTGAAGCTAACAAAAATACAGATGATAAAATAATAGCTCAATAGCACATACAGTCTATTTTCAGTTAATGGCTAAGGGGAAATTTATTGGGAACACAAATCTAGAATTTGTTGGATGAAGGATGGGGAGAGATGGTGAAAAAAAGAAGATGAAGATCATTTAAAAAAGTTATTAGCTGAACAACCAAAAAACCAAAAATTAAAATTTGCAATATATAATTCCTAAAATGATAATTGACCAAAATAATGAATAATTTTTAATGTTACCTTTACGGGAATAAATTCAAAATTTTGTAAAAACTTTGAATGAAATGAAGTTGTATGTGTTAATGGATTTTATGCTTAATTTATTCAACATTTATGGCCTACTATCTCGAAGGAGCTTATTGCAGCAATCAAAGATTTCTTTCAAGATCATATTCCTAAAGGATCTTTGATACTACTATATGCCTTATGCCAAATATATAATATCTAAAATCTTGAAATGGATTCAGACCAATAAGACTATGTACTGTTTTAAACAGAATTTTATCAAAAGTTCTAAATGAGAGAATGTCTACATTACTTCCAAGTAGTCAAAGCTTATACATTGTCTTAAATTTGCTAATGATTTCATAATCTTTGGGAATAAATCATTAGCAAATATTCAGAAAACAAGTGAGGTCCTGAATCACTATGAGAACATATGTGGTCATATGATAAACAAAGACAAAAACATTTTTGTTGTCTCTTAAAAAATACCTCAAGCTAGAGTAAATAATATTAAATATGAAACTAGTTTTAATCAAGAAAAATCCCGTTCAAATATATGGGAGTTCATATTCACTTAAGGAATAGAATTGGAAATCTTGATTATCTTGTAATAAAAATTAGGTTAAAGATTCTAGAATGAGATGGAAAATATCTATATTTTGGTGGAAGGCTCACTTTAATACAACATCTACCTATATAACACTTACAAAGCTACCAATAACCTAAAACCAAAATCACTAAAATAGAGAAGATGTGCAATAGGTTTTTATAAGGCACTATTGAAAACCATATAGTAAGGGAGGGTTAAACATAAAAAGTTGGAAGATATGCAAGAAACTTTCTATTGTAAAATATGCTTTAACGTTTGCAAAAAAATCTATCTCTTTGGTTAAAATATGCGCTTTATCTTTGTTATAAAAGTTCATATACTATGCAAATAATTGGTGAAGACTATTGAGAATTAGAGACAAATCAGAGAGTTATACCTTCTGAAAGTAGGTAAGGGTGAGATTAATTTTTGGTTTGAGAAATGGAATGATAAACATGCCTTTATCCCTCTCTGAAATATTATTCCTAAAGAAAATATCAAATAATTATTGATTAATGATGATTGAGATATTGATAATCTTAGAAATTTTGTTCTTCCATCTGATATTGAAAAGATCAAAAGAATTAAAATTAATCCAAATGAGACTTAAAATCATACATGTGAATTCAAGTGCTAGGAAAACATGGAATGTAATGAGAGAACAAGGAAAAAATTCAAATATATTCAAGAGAACATAGAACAATGTAGTACCCAAAAATGGCCATTCTTTCTTTGAATACTTTTGAAAGGTTGGATCCCGATGGATTCCATCATTCGGAATAAGAGCTTCTCACTAGCTTAAAATGTTAATTATGCAATGGAATTGAAACTGTTAATCACTTGTTTGTAGAGTGTAATCTAGCTTGAGATATTGAATGAATTTTGCTGGAATATTTACAATACACACATATATATATATATATATATATATATATATATATATATATATATATATATATATATATATATATATATATATATATATATATATATCAATAAGAATGAGTTTTTCTCACCTTATTAGAGCCTAGTTCTGGTCAACAAACAAAGATATCCACATCAGAACCATCATTTCTCCAATAATTTGTTGGATAATTTGGTTTACAAGATACAAGGCTACAATTAAGCCCAAAACATAAGTACAAAATCAGTTCTTGATCTCTTTAAGAGATCTTATTGAAAAAAAGATCTTAACATACCTCTTTATTTGGATATATTATCATTTCAAAAGCAGGCTTAGAATATATACTTCAATTAAATGGCACACTCCTTTTCAAAATATGATAAAACTTCTGACGGGGAGTGTAGTCTCTCAAGTGAATCAACAGGTGGTGGGATCCTAAGAGATAATTTTAGGAATATTGTTCTTGCTTTTGGCCAAATTTATGGAAAAAAATATCATATCCTAGCTGAATGTAGGAATCTTTTAGATGGTCTTCTAATATGTAAAGAAAGTAACATAACTGTCTTAGATATAAAAGTTGATTCTACTGAGCTTCTTAAAATTCTTGAAAAATGGAAGACTCCCTGGTTCATGTGTGCTCTAATTATTTGCTGAAAAAATCTAATGTCTAAGAGTATGACAATAAACTATATTTTCGGAGAACATAGACAACAGACTTATTAGCTAAACAAATACTAAAAGACAAATTGAAACTAGATTACAACACGAACCAAGGTCCAACTTAACTAAGAAAAATTACGTTGCTCAAAATTTTAGATATAGGTTATTTAAGACTGAAAGATTAAAGGAGTTCTTAATTTTCTATAGGTAAAAAAATAGATATCAGAATGAAAGAATCAAAGCATCCAGCTCAAATTTAAACAAGATTTAAATGTGGAATATAATAAAAGTCAAAACCCATAAATCTTTATATTTTGATAACGTGAGAGCTTCTACCTAGATAGACTCATTTCCTAAAGATTAGAGGTGTCAAACGGTTCAAACCGCGAACCGTCAGAACTGTTTAACAGTTGCGGTCCTAACGGTTTGCGGTCCTTACGGTTTGCAGTTTTAATGGGCCAGTTTCGCAGTTTACCAACCACTTTACCCATCAGAAAAACCGTTTAGGCACCGTTTATCAAAATATTTTATAATATTATTTAAAATTAATTTGTAAGTGTTAATTGAATCTAATTTCAATAATTGAGATATGTACAATATAAACGAGTTAATTATGCTATTTAATGTATTTTAATTTAAATACTATATCATTTTAATCGAAATTCTATAATCAAGCAATTACATTCTGAAAAATAATAATTGTAATATGATTTTGATATGTTTGATTATATTTATGTATTTAAGATATTTTATTTAATATTAAGTAGATATTAAATAAAATATATACATCTAATTATATTTGATTACAACTTTCGATATTATTGAAAATAGTTTTTCGATTATAGAAATAATAATCTTAAACAAGATATCATAAACAATATAATTGTAAAATGATTTGTATATTGTTTGAACATACTAGATACTTAAGATGTTTTATTTAATTTTAGTTATATATTAAATAATATATACCCATTAGACATATAATTGTATTCTGATTTTAAATATTAGGTGATTCTTTAGATCTTTCAAGCGTGAAGTGTTTATGTTTAGATGATTTAAATAGTTTATTGTATTTTCGAACTATTCAATATTTGAAGTTTAAATTTAAAATTTGTAGCATTGTATACGTATATGCATATAAACATAAATTACTTATAAATAAAAAAATAAAAATTGAAATTGAAATAGATTTAAATAGCATTTAATATAAAAAAAAGCAAAACAAATAATTAATTAATAATAAAAACCAAACAAGTAACATAGTTGTTAAAAAAAATATTAATAAAATCTCTATAAAAAAAGAAGTAAAAGTCCAGGCCATCCGGATATTTGTCCGGATGCCCCGGACCAGACGTCCGGACCATCCGGAGATTTCTCCGGATGGTCCGGACAATTTTTTATTATGGGTCTCCCCTATTTAAATAGAGGAGACCCCAGCTCCAAACTCACAAACTCAAATACTCCTCTCTATATCTCTCTAAATCTCTATACTTGCTTTAAATATTCTAGAAAACTCAAATTCTTATTTTACATATTGTAGTTCTACTTTCGGAATTGTTTGATTTTTTTTTCTCCGAAAATTGTTTCTATTTGATAAAAACACTTAAATAACGTTGGGATAACATTATAATAGCTCAATTAAGAGATTCGTATAATTTATCAAGTTATTTACTTGTTATAGTTATTTAAATTAGTTCTTTTAATTCTAATTTTATTAGTTGTTATTAGTTGTTATTGCTTGTTATTAGTTGGTATTAGTCTAAATTTAGTTTTTATTATTTGCGATATTAATTAGTTTCGATTAGTATTTTATTGCATATTTTAAAAAAACGTTGTTTTAAGTTTTAAAATGCCTCTAAAACGTAGACTTACTAATACTCACCCACCCGCTAATTTTCATTGGTTATGAATGATGTTTGTGATAACCAAAACAAATTAATACTAACCAAAATGTAATAATAATTTTTTAATTATTATTAACATTACAATAATAAAATTCAAAATGTAATATTAAAATTATAACAATATAACTTGTAATCTTTTACCATGATAAAATATGATTTTGGTTTAAAAAATAATAAATAACACTTGTAATATTTAAAACCAAATCACAATAATAATATTCAAAGTGTAATATTAAAATTGTAACAATATAACTTGTAATCCTCTACCATGATAAAATATGATTTTGGTTTAAAAAATAATAAATAACACTTGTAATATTTATAACCAAATCACAATAATAATATTCAAAATGTAATATTAAAATTATAACATATATAACTTGTAATATTTTACCATGATAAGATCTGATTTTAGTTTAAAAAATAATACCAAACACTTGTAATATTTAAAACCAAATCACAATAGTAAACAAAATGTAATATTAAAATTATACCTATAAAATTTGTAATATTTTAACATGATAAGATATAGTTTTGGTTTGTAACATAATATCAACACTACTAATATTGGATCCCAAAACATAATAATAATATTCAAAATGTAATAATATCATAAGTAATATTTAAAATTTTGGATTATATAATAATTACAACACTTAAAATATTAATAACCAACACAAATTAATACTAACCAAAATGTAATAATAATTTTATAATCATATACAATATCTCAATATTTTTTATATATAACATAAGATATGATTTTGGTTAAAAAAGAATTAAAACACTTATAATATTTAAAAATAAACCGCGGTTTGCGGTCCTAACGGTTTACTCCTTATGCGGTTCTGGCGGTTTCCGGTCCTAACGGTTTGCAGTTCTAATGGACGAGTTAAACAGTTTACCCGCCGATTTACAAAAAATTCTCCAGCTTTTAACCGCGGTTCCAGAACCATTTGACACCTCTACTAAAGATAATTCGACTCCATTGAGATGAGAACTTTAAAGGAACAACTAGTGTGCAGTTTTGTTGTGAAACAAAATTGAGTTTGCAGTGAAGATAAAATCATTATTTAGAGGAAGCTAATAGTTTTTTTTTGTATCTCTAACACTGTAGACCGTAGCTCTTCCTGAGATAGTGGCTAATGAAAGCGACAAAAATAAATTTATTTTTTCTAGAAGATATCAAAAATTCTTAAAAATTGAAGAAGAAGATGACTGCGAAATTTTGAGTCATCTAATGTTTGGGAATATACTCTAATAACGATATATAATATTGAGGGAATAAATGTAATGAATTAAAGTCTTATATGTTCATTTGTAAAGGTATGAGAAATATTTTAGACTCTTTATAAGGATATGGGGCTAAAGTGCAATTAACCTAATTAACCTACTTTGGAACTAATTTTGTTATACTAAGTCTGATTCCTATAAATAAAGGATGGGACTGTTAGTTACCATCTAATTTTAATTTCTCTCTCTAAAATCATTATATCTATCTCTTCTACCTTTAAGAACACAATTTATACTTAAAAAATTGGCGACCAATACGTTGATTTTTAAATCTAAAACCAGAGAAAATTAAAATTCTTGATCTATTACAGCTGTTCTTAATTGATAATGGAGCAATGGAATGTAAATGATCCTTTGGTTTGAAAAGCTATCAAAATGTTGATATCTTTTTTGCAAATAGAGAAAAATAAGAAATATGGTCAATTTCTTGTTTAACAAACTCATTCAGACATCGAAGCTCATATGAATGAGTTACTGGATAAAATCACAACTCTAAATGAGAAGTATGATAAAAAAAAGAACTAGATTTTCAATCATGTAGGCTGAAATATGAGATAAGACGAATGGAGGAGAATAATGATGTGAACAGCCAATCTGATCGATCTTGTACAACTCGCAAGGTTCGAAGTGAGCGGAGGAAAACACATTTTGAATTTATTAAGGAGTATCGTATTTTACGAAAAGAGAAAAAAAGAAACATATGTATATTACATCCAATGATGATGAGATAGATAGTTTATCATCTGAGCATAAGAGATATCGGGGATCTTCGAAAGAAGAAAAATGCCGACCTTGAAGTCAAAAAAATATATAAATTAAGAAGAGACAATGTACCTCGTTGTTTGAGGGAAGCAGAGTGGTGTAAAGAAAATACATCGAATCAATACACAAGAGTTCATGAGAAGAATATGACATAATGAGTACGTTCATGGAGTAAACTGGAGAAATTATCCCTTAACAACTGAGATAAGGACTATTACTCTCCCGAAACGGTTTGATATCTCTAAGGTTGAAAAGTTTGATCGGATACAAGATCCCGATAACCACATCGAATAGTTTAAAAATTACATGATGAAATTCAAAGGTGATGATAGGATGGTATAGAGAGCCTTCTCTAAAAAATTTAAAGGCATAATTTTGAAATGGTACAATAGGATTCTGAGGTGATCTATTTCCAATTTCAGAGATTTTAATACAGTTTTCTGACAATTTGTGTGAAGTAAAAATACGCGAGCAAATGGTGACACAATAATAGAGTGCAAACAAGTTATGGAGAGAAGCTGAAATACTATACAAAGAGTTTTGTGTTAACAAAAGTTGGTTTAGATAATTGTGAACAGTTCATAGCCATGGCTACATTTCGAGAAGGTTTATTACCTAGTGATTTAGCAAATGAAACAAGAAAGAGAAAATCTTTGAATTTTTTATTTCTCAAGTTGAGGATCAAATTAAAGTGGAGGAATTCACTAGAGTTCGAAGAGTGGTTGGACCCAGGTAAAAGAGTTCAGGGCAGGTGTCAAATAATCAGGGGCACACTTCGAACTTGTCCAAACTATCTTGTCTGAGGAACAACAATAGTTTTCCTCCTCGAACTAGAGGGTACCCGACTCAGGCTACAAGGTATCAATTTCAAAGACGGAGGCCAAATCAATGGATAAGGCCAGAATATTATGCTGATTTAACTGAGAATATGGTTGTGATTTACGAAAAGGAAAATGATATGTGAGTTTTAAAATCCTGCTCTAATAAATAGACTTAGGGAAGAGCGTAATAACAGTTTATGTAAGTATCATAATGACATAGGACATGATACTACATATTGTATAACTTTGACAAATGAGGTACAAATTCTAATTGAAAATGGAAAAATTAGCCGTTATTGTTAAAGGGTAGATTAGTGGGTCAAAGACACCAAGTGCATCAAATTCGCATCGAAATTCAAAAGAAAGAAACTCGAATGATTCTGGATTCGAAATTCGATGATTTCGATGTAGCCTCAGAATATTTGGATACAGATCCGGATCAGTTTATTTTAATGGTTGTGGACGAGCTGGTGGAGCAATGACGAGTTTGAAGTTTAAGTGAATACTTTGAGTCCTTGTCAATTTTTGGAGGAGATATTATGACTGGTAACAGCAACAACTCCAGAAAAAGGCACGTGGTTAGTTTATCTACTCAAATAGAATGAGAGATGTCTACTCATTTGTATAGTAATAAAGATATTCCCTTTGTTCTTTTTGATAAAGATGATTTGATAGGCATTGCAGGTCCTCATGAAGATGTAGTAGTTATTGGAGCAGAAGTAGCTGGCATTGAAATTTGATGCATTTTGGTAGATACAAGAAGCTCTCTGAATGTTCTATTCAAGTCAACATATGGTAGGATGCGTAATCCTCATTGAATCTATCAACCAAATCGTACTATAATTGGGTTAACATGTGTGACAACCCATGTGATTGGAGAATTCGAAGGTGAGGTGTGTTTGGAAAAAGGCCTTTTTAGAAAGAAGGTTCAATATTTTTCATGATGGTGGATTGTCCGACCAATTATAATGCTATTTTTGGGAGATTTTGGCTTTCGAGGATGTATGTAGTTGTATCCACAGTTCACCGGTGTTTGAAGGATGTCATCGAAGACCGTGTTGGGGTTGTCTGAAGTGATCAAAAGGTAGCTACAGAATATTATGCAACAACTCTTCGAATCTGAGGTCCAGACAGTGAAGATCGAATGACCGAATAACAATCAGGGCGTTGACCTCGGAAAAAGAAGAAGGAGTTGATGATCCGAGGGAAACCCTCAGTTCTTTACCGGTAGTGAAAGTATAAAAGAGTATTCTTTTCATGATGGGAAAATTCTTCGAATATGAATATTACTAACCCAGCTTTGCATCAGCACTTGTTACAATTTTTATTTGATAATCTAGATGTTTCGCTTGGAAAACAGAGGATGTAATGGGGGTTCCATCTGATGTGATATGTCATAGCTTGTCTATAAATCCGAAAATCACACGACTTATTCAAAAGAGACAAGTTTCTCTGAGAAATGTACTTTTGGAGTTCGATCTGGGAAGTTCTTTGGCTATATAATTAGTGAAAAATGAATAAAAGTTGATCTAGAGCACTTGAAGGCTTTAGTCTCAATGACATCACCTCGAACTATTAAAGAAGTGAAAATGTTATCATGAAGGTTAAATGACCTTAATCGATTTATTTCGAAGTTTTCTGACAAGTGATTTCCCTTTTTCCAAGTGTTACGAAGACCAAAGGAGTTTGAATGGACATTGGATTGTGAAGTAGCATTTTATGGGATTAAGGAACTTTTGTTATCACCATAGATATTTTGCAAGCCTTGAACTGGAGAGCAGTTGTTTTTATACATAACAGTGTCATATTTCGCTGTGAATGGTGTTTTGATAAGAAAAAATAAGGGAATTACGGGGCTAGTATACTACGTTAGTAAAAGTTTGTTGGCAGCTAAGAAGGGGTATCTAAAAATTCAAAAATTAGCTTGGGATTTAGTGGTGGCTATTAGGGATACCATTATTTTCAATCTCATACTATTGAGGTTCGACCCTCTTTTCCATTTAAGAATGTGTTGCAACGCCCAAACATTTCTGGAAGGATGACTAAGTGGTCAGTAGAGTTGGGAGATTTTGATAGCACTTTTGCTCCTCAAATGGCTATTAAAGCTCAAGCTTTAGCTTGTTTTCTTATTGAATTTCATTCAAGCATATTAGATGAGGAGACAGATAAATAGGCGTTGCCAAAAAATTCGATGTGGGTGGTTCAAACTCATGGTGGTTCTGGCATTTTAGGATCTAGTGCAGGAGTGCAGTTGGTTGTTCCTTCTGGGTAGGGAATGTATCAAGTTATTAAATATTTTTTTCATACATCAAATAATGAGGCTGAATATGAAGCTGTATGGGCTGGTTTAAGGCTTGTAAATATTTTTGGGGCAACCATAGTTCATTTCGAAACAAATGCTCAGTTAGTGGCAAATCATATGAGAAGTGTTTTCAAGCCTAAGATTGATAATTTAATTTTGTATCTTCGCGAGCTTTAAAATTTGGCTCTCCTATTTGATAAAGTGAATATAGAGCATATTGGTAGAGGAGATAATACAGTTGCTCAGTATTTGACAAGAATTTCTTATACAAAAGAATATCCTTAGATATTATTAGAGGAGAGTCCCTATATTTTAACACGATCCGAACAATGTCCATATGTTGAGGAGGTATTTGTCACTCCTGATATAATTTGAGGTGATTGGATGTCTGATATTCTTAATATTTTGCTAAGAGGAATGTTGCCTCAAGATCCACCATTTGCTAAAAAATTAAGATATAAAGCTCATGGTTATGTTGTTTTAGATGAAATGTTGTACAAGAAATCTTTGAGCTGACTAGTATTACGTTGTTTGGAAAAACAAGAGTCTCAAGAGCATTTTTTGAGTTACATGATGCTGAGGGGTCGACATATTGTGGTTACAAGTCTTTGACACGTCGGGTTTTTGTGGTAGGATATTATTGGTCTTCAATTATGAACAATGCTAATGTTCTAGTTCGAGAATGTTATACTTGTCAGCACTTTTACCATTTTATTCATAAACCAGTAGTACCACTTATGTCTATTTCCGAAAGTGTTCCTTTTGATAGACGAGGAATAGATTTGGTAGGACCGTTGCCTATGAGTTCCGAAGGACGTCAAATGATCATTATGGTTGTAGATTAATTTTCGAAGTGGGCAGAGGGTGAACCATTGTCTGGAACAAAGTAAATGAGGTTATTAAGTTCATTGTGAACAATATTTGTTATCGTTTGGGAGTACCTCGAGAAATCACTACTAGATAATGGTCCTCAATTCAATAACAGAAAAATTACTTCTTCTTTTTCTTCGAAGGAAATAACATAGTTTTTTCTACACCTTTCCATCCTCAAGAAAATGATCAAGTATAAATGACTAATAGATCTATTTCAAAAGCTTTGAAGAATAATTTAACAAGTACTACGTGGCAATGACCTAACTATTTGCAAGAGGTGTTGTGGGGTTATGTACGACTCTTAGAGAGGCTAATTAAGAAATACATTTTTTCTTGGTATATGAGATAGATATTGTTAGTCATGCATAATCTACTTTACCTTCTTATAGAGTACCCCAATATTCTGAAGAGGTTAATGAAGAGGCAAGAAGAACAGAGTTAGATTTGATCGAGGAGAAAAGAGTTAAAACACATTTGAAAATAACTCATTATCAAACTTTGAGGAAAATGAATTTTAAAATGGGTGATAAAGTCTTAAGGAAGTTATTCCTCCATACAAAGGATAAACAACTTTGAAAGATGGCCTCACATTGGGAGGGTCCTTATACTATAGGATAAAGTCGGGAACGTATCGCCTTTTTGATGAGCATGTGAAAATGATTCTACATCATTGGAATATAAAACACCTGAAGCTATATTGGGAGTGAGTTTTTTTTTTTATTTTGAATATGTTTTGAATAATCAGCACACTTTTTCCTATCCTGTTTGGCCCATTGAGGTTTTAATGAGGTGTCGTGTAAACATTCGAAACTATTAATAATTTATTTTTTGCCAATGGTTGCTACATTTTCTAAATGCATTATATATATTCGATGTGTTTACATTCTTTAAACACATAAATAGTTATTCGAGGTGCTACATTTTCTAAACACACTATGTATATTCGAGGTGTTTACATTCTTTAAGCACATCAATCGTTACTCGAGGCACTACATTCTTTAAGGGACTTTTTAAGATAATATTATTATTCAATGTAAAAATGATTTTGTTTTAAAGAAAAGTATTATATGTTTTTACGATATGGAAAATGAATATAGAGAAATGAGAATTAGTAATTTATAGAATATAAATCCGACCTTACAAAACGATATCCTGAATGCTAAACAACTAAACATTCATAAAAACAAGTCCTCATAAAACATCGAGCGACTTCAAACAAAAAACAACCATTTGTCTTAAAAATTCACTTTTGGAGAGTCTCCTTCATCAGATTCACTTTATTCTGATTCCGTCTCTTCGGAGGACTCAGTGGGGATATGATAAAAGGCTTCAATGGGTCGGTTGTCTAGGGAAATTAATTCCCAAAAGCTAGATAGATTTTCTTTGGGAAATACCACATGAATTTCATGAAGCAAATTGATTGATTTTTGTTCCTTGGAATTTGCTATAGGAGCCAATATGTCTTTCCCACACTCAAGTTTTGCGGCCTCTACAATAATTTCAATCTATTTCCCAAGGGTATTTTTGAGATCATCCATATCATTAATCAACTTCTTCTTTTCTTTTGTTGAATAATTCCTTTGCATGTTTGCTTGTAAGTTCTTCTATCTTAGCTTCATGAGAAGTCTTGAGCTCTTCTAGTTGTTGATCATACGCATGACAAAGATGACGTTTAAGTTGGAAAGCCTCATGAATAAATTGCGCCATGTAAATTTAGAGGGCACGAAATTACTCCTCGATATGTCTCCCAATATTTTTTTTTTGTTTTTTCTCTGCAGTAGCATCGTTCTTACATCGACCATCTCTTTAGTCATTTTTTCCAAATTGTTTCGAGATGAATTTAATTTTGTGCATAATGCGTTGGTTGTTGTTTCGAGTTGGGGCGAAAGGTTATAGAGCAAGTAAGACCTCTTCGGATGATTACTCATCTGAACTAGGAATGAACTTGTCATTGTTGAAAGGAATGATAGCAGATGAGGAAACCAAGTGAGTATCCGAAGAAGGAAAGAATTCGTGCGAAAGAGAAGCAGTGACTTGGTGGCCAATTTTTCGAAGTCGTTATTAGAGTTCTTGGACCTTTGGATCCATATGATCTTGTAGCTCTTCTTCATTAGTAGGATCATCAGGCTAAAACTAGTTCTCTAATCAGTAATCGTTGTAGCTCTTCATTGTAGCTCTTCTGTTGCGAGTTCTCCTCGATGATCTTTTGTTGCAGTGTTTTAAGTTTCGGTTGAAGGAAATTCAGAGACAGTTTCTTCAGATGGTTTCTCTGATATCTTAATAGACAAAGTTTTCGAGCTGTTTTTTTCTTCTTTGGGACAATAATTTTCTTTCTCTTCGAGGAAGGTTCTTCCTCGGTCAATTCTTTAATAGTAAGAATGGTGGTTTTAGTTTTCTTCCTTTTCGCCTTCTTTTAAGATCTCAGATTCTCGAGCTAGCATCATATGTGCTAGCTACTTTTTTATTTTTTCCTTTATTTTTTGCGAGAAGATGGTTATCTCATATATTCATAAGTGGAAAAATCACCTTACCATCCGGTGTTACCAGTCTATTCACAACTAAATTTGAATTTGGTGGCTCCATCAGGTTTTCGGGGAGGTCAGCACCCGTAGTGATCTTCCATAAGTGGCTATTGTTGAAGTTGATATAAAAAAAATTGAGTGAAGCTCATTGCCACACTTTTTTCTGCCTAGGTAGCAAGCTTCATAAAAATGTCATTCGCCTTTTTCTTGCGACCCTTATATCTCTTTGAAATTCCTAAGAGCAGTGGCGATATAAATGGAAAATTGAGCATAAGTTATACACTGAAAGAAAAAATGAAAACAAAATAGAAATTACTGTTACTTCTTCAGACGAGGTTGAGTCATGAAGGGTTCGCCTCCGATATTTCCTTCCCGTTCTCCCAGGCTCCGGATAGGAAGACAAATTTTTGTTTAAAAAATTTCTCATCTTCGAGCAAGCCATCAATGATTATACGATCATCATCACGGGTGAGGTAGTAGAAGGGCATTACTGGTCCCTTCGAAAGTTTGGTTAGAGCGATAAAATATTTGATGAAAATGGGAATTTGACTTAGTTTGGAAACCATGATCACTAATAGAAGTGTGAACCATTAATTGGGTGTTTCTTGTCTAGGGCGAATATTTAGGAGTTCGAAGTACTCCACTATCATCGGATCTAATGGGAACCAAAGACCCCAATTGAGGATCTCAGGGTAGACCATCAATTCATTTTTTCCACAGTCAAGTGAAGTCTCCCCTATTTTTTGCAGTCAAAATGTAATGTTATCTGCCTTTCCATATTGTTTTTTTAGAAGACTAGCTTGAGCCTCCTTATAGTGAATGTAAAAAACGTTTTTCAGCGCCATGATATATTCGTGGAGGAGAACTTTTAGGTTTACACTCACTGAGGCAACAACGTCTTTGGGAACAACAACTGGACCTTTTCCTTTTTTTTAATTACTCCTTGCTTCGAAGCGTCGTCTTATGTATCTGACGCAACTAAAATTTCTTTAGCACCACTAACAGAATGAGTAGCCTCTGAATCTGATTTTTCAGAGTTACTTTGCAATTTTTTTGAGGACATGCAGCTGTAAGAGTTGGAGAGGAAGTTCGAGGTGCTCATCGTGAAGGGTTTATTGATTAAGGCTCTTGAGGTTCTGGAGTGGATAAATTTGAAAGCATATGAGAGATTTGATGTGGGTCGAAGTTACCGTATTGAATGGTTTCAGTAGAAAATCGAGAAGCGTTGCTTATCAATCCAACATCTTTGTACTCCTCAGCTCTTTCGCTAATGCATAAATAATCGTAAGAACCGAAAAAATTCTTCTCAGGATTTGTGGAGATTATTTTACTAAGTTTTTTGGGTTTTAACGTTTTTTCATAAACTGATTTGAAGATTGGCTGGAGAGTATGAGTTTTCCGGCGATGGTAGTCAAGGAATCGGTTACTTAAGGAAGGTTAGCATGGGATTCTTTCAGGTAAAGGTAATTTTCTCTCTTTAGAAAGTTTGTGTGAAGTGAAGAATGAGAGGTTATTTATAGAATAAGTTTGAAGAGAGAGAAAGATGCAGAGAAGTTGAAGATGTGAAGCGTTTGTGTGTAAAAGGGATAGTGTGACGTTTGTAAATTGTCAGACCTAGGGACAGGTCTAGTGGATAAAGCATAATGACTCATTACACACGTATTACACCATACCAAATGTTTATAACCGTTACGAACAATCAAGCTCATACTTCGACATACACAAGTATCCGAAGAAAATGACTTAAGATAATTCCGAAGTTAATATGCTTATCAATGCACCCGAAGAGGATAAGCATAAAAATTAAAAAGTGTTGAGTTGATGTATATTCGAAGTAGATTGAACTAGATAGAACTTGGCAAGAGGCTTTTCCTGCTAGTTGAGATTTCCGAAGTGATAATTAGTTCTTATTTATTGTGTTTCATAAGAAATAAGAGGCTATTGATAAGGATATAGACTATTGAGGGCATAAACGTATAGGTAAGGGACACATTTTAGACTGTCCGTAAAGATAAGAGACTAAAATGCAATTAATCCACTTTTGTAACTCTGTTACACTAAGACTTCTTGCCTGTAAATAAAGGCCGAAACTGTTAATACAAGGATAGACATTTTTCGAAAGTGTTAGTTACCATCTACTTTTACTTTCCCTCTAAAATCAATATATTTCTCTTTAAAATGCACAAAAAGAAGACAAGTTTAAAAGCTTGTAAATTGCTTTTTATAATTTACAAGTTTAAGCTTCAGTCAGCTTTTATGTTTAGAAAGAGAAATGCTAAAACACAGTCGGCAGTTGTTGGCGGAAGAAAGAACATCATCAGTCAATTCACTAATCAGCTCACTAATGAGCGTAGAAATATTATGATTGTTATGGTGGCGACCAAAGTGTGTCACATCCCACATCGGTTAAACATGGGAAAGATCAGTGGTATATAAGTAAGAACATACCTCAACTAGTATGAGGCCTTTTGGTAGTGGACCAAATGCAAAGCCGTGAGGGCCTTCGGGTGCCAAAGCGGACAATATCATACTAGTGTTGAGATCAGTTGTTTTCTTACTTATATACAGAGGCGGAATATGCGGACCGGACCCCTAATTCTCAACACCCATATTCCCAACACGTGGTATCAGAGCGTCAGACCCAGACGGAACGCGATGGTGGTGAAATTCTCGGAGGTCGAACATGATGAACCAGTAGCCATATGATCAAGGCTCTGAAGATCCTAGTTCAGAGTGCTCTTGGCTCATCAAGTAGTGTGGCTTGATTGGAGTGGCGCTAAGGAACAAGACAGTGTGGTCTAAGAGGAGGTGAGCTGTAACATCCGTAGTGCCTCTATGGTTAGGTAGTCTCCAACCTGATTAGAGTGGGCGGATGAAAGTCAATTGAGAGGAGGCTAAGTGGTACTTTGTTCGAGAGGAGGATTTGTTATGGTGGCGACCAAAGTGTGTCACATCCCACATCGGTTAAACATGGGAAAGATCAGTAGTATATAAGTAAGAACATACCTCAACTAGTATAGGCCTTTTGGTAGTGGACCAAATGTAAAGCCGTGAGGGCCTTCGGGTGCCAAAACGGACAATATCATACTAGTGTCGAGACCGGTTGTGTTCTTACTTATATACGGAGGCGGAATATGCGGACCAGACCCCTAATTCACAACACTCATATTCCCAACAATGATACTGAGGAAAGGAACATGATAAGCCATCACAGTTGCAAGAGGGGAAATGACTCGTTGGAACTCTAGTAAAAAGGTATGCGAGTGTATCCACTGGATTATAAGCATAGTATTTTTAAAATATGATACTTCACTTCAACTAGGATACTAAGTGTAGCATCTTGGCTTTCTTTCAGGTTTCATGGACTATGTAATTGTGAGTTCCAATAATATTGATATAAATTATATCAAAATTATTTAACATTTGTTATACTTTCAATCTTTAGTCAGCATAACGTAACGTAGCTAACATTCTCCAAATTAGCCTATTTTTTCTTTATTTGTCGCTAATAAAACCTTATTTTTCTTTGTTTGTTGCTAACAAAATTGGTTAAATATAGGAGAAGCAAATTTAAGGAAAATGCAGTTACTTCAACTGTTGGTATTGCATACGAAGAAACTATATAAAGCTTGAGAGAAATACATATATGAAATCACAATTACATCTAAACATGGGGATCTTTAACCTGAAATCTTTGCTTTTCGTTTTTGGCCTCGTCATTTCGGTTTTGGCTATGATGAACAGCCCTGTAGCAGCTGTCAACTATTCTAACCTGAAAGGCGCGTCGTCCTTTGAGAGAGAACAGGCCAATCCCTATACTCGTGGTTGCAGCAAGGCCAACGGTTGCCGTAGCTGAGGCCGTGTATCTATAAACCTATAGAAAGTAAACAAAACCAAACTATAGCCTAATGGTTTGTATAACCTTTGTGTATCATCCTATATTGTTGTTCCAAATCTGTGATAATGAAAAGATGATTGTTGGTTTATGTTAAATTATATTTTTCTGTCTAATATGCTCCATGTGAACCTTTAAGCTCTATGATTTTAGTGGGCGAGTGCTGAAGTCCCTAACTTCACACCTTAATTGCTAAGAATAAATAAAAGTCATGCTGTTTTAATCAGCAATCAGCTACTAAATCTTAAACTGTCTAATCCCATGGGCCTATGAAATATTCGTGGTCGTATTATATATGTCTTGTATATGTCATGATTTTATCAATAGACTACGATAAACATCTTCTTATAATGAAATTCGTCCCGATGAAACTAGACGGGAGGAGATAAAAATAGGTCTATCAGTCCGTATCCGAATCAATTTCATATTAAAGTTACGTACGTTTATCAAATTTAAATGTTATTAATTTAAAATGTTATACTTGATTAATTCAATATACTTGATTAACTATTTTTTTTTAAAAGAAAACATAAAAAGTGCATTGTGTATTTGTCTTTTAAAATATTTTTGTTTTGTAACTTGAAGATAAATGATTTATGTCGGAAGAGACCATAATAAAATAAACACACATGATTTTAACGTGGTTCTTTATAGACGTAAGAATAAATAGTTCCACTATGATAGAAGAAAGTTACAAGCTTCATTATTATCTTTTCTCTAATCCTAGGAGTCTATTTATAAGAGATTAAACATACAACGTATAATGATTTTCTAGATAATCGTTCTAATAGGTCCAACGACCCGACTATTAAACAATAATTGAAGAAAAACTATTGACACACGAATTATTGTGAACAAGAATCCTCATTGACATAATAATCACTGTAAACACAATAATTACCTTAAACATAAAATGAACCATTATATGACCAATCTGGAAAACCACACGGCCATTGGAATCATTCTCAACAAATCTTCCCTTGATGCAAATATCTTTTCTTCAATATCAACAAGAAACTTCTTCATATGATTCACCAAAAACCTTTAAAGCATTCCTTTGATTTTACGAACATCAATCCAATTTAAGTACTACTGTATTGGCAATTATATTGGTTTGATTATCGTGTCTAGATAATTTTTCACATCAATAATTCATTTTGATATTATATCATGATTAAAGTCATACCTGAATTCTATGTGGTTTGCATGCTCGTGGGATATTTGGTTCACTATAAGGTGTATGATGTTTTGACTATGAAAAATATTTTATTGTAGTTAGAGCCATGTTGTCGGGCACTTCTATAGAAAAAGCTATAATAGCTTGAAACTCTGCTTTTAGTTAACTGAACTTCCAACTAGAGTAAACATATATCCTATCAATAACTCCTTTTAATATCCCTCTTTTTAATCAATCAGAATCAACAACAACTAACCATTGATCCTGTAACATCGTTGAACGATCCACCAACATCAGTTTTTTCAAAAATCAAACCAATATTTGCAGTATCCTTAAGATAACGAAATATCAATGTTATTTTGTGTCATTGTTCTTTCTCTGCCATCACATATTCTTCTTGACCATCCTAACCACATGGGAAATATGAGGAGGTATGCATACCAAAGCCTACATTATGCTTGCAATTGTATGTAAATATAGAACCTTCGACATATTCTCCAACTCAGCCTCGTCATTGGCTGATAATATTACATACAACTTGAAATGAGCGGTGAACGAGATGCTAACTTCCTTGGCATCAAATTCTCCTAAAATATTACAGCATTTTCTTAATGTAGCTTCTTTGAGACAAGTATAATAATCATAAGTTTCAATCTATAGTAAGTTTCACCCCTATAAATATATTACTACCGAGATCCTTCATTTTAAACTTGGAACTAAGTTTCTTCTTTACCTCCAAAATGTATGAGATGCTACATACAACAATGATCATATCATCCACATACAACAACATGTAAACGTAATAATCAATTGACATTTTCTATTGGTTAACACAACTATCATATGGAGTCTATGTCAACCGATTTGATACTATGAACGTATTAAATCATTTGTGCCATTCCATGGGTGACTCTTTCATTTAATATAATGACTTTTATAGCAGATAAACGTTTTCCTCCATTTTAGGCTCGATAAATCCCTCTGATTTATCTTACATAGATTTTTTCCTCTAATTTGTCATGTACAATAAAGGTATCACATCTAACTTCTCAAGTTTTAACTCTCGTAAAACTATCATATCTAATAAAACCTGAATCAAACAACATTTCATCAGTGTATAAAATAATTCACTAAAATTGATTCATTATCTTTAAGTAAAACCCTAAGCAACTAGTCTTTTTTCAACCAATGCTGCCTTGATGACTCATTCTAGAGAAAACGCATCCCCATTTCTATTAAGAATGGCCGACTATAGAAAAGTAGAAACAATAGCGTGAAATGGAAGTCACATCTACACCAGTTAGAGCCCAAGCTACCATGAATGGATTAGCAAGCAAAGCAGTTGTCGATGATGAAACCCTCCTTCACCGTTAGTACTCTCAATAAGTATTTATTAATTTAAAAAAATATCATCATGATAATAGCCGCATGGAATGTTAGAGGCCTAAACGACCTTGTTCGTCAAAAATATATAAAATAATTCATTTTAGTAACGATATTACCCTAATATGCTTTGTAGAAAGTAGAGTTCTTGAACTTAAAGTTGCTAATATTATATGTACTGTGTTATCTTATTGAAATTTTAAAATTAACCATGAATTTCATCCTTAGATAGAATCTGGTTTGCTTAGAACCCTAGTGTTTACAATATTACTAAAAAATACTTTATCCACCCAATTATTAAATTTTATTTTAATCATATTGTCACCTCTATATGTTTCCTTCTCACGACAACCTATACATTTAATGAAACAATTTAGCGAATCCCTATGTGGGACACTTTAAAAACCCTCGGTACCAACCACCAAAATAACTTTTGAGTTGTATTTCTCCATTTTAGTGCCATCCAAAAATTTGAATATTAAACTTGTGCTTTAGACATTTGGACATTTTCTATAAATGACTTTAGTAATTGTTGATACAATTGTCAACTAAATGATCTAAGGGGTTCATGCTCTTAATTTCTTAGTCTAATAAGAAACCATGCATTTCTAATCATGGTTCTACCATTTCCTCAACATTCTTATGACTGTTTAGCTAAATAGACTCATTAAGAGTCACATCTCTACTATGAGAGAAGTTGGAGACTTAGGAGCGGTACAACATAATTTATCTCTTCACTACAATAGCATATCCTATAAATATGAACTTTTTTCCCTTGACTCGAGTTTACCATCTTTATAAGATAATCGAACACCTTCAGCTATTCATAATCTTCTGATAATCTGTACCAGATCTAAAAAGAGTATCAAAATTAATAGCTTTGATGAAGACCAATTCTCCAAGTAACAACCCGTATTGATATATTCGGTCT
Organism: Limnanthes douglasii subsp. nivea; assembly: GCA_036936605.1. Taxonomy (NCBI): domain Eukaryota; kingdom Viridiplantae; phylum Streptophyta; class Magnoliopsida; order Brassicales; family Limnanthaceae; genus Limnanthes; species Limnanthes douglasii. The sequence goes on from JAUPFV010000001.1 coordinate 160,143,852, forward strand.
AAAATTAATTTTCCGCATAAGAATTCTAGAGCATGCTTCGTATCTTGTCATAAAGTTTTGATTATTGTTATTTTGCATATTAAAAAAATATTAATTTATTTTAATTTATTTTCTCAAACATTTTTTGATTTTTTAAATGGCTCCAAAATATAGCAAGAGGGGACCTAATTTTTAAATTCACGGACCCTCTATACTCAATCTCAAAAATGATGAATGTTATTCCCATAGAATCCACTCACTTTGAAATACTCTCCTCCCATGAAAAAGGTGGTGGTAGTACTAGTGGTGGGTCGAAGTCTCGCAAGAAAACATCTTAGACATTGGATCACTTTACTGTAAATTTTGATAATATATCCGCTCAATGTAACCATTGCTCAAAACCATATTCTTATAAGGTTGGAAATAGAAATTATGGCACCCGGTGAATAGAGAGACATTTATTGTCTCAAACCGGTCTTGATACTGAGTTTAGTCAAAATTGGTATAGGAAACAAACATTGATTTATGAGGTTGTTAGTTCACAACCTTTTTATTTTGGCGATAGTTGAAGTAATGAAAATTGGATGCATAGTGGAAAAAACAATGATTCCACATAGCTCTATGAAATCGCTAAGCTTTAAATATTATTTGCAAAGAAAACAAAACATTATTGATATTATACTAGATTTGTTATGATATGTTTCTTTTACTTGCAATAAAGCTAGTTTTATTGATTTTGATATGTTGTGTGTTACCCTTCATTAAATGGATCTCGAATGAGTAATCCATAGAAGAATTATGTGGTTTTAATCTATTGGCAAACACAACGCACATGAAATTAGAGAGAATATAGTTAAATGCATGAATTATTTTAAAATTAAAAATAAAATTATGTTTATTTCATTCGACAATGCATCTGCGAACATATTATTTATTGCTTTGCTTAAAAATGATTGCAATCCTATGTTTCCTAAATTATTTCATACTAGATGTTTATGCCATGTACTTTAATAAGTTGTGAAACATGGAATAAGTATGATTGCGCAAGATTTAGTTAGTTATATTCATGGTGGGTCTTATCCTCTACGATTTCAGGCACTAAAAAAGAGAGTTCAAAAATCTTGTTATTAGTAATGGGAAAACATATAAAAAGATTATTTTAGATGTCAAAACTAGATGGAATTTTACATATATGTTTCTTGCGTGCCTTTGTATTCAAAGAAGATAATATTACGCTTTATAATAGAACTTATCCAAATAAAAGTCTTAAATATCAAAATTGGGTTTATTGTGCTAGTTTCTTAAGCTTTTTAAATCTTTTAAAGATGCAACTTAAACCTATTTTACGCAATATAATCCTAACATTCACTTGACCCTTTTCTCGATTATTAATCTTGACACGCATATGGATGAATTTAGAGGTAAAATTGTATGTGTAAACATGGTGCCTGGAATGAAAGCAAAGTTTGCAAAGTATTTTCATCTAATCCCGATGGCTTATTCTGTTAGGTGCATTTTTTAACAATTTTCACAAAAAACCCAATTTGAATTTTTAGTTAAATGTATTTATAAAGCATTACAATTTCCTGGAAATATAATCGTTGATCCTTTAACGAATATTCAAGAAGTATACCATAATATTTTTACAATGTATGATAGGTTGCTGCAAGATTTACACCAAATGCGGCTGGTACAACTTCAAATGTAAAGGGTAATAACAATACGATAGAGGGAGAAACCATATTTACTATGTGCAAATGGTGATGTTCGATAGAGAGGATTTTAGAGGAACCCATGAAGGTGATAATGAGATGGATACATATTTAAGCACTAGGTTTGATTTAACAAATTATACCTGCCGATGGGCGCTTTATATCTTAAAATGGTGGAGTACAAAATTAACGAGTTTCTTATTCTAAGCAGGTTAGCTAAATATATTTTTATAATACCAATGTCTACAGTTGCAAGTGAGTCTGCTTCTAGTGAAGTGAGATTTCAATACACCACTAAGAGAACAAAATTGACGGGAAAAACACTTGGAGTGATTGTGACAATCAAGGATTGGACTACAACGGATAATAGGATGCAAGACAAAGAGTTTTGAGACGAAGTGAATATAGACGACATCTTCGATGAATATCCAGATAATTATGAAGGTGCACCTGAACAAGAAATTATGGTAGAAGTTGAAGATGAAGATGAAGATGAAGATAGTAATTCTAAAGATATTGAATTCGAAGAAAAACGAGATGGATGATGTTTGTAATAGAGTTTGTATAATTTTTAGTTAAATTTGGAAACATTTGTACAAACCCTGGCCCACAAAAGTATAAATTGTGAACGGCTAAATAAGATATCGAATGCTTAACTATAAATCTTAATAAGAACACTTGTAGTAGTAAATAATATAAGAATAATAACAACACTTATAATTTTTATATTCAAACCATAATAATAATCAAAGGGTAATAAAACATTATAACAACATACCTTATAATATTTTAAAATTATAATCTATAATTTTGGTTTATAAAATAATAACAACACTTCTACCAATAAATAATATCAAAATACAACAAAACTTATAATCTTTATATTTAAACCATAATAATAATCAAAGTCTCGTAAGAAAATTATAATAACACACCTTATAATGGTTTAAAATTATAATATATGATTTTAGTTTATAAAAACACTTCTACTAATAATATTAAAATACAACAATGCTTATAATGTTTTTATTCCAACCATAATAATAATCAAAGTGGAATAAAAAAAATTATAATGACATACCTTATAATATTTTAGATTTTGATTTATAAAATAATAACAACACTTGTAATATTTATAACCAAATAATCAAAATAATAATCAAAATTTAATAATAAAATTATAACCACCAACTTTGTAAAATTTCAAAATTATAATATATAATTTTGGTTTAGAAAAAAAAACAATTGTACTATCAAAATAACAACATTTATAATATTTATAAACAAATAATACAAAATATAATTATAAAGTTATAATCATATACTAACTATAATATATAATTTAGGTTTATAAAATATTAACAACACTTGTATTTTTATTACTAAATCAATAGTAATAATAATAATAAAATTATAAAATCACAATATATAATTTATATAGTAATTAGTTAATAAAATAATGCTTTTACTATTGAATATAATACTATCTGGCGTGTCTGGTGGTGTGTTATTATTATTATTAACGGATCTTGTGTTTGTCTTTAGCGTGTACACGTTCGGTGAGCTCGCGTCATTAGCGTGTGCGCGTCGTCTGCGCGTTTCACTGTTTTGTCGTATATTTTTTTATGATCACATTTAAATTCCGACGTGATCCTACATACTGCTAGCGTTCAATTTCGGTGGGGATTAATTCTTTGTCTATGGTAAAAGAAAATAAACACAGAGTATCTGTTGGTTAGTTTCAAATTCTAAATAACAAGGATAATACAAATATAAACCATAAACATAAATGAATAATAAATAAATGTTAAGAATTAAAAGTTGAAAGTAAAAAAATAAATAGAATAACATTATGTGCAACAAATTATATATTTGGGAGCTATGTGTCACCATGTGGTTTATTGACACGCACCAATGATCCTATTTGCAAATAACAATTCTTACCAGACTTTTGTCCAGAGTCTAAATTTACAAACAACACCAATGTAGTCATTATTAGCGGAAGAATTCTAATTTTATACCAGGTTTCCAACATTTTTTAAAATTTATCATCATACATTTCAGCTTTGGACAACCTCTCTTGTAGTGGACCCGGTTGTTTTATTTAAAATATTTTGAAATTACGTGTTTTAACTTGGATTGCATCTTGTTATTAGATATTTCTCTCATCATGTTATTAGAACAACTGTTTGTTTTTTATTGTCTAACTATAGTTGTCTCAACTGTATTTATTTTAGCGCCCATTTGACATCCGTAATAGATAACATGTCTTTAGCATACATGATGATATCTACGAAATTCTCATAGAAAGTTGGAAACAATTTGAAAACAAACAAAACTTAATATTTATTGTCGTTTATGGTATCAATATTCTCCAGATCCATGACAACCGACTTAAAATTATCAAGATATTTTGCCATGGGTATGCATTGTTTTCAAACTAAAAAGTACAAGACTTTCTTCAAGTGTAAGTGATTCGCAACTGATTTGTTTGAGTAAATTTCCCCCAACTTCTTCCATCTGCATGCATCAATACTTCCATCGTTAATATCACAAAGAAAATTGTCATTTACACTTAATATAATCCAACAAAAAACCATTTCTTGAATATCCTATTTGTCCCATTCTTTAATCTGTAAAAGTAACTTATTCTCCATAAGTTTTTACAAAACTAATATTAATGAATATTTCAACTTAATCTTCCATAATGTAAACTTGGATTCAGAATCATATCTTTTAATTTTATATTTTGTCAGTGTAGATGTCATTGTTAATCTTTAGTTGCAACACCTAGGCTATGATACCAATTTTTTAGAATTCAAGATGCAATATCTATAACAAATAGCTCATACAAAAATAGAATATTGAAAATAAAAAAAACGACACATGATTTAACGGGGTCTACAGATTTCAGTATTATATTTTCTATAATCATATAATTATTGTTATAGAGGATTATACATGCAACATATAATGACTTTCTCGATATTGGACCTAATGATCCCAAAAACTTGACTATTAAACAATAATAGAAAAATCAATGTAAACACAAAAATTATCACTCTGAACACATGGTATATTATGAACATAAGGTGTATTTTGAACACAAGAATCATTAAGAATGCAATGTAAATTGTGAACACAAGAATCACAATAGAACTCTTATATGACCAATCATCAAAGCCTCTAGATTGTTCAACAAATTCTCAACATAGTCAGTTGTGGATACTTTAATAGGAGATACACTTCATATTAATTTTGTTGTCACGTTTTCTGCACTACCATGTTAGAGCCCCAATATTGATGTTGAAGATATCACACTTGATGTACCAGTCTATTAGAATTAAAAAAATGAAGTATAATTATAATAAAAGTGATAAGCAATGGTAGATTTAGGATTCTAAAATGAGAGTTTCATGAATAAATTTAATAACAATAAGATTGATGAGGCAATAAATCACCGAGCTCGATATTAGAAATATTAATTATTGAGTAAAATAAATGTATTTTTTCTATTTTTGTATCTATCATTAGTTATAGGAGAATATTCCTAAGGATTGGATAGTGAGGGACCAAGTTGTAAAAGTGGAAGGACCACAAAGGAAAACGGTGGGGACCACCTCACCCACTGTATATAAGGAATCCCTCATATTTCTGGGTTTGTGGGCATTATTAAATACATTCTCTGTCTACTTTCTCTCTCTCTCTCTCTATACTTTTCTCTCTAGTCACATCAAACCCTAGATCCAAGATCCCTTCCTTAGTCATTTTTTGTCTTATCATTGGCGCCGTCTGTGGGAAAGAGTGATACCTGAAGGTCATGTTTTCCCTCAAAATCACGACTAACTGAAATATGAACGACGAAATGACTGGGGGCGAGATCGGGAGAGGTCCAGCCTGAGCTGGATCACTGTCTAAAGGCGAGAGATTCCCCGACCATGACCACTACGGACGGGGTCAGGATAAATGATCAAATTTAATCATGACAAGAAAACAATTGATCGACGAGATTACAAAGCTGAATGTTGAAAAGGAAAAACTGTTGAACGAAAAAATGATCCGAGAGGGGAAAGGCAAGGAGCATGTGATTGACACTGACAGAGAAGACTTTTCGGGTGAGGATCAAAACAGAAACCATTCCTGTGACAGAGGATGTGGGGAACTAAAATCAGTACAAGAAATGGTAAGAAGGGTTAAGTGTCCCTCGAAACAAGATCAAGACAATTCCACCGATTTCACTACCAATAAATCCTCGAGACGAGAATCCCGACGCAAAATCAGACGCAACAAGATGACCAGGAAGAGATGATCCAGACGCAATAGAGCAAGGTTATTCAACTCACCAAAACACAAGCGGGACATCATGGAAAAAAGAACGTTGAACTTTCACGAAAAAGAGGAGATGGTTATAGCGAGCAAGGAAGAGCGGGTAGTATTACCTCAACTGCAATGGCAACCGTCAGGAAGCCAAATGCATGGGTACAGGGTCAGCAGTCAGTTCGTTAGTCAAACTAATGATGAATTATTTGGGATTCCCACTGAAGGCCTCGGTGGTGGCAGTTATAGATTCAGAATCAATTGGAGAGCATCTCCATTATCGAATGAATTCTTGTCGGGACATCTCCCGAAAAGATTTGACATATCAAACCTAGAAAAGTACGGCGACAAAAAGGATCTAGATAATCATTTGGAGGCATTCAAAAACTTTATGCTGAGCTTCGAAAACGATGACAAACTTTTGTGCCGAGCTTTCTTAATGATTGGGCTTCAAAATAGTACAACAGCTTGCCGCAAGTCTGCATACAAAACTTCCATGATGATTCGACATCAATTTATTGGGAGCAAGAGCTTTTGGGAAAATAGAGATATTATTGTCAACTGCAGGCAGAAGGTGAGAGAAAGCCTCATGGATTATACCAGACGTTTCATTCACGCTAAAATAGACCTCGACCATTTCGAATAAAACGTGGCGTTAACGTGGTACCGGTTGGGATTGCTTCTGTGACCAATGAAACAAGTTGTAACTAAGAAATAAGGGTTTAATTTTTCCGATCTTTTGGCTCACGTGGAAAAACAAATATTGATTGAGGAGACAGAGGCATCCGAATTGGCCGCCCAAGTCAAGTTATGTCCCGCAACCTCAACCAATTAATACACTTACCCATGGTTCCCAGCCTAATCCGGTCAAAACCCAAGTGTCTCAGGTACATAAGGTCAAACAAAAAAACCAAGTGGTCACCCGACCCATTTCTAACAAATGGATCCAACCCACTCACTATGCCGACCTGACCGAATGTGTGTCAACCATTTATGAAAACACGAAAAAGAGTGGAATCTACAGAAGCCCATTTCCAATCCACATCCATTAGGAGAGCAAGAATAATCGATATTGTAGATACTACGAAGACGTGAAATAAATGATTATATCTCTTTGAAAAAGGAAATACAGATGCTAGTGGAAATTGGAAAGTTTCTTGAGTATGTGAAAAAACGAGTACAACAAGGATCTGTGTCCAAAGAAATCGTGGCAGTACAAAAACCGGACACAATAATGGCCATAATAGAGGTTACGGACCTCTTCGATGTATCAGTAGAATACCTCGATCCCGACATCAATCGTAATGTCATCGGGGTCATTAAAGAAGAAATTATGGAGGGTCAGAAGAAAGTAAGTAGTCTCTATCAGTTTTTTGAGTCTCTAACGATCTTTGAAGGCGATTTAATGGAAGGAATTACCAATTCTTCCCGAAAGCGGCACATCATGAATCTAGCGACCCAATTAGAATCTCGGACATCTCCTCATCTGTGAAAGAGTCCCTCGCCTATCCTATATCGATGATGATGATATGAGGGATATAACAGGCCCTCACGAAGACGCTGTCGTAATTGGAGCGACAATCGTGGGAGAGGAAGTTCGTCGTATACTTGTAGAGACCAAAAGTTTTGCGAATGTAATATTTTGGTCTAATTTTTCTCAGTTCAAGAAACCACCGGTAATTTCGAGGTCATATAGGACCATCGACATCGGTAATTGGCAAATTTGAAGGCATTGTGAAACTCGGACGTGGACCGTTTAAAAAAGAGGTCATAATTCTATTTGTGGTTGTTGATGCGCCCGCTTCGCATAATTCAATTTTTGGCAGATCATGGCTGTCACAAATGCACACTGTGACATTCACAGTTCATCAATGTTTGAAATATGTGGTCGACAACAAGGTAGGAGTCGTGAGAAGTAGTCAGAAGGCAGCCTGAGAGTGCTACCGAGTCGCGTTGGCGGCAAAGGGGACCAAGAAATGGTACAAGCAAAACGCTAGCAGTTAATGGGTGCTTCCTTTGGGATCACTACCGGTGGACGATCCCCGAGAAACCCCCGGTTTGCTAACTACCGACTAAGATTGTGAAACCTACAAGTTTGCAGAAGGGAAACTTTTGAAGCTCAGAACCAATTTATCACCAGACTTTCGTGAGAAATTAATTTCGTTATTGGAGGAAACACTACATTTATTCTCTTGGTGTTTGGAAGATGTGTCGGGGTTCCAGATGATCTAATTATCCACAGTTTAGTAGTTAATTGAAACGTCCGACCTATTTCGCAGAAGCGTCGGGCCTTCTCACCAGAAAAAACTGAGATCATACTACGGGAAGTTGAGAGGCTGATAAGCATCAAACATATCAAAGAATCAAAATATCCATGGTGGACATCCAAACCTGTTTTAGTCAAAAGAAAAATGGAAAGTGGAGGATGTATGTGGACTTCACATATCTCAATAGGGTATATCCCAAGGATCCATTGTCGATTCTGAGAATCGATCAGTTGGTTGATTCAACGTCAGGAAACAAACTAATTTCTTTCATGGATGCATACGTCGGGTACAATCATATCAAATTCAACCCGCCCGACCATGAAAGCACGATTTTCATAACCGGACCAGGACTATACTGCTACAAGGTCATGCCATTCAGGACGAAAATACAGGCGCAACGTATCAGACTAGTAAACAAGGCATTTGAGAAACAGATCGGGAGAAACGTGAAAGTTTACATTGACTACATGCTCATCAAGAGTGAGACCGATGATGACCATCTTGTTGACCTGAGGGAAACCTTTGACAGCCTAAGGGATATAAACCTCAAGCTAAACCTTGAGAAATGCTCTTTTGGTGTTCGGTCAGGAAAGTTTTTAGGTTTCTTAGTCAACAAGAAAGGGATTAAAGCAGACTCGACCCAGTTGCAAGTTTTAAGTAGCATGACACCCTCAAGGAATGTCAAAGAAGTGCACTTACTAATGGGGAGGTTGGAAGCTTAAATTGATTTATCTCTCGTTCATCTGACAAGTGCGGCCCGTTTTTTTAGGTTTTGAGAAATGCTAAAGAATTCGCATCGACACCAGCCTACGACGAGGCTTTTACGAGAATCAAGAATTACTTGTCATCCCCAAACCTTTTAACAAAGCCTCTGAAGGGAGAAACTTTGTTTTGCATGTAGCGGTCTCTAATTATGCAGTAACTGCGGCTTTGGTCAGCGAGGCAGGGGCGGTCCCCAAATCGGTTTACTTCGTAAGTAAAAGTTGTTAGATGCTGAAACAAGATATCACAAGCTCCAAAAGATAGCTTTGGCTCTGGTTACTGCGGTGCGAAAGATGCGACGAATGTCCAAATGGTCTGTCGAATATCCTTTCCTCTCAAGTACGTATTGCAACGACCACACATCTCTGGACGAATGTCCAAATGGTCTGTCGAATTTGGCGATTTCAATATGGATTTTAAACGTGAATGACTATAAAAGGCCAAGCTCTAGCCGATTTCTTGATAGAATTTCATTCGATCCGACCGGAAGAAGCGGAATTTCTTGAGGCCAGCAGACCAGAGGAATGGGTAGTTCGAACTAATGGAGGGTCAAATATCAGCGAATGTGGGGCGGGCGTGCAGATCACCACACCTTTGTGAATAATGATGGACCATGCAATCCGTTTTGGTTTCACCACATCTAACAACGTGGCTGAATACGAGGCCACGCTGGCTGGTTTGAGGTTGGCACAAGTATGTGGCGCCAAACACGTATGTCTCGTTAGTGATTCCCAGTTGCTAATAAACCAAGTGTTGGGTGCATCAGCAGCTAGAAAAGAGCACTTGGTTCAATATTTAGCCGCGCTGCGCGTTCCGGCTGCCTCTATCACAAAAGTTACATACGAGCATTTTGCGAGAGCTGAGAATATGATCGCAGATTCCCTAGCTTTTTTTATTGTTCGAAGAATTACACATGGATAATAACTTAGGAAAATCCTTCAATAATCAAGAGAACAAAGATAGACAACCGACCCAAAATCACTTGTCAAATATCTTCTTTAGCCTTGTTGGACTGGAGAAAAGATATTATAAACTTCCTAGAAGAAATGTCTTACCCGAGGACAGAGCATCGAAAAGAAAGATACCAAACATAATCTCGGGGATATGTCCTTTTGGGAGATGTACTTTACAAGAAATATTTTAGCAGACCATTGCTAATATTTTTGGGAACAAACAAATCGCAAATAATTTTGTTCGAGCTTCAGGACGGAGAGGGAGTCGCTTATTGCAGCTTCAAAGCGCTGATACGTAGGGTCTTTCTCGCAGGATTCTATTGGTCGACCATAACCTCCGATACAAAAGGAATAGTGAAAACGTGTGATACATGTCGGAGGTTTGCAAACGTAATTCACACACCTGTTGTTTCCCTGGAATTAATCTCAGAAGGCCTCTCTTTTGACCGATGCAGAATCGATTTGGTGGGGCCATTACCAATGGCATTTGGCGGAAGGTAGATAATAGTAGTTGCGATGGATTACTTCTCCAAGTGGGTCGAGGCCGAGCCGTTTATCGAGAACAAATACTAAAGACATCATCAAATTCATCTGGTCAAACATCTGTTGTAGATATATGGTCCACTAGCGACTTACCATGGTCAACAGACCACAGTTTGATAGCAACGAAATGAAGTCTTTTTGTTCGTCTCATAGAATCATGAACTGTTTTTCGGCACCTTTCCACCTGCATGCCAATGGCCAGGTCAAGGTCATAAATCGGACTATCATAGACGGACTCGAGAAAAACATAGAAGGAAAATCCACGAACGACAACCCACGAATCACTTTATGTTTTGGTTTATGGAATGGATGCAGTAACTCCTGCCGAGACAATTTTCTGCTCATTTAGGGTCGGGGGCTATAACGAGAACATAAATGAAGACGACCCATCTTTGTCTCTTGACTTGGTCGAAGAGAAACGAAGTCGAGCACATTTAAATTCACTACATTACCAAACCCTAATGAGGAGTCGATACGCGTCGAGAATTCAAAATTGGAGATATGGTTTTGAGAAGAGTTTTTCTGCATACTAAATATAAAAGCCTCGGTAAGCTCGCATCGAATTGGGAAGGCCCATATCAAGTGGTTGAAAAAGTCAAGAACGATACTTACAGACTTCAAGACAAGTATGGGCGACTCTTACGATTCCCCTAGAATATTGAGCATCTAAAGATTTATTTGGATTAAACATGTTCTTTTTATGATTAATTATGACTGTATAAAAAATATTATCGGGGGTGCACTCTTTCCTACCTTGGTGGCGCGAGGAGATTTTAATGAGGCACCCATAACAACCGATCTATTTAATTTACTTGTTTTGCCTTTAAAATTACTGATGCATTACTAAAGGGAAGACCTCAAGGAAAGTCCATCAACTGACAAGTTGTTGAACATAATCCTTGAGTTCGGCAATGAAATTTTTTCAATTTCAACTGATCCACAAGTTATCCCGGACCTTAACAGGTTTTTCAGTTTCAACTGATCCACAAGTTATCCCGAACCTTAGCAGTTTTTTCAGTTTTAACTGATCTATACGTTTTCACGAACTTTAATAAGTTTTTCATCTTAAGCTGATCTACACTTTATCCCAACCTTAAAATGGGATTTTTTTTTCTAGTTTTACCTGATCTACATGTTGTCACGAACTTTAATAAGTTTGGCAGCTTAAGCTGATGTACACTTTATCCCGACCCTAAAAAGGTTTTTTCAGTATTAACTGATCTACATGTTATCACGAACTTTGATAAGTTTTTCAGTTTAAGCTGATCTACACTGTATCCCAACCTTATTTAGGTTGAACAAAAAAAACAAAGATCGAAAAACCATAACATAACCGACGACGTTTTCAGTTTGTTTCTGCAAAACATGCCTCCGCGGGTGAAAATTACCACAAAAAAGATACAACAAAAAATTAAAATTCAAACAGATTCAGGCATCCTCGTTATCCGGATGGGTATCAGACATGTTAGTATCATCTTTCTCCTCATCTTTACAAACAGCATAGGGCGGGCGATCCTCTTCTGGAACATCCAACCACATCGAACCCAGTGCCAGGTCGGGGAATTGGCTATGCAAGTTTAAAACTTAAGCGACTTTAGCATCGGTTACTTCCCTCTTCATTAACATTTCACATTTGGCAGCAAAACGGGTGTTTTCAGCTTTACCAAAAGCTCGGAGCTCGTCAAGTTATTTGTTTTTCTTTACCACGAAGTGGCGGAGAAACTGGTTCTGGAACCACAGTACCACCAAGTGACGCTCCTTATTGTCATAATCTCTGCTGACTTGGGATAGAGAGGTGCTCAAGGATTTGTTCTTTGCCTGAAGATATGTCAGCTCTGCCTTAGATTTTGTCACTTTCTCTTTCGCGTTTTTAGTTCTATCCTCCAGAAGCTTTTTACCCTCACCCATCTCCTTAAGTGCTTTCTTCAACTCGGTTATACGATATTTTGCATCGGACAATTCTTGGCTTAGTTGCCCCGCCCGTCTTTCTTTCATGGCCAAAGGAACGATCATGTTATATAGCGATAGAAAAATGACATCATTATTATGGAAGGGAAAACTATTTGAACTTCCAAGCACTGAAAGCACGCGTAGCTTCATCCCACTAGACGAGGCTCCATCAGCTCTCTTTACATCAAAGGGGCCGACCTTCTTTTTCTCTGGGGTAAGCTCACCAGTTTCATCTTCATCGGTAATCACCACTCACCACTACAGTGGCATTCTCTGCCGAAAGCGTTGTTGGAGCAACAAGATCTACGCCTTTGGCACCTTCTCCGTACTGTTCAAAAAGAGCTGGAATAGTAGTACTCCCGACGACCGGCAGAGCCCTCTTGACCGCTCCTGACTAAGAGTCTAAATTTTTCTTTGTTACTTTCGACCTCTTGCCTTAATTCCCATCAGCCACATACGTTTTCCTTTTCTTCTTAACCTCGTTCTCCTTATCACTAACATCGTGACCGCTAACTTTCCCACCATCCGCAATGACTACTGGCTTGTTCTCCTTAACCTCAGCTTTTCCTTTGTTTTCCTGCTCGGCAATTCCATCAGACTTGGAACGCTTACTTGGCGCCCTATTATGCTTCGGTACAAATATATGCGCGTCAGGCGCGCCTGTCTTTGCAACCAAGTCCACCAAACTGGGTTGCTGGCGCAACTGTTCTGTAGTCAGAGGTTCGTTAGAGCACCGCCAGAGGTTTCTGCTTATCAAGTTAGTATTTTTCAAAGACCAACTTAACGCCCGACCATAGTTCTTCCAGGCGTATTCTTTTAACTTCTGGAAGCTCACCTTGGCATCTTTAAAATAATCATGTTTTAGCTCTTGGATGTGCTCCTTGCACACTGAAACAACGGCTCACATATGTAAGAAAACAAAATGCAATTACTTACCATCATGAATCCAAGTGCGGAGCCGCCGCCATAGATTCTCAGCAGAGTAGGGTCGTCCGGTTTCCCAAGCACCACTGACGAAAATGAACCGGTGCTTCCATGACTTGTCACCTTCCAAAAAATTATTTACTATCTTGCGAGTATTTCTCGAAGAAGAGTACAAGAAAGGTAACTTTGACGATTTAGAAAGGCCGGACATGGCGACATACTCTTCCGTCAGTATAGGATGGTCGGGCACTCGGGAGGCTATGATACATGACATTAGTGTGTACCACGCGTTAGGAGTCAGCTGTGACGGACAAAGAGCGATGACTTCAAATTACTTTACAATGTCAGGATCCAGAGAAAGTCTGAGACCCCAGTTAAGGAGATCGGTAATAATAATTATCTTTCGGGTCTTGACGGATAACGGCGTCTCCTCGGGAGCGGGAAAACGCACGTTTATATTTTGCAGTATGCCCTACCTGATTAGTAGATTAAGTTGTTCCTTCAGAGTATAATACAAGTACATGCCTTCATACAAGGTGATAAAATTGCCCTTGCATAAACTCTGGTGATAGCTAGTCGTCATCACTACCTCAATCTCAGCAGGAAGAGGCTCTTCAGGAGGAGCAGCATTAGCAGCCCCTTCTCCTTCGGTCGTTACCACTCCATCTGCTTGATGTCCCTTCTCGGGATCAGCTACTGGATCAACTACGAGATCAGCCTCAACCGATGGCACCGAGTGTTTGTCAACAGCGGTAGTTTTCTCTTCAGCATCCACGGGGTTAGCTTCTTCCAAAACATTTTAACGGGTTGTGATTTTGGTCTTGATCGAGGCAGGGTTAACAAAACTTGAGCTCCTACCGATGCGTTTATATTAAGGATCACTCTCTTGCAGGTTCTTCAAGGCGTCTATTTCCAACCTCTAACGCTCAACATCCCTTTGAGCAACGCCACGAGGAGTAGAAACAGTGTTATCACTTGTCCGGAAACCAACAATAGTCTCGGTTAGTTGCAACATTTCGGGTGTGGATGAGGCACTAGAATCTCCCATCGTGAGAAACATGGGGTCAGGTTTTGGTTTTGAAACGATTGTCAGGAGCATAAGAACCGGCAAGATCACCAGTAGGAGTTACTACTTTTGTTTTCAAGTGACAAGAAGGATCGGTAGGAGGGCTCGGGGTAGGATCACTGGAAGAAATAAGAATGGTTTCTGCGCTCTGGACAGTAGACAACTCTTGTGGCAAGAATGTCTCGACGGGCAGTGGTGACGACCGAACAGGATCATGAGTAGGGATAACCGATGTATGAAGATATTTGGCAGAGTCTTAAATTAATCTCGCAGCACGGTATTCCTCGACCCTATAAGTTATGCTGGTGTAATCAATGAACCTGAACACATGCTTCTTTTTATCCTTGGGCTTTCAATTTCTCATTGGGGCTTTCTTTCTCATAAACACAATAGTTTCTCTCTCTTTTACAAGCAAGGATGACACTTTCTCTCACTAGAATTTCTCTAAGAAAGCAAATAATGAGTGAAAGGAGGACAAATTTATAGGCAACCATATGTCAACTTCCTTATGTATGGGGAAGTCCAAAGGAAAATAGTCGCGGGAAGTTGAAGAATCTCCTGGGGAGGCGTGTGATCAGACACGCTTCAAATAAGAGTGTGACACGCGAAAGCCATCATCAGCTACCAGAGAGATATGTAGTAATTAAAGTAGCCTAGTAGACGTGCGGCGACGTCTGAACTCGCGTGTCCCTCAAGCGAGTCCTACGTGTACACCAACGCCAAGGAGTGTGACAGTCTGTTTTGCAGATGGGCTGGATATTATTTTTCAACCCGAGTCAGGCCCATCAACAAGATCCGTAAGATATGACGGCCCAAGACTAAGCCAGCGGAAACATAACTGATTTCTCTCCTAAGTACCGCGAGGATTGTGAGCGGATCAGACACGAGTGTCTTATGAGATAACGGACCGTTAGCCACGGTAACGAGGAGCCAGAGATGCCCAATAGCCAGATAAAAATCCCGATGCGACCACAATTTCGCATTTCTACTTGTGAATGAACCGTTCTTGATGCAGTGACACACCAGAAGATGCTCGAGCCAAATTACAACAAGTCTTCAATCCCAAGCTCTTGAAGACTGGAGGGCTACTGATGAGGCAATAAATCACCGAACTCGATATTAGAAATAATAATTATTGAGTAAAATAAATGTATTTGTCATATTTGTTTATTTATCATTAGTTAGAGGAGAATATTCCCAAGGGTTGGAAAGTGAGGAACCAAAAGTTTGAATTTATCATTTATTAGTCACATTAACAAAAATAATAAAAGTGTATTCAATCATATAAAAAGTATATAATCAATGTTTAATAATCAGTCAAATAACTTTATATCTGTGTTCTAATATTTCTTTGGAACTGTCCAATAATATCTCGATTAGTAATTATATTATATATGTTTGTCAATAAACATTACCAAACACTCATTGAAGCTTGAATATGAAGGCCTTCACACATTTCATAACAGAGAAAATATGTTTAACGATTACAGTTGCTACTAGTATAGTTAAAGCCAAATTCACTAGCTTGTAAACAAATATAAAGCTCTTGTATCTCTTTGTTCACAAAAGAGTTTTAGAAAGATGCCGAAGTCCATTCAAATAAAAAAAAACATCATTCATGGACAAAATATGTATATAATGTTAAAATTGAATTGACAAAATATGTATATAACGTTAAAGTTGAGCAATTAACTCATCATCTTCAACATCCAAAATATTAGTTGGATATAATCTAGACATCCCCACAACTAATTTAGTGTCAAAAGTTTCAAATAAATCATAAAGACTCAGATATGTTATACAATACAATAACTCAGGGTGTAAACCTTCATCCAACCCAATTAATTTTAATTTTCAGATACAAAAGAAAAAAATTAAACTTGAAGTAATGCAAAATGATCACAAAAGATTTCTTATACTTTTACCTATCATAAAATTATTTCCATCCATTTTCTCTCATTTGTTTGAAATATATTCTTGTTGGCTTGAAGTAGTGGCAAAAAATTCAAAATATCAGTAAAGTCTTTATAATACTTTTGATAATCCATCGGCTGATGCTAAAAATCAATCATCAAATGCAATATGAGAAAACAATCAAAATGTTGCATCATCAATAAAAACTGTTTGCTTCACTATTTGAAGCTCTATTACTTTTTAGTTCTTTAAATACTCTGGTAATGTGAATAATAATTTAACCTTAAAAGAACTTTAAAAGAGCAAATCTAACATGTATCCTCCAATTTTGAAAGCAATAACCCCCGGTTCAACCCCTTACCAATTTTGTAATATCATTTTCTATTATATGCTCAAAATGAGACACAATTATTCTATGAAGCAAGTCTTAATGCTTATAAGATATTCGAATTAAATTAACAATACTGAGTAATAAAACATGCCTAACATGTTGGCTAAAAGCAACCGAGCATATATACTATTAAAGAATTTAAGATGCTACAGATCGAAAACCAAAGACTTAAATTGAGACCTATTCGATATTTATATTAGTAGAAGATACAAAAAACTTAGGTGCAAATATGTTTGGTGAAACCTAAAGTTAAGATTTGCCGAACGAAAGAAGATTGTTATTGTTAGAGTCGAAGATACATCCAGTTCACCTGCTGAAAACGACTGTGTATATCATCCATAAAAGTTTATTGATGACACTGAAATTTATTTTTTCTCAAGAGGCTTGAACTAGAAAGAAACCTTAGTTGGAACATTTGAGAGTGTTTCGATGCGTTACCTAAATGGATGAAGGCCATGAGGACATAACGAATATATATTAAGAAGATGGACATCTTGATCCTAATGAAGTAACGAAAGGGTCAGAATCTTGTTCAAATTAAATAGATATTAAAAACGATACAATATATTTGTGGAGTTGAGTTTCCAGATACAAAACTATGATAGTGGCTAACGGTTTCAAACAAAATAAGGATGCTGATTTCCATAAGATATTTTTACCGGTTGGAAAACAAGCCTCAATAAAGGTTCTGCTGTCAATTATTGCTAGATTTAATATTGATTTAAGTCAAGTATATGTTATTATTTCTCCTTACATAAATAATTATTGGAAACCATCTAGAGTTTCCAACGGAAAAGTTTTAAATAAGGGAATGGATGATATGTGTGTTTGTCAAAGAGACCTTTATATAGACTGAAACAACCCACAATGTAATGAAATAAAATACTTAATTATTTTATGAAGTCCATTGAGTATGGAAGAAACTTCTATGATAATTGTGTCTATTATAATGTGAAAACCCATATAGAATAAAAAATATAATATTACTATTTTATGTGGATGATATCTTAATAGAACGATGACAAATATTTAAACGATAAACACTTACTAGAATTGAGAGTTTAAGATAAAACAATATGGGAAATGCTAGAACGATACTTGTTATTGAGATAAAAAGAAATAGACTGAAGTGGTATGTATTATTATATTAACAAAAATAGACTGAAGTCATAGATGGAGCATGAATTTAAAGTTAAGAATTGCTAGAGAGAGAAAACTGAAAGCTTTCAGATACTGAGAGGTAAAAAATACACACTATGGAATATTATGAGATCCAGAGTTCCTTTTGTAAGGTGTAAATGCTTTGTAACAAAAGATAAGTGGTCGAATGATAGTGTTTGAGATAGTCTTTTTATAACATAATATATATATATATATATAATATGTGTTTGTTGTCTGCGGATGTATGAATTATTCACAATCTGAATCATGTTTAACCTGTTTTTTGTGTGCTTGGTTTAAAATTCTTGTTTTTATCACTTGGTTTGTTGTTTTTCGTTCATAAATAAGTTTTTTAGTACAAAGTGAATCTGTGTAACTCTCTTTTCTTGTTGCATGATCATATATACTAACATACAGGTTTTGGCTGAAGTAGTGAAGCTTACGCTAACGTTGTCACGGACTTGTTGATTATTTACGAAATTTCAGACTTGAAATAAGAGTCAACTATAATTAATGAGCAAAACAAAGCATATGGTGTGCTTGTGGATTTACCTTTTGAAATAAAATGGTGACAAACCACCAAACAATCATTCATGTTATTTTCCCCATAATAACATTCTCCTCGAATATTTTTAATGCATAATTCAAATCCACACAACAATGTTTCAAAAATATTTTAAAGTGTTAATGAACTTGTCTCTTCAACATGAAACAAACTTATTTATATATCAATAACAGATTCTTTATCATCCAAAAAAACAAAATATAAACCATTTGTTCTTTTCTAGAATAATCACCATATTCATTAATAATTATACTAAAAATAATATATCTAATTACTCTTACAATTTTTTCGATAGTGTCAACCACAGATGCATTAGTAAGATCTTTTTGGATCTTATGTTAAATCATCTTAAAATTTGAAGAAACATGTTACAAGTTTTAAGATTTTTCTTAGCTCTCTATATTTTCTCTCAATGTTCTTTTTTACTCTATTTTTTAGAATTTTAAAATTCTCGAATCACTCAATTCTTGTTTGCTCTTTTTTGCTTAATATTGAAATTAATATTTTAAACATACATAATTTTCACTATAGAAAAACCCAAACAGTTGCTATAAAAGTTTGACCGTCTTTACATGTCATAATTAACAACTATTACTCAACAGTAGCAAAAGTAGACATAATAAACTTAACGTCATTATGCCCTGCTATTATTGATTAATCTATTTAAATTCAAACCAATACGTTAAATTTAAATTTATATTTAATCCACTTCTGTAGTGGTCGAAGCTCCTACGCTTAAGGCGAAATCATGTCAAGTCTGTAGTCTATCGTCAATCATATTGAGCCTAGCATCAACATTCCCTCTCAAATTGGTGTAAGCCAACTTGTTCAGTATCATTAACAATATTTAGTTATCTTCAACCGTCAATCATATGTAATTTGTGGATTCAATCACATACGAGTAACCCAACATCCTTCAGCGATCCACATTTATGGCCTGATAAGAGAATTGTGAATGTGTATGAAACAGAAACAGTACACAACTTGAGTTGAGCGGGTAGGATCAAGAACTGTGTTAATACCAAATCATCATCCTATAATTACAATAATAGTGTATATATATATATATATATATATATATATATATATATAGTGTGGTAGAAAGTAAACCCTAGAAACCCTAGCCCATATACAGACTAATATTAAATAGCCCATATACATTTTAACACTGCCCATATATTATTGATTCTAACGTTGACACTCTAACACCCTCCCTCAAGTTGGAGCATGAAGATTACGAATGCCCAACTTGCTAAGCAAAAACTCAAACTGCTGCTTGCCTAGTGCTTTGGTAAAAATATCTGCAAGTTGGAACTTAGTAGGCACATGAGATGTGAAAATAACCCCATCAAGTATCGCATCTCGTAGAAAGTGACAATCTACTTCAATATGCTTTGAACGCTCATGGAACACAGGATTGTGGGCAAGATGTAAAGCCGACTGACTATCACAGAAAACTTGCATAGCCCCTGAGTGTGAAACCCCAAAATATTTGAGCAAGCCGTGCAACCACTTCAACTCACAGGTCAATCCTGCCATAGACCGGTACTCTGCTTCAACGGAAGACAATACAACAACACCTTGTTTTTTAGTCTTCCATGAAACAGGAGAATCACCCAAGAACACCATCCAACCACTCACACTACGCCGAGTCTTAGGACAGCCAGCCCAATCAGAGTCACACAATCCTGTCAGAGTGAGATTACAACTACTTGACAGAAGAATTCCCTGACCCGGGCTTCCTTGTAGATGACGAACAACTCGCAATGCAGTCTTCCAGTGATCCTCCTGTGGTTCCTGAAGAAACTGAGATAAAATATGTACCGAAAAACAGAATTCTGGACGTGTAAATGCCAGATAAATCAGTCTTCCCACCAACCTGCGGTACGCCGACCCGTCAATTAGTACCGCCGACTCGCTTTTGCCGAGCTGCTGATTTTGCTCCATGGGAAACTGTGCAGGCTTGCTGCCAAGTAAACCTGTCTCAGAAATAATATCCAGAGTATATTTACATTGGCAGAGAAAGATACCCGTGGGACTCCGTGCTACTTCAACTCCAAGAAAATATTTGAGACGACCTAAGTCCTTCATATGAAAACAAGTGCTTAAGTATTTCTTAAACTCCTCCAATGCACCAGGGTCATTCCTAGATAGAATGGAATCATCAACGTACACCAAAACATGCATACGAAAATCACTCGTGGAATAAGAGAATAAAGAATAATCTGAATAGGACTGAACAAACCCATACATCTTCAGTGCAGCCACTAACTTGGCAAACCAAACCGAAGTGCCTGCTTCAGTCCATACAACGATTTGCGAAGGCGACAGACCTGTCCTTCATGCCCTCTATCAAATCCTGGAGGAATTTTCATGTAAACCTCCCCATCTAGATCACCATGCAGAAAAGCATTATGTACATCCATTTGATGTAGTTCCCAATTCTGAGCTGCTGCAACCGCTAAGAAAAGACGTACAGTAACCATCTGTTGCGTTGCGTGGCCTTGGAGCAACGCCACTGCGTGGCGGTCCGCGCGGACTCCCTTCTCCACGGCCGTAAGCTAGTGTAGTACCCGGACGTAAGGCGGTGGTATGCTTTCCAGGATACCCATGTTTGGTATAGCAATTGGATTCTTCATGACCATTTTTGTGACAATAGGTACAAAAACGCTGAGAATAACGTGGGGCAGACAAAGAAGTACCTCGAGGAGTAGACTGAACTGCAAATGCCATCGGAGCCTCTGAGATAGGCTTCTACACAGGTGCACTGGCCTGTAACCGCTCCTCACCACGCACCTTGTTGAATGCTCCATCCAGAGTGGGAGTCTGATCCTGAGCAAGTAACTGAGAGCGAATACCACCAAAGCGCTCCCGATGGAGACCAGAAAGAAACGCATGCAGCTTTTCTTCATCCTGACTCTATTGATATGCTTCGGCCATCCCACCACAAACACAAGTAGGAGTAAACGAATATGCACTCAACTCATCCCAGATTTTCTCGAGTTTTCCAAAGTATTCAGAAATAGATATAGTAGAGGTCTGTTTACAAGCACCCAACTCCTCCTTCAATTCATGTTTGCGCTGAATATTGCTAACAGCAAAACGACGCTGCAGAACATCCCACAGAGGTTTAAACTCCTCAAAATACGGAACATAATTGCGTTGCGACTCATCAATAGTGTTCAGAATCCACTGAACGAGTGTGGCTTGAACAATACTTCCATCCAAAAAACCAAGCTTTCTCCTACCTTCGGATCTACTGGTTTCACAATACTTCCATCCAAAAAACCAAGCTTTCTCCTACCTTTCATAGATAAACGCAGAGAACGAGACCAAGCCTGATAATTAGTGCCGTCAAATTTAACAGTGGAAATAATATTACCAGGATTATCAGTGGAACCAAGATAATAGGAAGAAGTCGGATCAATCTTCCGGAACCCCACTACCGCATCACGTGACGTAGGAGAGGTTGTCTCGTACATTGTAGAATGTGATCCGCTTCCATAAAAACTACCGAAAATACCCCGGCTGACGGAGGTTACGCCGGAAACACACCGGCTGATGGAGGGTACGCCGGAAACACGCCGGCTGATAAAGGCTACGCCGGAAACACACCGACTGATGGAGGCTACGCCGGAAATACACCGGCCGATGGAAGGCACGCCGGAAACACACCGACTGATGGAGGGTACGCCGGAAACACACTGGCTGATGGAGGGTACGCCGGAAACACACCGGCTGACAAAGGCTACGCCGGAAACACACCGCTTGATGGAGGGTACGCCGGCTGATAAAGGCTACGCCGGAAACACACCGACTGATGAAGGCTAGGGTTTTTGAAGGCTATGGCTCTGATACCCTGATAAGAAAAATGTGAATGTGTATGAAACAGAAACAGTACACAACTTGACCGGGTAGGATCAAGAATTGTGTTAATACCAAATCCTCATCCTATAATTACAATAATAATGTATATATATATAGTGTGGCAAAAAGTAAACCCTAGAAACCCTAGCCCATATACAGACTAATATTAAATAGCCCATATACATTTTAACAGTGCCCATATATTATTGATTCTAACGTTGACACTCTAACATGGCCATTAACGAACAAATTTAATGAAAAATTTCAACTTTTCACTTCATCTAGTCACAGATGACTCGCTTAACTACAATAATAATATCAAAAAAAAATTAATGAAAATTTCAACTCTTTATTGTATTCACTTTTTTCAAAAGAATTTTTGTAGTAAACATGTGATTTTTATATTAAAAACAATACGATTTTTTATAAACAAAAAGTGGATATTCATTCTTTATTTAACATTTTTGTTTTATTGTTATGTGTTAAAAATTTTTAAAAAAATAAAACTCATAAAAAACACTAAAAATTATAAGGATAAACCTTGTGATTAACTAATTATATTTAAGCTTGAAAATTTTAGTTAGAATTTATATATTTTTTTATAATTTCATTAACTTTATACGTGAAATTTTTTATAACGTAGAATTCTTTTGAAAACAAATATAAAATTATTATTTTTTCAAGCGAACACCATAAAATTATCGGTATGACTGAAAACTTTCCATCGGTATGACTGAAAACTACATATAATTCCGTAAGACTATATATTATGTGAAAATAAAAATAAAAGAATATATTAATTTTTTATTATATGTACGATAATAGTACATGTAGTAGAAAATTTAATAGATTATTAGTTAAAAAGTACTCCTCTCGCGCCCAAAGACACTACTCTCACAATCTAAAGGCAGGTGTTGTTGACCTGCCCTATTTCAAGTTTTTTTCAGGTTGTCCGATCTATTAACAAGAAATATAATGATAGATGGACTCTAATATACGTAAAATGGTCATCGTATTTTTGGATACGTAAGTAATAAGCATTAGAAAGTGATTTCGTTTTCGAATTTAGCGACAGATAGTTCATGCATTTATAAAAGTTTGGATACGTAAGTAATAAGCATTAGGAAGTGATTTCGTTTTCGAATTTAGCGACAGATAGTTCATGCATTTATAAAAGTTTTATAAAAGTTTGTTGATAGTTTTTGGACGGTGTAGTTTAGATAAAGTTAGTTACCCTCTGTGTAAAGTTAGTTACCTTGTGTCTAGCTATCCATATTTTTGTGACAGGTAGTCCTTCCGATATTCATTTTTCATAAAATTAGTCATTTGACTTTTAATTTTTGATAAACTTAGTACATTTAATATACACGTGCATTAGATTAACTTTATCTAAAATGAATAGTTTATGAACTACCAACAATTTTTTGAAAGTCGAGGAACTATATGTCACCAAAATGGATAAATCGAGAACTATCAGCGAATTTTTAAAAGTCTAGAAACTGTATGTCACTAAATTCAATACTTCACGGATTTGCTCTTCAAAGTTTAAGCAATATCATTCCACAAGTTCTTTTCTTTTTCTAAAGTATTATGAAAAGAAATATTCATCAAATCTTACAACATTCAGATAATGTTATATGATTGGAGGGGTATTAAATCAATGATGCTCACAATTATCTTGTTACTCACAACTACTCATTAAGGTTCATACTTGAGCCATTTTAGAAAATAATTGTTAATTAACAAACAATTAGATTCTATATCAGGATTTGATGCGATTTTTTAAATATTTTTATTTTATCTTTAAAATATTAGATTAGGGTTTTAAGATTCTTTATTCTCATATTCTAGTTTTAAGATGCGTATTTTTTATTAACAAATATTTTAATTGAAAATTTAAGTATATTTCTTTGTAAAGAATTTTATTCCTTCTTTTGCATTATTTAGAATCAGATCATTCGTGATATTCAAAAAATAAGAATCAATCCCTGAATAACTAATGAGTAAGAATATTACTCAGTGGTTGAGATCTACGGTCGTGATAATTCAAAAGAAGAGCGCATTAGTATGCTCGAGCACACCATAAGGAGACATTTCGAGGGTGATGAAACAATTACAAAAAATGTTTGACAAACTAGTCTATGATGAATATGGTGATGATTAAAAACTCATAAAATAACAGTATGCGAGGTGGTCTACGTCCTCGAGCATCAAGAGATAAGATTACATTATGATTTCTCTAACCATGAGAATAAGAGAAGATCTAGGGTAAATGCTAACAAAAATGGAAAAGGGATTAAAGGGCCAGGGACTACTACAATTGTTTACAGTTTTTATCAATTCTAAGGCTTGTGGCTCACAAAAAGCATATATATATTTTCCAAAGACTTAATGTTCGATTTTAATTTAGATAATGACTATAATACGAGCCGTAATACACTTTTGGATTCTCTATCATTGACTGCTTCAATTAAAAGTTTGTTGAATCAGTTTTTAAATAACAAGAACTATATGTATGTTTCTCTGTAGGGTTGATATTTCTTCTAAGGTTTTCCAAACATGTATCATACTATGGACCAAATATGTCAAATTAACATGTATGTCCCACAAAGCGGCAATCTTTTAGTACGACATGTGCATCTTATACTTCTCGAACATTAGTTTTTTTAAGAGCTCCAAATACGTCCAAACAAGGTGTCCCCAATATCATCTACTTATCTATATATTTATGAACCAATTGACTCTAATAAGCGAAGTATGATTGATACTATAGTCCAGATAACTCATGCAATAACTAAAATGTATATGAGGTTAAATATTACTATTATTAATAGTGGTTAAGATTGATAATCACAATATATTAATTGAAGATTAATGAGGAAGACTAAAAGATTCAACGTATAATTAAATCACTATTAAAAAGGGAGACTAAAATAGTCAACATACTATGAATGACATTATTATTATATTTTTAATGCGTTTTGAAAGATTAGCCTTGTATACCTAAATAATCAACAAACAATCTATAAAAATCTATTTTTAGCCGAGTTGGTTGAGCATGGCATTCTTATAACCAAAAGGTCGTGAGTTCGAGTCCCTCTGCATACGCTTTCTCGGCTGAGCCTGTCACCTTGTGTGGTTTACCTTCTGGCGTTGGTTTGCAGGCTATCGCGTCAGACTGAGGGTTTACCCTGTGCGCACTCATTGCACTCTGAGTAGCGGCTGCGGGTTCCCTCCGAGAAAAAAAAAAAAAAAAAAAAAAAATCTATTTTTAGATTCTTTTCATCTTTTCAAATTTTTTTATCGTTCCAACATGATATGAGAGAGTATTTTTTTATCCTTTAGATTCAAGTAGAACATAAATTAACCTTCTAAACTACAAACATCAAATTCAAAAATGACAGACACTAGCAAGCAACATCAATAAAGTAAAATACTCTCCACGGTTTTTTTCATTATCAATCTTACTTTTATCAAATGAATTCTAAATAAATCTTGTTTTCAAATCAATTTCTTTCTTTTTTTATTCACATTTAAATAAAAAAATTATATTATATAATTATTTTCCTAAAACTAAGATTGATTATTTTAGACAATCAAGATTTTTTTTAATATGATTACTTTTTTCTTAGTGTTTTTTAAAATTAAACATTAAAAAAATCAAATTAATAATTTTGTTTTTTAGTATATTTTAACAAATCTAAGCATTTTTAAAATTTTCCTTCTTATATTTTTATTCTTTTTCTGCCAAACAAAAAAAATACAAATCTTGATCAACCATACATATACACAAACTAAAACACAAACCTTGATTACCCAAACCAAAAAACAAACCTTGACTAACTATACCAAAACACAAACCTTGATTAACCAAACCAAAACATAAAAAAAACCACAATAATCCAAAATGTCACAAGAAATTTCGAGCATTATTAGAAAGAACAACCTAAATACTCCTTATGAATTGACATTACAAATAGCAAATCTGCTCAAAACGGATACGAATATCAACAACCAACTAAAATCAGTTCTAATAGCCTCGTAGTTAGCTTTAAACACAACAATGAAAATTATCTTTTGTGGGCATGTCTTAATTTATAAAATTGGAAGAAGAGGGAAAACTCCATATCTCACTGGTACACCAAAGAGGCGAAATATCCAACATATGCAAGAGGAAATGAATCTGACTAAGTTGTGTTTACTTGAATTATTCAAAACATAAAAATATATTTTATTATTCAAATTACATTATATTTGGAGGCTAGAATCGGATATAATGGATTATTTGTAACATATGGTAGCACTAGAGACTTATTTCAAACATATGAACGACACAGTCGGGAAAGTATACATAATGAAAGCTATACTCTTGAAATTTTGTGGAATATTTTACAAAATATTTGGATGAGTATTGCTAGAAGATCACCAAATTCCACAAAGAATCGTGAGAATATAGCCATATACAACAACTTTTTGGCTGAACAAAGAATTTACTAGTATTTTACTGCCATAGATGGAAGATATGAAGAAGTTCAGAGAGATTAATTGAAACAAGATATCATTCCATCAGTTGAATCAGCATATGCAATGTTAATAAGAGAGATAGACTGATTACAAATTTTAAGGCCAATAACTAACAATGAGGTTATTCGATCATTAACAAAATTCAGAATGGGACTCACATCACATCAGTAGGCTTTAAAAATAACAATAATCGATAGGAAAGGGACGAAGTTGTCATTCAAAATAAACTGGAAGGTAATAAAAATCCTCATCATGGGCGGATAAATCCAAGTTAAGGTGTACACATTGTGAAATGCACACACATACTAATGATAATTTTTTTGAATTGGTATGGTGCCCGGATTGGTGAGAAGACAATCACAACAAAGACAATACACGTGTCTTTAATAGCATTCTGGAGGTCCATTCATGTAGCGATATTAGTCAACAAACAAATAATGATGGAGGAAATATTGGACAACGAGACTTTACAAGACTAAGTCTTGGGGATAAAATTATAAAATACATTTTAGATTATGAGGATACATTACCACCGTCCAAACCTCATTTCAAAATTGCAAATGAGGGTTTAATTAAAGTCAATATAGAAGGGTTTATTGTTATATCTTCACAATTGAAATAAAAAAAATGATTTTATGTTCCATAATTATCTTGTAATATTTTATCCTTGATTCATGCAACACATGAATTAAATTGTGTAGTACAAATATATCCTCGGTTTTTTCTTTTACATGACATTCATACGAAAAAAATCATTAGGCGTGGTACCGAGCGAGGAGGTCTCTATTATGTTGATGAAGTGGTTCTCGAGAGACCATCTTTACTTTATCATAAGACATCTAATAGATAAATTTGGTTGTGGCACTAACACTTATCATAACCCTCTGTTAGGTATGTTCGTATTTTATTCCATGTTTGTTTTTTTAAATTAATGATACTCATTTATCATGTGAAACTTGTTTGTTGGAAAAAATAATTGAACTTTTTTTAGTCCAAGTAATACGCGAATTAACTTTATATTCTCTTTGATACATTTAAATGTATGAAATCCTGTACCGTACTCTAATAAGAATGATTTTGATTATTTTGTGCTATTTTTTATGACTTCTCTCGCATAACTTGGATATACTTTTAAAAACATAAAAATGAAGTGTATGAGAAATTTGTTATATGTTTCCAGATGATCCAAACCCAATTCAACAAGAAAATTAAAATACTTCGGTCCAATAATGGAGGGGAATTTGTTAACCATAATATGAAAACTTTTTTTTTATATGGCTTTATTCCTCAAATCTCTTACGTAAATACACCCAAACAAAATGGAATTGCGGAACACAAAAATTTGGATTCTTCATAAATTGACTAGATCTGTGATGATTGAGTTTAATGTTCCCAAAAACTTCTGGTCTGAAGCAATTGACACATCAACCTATCTAGTTAACCGTTTACCAACGAAGGTTCTTGGAAAGAAAAACCCACTTCAAGTCTTTGAACCCAAACAAATCTACAACTTATCTTAGCTCTCCCACCTTGTATATTCGGTTGTTCTGTATTTGATCATGTTCCAAAGGGTGATAGATATAAATTTGATCGTTGTTTCATTAAATACATTTTGTGAGCTATGCACATCATCAAAAATGTATCGGTGTTATAATCTAGTGAATCATTTCATATATATCACCATGTATTATAGATGTATTGAGTCAAATGTCTACTACTTTAACGAACCTCATGTTCATGGGTAGAACATAAGTGACTCACTAGGTTGGAACTACCTTGACCCTTCCAAATATTGTATCCACAGAGCCATCCATCAACATAAAATAAACCAATGCCTTCATACCTACCAATAATCGACCTTCAAATAATATATAACAAAAGGTAAGTGGACGACTTAGTCCAATTTCTTTTCATTTAGTTGATGATTATGTTAATGTTGACACTAGTGTAGAAGTTCACGGAAAAAGTAGATATGTTTTGCCTCACATGAATAATTGTGGAGTCCCACCTACACTTTACTCATCCAAACATGTTCCTCGAGCCAACAGAGATCTTGTGTGAAATTTGGTTAAACGGAGCATATCAGAAGATGAC
Source organism: Limnanthes douglasii subsp. nivea (assembly GCA_036936605.1). Lineage (NCBI taxonomy): Eukaryota > Viridiplantae > Streptophyta > Magnoliopsida > Brassicales > Limnanthaceae > Limnanthes > Limnanthes douglasii. The sequence goes on from JAUPFV010000001.1 coordinate 160,172,841, forward strand.
AAAGTATTTACTACGATTCTCTATATCCATAGAATTCCAAAGACTATCTAAGATGCAACATAAAATACGAAATGGAGGTTGGCCATACATATCAAAATTGACGCCCTTGCAAAGAATGGTACTTGAGAACACTCCAAATTTTCAATAGGAAAAAAATGGTCGGATGTACTTGCGTATTCACTATCAAACACAAAGCTGATACAACCATAGAGAAATAAAACGCTATACTTGTGGCAAAAATAGTACACACAAACTTACATAATTGATTATTCTAAAACCTTTTTCCTAGTGTCAATGATGAATACAACTCGAGTTTTATTCTTAGTTTCAACAAACAAAAATTCTCCACTTCACGAGCATGGTTTAGAAGATTTACTATAGTAATGAAGTAGTACGAGTACTAACATAGTAACTTTGATCATACTTTGTTTATAAAAAAATATATAACATGATCACTTGGTTAATAATTTATGTAGATGACATGATCACCATAGGAAACGACACTGAAGAAATTGTAATTCTAAAGAAGAACTTGTACGTAGAATTTGAGATGAAGGATTTATGAAGGTTAAAATACTTCTTACGAATCGAGGTTTTACCTTTCAACAAATGGATATTTATATCTTAGAGGAAGTATGTTCTTGATTTACTTGCAGAAACATGATGGTTGATAGTAAACCAGTAGAGACTCCAATGTAGGTTAATCATGGGCTCAGAATGGTTGAAGATTCCGACATGGTAGAAAAACAAAAATATTAACAACTAGTTGAAAACTTAATTTACTTTGCACATACTCGACCATACATACCCTCTACAGGCGGGGTTGTAAGTCATTTTATACACCAACACGATTGGACCATATGGAAGAAGTAATTAGGATAGTATGGTATTTAGAAGGCACATCGATGAATAAAATTTTGTCCAAAATAAATGGGTATCTAAATGTTGAAGCATACAGTAATGCAGTTTGGGCTGGGGATCCAAATGATCGCAAGTCTACATAAGGTTACGTTACGCTAGTTGAGGGAAACTTAGTGAAATGGAAAAGCAAGAAGAATAATGTTGTAACACTTTCGAATACTAACGAAAAATTGCGGCAAATTTCTTTATGAGCAACAAAACTCTTGTGGATCAAGAAATTAATGGCTCAATTTGGATTCCCCTCATCTCTTCCGAGTCAACTCAAATGTGACCATAAACCAACAATAATTATCTCGTAAAATCATGTTCAACACGACAGAACTAAACTTGTCGAAGTAGATCAACAAATAATTGAAAAATTGTACAACTGAGCTTCCTTTTGTATGATCGAAAGATCAACCAGTAGACATCCACCCTAAAATTTTAACATAGTGAATCTTCGTTATAATTTTGAGCAAGTTGAGTATTGAAAACCCGACTATTCATTTTAAAATAGAGCGTCGCTCATTACGATTACTAATGTTGTTGAAAATAATAATCACAATAATTAATTACGACAGTGTAATTAGATATCGACAGTGTTGGTTGTAGCAGATATTTAGAGCAATTTAATTTTACAGAGAACGCTCGAGATTTTAGTGGAAAAGTAGAAGGGTTTTATATTGCTCCAAATTACAATATAAGATATGAAGAAGACGACTTCTTCCAATCACATCCTCCGTTTGTGCCATTCCCTCCTCCCGCAGTTCCTTCCTCTCCTCCACCGGTTCCAGGAAAGCCATGTGGATCACACAAAGTTAATTTCTTAGTAATGGCTTTATCATCGACACTACGTGTTCTGGCAGCTCTATTGGATTTTGGCCTCTGGAGTCATACAAACATGATAAACAGATCAAAAGCTCAAGAAAGTAGCGAAAAAGTCTTTTTACAGAGTTCTAGGGCCTTGAATCACCCATTTATGATAGAAGGAGGCATAATTTCGAGAGATGATGATGAACACAGAGAGATAGATTACTTGAGTCTTTGGTACATTAGAGGCCGCAACAGACGGATTCACTGATGAAAATAAGCTTCGAGAAAGAGGTTTCAGCCCTGTTTACAAGGTAAAGAAATAACAGTTAAGATTTTAGAAACAAAGTCATACGGATCACCAAACTCCAACACAATAATCTTGTTTGGCTTCTCCAATACTGCTTCGAGCAAGATGAGAAACTTCTTGTATACGAGTGCATGCCAATACCAGCCTAGATGCCTTCTTATTTGATCCGATAAAAACAAGCAGCTGGATTGGGAAAGACACGCAAAAATCATCACTGGAGCATCTGAGGATTGGTTAAATATTAATCTAATATTGGAAGTGTTTGAAGCAAGGGCTTTAAGGTTGTCAGTTGCTCGTAAAAATAATATGAGCAAGTTTGAAAATTAAGAAGACGGTTTTTCAGAACTCCAGAAGGTTTTAGATGCAAAGCAAATATGCTAATTTTGTGGCAAATCACTTCTAATTTGGCTTGAGGTAGAAAGGGTTTTGGGAAAATAGACAATTTTCGGTAATCAAATTAAGAAAAAATAATAATACAAACACAAAAGTGAAATCAATCACACACTTGTTAACGGAGTTCATAAGATTATTGTTACGCCTCCGGAACTGTTGTAGATCGATTTTATTAGAAAGACACAGTGATTCTGCCGTTTTCGATGCATAAACAAAAAACCTACCTTTTTGTTTTTTCTTTAGAGGTTGTAACACAAAGAAGAAAAAAAATGTTTACAATCTTTAATATGTAATTTATGACTCACTAAATTACACTGTCTTTTCAAATTCACTTCAGCTAACACTTGCATCATCTTCACTGTCCTATTATCATCGCGAGCTTCACTGTCTTTACATCTAACATGTGGAAGGTAACATGTTTAGATAAAATAAAATACACATGAGCTTAGTTATATTATTTGACCTAAAAATCTCCCACTTGAAGACTGGTGTCAACCTGTCTTCACACCTTGATCTATGCAACAGATCTTTTCTGGTCTTGTTACTCTTGCAGACCAGAAGTTGAACACAACTTTAGTTTTTGAATGACTACTGTCTTTGTCAACATATCAACTAAATTCTTGCTTCCTTGGATCTTTTCTAGTATTAGCACCTCATCTTCCAATAAAGATTTGATGAAATGATAACCAAGACTAATAAGCTTGGTTCTGATGAAATAATAAGTATTAGCACCTCATCTTCACCAACTCAATTGCACTCTGACTATCACTATACATAAGGTTCTTCTTATGTTTGAATCCCAACTCGGTTAACAAAAATTGAAGCCATATCATCTCTTTAGTGGCTTCGGTCACTGCTACATACTCTGTCTCTGTAGTCGATAGAGTAGCAATTTTCTGTAAGTTTGACATCCAACTAACAACTATAGTTCCAGCAGTAAATATATAACCGGTGGTGCTTTTCCGGTGATCAACTTCACCTCCGAAATCTACATCTACGTAGCCTTGTATCTTTAACTCACGTTTACCAAAGTACAAACACTTTTCTGTGGTACCTAGTAAGTACCTCAAAATCTATTTGACAGCTTCCCAATGAATTTTCCATGGGTTTTGGTGTGGATAATTTGTAGTTGGGGGTATTTTAGAGAGTTTGTAATGTGTATAATATTTTCTTAGTAGCGAGTAGTTAGAGAAATGAGGTGCATGCTTGTATTTAATGTTTTGGAAAAAGTCTAACTCCTTAAATGAAGTTGGTTGGGGTATTTATACTGATTTTGTAACCAATGGGCTTTACGGGTCGGAGTATGGACTCGGGTCAATCTTTAAAGGCCAGACCTTAATCAGTGTTAACATACAGCTAAGTCATATATTGACTGGTAGGATTATTCTTGACCTGCTTGGTCTAAGATATACCCGAATTTCCCTTCTCGTTTACATAGTAATATCCTTCCAAAAATACCCGAACCTATCGGGTTTGACATAAACCTACTCAAAACTCACACTGCATGACTAATGTCTGGTCTCGTACAGACCATTGCATACATCAAACTTCCAATAGCTGAGGCGTAAGAAACCTTAGCCATAAAGTCTTTTTCTTCCTCCGTCTTAGGGGATTGATCCTTGGATAAACGAAAGTGACCTGCAAATGGTTTACTAACTGGTTTGGCATCACCCATATTAAATCTATTCAAAACGCGATCGATGTACTCTGACTGAGATAGCTGCAAAACTTTTCTATGCTTATCTTTTGTGATTGGCATTCCAAGGATCTTCTTCGTCGGACCCAAGTCCTTCATGTCAAATTCTTTTGACAACTGTTGTTTCAATCTTCTAATATCATCCATATCTAAACCTGTTACTAACATATCACCAATATGGAGTTGAAAAATGATATAACTAGACTTACATCTTTTAAAATAGCAATAGTCGTCCGCATTACAATTCTGAAAAACTCTCGTTGTGCATAAAATCGTCAAATTTCCTGTACCACTGTCTTGGAGTTTGTTTTAGACCATACAAAATTTTCTTGATTCTGCATACCATGTTTTTATTTTATTTAAGAAGCCTTCTAGTTGATACATGTATATCTCCTCATCCAAGTCCCTGTGAGAAATGCAGTCTCTGGTGGACTAACTTTATCCAAAGGCGATAGTTCAGGGACTGTCAACGGACATTTGAAAGTCAAGGGACTATTTGCCACCAAACACGATAGTCGAGGGACGATGTACTGTTCAAAGCCACACTAATCTAATAGTATTGAGCTTCTCAATTGGAGAAAAAATATCAGTGTAATCAATTTCTTCATTTTGCTAGAACCCTTTGACAATTACTCGGGCTTTGTATCTCTTAGAGCCATCATGCCCATCTTTCACTCGATACGCCCATTTGTTATGAAGTGCCTTCTTACCCATTGGTAACTGAGCTAGTTCATATGTATCATTTGAGATTAAAGACTTCATCTCATTTTTCACGGCAAGCTCCTACATGCTAGCATCACTGGTCTGACAAGCTTCATCATAGCATTCAGGTTCCCCTCCATCGGTAAGTAACATATAGTTCAAGTATTTACTGTTGGGAACATGGGGTCGGGAAGATCTTCTCAAAACAGGACCTGCCTCAGTCTGTGGCAGGGTGTCAGATTGCTATCGATTGGTAGTCCAACTGACTCTCCTTGCTGAGGGGTTAATCAGATCGGCTTTATTTCTTTACTATCTAAGACTCCCTCGATATCTACAAAAACTGATTCGTACGGATTTGAGTCATTTGCTTCGGTTTTATGTATGTCCTTGTACATCATTATTTTATTGAATATCACATCTCTGCTTCGTATCATCTTCCCGTGTTTCTCGTCCCAAAAACGATAACCGAACACATCTTCGCCATAGTCAATTAGGAAATATTTCTTTGATTTCGGATCAAGCTTGTTCCTACCTTGATCACTTATATGAAAATATATACCGTCCAACAAAAACTCTTAGATGTGATAATTTTATATCCTTACCACTACATACCGCCTCGGGTATTCTATGTTCTAAAGAAATCGATGGGCCTCGGTTAACCAGGTAAGCCGATGTGTTGATTGGTTCTGCCAAGAACTGCTTCGATAAACAAGACTGTATACGAATGCTTCTCGATCTTTCTGTTAATGTTCTGTTTATACGTCCGGCGATACCATTGTGTTGAGGCGTACCTGACACGGTTCCCCCCATCCTGATCCCGTGCTCTAAGCAAACTTCTTGAATTTGGTGTTCTCATATTCACCACCATTATCGGTTCTCGGATTTTTAATCTTCAGACCTGTCTCATTGTCAACCATAGATTTCCATTTTTTTAAAATATCAAACACTTCAAATTTAAGCTTTAGAAAATAAAACCATAACTTTCTAGAATGATCATCGATAAAGGTCACGAAATTGTATTTCTCTCGTATAGATAAAACAATTGTTGGCCCAAAACGTCAAAGTAAACAATCTCAAGACTTTCCCCACTCGTCTGAAAACTAACCCTTCTCTGTTTTCCAAGTATGCAAATGTCTATATTGACTGACTTAAGACTTGGAACCTTCCCGTTCAAGTACATAATTTTCATACACTTCTCACTCATGTGGCAAAGCCTCTTGTGTCATACATTTGGATTTTTTTTTCTTGCTGCTATTGCAATTGAACAACTAGTCTCTGTTGTCTTGTAACGAGTATCACTCTTCTTTCCACTAGCAACCGTCATTGCTCCCTTTGAAATCTTCCAATTTTCAACATGGAAGATCGTATTGTAGTCTTCGCTAGCCAACTACCCTACTGAGATTAAGTTCTTTCTCAGATCGGGGATATGTCTCACATCTTTAAGTTTCCATACAAACCCATTCAACTTAATCTTCAATTTACCTTTACCAATAATATCACAAGGTTGATCATCACCAATATATACTTTTCCAAGGTTACCATGGACATACCTCTAGAAGAATTCTTTCTTCGAAGTAGCGTGAAATGATGCTCCAGAGTCTAACACGCAAGACTCTTCCCTGCTATATAAGGAGCATATTAACGCACCATCTCCTTCTGAAATCATATTTTCCTCTATATTCTTCTCTTGGTCCTTTAGTTCTCTATTTCACTGAAATTTATAGTGCCCGGTCTTCCCATAATTCCAACAATCAATGTTTCTCAACCAATGGGAATTTTTAGGATTCCTAGACTTGGACCTCTAGTCTCTTAATTTGCCTCGGTAATTCAATTTACCGCGTCCATAATCTCTGGTTGAATTTCTTCCTCTTGACTCTGTATGTAATACTGAGCAGATTGATGACTCACCGCATTCTCTCCTTCAAACCACTTCACTGAGAACTAAGTCAAGAACATCATCAAATTTCAACTTATTGCTTCCTGACGAGCTACTCACCGCTGTGATGATAACATTCCAATTATATGGTAGTGAAGACAAGAGTATCAGTGCTTATATTTCTTCATCAAAAAAAAATTCAAGTGAACTCAATTGGGTTGCGATTGTATTGAGTTCATTGAGGTGTTTAGCTACCGACGCGCCTTCCATCATTCGCAAATTGAATAAATGCCTCATCAAGTGAACTTTGTTAGACACAGATGGCTTCTCATATATACTGGAGAGAGCCTTCGTGAGACCCATCGTGTTTGTTCCTTTACGATGTTAAAAGCAACATTGCGGGATAACGTCAATTGGATAACTGCAAGAGCTTCTCTGTCAAGAAGGGTCCATTCTCCATCTTTCATACTCTCTGGTTTCTTCTCTGAGAGGGGTTGATAGAGTTTTTCTGGCATAGATAATCTTCAATCTACATCTTCCAGAACCCAAAATCTACACCATCGAATTTTTCGAGTTTCACATTTCCTTCGTTTGTAGCCATTTCTCCCACTCAAATCTGACCTCCTTTGAATTGCTACCAACCTGGCTCTGATACCAGTTGTAAGGGAAATACGCTAATTTCCTAGCTAATCACTTCTAAATCTAGTCTAAAAACAGATTAATATACACCGTTTTGAGACAACAGAGATAATGCTAAATCTCAGATCTAATTTATTAGGTAATACAGAGACTATTAAATAGTCCAAAGTTGAGTAGACAAAAAGACAGCACAAAGTGAAACGACAATGTGAAAAAGAAACGGATAAATTCAAATGACACAATTAAAGTTTGAGATTAAATGCAACACTCTCCCTCCTAATCTCAACCTCGTTTACTCAAGTTTTTGACTCCCAATAGTTTCCTCATGTTTTCAAACTTGACAGTAGCTAGCCCCTTTGTCACAATATCTGCTCTTTGATCGTTGCTGCAAACATGTTTCAAGACAACTTCTCCTCGCTCTACGCATTCCCTGATAAAGTGAAACCTTATGTCGATATGCTTGCTTCTACCAGGGAACATAGGATTCTTAGCCAGGTCGATTATAGATCGATTATCTATGCATAAAATCACTGGGCCAACAACTTCATGTGTTATCTGACTAAGAGTATTTCTAAGCCAAATACCTTGGCAAGCTGCTACGGTAGCAGCCATGAATTCAGCTTCACACGATGATAGAGCAACACACTTCTGTTTTTGTGAGACCCGATTGATAATACTCTAATTCAAGTAATAAACTACGCCTCCTGTGCTCTTTCTATCTTCAATTTGTCCACCCAAGTCACTGTCTGAAAACCCAGTTAACACATTATTGCCACTATTCTTTGTATACACCAACCCGTGTTGTATAGTTCCTTGCCAATATAACAAACTTGTTATGACCGAATCACAAGGGATAGATCCAATGTTTCTTGCCTCGATTTGAAACTCATCACCAGCCAATTCCTGCACACATACAGTTTTGTCCCAACCTACCGTGAATAGCCAATTTCCCTCCATACCAACAGTCAAAACAATCGTGAACTTCGATAGATTTCATAAACACGTCGTTCCTCCAGATCTTGAGAGATCCGTTTTCATGCGCAGCAACAAGCGAATGGTGGTCAGTACTAAGAGATAAGGCAGCGGTTGTTAGGTTGGGTGTTTCTTCTCCCAATACTGTTAAGAGAGAGTGATCACTTAGACTACACAACCGAATTGTTCCGTCAATTGTATCAAACTTTGTGCGCAGAATTCCATCTATCAATCGAGGATTTGGAGATGGGGAAAGATCACCCAATTTCTGATTAAACTTTGATAATTGATCGACTGCATCATTTCCAACAAGTGCCTCTCCAACAAACAAGATTAGATCCGGGTTGTTGATGTATACAAGCTTCGAGAGAGCTCTCATCAATGGCTCATTATCCTGCATCCGACCAGCTGTATCAACAAGAACAACTTCCGCACCAGTGCGAGTAGCCTCCTGAATAGCTTCTTTAGCAACAACTACAGGATCTTTCTCATAACCTTTCTCAAAAATAGGAATCTGTAGTCTACGTGCATGAGCTCGAAGTTGTTCGTCAGCACCAGATCGAAATGTATCACACGCAGCCATCATAACACTAACATCATGCTGCAACAGCCAATAGGCAACCTTAGCCAGATTAGTAGATTTCCCAACTCCATTGACGCCCACAAAAACAACAACATAAGGTTTCCTTTGCTCCTTGGCAGTTTGCACGTCACTCAGGATGTCAATTGAACGCCTTGGAGTTAAGATACGGACAAGAGCTCCTTTCATTGCAGCCTGCACTGTTGAAGAAATCCTTGTAAATGAGCTCAACTTTTTACCTTCAAGACTAGCTGCTACAGAATCACAAAGCTTCTCAGCTATCTCCTCAGCCACATTCTTAGTCATGAGCCTATCTTTTAGCGCTTTGAGAGCAGGTTCCAGTTCTTCTTTCTCCAAATTTGCCTTTCCAGCAATACTTTGGAACATAGATGAAAACCACCAATTTTTCTTAGCATCAGGCTTGCTGCCCTTTCTGACATCGTCGTCTTTTCCAGATTCACTATCGCTACTGACAATCTCTTCTTTGTCCATCATACTTTCACCTTGATTTGCTGCCACAACCTCAACATGATCATGATTCCCGTTTTCACCTACATGATCTGTAAAGTCCAATCTTGACTCTTTAGGAGAATCATCCCAAACTCTATTCTTCTTTGTAACCTTTTTCTTTGTGTCCACACTGGGACCCTTGTTTACAACTGTATCATTTTTCTTAACACCTTTGTTTCTTAGTTTCTGAAGTTTATTTACATCAAAAGCTCCAACATCGGAGCTTGTATTTTATTTACCATTAGCAACAACAGTCAGCCTACTTCCTTCACTATCAGTAAAATTCACATTGGAGTGTCCATTCTCCAATTTACGGCTTCTTGTACTATCACCATCTTCCTTTTGCTGCAACTCATCTTGTCGCAACAGGCATAACACTCCGAGAACCAAAGACAGATTTACTTTCTCGACATTTGTTGTACCAGTTAGTCTCGCCATAGAATCAAATTGAGGCCTAATAACAAGCTCCCTAATGCATTTCCATACATCAGTTAGATTCGGGCTGTTGGCTGGATCAACATTTAAACACGCATGAAGAATATTAAGAACTGAATCAAAAACTTCAGCAACTTTTGTTTCCGAGAGTAAACCGACTCTATCCATCATACCCTTACTTGAACAAACAGAACTTAAACAATCATCTTCACTTCCTTTTGCAACAATACGATTTATGGTATCAACAAGTTCACCAACAAACTCTTTACCAAGAAGAAGTCTATACATAATACAACAAACTAACCAAACATCAGAGCTGAACCCAGCTGAATACAGAAGAACATCGTCTTCTACGTTAATTCCTTCTTTCTGTAACAACTCGAGCAATACCTTGGGGCTAATTAAAATCTCATTCTCTAGCAACTCAATCAGCATGACACCCAATTCCGAAAAATCAATTCCTTCTACCATCTGGTGCTTAGACATGAGAGCCATGGCTTGATAATTGACGTGCCCAAGACGGGCATGCCACAATCTCGTGATGTCATCCGCTTTAGTCATCAGGCATTCCTGTTTGTTAGTCTCAATAATAATTTTGTAAAGTCGATTGGCAGATCGTTTTACCTTCATCAATAATCTGTCTTTGTTGTCGTAGATCCTCAGAAATTCTCCCATGAGCTCCACATTATTGCCTTCTTCAGAAATATGTCCCAATGATATGATGTTATTACGTAGACTAGGTATATAATACACCTCTCGCAGCATATTTTCTTCTCCATTTTTGCACAGTAATATCACAGTGCCCTTTCCTTTTCTCTCGACTTTTGAACCATCTCCAAAACGCACTACACTAGATATACTCTCATCCAGTTCTGCAAACTTTTCTTTAAAACCTGTCATATGACTGCTTGCACCATTGTCCAGGTACCAGACATTCGATTCGCCTGCACATTCTCCACGCCTTGGAAGTTGAGTAGATAACAGTTTGTCCTCATTTAGGAGAAGCTTTGACGAGTCTTTATCATGTTTGGCCAAGAGTAGGGCCATTTCATCATCTTCCATCGCAGCCAAATTCGCCTCCGCTTCTTGTATTTCCTTGTGTTTTCTTGGTTTCCTGCATTCTGAGACGAAGTGACCATAGATATTACAGTTGAAGCATTTGATAACACTCTTGTCAAACTTTCCACGGCCTCTCTGCCTTGTGGATCTGTCACCATTGTTTCGCTTCAGCCATTCCTAACGCGTCAATATAAGCTTTTTATTGGCTCCTTCTCGTTTAGCCCATTCCTCTTCTGTCAACATGAGTTGAATCTCGTTCGTTTCTGTCCTTCCTTTTACTCGTTCTTCATGTGCCTTGAGTGAACCCACAACTTCTTCGATAGTCATGCTCTCGATGTCTCCAAATTGCTCCAGTGTTGAAGTTATCTGTAGGATTCTGGCAGGGACAGCACACAGAAGTTTCTTTACGACGTATGATTCTTCCATCGTTTCCCTCAAAGCTCGAATATTTGTAACGAGGCTATTCATTCTCATGTGAAAATCTTCAAATTTTTCATTGTCACCCATATTCAGCATTTCGAATTCAGATTTTAGGGTCTGAATACGTGCCTTCTTTGCTTTGTCTGCACGTTGGCATAAGGTTCTTATCATATCCCAGGCGTCCTTCGCTGTTCCCTTGTTCGCAATTGAGAGCAATACATCTTTGGGAATTCCCTGATACACCATTGCTAGCGCTATCTTATCTGTCTTCTCTTCGACAACAACATTGGGATCTTTTGGCTCTACTGCATTCCAGACCCCTTGCGCTTGCATATAAACTTTCATTTTGATAGCCCAAGCCGTATAATTACTTCTATCCAGCATTGGGTAGCTCAGGCCGTACGAACCTCGTTTTCCTTTGTTCACCTCCATCGTTAGTGAAACAAATACGTCTGCTAAGACCTTCAGGCTCTGATACCAAATCTAGTCTAAAAACAGATTAATATACACCGTTTTGAGACAACAGAGATAATGCTAAATCTCAGATCTGATTTATTAGGTAATAGAGAGACTATTAAATAGTCCAAAGTTGAGTAGACAAAAAGACAGCACAAAGTGAAACGACAATGTGAAAAAGAAACGGACATATTCAAAGAACACAATTAAAGTTTGAGATTAAATGCAACACTAAATTGGCGTGAGGTAAAAATGGGTTTTGAGAAAATCCACAATTTTCGTGCAACCAGATCAGAAAAAAAAAATGAACACAAATTATGGCTACGTCTCCGGAACTGCTGCAAATCAATTTTATTAGAAAGACACAGTGACTCTATCGTTTTCGATGCATACCAAAAACACCTAGCGTTTTATTTTTTCTAGTTGAAGCTTTAACACAAAAAAGAAAAAAAAAACGTTTATAGTCTTTAATGTATAATTTATGACTCACTAAATTACAATGTCTTTTTAAATTTACTTCAATTCTCTTTAATGAGTCTAACACTTGCATCATCTTCAGTGTACTATCATCATCGTGAGCTTCACTCTCTTTTCATCTAACATGAGGAAGGTAATATGTTTAGATAAAATAAACTACACGAGCTTAGTTATATTATTTGACCTAACATTAGAAGCCGTCGAGTCGGTCAAAGACGGAGTGAACTTCGTGATGAGATGGGCTCTAGGTACGTTAATCATGGAAAGGAAATATGTTGAAGCCGCAATTCTGTGTCCTAAATTATTGCGAGGATCTGCAGCGACATGTGAGATGGATTTTTCACTTTGCTCTTCTCCGTCAGCTACGATTATGAATCCCGTACATGCCGATAGGCAACCCAGACTGCGTGACACTGCATATGAGGTTTCTCTTGTTGCAGTGGCAACAAATCCATCTTTTCAAAGAAAGCTTTTAGCAAGTGTTAAATCTTGGCCGTCTTTGATCTATTCAGCTTTGCCTGTTATTTCTGCTATGGAACCATAACTGACTACTTCCTCAATGACCGATGCCCAAGAGGCCTAATTATAATCGTATGTAATTGATGGGTAGTATAAGAAATCTTTTCTACTCTATGTTGATCGGATGACACCAGATGTATATGAGCTCATTGAAAAGCACAGTTTCCATGATTCCATCCGTGAAAAGGTTGTCGATTTGATGATGTTGGATTGTAAGCGAGTTGTTCATTTGTTCATCGAGAATAAAGCCTTGATTTCTTCGCCTTCCTGCAATTGTTTCACTATTTATAATGCCAGCAAGAACTGTGATTCGAGATATTTCTAGCAACTTGTATCTTCATTCGCTATTTGAAATAAATGTACATGCTGGAAAAGCTTTCCATGATATGCATGTTGAACTTTATGTTGATTATGATTCGAATATGCAATGTCATGATGAGAATCCGAGGGCCAATTTTTTTTTAACAAAATGAGAATGAGGCAGTGGAGAAGGCACACAATTATCATGTGGGTAATATCGCCTGGTTAGGGTCCCAAATTATTATTTTTGTTTTTTTAATATTTCAGTGGTTTTAGAAAATTAGTTTTAAATAGCAAATCAATTAGATTTACACCGGATTTGATTAGATTTTTAATTATTATTCGGCTGTTTTCGTGAGCTTTTACGTTTAGAATGAGCTTTTATGTTTAGAAAGAGTATTGATAAACATAGCCGGTTGTTGTTGGGGGAAGAATCAAAGTCGATTCACTAATCAATGCAGCAATATTCTGCGTAGTGAGGAAAGGGAATATGATAAGCCATCACAGTTGCAAGAGCGAAAATGGCTCCTTGGAACGCTAGTAAGAAGGTATGCGAGTCGATCCACTGGATTATAAGCATGGTTTTTTTAAAATATGATACTTTACTTCAACTAGGATACTACTTGTAGCATCTTGGCTTTCTTTCTGGTTTATGGACTATGTAATTGTGAGTTCCAATAATATTAATGTAAATAATATCAAAAACAAGAAGTACGGCATCATTCAGTTTAAAATTATTTATGTTGGTTTAGTCAACATATTGCAGCTAACATTCAATGGATTAGCCTATTTTTCTTTGTTTGTTTGTTGTTAACAAAACCCTAATTTTTCTTTCTCTGTTGCTAACAAAATTCGTTAAATTTAGGAGAAACAAATTTAAGGAAAATGCAGTTACTTCGACTGTTGGTATTCTGCATACGACGAAACTATATAAACCTCGAGAGAAGTACATATATGGAACCACAATTACGACTAAACATGGGGATCTTTAACATGAAGTCTTTGCTTCTGGTTTTTGCCCTCGTCATTTCGCTTTTGGCTATGATGAACAGCCCTGTAGCAGCTGTCAACTATTCTAACCTGAAAGGCGCGTCGTCTTTTGAGAGAGAACAGGCCAATCCCTATACTCGTGGTTGCAGCAAGGCCAACGGTTGCCGTAGCTGAGGCCGTGTATCTATAAACCTATAGAAAGTAAACAAAACGAAACTATAGCCTAATGGTTTGTATAACCTTTGTGTATCATCCTATATTGTTGTTCCAAATCTGTGATAATGAAAAGATGATTGTTGTTTCATGTTAAATCATATTTTTCTGTCTAATATGCTACAAATGAACCTTTAACATCTGTGATTCCAGTGGGCGAGTGCTCAACTCCCCAACTTCACACCTCCTTAATTGCTACAAATAAATATAAATATTGCTGTTTTATGCAGCAACCAGCATATAAATCTTAAACTGCCTAATCCCATGGGCCTATGAAATATACGTGGTCGTACTATATATCATGATTTTATCAATAGACTAGGATAAATATCCTAGTATAATGGAATTGGTGCTAGGAGGAGATGAAAATAGGTGGATTAGTCCATGGTCACAAATTTTAGGGAATTTCAATGGTATTAAATATTTGGGTAATTTGTAGTAAGAGATTTGAGCAGTCTGGTTGTATGAAATTTTCATTACCCTCGTTAATGAAAGTGGTTGTGTATTTATACCCTTAATTATGGACCTATGGGCTTTCGGGTCAAATTATGAAATGGGGTCGAGTTTAAAGACCTATTAGTTTATAAAGCAGGTTAGCAATTAGCTTAGTCAAAAGGTGTTTAGTGTTTTTAATACTTTTGTCCAGTCCGGATATTTCAGTGGGTAATTATTGTCCGGAATACCCCTGTCCCGTTTTCACAGTGAGTGGTGGTGAATAAATCTGGACTCATTAGCAACCCTTTTTTTAGGTTTTGTCAAATGTCTTTGGCAAAACTAAGAAAACTCATTCTGTCGATAACAACATTTTCCGGATCGCTTATGTAGTTAGTTCAAGATTTATCCGGACTGTGTCCTTCTCAGGATTCCAAAAGTTTTACTCTGGATCGTAGGACACATGTCGCATTTTGATTTATTTTACCAGCCATTTTCTTCCTAGAACGACGCTCCCACTAATCCCAAAAAGCAACTCCTGCATTTAATGTTTCTTACGTCAGTGCCGACTTCAATCATTACCTTTGCATTTTCGTTTTCTCCTAGCTATTAGTAAATTTTTGCCTCACTAGTATAAATTATTTCCTTTTACTGTTTCACCATCTTCATCACTTTGTCATTCCTTCTTCTCAGAGCTTTTTACTTCTCCTTTCAAAATCTTTCTTGGGTAGGTTTATGTTCACAGTGAGAAACGCTCTCGTGAAAGGTGGTTGGCTAAATCTTTCAGAACTAGAGAAAGCACAAAACGTTGAGTGTGAGAGCTGTATTGCTGCTGGTCTTCCAGTTTCTCCAATCAGTAGGCCTGACACACCGTCTTCAGAAGCTGATCAAGGATCATCCTCTACCAAAAGTGCCAAACATAAGCGTTTGTTCCAACCAAGGCTCTCGCCAATCCCGTCAGGGTCCTCGATTCAGGAGTCTCAGCCCTCTATTGTGTAGGAGAAAGCAGTATCGAGTGCAAGAAAGACCTCTCCATTCATTTCTATGGGGTCAGACATCGAGAAATCTCCAGAAAAAACTAACCCTCGTCGGACAACCCGTTTAGTAAAGGGTCAAGCAACGAGGCTCTCAAACCAAGCCTTCCAAAACAGGGCCCTCCAAGTCTGGGGCCAAAGATAAAGCCTCTGGATCGGAGACATCTATTAGAGCCCCAAAAGACAAACCCTCCGGACCCGAGGCCACTAGAACTAGCTCTCATACTAAGTCCTCCGGAACTGAGCCCCAGCCGGACACCAGATCCTTAAGAGAGGTTGATGCTCAACCGTCCGGACAACCTGTGGAGCCACCCACTAGCACTCTCCCATCAACAACGGCTGATAAACCTTCCAAAGTGATGGAAGAGGTAATGAAGGATAGTGTTGAAGAAGCTCCATTTGAGACTGAAGCTTCCGGGCAGACTGGAGATGCTGCCTCCAATAAAAAGGGAAAAGGCAAAGAGAAAGTCTGCATGATCCATCCGGATCTGCCGGAGAGTCTGGAAGGCAAGGTGGGACCTTGCTTCCACAAGGTCAATGTGAAGTACTTGCTGGCCATGCAGAATATTAATTATGTCTATACTCACACAACTGAGTTAGGTCGGATCCGGACCAAATGGGGGATCCCTGAATCTGTTAAGGTGAGGATACCAGTCACATCAGAGACTCCGATAGACTAGAAGCTTAGCGAAATCGTCATCTATACTTAGCTGTTCGACTGGGGGCTCAGATTTTCCTTGGATCCAGAAATTTTCAGGTATTTCCACCTGATAAAACTCTATCCAAGCCAGCTGAGTCCAAATGATTGGAATACTCTCATCGCCCGTATTATGGCGTCAAGGTTGTCCGCTATACCACTTCCAATGGAGTAGTTTGCTGCAGTTTCCAGCCTTTGTAAGAACAACCACATCCCATTCTACCACTTTAATATGGGAGATAACTTTAAGGTGGTGGATGACCTGCTTGGGTCAGAGAAAAATTGGAAGACCCAGTTTCCATTCATCAACGGGACATGGGAGAATGGGAGGAAAATCAAGGCTGGTGTCAATCGCACTATACTCACCTGTAGATGCAAAAGCTCTGGTAAATATTTTACTATGTTTGTCTTTCTTACTTTGTAAAAAATTGTTTCTGAATTACTTCTCTTTTTCTTTGTTTAGTGTTGCCGAAGGAGTTCTCCAATTATGTGGAGGAGGGGCAGACGACCTGTGCCAAATTAAACGCTTGGGCTGCTGACCATTGGGGAAACGCTTTCCACAACTGCTTTACCTCAGGAAACGTGGTGAGGTCCCACCTCTGGAATACAACGGGTCGGAGAGATCTTACTTGAGAGGAGCTGACTACTCCACCCCCTCCTGCCATTATTCTCAAGAGAACAAAGGAGAAAGATAGAAAGCTGGCCTTGCCCTCCAGCGCCAAAGCCCCAAGCAAAATGAAAGGGAAGAAGGGCAATAAATATAAAGTTGCAGCAGAAGTTGTTCAGGGTGCTGTAGAGGAGATCGCTCCGCAGAACCTAGGAGCGCAGGCCCAAGGGGCGATTGATGCTACTCGACTTAAAGTAGTTGAATATGAGAGCATTAGGGAGGCAGGTGGACCTCAAGATGAAGAGAGGACTACCAAGATGAAGAAAGTCTCCTTGGGGGATGAAGTAGTCTTGCGGCCTCGGAGTCTCTACCTCCGGCCAACCCAACAGACCCCACCCTGGCAGAGCAAATCCCAAGTGATCTACACACCGGAGAGGGTACCATAGGAGATTTGGAAGGAGTAGATATCAGTGACCTCTAAAACATTGGCCTTTGTTTTGGAGAGTTTGAAAACGATGAATTTTCTAGTCCTTACCTTCCCCTAAGCTCCTCCAAAATGGTGACTTTTAATGGTAAGTCTTTCACTGTTTCAGGGGAAAACAATATGGTGACCCACTCTCTGTTGGGCCATATTCAGCCAGTGCTCAACTTGAAAAGGTAAGTAAACAGTCAGTTTGGCCTCAACAATACCCTCAATACAAATAAGGAGAGTTTATCCTCTGACCTTCTTAATGCCAACCAAAGTATTAAGGTATTGAAGAAAGAGCTCGAGGAGTTGAAGAAAGGGAAGAATATCTGGCAGCTTGTCACTTCGGAGAAGGCTAACACAGAGCTCCAAACTAAGTGCTCTTGCTTGGAGAAGGATCTCTCCATCTTGAAGGAAGAGTCGAAGACCAATGACAATGCTATCCAAACCATGTGCGTTGACAAGACTTCTCTTGAAGAGGCTCTGTCCAAGGTTATCAAGGAGAAGGAGGACTTGGTGCAGGAGCTTGGGATGACGATCCAGGCCAAGATTGATGCGTACACTAACGATGTGATAGATTCCCTAGAAAAGAGGTATACTGAAGTTAAATCTGACATGGTCTTGCTTTTTAATCAAAAATTTCCGAAGAGAAAGCTCGGTACCATGTGGCCGATATGTTGAATATGAAGATATCCCATTCCATACGATGGTGGATGATGATAAGAAAAACTATTCTAGTGGTCTTGACGACACTACCGATGAGGAAGAAGGAACCGTAGAGAGTTCCAGTGACGAACCCAAATATTCGAAGAAGAAAAAATATGATGTGGGAACATCCAAGGGAAATTAACCCTGAGTTTTTAACCATTTTTGTTTTTTTTTTCTTATCCTTATGATATACTAAAGTCCTTGGATGGCTAAGGCATTTTTGTAACTGTGTCCGGTTTGAGTCTGGTTTAACTTTTCTTCTTTAAACTTAAAGTCCTTGGATGGCTAAGGAATACTATATTTTTTAATATCATCATCCGGATCTAGCCGGATAGCTTTTCTTTGCTAAATTCTTGCTTTGTTTTATATTCGCTTAATCTTAATGGCTGATGTTTACATAGCCCCTGTTTATTCACAAGTATTTTAAGATGAGAGTGTTTAAATTCTCCGATGGTAAATGTTAAATGGTCATCATTCCACCAGATCAATCTGATCTGCGAAAGATAAAAGAAATTGTAAATCAAACCACTCTGAATATTTTAAGAATGCATCAAATTTCATTAAAAAACTCGGACAACTTATTAAAACCTCCTCGCGCCACCAGGGTAGGAAAACGTATGCCCCCTAATATTCACATGGACATTAGACAAGTAAATATTTACACAACCTTCATTCTAGATACATCCGTAGGTGTTAAATTTTCCAAGAGTGGTTTAAGATTCTTCCATCTTTGTCTTGAAGCATGTATGTCCCAGGCTTAAGCTTTCAGTGACCACATAGGGCCCTTCCCAATTTGGAGCTAGCTTGCCGAACTGCTTCTCCTTAGTATGTAGGAAGACTTTTCTCAATACTTTGTCCCCCAGTCAAAAATCCATTCTTTTGATTTTGGAAGCAAACCTGCTCGTCATCAAACCTTGATAATGGGTGGCTCTAAGATGAAACTTAACCTTTTTTTCTTCTATTAAGTCCAATTGACTTCTGACTGCCACTTCATTAGCCTGTTCGGAAAATTTGTGGACTCTATATGATGGAAGAGTTGCTTCTACATGAGCAATTTCATCCATCCCATATACCAAGGTAAAATGAGATTCTTGTGTAGCAGCTCCAGGAGTAGTCCGGTATGCTCATAATACTTTTTGTAAATAGCTTGGCCATTTTCCAGCAGCCCCTTCTAAATTCTTTTTTAGACCAGACAGAATGGTTCTGTTTGCCACCTCAACTTGACCATTCTCTTGTGGGTGGAAAGGAAAAAATAAGAAATGATGAATGCCCCTAGAGGCACAAAAACTCTCCACATCCTTATTATCAAATTGTGGCCCATTATCTGTGGTTGTCTTTTGTGGAACCCCAATTCTGCAACAAATATTAGACAAGATAAATTTTATAACAGCTTTTGAAGTAGTTCCTGTCAGGGGGGCTGCTTCTATCCATTTTGAAAAATAATCAATGGCTACAATAATAGTTCTGCACCCTCCGGATGCCATCGGCAGAGGCCCTACTAGATCTAGTCCCCAACGATCAAAAGGTATTGGCTTAAATATTGATTCCAGGGGGACAGCTGGGATATGGATTTCATTATCATATCTTTCGCATGGATCACACTTCTTTACCAATTCCTTGGCATCTGCCATTATGGATGGCCAGTAGTATCTGGCCAATAAAACTCTTCGGGTTAGAGCTCTATAGCCACAGTGTGCTAACCCCTCACCATCATGTAGTTCGGATAGCAAAATTTGAGACTCTTCAATCCCTAAACATCGCAAGAGAGGTCTACTAAATGACTTATTGTATAAAATGTCTCCTTTGACTAAAAAACCACGAGCCTTATACTTCATTTTCCTTGCTACTGATTTTTATGGGGGAAAAATACCATCTGAAATGTATTGAAGAAGAGGATATCTCCAGTATTTAGGTTGAACCACTTGTATACTTAAACTTTCCTCATTTTCCTTGTCCTGATTAGGTTGAATGGATGGGCATTCTTGCACACGAATCCATGGGTAGGACTCAGAGTATGCTATGGTTTCCAAAGAGTCTGCTAGTGTATTCTCCGATCTGGGTATAGGCTCATAGCTAATACTTTTAAATTTGGCTGCTACTTCTTTAAGAATGAACAAGTACTTAATCAACTGTTCCTTTTTTGCCTCTGATTGACCTTGGGCATGATGGACAAGAAGTTGAGAATCACTCATTAACCTGACGCTTTTAGCCCCACATAGAAAGGCTAATTTCAAACCAGCTATAGCAGCTTCATACTCAGACTCATTGTTAGAAGCCCTAAAAGCAAAACATATAGAATGGTATCACTTATCGTCATACGGAGAGGTTAAACATATCACAACACCACAACCCATGGTACTTGATCCACCATATGTTCGGACAACCCATACCTTTTTAGTTTTTTCATCTACAGCTTGCTTAGGACTTCTGTCCGAATGGAATTCAACCAAGAAATTGGTAACATATTGATCTTTGATTTCAGTCCGAGGGGTAAAATCAATATCATAATCACCCAATTCTACAGACCACTTGGTCATTCTTCTTGATATGTCCGCCTTTTGAAGAAAAAATTTCAAAGGAAAAGACGTTCGGACGACAATAGAATGAGACTGAAAATAGGGCCTCATTTTCCTGGCACCAATCACCAAAGCTAGTGCTAGTTTTTCAAGTTTTAAGTACCTTTTTCAGCATCCATCAGGCTCGTGCTGATGTAGTACACCGGACAAGGATAACTGTCCACCTCATTTACTAATACCGCACTTATAGCACATCCGGACACTGCTAAATATATGTACAATGTTTCTCCATCAATAGGCTTGTAGAGAGTCTTGGGGGAAGATAAATGCTTTTTTATTTCATCAAACGTTTGGTCACACTGTGGAGACCAATTAAAGTCTTTAGCACCCTTTAAAGTGTGGAAAAATGGGGCACACCTATCCGAAGACCTTGAGATAAAATTATTTTGAGCAGTCAGTCTTCTTGTCAACCTTTGCACTTCTTTAATATTCCGAGGAGGATCCATCTGTAATAAGGCACTAAGCTGCTCCGGATCAGGCTGTATCCCTTTCTCACTTATCACATACCCCAAAAAATTCCCGGACTGTACTCCAAAAACACATTTTTCTGGATTTAACTTTTACCAAGTCGGAAAAAGTCTCTCGAAGATCTGCCAAGTGTAATTCTTCTTCCATACTTTTTACCATCATGTCATCAATATATACTTCCATATTTCTCCTAATTTGAACAGTGAACGCCTTATTCACCAACCTTTGATAGGTAGCCCCAGCATTCTTCAACCAGAAAGGCATCACCTTGTAACAATGGAGGCCCCTATCTGTAACAAAAGTAGTGTGTTCTTGGTCCTTCAGATCCACCTGTATCTGATTATAACCGGAGAAGGCATCCATAAAGGACAATATCTTGTTCCCGGATGTGGAGTCTACCAATTGATCTATCCGGGGGACCGGATATAAATCTTTTGGGCAAACCCTATTGAGATCAGTAAAGTCGATACACATACGCCATTTCCTATTCTTCTTTTGTACTAACACTGGATTGGTTATCCATAAAGGGTATTCAGACTCCTTTATGTGCCCCATTTTGGTGAGCCGGTCAACTTCTTGAACTATGACATCATCTTTTTCTTTTGAAAAAGCTCTTTTTTTCTGAACAACAGGCGCTACATCTCTCCGGATGGATAATTGGTGTGATATAACATTTGCGGGCACTCCGGTTACATCAGCATTAAACCAAGCAAAAACATGTTGGTGGTTAGCCAAAAAATGCAATATTTTTCTTTTTAACTCTGATGTCATCTTAGATCAAATGTTGACATTTCTTCCTTCAACTAGAGAGTGGGTTTCAACATCTTCAATCGATATCAAAACACCAGGGGTCTCTCTGGGGTCACCAATTTCACCATCTCCCCTAGAAGGCCCCACAAACTGCTAATCTTCATTTATCCGAACTGCCTCCAAAGTTCTAGGGGAAAGCGTAGTTGCATAACATTCCCTTGCTATCTGTTGGCTACTCCAGAAAACTCCCACTTGTCCTTGAACAACCCATTTTAAGCACTGGTGAATTGTTGAAGCCACAACATGCATCCTGGAGAGCCAAGATCTTCCCAAGATCGCATTGTAACACGTGGGACAATCTACCACAACTAAAAGTACCATGAACATTTTCTTGAAAGGGCCCTTATCCTTCCGGATGCCTTAAGCATAGCTTCTCCTTGCCTTTATCCTTCTGAGCAGCAACAACACCACTAGTCTGTCCGGAAGGTTCAGACTCGAATGGAGCCTCTTCGATAGAGTCCTCCATTATTTCATCCATTACTGAGAAAGGGTTTTCAGTTATATTGATGAAGGGGGAGTTTTGAGTTGGTTCAGTCTGACCACCAGACTGATGAGCTTCAACGCTCTCCTGTACTCTAGCCTCCGGCTGGGGCTCTGATGTGGAGGTTTCTCTTCGGGGGCTTGAGCCAGTAGCCTCTGGACCGGACTGCCTGTCCTTGGGTGCTTTTATGGGTGCTTATGACCCTGTACTGCTATCCTTGGCACCTGATTTCGAAGGGGTGCCTTTGGAAGCCTTCCCTTTGACCAGCCGGCCTTTTCTTCGATCAACAAGTTTGTTGGGAGAAGTATGAGCATCTGACCCCATGGCTAAGAATGGGGAAGGTTTTTTAAGACTAGTAACTGTTAAGCATGGTTCAACAGTGGGTTCTGACTCTTGAACCGATGAACCTCAGATAATAGGGGAAAGGCTGGTTTGAAACAATCTCTTCGGTCTGACACTTTTTGTAGAGGATGAACCCTGGTCAGGCTCTGTGGTTGAGGTTGTTGGTTTGTCGATGGGAGAAGTAGGTAAGCCTGATGCGGATGCGCTTTTCCTTTTTAACTTTTTGTGTTTTTTCTAGTTCAGATAGATTAAGCCACCCGCCTCTGATTAAAGCGTTCCTAGCCGTGAACATAAACAACCAAAGTAAAGAACTTCTGTTTGAGAGAGAAAGCTCTGAAAATTAGCAAAGTGAAAATGAAAGTGATAGTAAAATAGTGGAAAAGTGTTTTAATTTATAGTAAACCCCAAAAAGAAGTTTTGATTCCTAGGAGAATTCGAAAAGATTTGTAATAATTAAGAGACGGCGCTGATGTCACCTTCATTAATGAAGAGGTTGCTTTTCAGAGAAGGTGGGTGCGAAATTCAAGGTGAAAAAGCGGCTAAAGTAACGAACCAAAGAGAGACACGTGTCCCATGACTAAGCTGCCTGCTCTACTACTAAGAGCTCATGGGTTCTTGAACTTGACCCGGGTTCATTAAACATGACCCGAAAGCCCATAAGGCCCAGATGCAAGGGTATAAATACCCAACCACCAACATTAAATAAGGGTAATGAAAATTAAATACAACCAGGCTGCTTAATTCTCCCTTTACTCACTACTAAAACATTAAATACTTACAAACTTCCACAAAACTCCAAACAAAAATTACAAACTTACCCTCAGACGAAAATAAACCTCACCAAATTGGCGACCACAGTGGGAGAACGACAGTACCTGAATCAAGCATTCTAAACCAACAAGAAAAATCAGTCTGAATGAATCCGGACGCCCCGGAAGTACCACCAGCTTTACTTGAAGTGGTGGGTGAAAATGATGAATATACCATCGAGGAGCGTGATAGATTAAAGGGCGAGATAGAAGCTCTGAGGGCAGAGAAGGCTAAGATGGGCATGAAAGAAAAGTCAAAAGCATCAGCCGCTCATCATACCGACAACCCTAGAGAGCATGAGCCTTTGAAGACTCATGCTAACTCTAAAAAGTCTCACCGGTCTAAGCCAGTAGAGAGTTCTGATTCAGACTCAGATTCTTCTGGTAGCTCCTCGGACGAGGATGGAGTCGAAGAGTCTTTATCCTCCAGCAGTGATGAGGGCCGATCCAAAAAGAAGCAAAAATTGATTAAAAAGTGTTCAAGAAAAAGGGATAGACATGGGAAATTGAAGAAGAATATAGGCAAAGGATCATCTCACAGCCGGAGGCATGTAGACCGGATGCTGATGGATCCTTTTGCCTTCCACGATGAACCAGGTATCTTTGCAACTCCCAATGAGGATACTGTGTTCATTCGTCGCCGGAATTGGAGACAATCTCCGTTGTCTTCCAAGATTTTGTCCGAAAACCTCCCTAAGAGGTTCGATAGCACTAAAATGGAAAAATACGATGGCAGTACTAATCCGGACAACCACTTGGAACAATTTAAAAACTTCATGATGAATTTCGATGATGACGACAAGTTACTCTGTAGAGCATTCTCCCAATCCTTTACGGGGAGTGCTCTGAAGTGGTATAACAGCCTACCACAAGGCTGCATCAGAAACTTCGATACCTTTTGGGTGGCCTTTCGAAGGCAGTTTGTTGGGAGTAATGAATTGAAAGGCAATGGGGACAAAATAATCCATTGTGCCCAAGAACCAAACGAGTCACTGAAAGAATACATAAGTCGTTTTGTGAACACCAAAAATGGGCTGGCTGGTTGCTTCGAGCAAGTAGCAATAGCATCATTGAGTCAGGGCTTAAACCCTGGAAATTTGGCTGATTCAGTGACCAGAAAGAAAGCAATGACTTGGGGAGATCTATTGAATCAGGTCGGAGAGCAAATCAACGTTGATGAAACAAAGAAAACTAGGGTGCACATGCAAGTCAGGTCTGCCCCGGTTGCACCAACCCCAACCAAAACCAGTCTGGGAACAAGGCCAGGGAGACCGGACAAGGACATAACTGGGCTAAAGCTAAATCTCAGCCAGCTGCGCCTGCCCAGAGTCAACAATCTAGAAATAAAAGGGGGCTCTAGGTTCAACCGGAGTGGTTTGCAGAGTTAAAATAAAGTGTGGCCACCATTTATGACAAAACAAAGGAAGAAGTACACTATAGAAGGCCGGCCGCATTGCAATCTCCTAGGGAACATCGTGACAATTCTTTTTGTCAGTACCATAATGATACTGGTCATACCACCGAAGATTGTATAGCCTTGAAACAAGAAGTTCAGAACTTAACTGAAAGAGGAAAGCTGGGGCATATGTCAAAAGAAGAGGAGGAAATAAGTATGATAATGCTCATCGGGTTGGTACGAGCAATGCTGCTCCTGAGGGAACTATGGTTATAATCAAAAGATTTGATGTAGAGTCAGAATATTTGGATCCTGATCCAACTCGAAATAGGGTGGGTGCCATTGAGAAACGTTGTAAAACAGTCTCCGAGCTCATTGGGTTTTTTGAGTCACTCACAATATTCGGAGGGGATACTATGACGGCTCCTACTGCTTCTTCAAGGAAGAGGCACGTTCATACTTCCTCTTCGATGAAGATGACTTAAGGGATATAGCTGGACCTCATGAAGATGTTGTTGTCATAGGAGCATCCATTGGTGGTAATGACATAAGACGAATCTTGGTGGATACTGGGAGTTCAGCCAATATCTTCTTCTTAACCACTTACAAAAAGATGAAAAATCCAGCCGTAATTCAGCGTTCGGACAGATCAATTGTGGGCTTCACTGGGAGCTCAGCAGATGTGATCGGGGAGTTCGAAGAGGAATTTTTATTGGGCAATGGCCCTTTTAAGAAGATGGCCAGGATACTTTATATTGTGGTGGATTGTCCCACTTGTTATAATGTTATTTTAGGGAGGTCTTGGCTCTCTAGGATGCATGCAGTGGCCTCAACAGTCCACCAATGTTCGAAATATGCTGTTCAAGGACAAGTGGGAGCTGTCCGGAGTAGTCAAAAGATTGCAAGAGAATGCTATGCTACAGCACTGGCTCCACGGATATTGGGGGCAGTTCGTATCAACGAAGAATAGCAGTTTGAGGGGCTTTCTGGGGGTGAGGGTGAAATTGATGACCCTAGAGAGACCCCTGGAGTGTTGATACTGGTTGAAGAAGTTGAAACACACTCTTTGGAAGAAGGAAAAAGTGTTAAGATAAGGTCCAAAATGACATCCGAACTGAAGATTAAGATGTTAAAGTTTCTGAAAGACCATCATCATGTTTTTTCTTGGTGCAACGATGATGTTTCAGGGGTTCCAGCAGATATTATATCACATCACCTATCCATCCGGAGAGACATAGCACCCATGGTACAATAGAGAAGGGATTTTTCCAAGGAAAAGGCTGATGTTATTGTTCAAGAAGTTGACAGGCTCACAAAAATGGGGCATATAAAGGAGTCTCAATATCCTTTGTGGACTGCGAATCCGGTCTTGGTGAAAAAGAAAAATAGCAAGTGGCGTATGTGCATTGACTTCACAGATCTCAATAGTGCTTGCCCAAAAGATTTATATCCACTCCCCCGGATTGATCAGCTGGTAGATTCCACTTCTGGAAATAAGCTACTATCCTTTATGGATGTTTTCTCCGGTTACAATCAGATTCAAGTAGATCCGAAGGATCAGGAGCATACCACATTTGTCACTAAGAGAGTTCTTCATTGCTACAAGGTGATGTCATTCGGATTGAAAAATGCTGGGGCTACTTATTAGAGATTGGTGAACAAAGCCTTTGCTGACCAAATTGGAAGAAATATGGAAGTATACATTGATGACATGATGGTGAAAAGTGTGGATGAACAACTACACTTGGCAGACCTCCAAGAAACTTTTGCTAACTTAATAAAAGTGAATTTAAAGCTAAATCCAGAAAAATGTGTGTTCGGAGTGTAGTCCGAGAAATTCCTGGGTTATATAATAAGTGAGCAAGGGATACAGCCCGATCCGGACCAGCTTAATGCTTTGTTCCAAATAGAGCCTCCTTGGAATGTTGAAGAAGTACAACGATTGACTAGGAGGCTGGCTGCTTTAAATCGATTCATCTCAAGGTCTTCGGACAGATGTGCCCCGTTTTTTCAAACTTTAAAGGGTGAAAAAGGATTTGAGTGGACTTCACAGTGCGATGAGGCCTTCAATGAGATTAAGAAACATCTATCCTCCCCCAAGACTTCATTTAAACCTGTTGATGGAGAGACACTCTTCGTATACTTGGCAGTTTCAAATTGTGCCATCAGTGCTGTATTGGTAAGATAGGTGGATAATTACCCCCATCCGGTGTACTACATCAGCAAGAGCTTGATAGATGCAGAAAAACGCTATTTAAAGCTCGAAAAATTAGCATTAGCCTTGGTAATTGCTGCAAGGAAGATGAGGCCTTATTTTCAGGCTCATCCTATTATCGTCCGGACATCTTTTCCCTTGAAGAATGTTCTTCAAAAGGCAGACATTTCAAGTATAATGACTAAATGGTCAATAGAATTGGGAGACTTCGATATTGATTTTGCTCCTCGAACACCAATCAAAGCCCAAGCTGTAGCTGATTTTTTTAGTTGAATTCCACTCTGATAGGGATAAGGAGCAGACTACTGAAACGAAAGACAAAAAGGTCTGGGTCGTCCGGACAGATGGTGGATCCAGTACTATGGTATGTGGTGCAGGGGTGTGCTTGACTTCCCCATATGGTGACAAAATGTATCAGGCTATATGTTTTTCTTTTAGGGCTTCCAACAATGAATCTGAATACGAAGCAGCTATAGCTGGTTTAAAGTTAGCTTATATTTGTGGGGCCAAAAGGGTCAAGCTAATGAGCAATAATCAGCTTCTAATCCACCATGCGCAAGGTCAATCTGAGGCCAAAAAGGAGCAACTAGTGAAGTACTTACTTCTTCTTAAAAATGAGGCACTTAAGTTCAAAAGCATTGTTTATGAGCATATACCCCGGACAGAAAATGAACTAGCAGATTCCTTGGCAACCATAGCATACATTGAGTCATATCCTTGGATCCATGTGTTGGAGCGCCCTTCCATTCAACTCAATGTGAGCAAAGAGGAATAAATTTTCGATGTACATATGAAACAGCCTCAAGATTGGAGATTCCCTCTCTTGCAGTATCTCTCCGATGGCATCTTGCCTCCGGATAAATCATTAGCAAGAAAAATGAAGCACAAAGCTCATTGTTTTATCATCTAAGGGACAGTTCGGACAAAGACTACTTAACCGGACAGGGCAGTTCGAACACCTCGCCCTTTGGATTGTTCGAACGAGAACTAAAGTACTTAAAACCTAAACACTTCTTGACTAAGCTTCCTGCTCTCCTACTAAGAGCTCATGGGTTCTTGAACTTGACCCGGGTCCATTAAACATGACCCGAAAGCCCATAAGGCCCAGATACAAGGGTATAAATACCCAACCACCAACATTAAATGAGGGTAATGAAAATTAAATACAACCATGCTGCTTAATTCTCCCTCTACTCACTACTCAAACATTAAATACTTACAACCTTCCACAAAAATCCAAACAAAAATTATAAACTTACCCTCAGACGAAAATAAACCTCACCACACCTCATCTTTTGTTTTGTCATAGATGGTTGCCATATTCTCTTTCAATTCGGAAAACCACTCCGGTTGGACCCAAGGTCCTCATTTATTTCTGTATTGCTGGCTCTGAGCTGGAGTTGGGTGAGATTGAGCTTTGGCCCTGTTGGGACCCTGTCTGGCCTCATTAGCCTTGTATCCGGACTGATTCTGGTTTGGTGCAGCTGGAGCAAATCTCACTTGCCTGTGCACCCTAGTCTTTTTTGTTTCATCTACATTGATTTGCTTTCCCACTTGGTTCAGTAAACCGCCCCACGTCATGGCCTTATTCCTGGTTACCGAATCGGCCAGATTCCTAGGGTTCAAACCCTGTCTAAGAGACGCTATTGTTACTTGTTCAAAGCAATCAGTTAATCCATTCTTTGTGTTCATGAACCGACTTATATAGTCTTTCAACGATTCATTTAGCTATTGGGCACAATGGATAATAGTGTCTCTATTGCCCTTCACCTCCTTACTTCCAACAAACTGCCTCCGGAAGACCACCCAAAATGTATCAAAATTTCTGATGCACCCTTGTGGTAGACTATTGTACCATTTTAGAGCACTCCCCGTAAAAGATTGAGAGAAGGGTCTGCAAAGAAACTTGTCATCATCGTCAAAATTCAACATAAATTTTTTAAATTGTTCCAGATGATTATCTGGATCCTTGCTCCCATCATACTTTTCCATCTTGGTACTGTCAAACCTCTTAGGAAGGTTTCCGGACAGTATTTTGGAGGACAATGGAGATTGTCTCCAATTTCAGCCACGACTAAAGACAATATCTTCATTTGGAGTTGCAAAGATACATGGCTCATAATAGAAAGCGAAGGGATCCATCAACAACTAGTTTATATCCCTCCGGCTATGGTGTGGCTATGAGATGACCCTTTACCCAGATGCCTTTTCAACCTTCCATGCATGTCCCTCTTTCTTGAATATTTTTTAACCAACTTTTGCTTCTTCTTATACCTGCCTTCATCACTGCTGGATGACAGGGACTTCCTAAAGTCCATCCTCGTTCGAGGAGCTACTAGAGGACTCGGACTCCAAGCTCCCTTGCACTCAAGTGAGTCTTTGCACTGCTTGCTTGGCTGATACTTTCGATTTTTAGTGTGGTGAATGGCTGATACTTTCGATTTTTAGTGTGGTCAAGATCCCTTGGATTGTTAGTGTGGTGAATGGCTAATACTTTCGATTTTTCTTTCAAGCCTAACTCTGCTTTTTTAGCAGCTCTCAAGGCTTCTATTTCAGCTTTCAGCATGTCTCGTTCTTCGATCATGTACTCGTTGTTTTCTCCCACCACTTCTATCAAAGGTGGTGGCACTGCTTGCTTGTCTGGATTCATGCGAACTAATTTTTCTTGCTGGTTTTGAATGCTAGATTCAGGCACCTTCTTCTCCCACTGTGGTCGCCAATTTGGTGATGATTATTTTGGACTGAGGGTAATTTCGTCAGGAATTTTGGGGAATTTCAATGGTATTAAATGTTTGAGTGTTTTGTAGTGAGAGATTTGAGCTGCCTAGTTGTACTAAATTTTTATTACCCTCATTAATGAAAGTGGTTGGGTATTTATGCCCTTAATTATAGACCCATGGGCTTTCGGGTCAAATTATGAAATCGGGGTGAGTTTAAAGACCCATTAGTTTATTAATTAGATTAGCAATTAGCTTAGTCAAAAGGTGTTTAGTATTTTTAATACTTTCGTCATGTCTGGATACTTTAGTGGGTAATTATTATCCGGATTACCCCTGTCCGTTTTTCACAGTGAGTGGTGGTTAATAAATCCGGACTCATCAGAAACCGTTTAATAATATCTCAATTAGAAATTGTATATTTTTCAATAAAAGTTACAAAGCACTCATTGATCCATAAATTTTCTATTTTATTTCGTAATTCAGTATTCACACATTTCATCCTTGATAGAGCACGCTCGAATGTTGTAGTTTCTACTAGTAGTAGCTTGTATGCAAATCTAAATGTCTTGTACCTTGTTGTTCTCACAAGATTTTTACAAAGATCCAAAATCCATTCAAATTAAAAAAAAATTAACATCCATTAGAGAAAAATTGATATAACGTCCGAGTTGAGTAGATAACTCCACCATCTTCAACATCCAAAACAATCAGTTGGATATAATATAGACATCTTCACAAGTGATTTAATGTCAAAAGCTTCAAATGAATCACAATGAGTCAAATATGTTAAACAATACAACAACTTGGTATTTTAGGTGAAACCTTTCATTCAACCTACTTCATATTAAATAAAAAAGATACAAAAGGAACAATCAAAATTTAAATAAAACAAAAGGATCCTAAAATAAATAAAAAATTAAAATGTTGCATCCCTTTATTAGTTTTTAGTTTTTCAACACTTTATAATATGATAAAACAACTTTTTAACGTAAAAAAGAACTCTAAAGTGGGAACCCCACGGTATATCATCCATCTTTCCAAGTGATAACTCTTAGTTCAACCCCTTACCAGTTTCATAATACTCATTTTCTATTACATCTTCAAAATGAGCCATTTATTAGATATTCGAATTAAATTAACAATAAGAGTAACTTAAGTAAAAAATATGCAATATATAGGCTAAAAGTAACTGAGACAAATATATTCCTGAATACTTTAATATGCTCAAGATTAGACACTAAAGACATACAAAGGGAGACATATTAATTTTCAATATTAGAAGCTGTTATGCTTAAACTTAGGTGCAAATATGTTTGTTGAAACCTAAGCGTAATCTCTATCGAAAGAAAAAAGATTGGAAACACTATGTCAAAATATTATGAAGATATATATTAGTTTATAGAAGAAATTAAGTCACTAAAGAATCTGAACTCATGTGTAATCTGTGTCAATAATAATAATAAAATATTAATATTTGAGATATTGAGGATCGATGATAAATACTTGTAAATACTTTAAGATACATAGTTCATTTTGTAAGTTTTGTTTTTGTAAAAAAATATGTGTGGTTGAGTTCTATTGTTTGGGAAAATCTTCTTGTACCCTCTTATATACAAAATATGTGTATGTTGCATGTTGATGTAGGATTTCTTCACAATCTTAACCACGTTGATATTTTTTTTTGTGCTTAGTTTAAATTTCTTGCTCTTATCACTAAGTTTATGGTTTTGAGTTTGTAGATAAGGTTTTAAGTACAAGCCAAAGATGTGTAACTTAATGTTCTGGTTGGAGGATCATATCTACTAACATACAAGTTTCGTTTGAACAGTTGGACTTATGCTAATGTTGTCCTTGGTTTTGGCTATTGTTGAAACTTGATATTGTTAATTATTTACGAAGCGGGTTTTCTAGGTGTTTTTCTAAGAAGTGGTGCATTAAGCATGCATAATCCGAAATAATATTATTTGTAATATTGTTACAAAGTAATAAGAACAAATATGATTTTAGATCTTGAGGTTAAAGAGAATGATCTCACATATATACCAAGAAAAGCCATCGAGACAAGTTCCATGAAGTTTAACCTAGAATAATTCCAAGCTCTCCAGAATTAAGGTTTGGGCTTTCCTAGTATACAAGTGGTTGATTGTCACCATTGATGAAAAATCTACGAAAAAGTTATTACCGAAGAACTGTTCAAAGCTTACAGTTCCATAATCTTGATTTTATATGGATGAAGTGCTTTAAGGGATATTTAAAGCGCTTCGACATTGGACATATAGAATCCAATTAAATCCATTTACATGAAGAAGTCTTTGGCCAATAGATTGTATCTCAAGAAACAACTGTACATGATGTTAATGAATGACAGCAATGAGATCTAATAATACATTGATGATTTTAATAAAATCATGTTTTATTTGAATGCAGTTCATGTCAAAATAAAATATCATGATCATATCATAAACCTTTTGAGTAGTGTGTCGATTACGTACGAACATTTAGTAGATATCGTGCGCTACGAAAATGAATTCTTTACAAATACTAAAGTTAAAATTTTGTTAAACTCAAAAGATCTATAAAGGAAGACAATTCTGAAAAGGAGGCTCCAAAGAACGTTAGAGGCATGCGTGGAAAGGGAGACCTAATTAAGAATAGTGAAAATGTAGTTTTTAAAAGGATATTTTGAAGAAAGAAGAATAAGATTGGAAAGAACAAAAGTATTTTTTTTTCTTTTCTTGATGTCTTTGTTTAATACATCTCATATATATATTATAGTATAAATATATTATACTGTTTTAATAACATAATAATATATTTTACTAATATAATACTCTTTAAAATATAAAATCAAATCTAAACATATTTTCTCTAAATTGAATAATATATTATCAATTAAATAATATATTTTCATTTGAATAATATTTTCAATTGAATAATATATTCTTAATTGAACAATATATTATTCAAAAATACATTAATATATTATTAAAATATTTTGACTTAATTAATTAATTAATATATTTCAAGCTTAATTAATTATTGTCCTAACAAAGCCTCCCTTAAATTAAGCTTGCTCTTGATTTCCAAACTTTCAAAATTCCTTTTAAAGACTTGTGCGCTTTGTGGCTTTGTGAAGATATCTTATATTTGATCTTCAGTCTTACAATAATTAACTTGAATATCACCATTATTCACGAATTCCCTCAGAAAATAATATCGAATCCGGATGTGTTTTGTTCTTCCATGAAGAACTGGATCCTTTGTGACTAAAATAGTAGAATTATTGTCACAAAATAAAATGGTTGACTTGACCTGCTTTATTTTTAGACTTTCTAATTCCGCGCAACCAAATAAATTGATTTCATGCATAAGATGAAGCAATATATTCTGCTTCTGTAGTCGAAAGCGCCACAACTGATTGTTTCTTTGAGCTCCATGAAACTGCACCGCTACCAAGGTGAAACACATACCCACAAGTGCTTTTGCTATCATCAGACCTTTGATGCCTGGAGTAGTGACTGGATTAGCAGCTTCCATCTTAAATTTTTTCAGAATTTCTTTTGCATAGTTTTCTTATGAAATAAAACTTCTTTTCTCAGATTGATGAATTTCAATGCCAAGAAAGTGATGAAGTTCTCCTAAATTTGTCATCTCAAATTCTGTCATCATTAATTGTTTAAATTCTTCCAACATTTTTACATTGTTTCCTGTGAAAACAAGATCATAGACATAGAGATTAACCACCATAAATCTTCCTTGGAAATCACTTTTGATGTAGAGAGTATGTTCATATAGACATTTTTTAAATCCATTTTTTCAAAATAAGAATTGATACGGATGTACCACGCTCGGGGTGATTGTTTCAACCCATACAATGCTTTCTTTAGCTTGAAAACTTGTTCTTCTTCTCCTTTCTTAATAAACCCAGGTGGTTGATCAACATAGACTTCTTCTTTGAGAACACCATTCAAGAATGCGGACTTTACATCCATTCGAAACATCTTCCAATTATTTTGAGCAACAAGAGATATGAGTAGCCGAACTGTTTCAAGTCTAGAAATGGGAGCAAATACCTCTGTAAAATCTTCTCCTTCTTTTTGCTTGTATCCTTTTGCAACTAGCCTCGCCTTGTATTTATTGATGAAACCATTTGGATTCATCTTTGTCTTTAAAACCCATTTGACCCCAATAAAACTCTTGTGCGGCGTTAAATCAGTAAGCTCTCATGTGTCATTATTTTCAATTGAGACAATCTCTTCGTCTATGGCTTTCCTCCATATTATTTCTTAATATGCTTCATCAAACAAAATTGGATTTTCTCCTACAAAGAAAGCAAAAAATACAGCATCGTGTTCCACGATTTCATAAGTCACATCATATAATTCCTTAATACTTCTCATTTTTCTGACCGGACTAGATGAAGAACTTGATGAAAAATTTGGGGAAGTAGGAGGGCTTCCTGTTGGAGTATTATTTTCAGCACTTTCAAAATCTAATTTGGGGAAGTAGGAGGGATTCCTGTTGGAGTATTATTTTTAGTACTTTCAAAATCTGCCTCTTTTTTTCTTCAAGTTCAAGTGGAAAAATATGCAAAGGTTCTTTCTCAACTGTCATATCTTCGAAAAAGGAATTTTCATCAAACCGGACATCTCGACTTATCACAATCTTTTTTGTTACCGGATTATATAGCTTGTATGCCTTACTTCTTTCACTATAACTAATGAATATGCATTTTTCAGACTTGTCATCTAACTTGCTTCTCATTACATCCGGAATATGAGAGTATGCAATACTCCGAAATATTCTTAGATGATGAACATTAGGCTTTCTACCATTCCACATCTCATATGGACTGCAATTCTCCAAGCTTGTTGTTGGGGGTCTGTTAATAAGATAAACAACGCAGGCAACAGCTTCAGCCCAAAAAAATCTTGATAACCTCTTCTTCTTAAGAAGATATCTAGCCATCTCCATTATTGTTTTGTTCTTTCTTTCAAATACAACATTTTGTTGAGGCGTATAGAGGACTGTCATCTCGTGTCGAAGGCCACTGTGTCTGCAATATTTCTCAAATTATTTTAAAAAATACTCGCCTCCACGATCTGTCAGTAAGGTGTTGATTTTTAATCCAGTAAAGTTCTCTACTCCTGCTTTAAAATCTTTGAATTTTTGAAATGCCTCTGATGTTTCTCTGACACAATAAACCCAAAATTTTCGTGAGTAATCATCAATAAAAGGTATAAAATAACGATTACCTCCGAAATATGGAAGTGTCATTGGACCACAAAGATCTGAATGAATAAGTTGCAGTGGTCTTTTTGCTTTCCACGATGATTTAGATCGAAGTGAAATTTTATATTGTTTTCAAAACTGACCAGTTTCACATACATCATCGAGACGACTAATATTTTGTCAACCGATGACCATCATCTTTCTTCAAAGCATCTCCAAATTTCTATAATTTAAATGTCCAAACCGATCATGCCATAATTTTGCAACTGCTTCATGAGAACTAATCAAGCAAGACATATTCTGATTTTGAAGAGTGAGTGAGAAAATATTATTTTGTGCTACTCCAACTTTAGCAACAACTTGATTATTCAATGATAAGTAACATGTAATGTCACAAAAGTGAATATCATACCCCTTCTTCAGTAGATGCCCAACGTTAAGAAAATTATTTTTAAGTCCATGAACAAAATAAACATCAAACATTTTCTCAATCATACCTTGCTTTGTTTTAAATTCTAATTCACCAACACCTTTAATTTTGTAAGATTTTCCATCTCCTACTTTTACTTCTCCACAATCAGCTTCAAATAATTTTGAAAATAATGTTATATTTACCTGTCATATGTTTGCTAGCGCCACTGTCTATGTACGAGAAATCATCAGTCTCTCCACCATGAGTCACAAGCAATAAAGTTTCTTGACTATTTTTCACCAAATTAGCTTCATATTTTTCTTTTTCCTTGTTCCAACAATCGTTTTCCATATGACCAGGCTTGTGACAATAAAAACACTCAATATAACAATGACTTGTTCCTCTTTGATTTCCACGTCCACGTCTTCTTTGTGAACCTCTAATGTTCTGATTTTGGTTTGTTTCTTTCCATTGATTTTCATAATGACCCATTCCGTAGGTATTGAAGCCTCTTCCTCTTTGATTTCCGCGTCCTCTTTGTGAGCTTCTAAAATTCTGGTTTTTGTTTGTTTTGTTCCATTCTCTTGAAGGATGGCCATAATCTTTTTCCCTCTTATTTGTAGAATATTCTTTCTTCTCACTTATAGACAAAGTTTGACTGTAGTGCTTGATCTAACGTTACTTCCTTCTTTTTCTTATTTAATCTTTCTTCATAAGCTTTCAATGAGCTCGTCAATCTATCAATCGTCATGATGTTTAAATCCTTGGTTTCTTCAATAGCAACCACAATATAGTCAAATCTTGAATCCAAAGAGCGTAGAATTTTTTCAATCATCCAATGTTTCCCCATTTATTTTTAATTGGTTCACAATGGACAATACCCATGAACAATAATCAGAAACGGATTTAGACGCTGTTTTTTTGTAAACTTTCAAATTCTCCTCTAAGAGTTTGTAATCGAATTCTTTTTACCTTTTCATCTCCTTTGAATGATTTCTCCAAAATTTCCCATGCTTGTTTTGTTGAAGTAGCACAAGCAATGTTTTCCCAAGCTCCTTCATATGATTGGACTCCTTAATATATCCAAAACAATGTTTTTTTTATCTTTCTTTCTTGATTTTCTTAGGTGTTATTTTTTTTTGTTAATTTTTCTTGATTTCTAATTCTTCTTGAGATCCTAGTAGATTCTTCATCTGAGTACTGCATTTATTATAATTTTCTTTTGTTAATAGAGGAACAAAAGAAATAGGAATCGAGTTGTTCATCTTGATCGAACAGAGCTTTCATACCAATTGTAGATTTCAAAGGGATATTTTGAAGAAAGAAAAATATAATTGGAGAGAACAAAAGTATATTTTTTTATTTTCTTTTCTTGATCTCTTTGTTTTGTATATCTCCTATATATGTATATATATATATATATATATTAGTAATATATATATATATATATATATTATACTGTTTTAATGACAGAATAGTATATTTTACTAATATAATACTGTTTAAAATATAAAATCAAATCTAAATATATTTACTCTAAATTAAATAATTAATTATCAAGAAAGCCCATAAGGTAGTGGTTGCCTAGGCATTTCGCACTCCTCTTCTCGAGGAGGTTGATCTGCTCTCCTCCACTCATTCTATTCTCTCTCTCTTAGTCTCTCGTTCATCTAAACACAACAAAAACCCAATTTTCAGTCGATTCGTTTAATCTGCCTCTACCGATAAAACAAAATCCATCAACAGAATCAATTCATTTGATCTCTTGAATCAAAGATCTGAAGCTGGTGGTTAATTGCTTCTTCTGAGAAGCTGATTTCTTGATCTGAAATATGTCTCAAGATTCAGATCTGAGGAAAGATGAGCAAGAAGGATGACTTTCCTCGTCTGAAAGGTGCTGTTACTCCGACGATGGTAACGAATCCGATTTTCGAAAGCTCGGAAGGGAAGAAATCATTTGCTGAAGTCGTTGGAAGAAGAAACAAGGAGTTCATCCACGAAAGAGTTGTGCATGAGGAGCATGAGGACTACAAGTCTGTGCATTTTCGACAATCAAATAAGTCTTCTCTGACTAATCTTTCTAAGCATATATTAATCGCTAAGTTCTCGTTTGGGAGTCCTACTCTCAGCGAGTTCAAAGCGTACATTGATGCATTTAGGTTTGTAGGTTCTTTCAGTGTATCTAGGTGGGACTATAGACATTATTTCATAGAATTTATCCAAATAGAAGATGTAAAACAGTTTTGGAGTAAACCTGTTAGATCGATAGGAAAATTGTCCTTTAGAATTCTTAAGTGGTCTCCTGACTTTCACCCTAAATAAGAGTCACCTGTGACTCCTTTATCGATTTCGCTACCTAGATTGCCTGAATTTTTATATAATTCTGACTCTGTTAGTCATATTGGTAAGGCTGTTGGTTTGCCTTTAGATGTATGGGTCCCTAAGGATAATATAGCTATGTATAATTACTGTAAATCTTGGGTTATGGTTGATGTTTCTAAGCCTCTTCCTCAAAGCATTTGGATATGCTTTGGTGAAGAGGATGGTTATTGGCAAGATATTTTGTATTTGAGAAAACCTTTTTACTGTAAAGTTTGTAAGCATATATGACATAATCAAAGTCACTGTAAAAAAGATGAATTAGAACAAAATTTGAATAAAAACAGAAGTAATAAAGACTATCAAAAAAATATAACTAACTTACCCTCAAAAGAAGTCTGGATACCAAAAGCTACTGGAATTAATAATGATAAACAAGCAGAAACAGAGGTTACGAATATT
This sequence comes from Limnanthes douglasii subsp. nivea, assembly GCA_036936605.1. Classification (NCBI taxonomy): domain Eukaryota; kingdom Viridiplantae; phylum Streptophyta; class Magnoliopsida; order Brassicales; family Limnanthaceae; genus Limnanthes; species Limnanthes douglasii. The sequence continues at coordinate 160,211,284 of JAUPFV010000001.1, forward strand.
GGGAAAATTGTTGAGAATTGTGAGAAAAAAAAACTAGTTCAAACAGATGTAAATAAGATGTTAACAGATGATAAAATGCATGAAAATGGATTAGAGAAGATTATGGTACTAAGTCAAACTGATTTACATCAATTTAAGATAACAGAAGTAAATACAGAACAAGTAAAGGAACCTATTGATGTTAATATTGAAGTTGCTGGTAATAACATGACTAATATGGACAAATCACAGAATAAAGACATAGAACAAACAAATGATGTTAATAAGATTGATGTTAATGGATCAGAGATAGATAATAGATCATTTGAATATCAAAACAATAAAGCTGATAGTCATTTAAAAGAATTAACAGATAGTACTAATATGAACATATCTAGGGTTTCTTTAGAGCATCAGAATAATAATGTAAAAAAATTTAATCAGTTGGAAGACTCTGTAGAAATCACTAATGAAGATATAATAAATGAAATTGAAAAATATAAAATTGAGTAACCCATTTAATCCTTTGTCTGATGAAGAGTTAGAAGGTGTAGAAGGTGTTGTAGAAGAACAAATATCCTTAGGTAGGCCTAGTCTAAGTGAACCTAATTCACCTAAGCAAAGAAAACTGTTAAAAGAGTCCTTTAATGTTAATGTGAGAAGATCTGCAAGAAATAAAACAATATCTAGAACAAGGAACTTTAAAATGTCTTTAGGATCCTCTTATAAAAGCTTTAAATGACTGTATTACTTAATTGGAATGCAAGGGGAATTGGTAATCATAAAACATTAAGAAGGTTAAAGAATTTGGTTAAAAATTTTGTTGTTGATATCATAGCTCTTCAGGAGCCTATGATATCAGCAGATAAAATTGTCTCTATCTGCTTAAAACTTAGTTTTGATTCACAATTTGCAAATATTAATAATAAAATTTGGTTATTTTGGAGAAATGGTTATGAAATGAATGTTTTAGACAATTCTGATCAACTTTTAAACTCTATGGTGAGTCATTCTGCTTCTAAGTCAGTAGTTATAATTACTATAGTGTATGCTAAGTGTAATAGGGCTCATAGAATGTTATTATGGGATCAGTTAAGAAATATTTCAGTCACTAATCTTCCTTGGCTTGTTGTTGGAGATTTTAACACAATTTCCAACACAAGTGAACAATTGGTATGTAGTACTCTTTGCTCTAGAGGTATAGATGAATTTAATTTGATGATCTTAGACTGTAAGTTAGAAGACCCATGATATATTGGATCAAACTTTACTTGGACAAATAATCATAAGTGGAAAAGGTTAGATAGGACTTTGCATAATGATAAATGGAGAGAGAGTTTTAATATAACTAAAGTAAATCAGTTAGCTAGAACATATTCAGACCATTCACCATTATTAGTTACAGTTTCAGATAACTCTTCATATAAAAAGCCATCTTTTAGGTTTCAGAATATACGGATTAAGCATGAGGATTTCTTTAAAACTGTTCAGGATAACTGGTCTAAGCAAATTAGTGATTCTTCTAATATGTTTATCTTTTGGTCAAAACTTAAGAGGCTTAAGAAGCATTTAATAAACTGGAATAAGGAGAAGTTTGGAAACATTTTTGATTACTTAAGTAAAACAGATGAAGAAATAAAAGTAGCTGAGTTAAGATTAGAAGAGGATGATAGTTTTGAAAATCGAACTAAGTTAGATAGTTTAAATGTCACATATTCAATGTTGCTTGAGAGAGAAGAAACTTATTGGAAACAAAAAAGCTATTCTAATTGGATTATAGATGGTGATAGTAATACTAAAATGTTTCATAATTATGTTAAGAAAAGAAGGTCTAAAAATGTTATAAAGGGAATTCAGGAAAATAACATTTGGATTGAAGATGATAGTTTGATATGATCTTCTGTTGTAAATTACTTCTCTAGCTTGTTGAATAATACTCCAATACAAAATGACCTAGTTTCAGTTAGGAATGTTATTCCTAGGATTATATCTGCTACAGATAATGATAATATATTAATGTTGCCAACTTTAGATGAACTGCATGATGTTATTAAAAGTTTAAACCTTGACAGTGCCTCTGGAGTTGATGGATTCAACTCCAGATTTTATCTTGCTTGTTGGTCAGTAATAAAAGAAGATCTTTTGAAATCTGTGATAGATTTCTTTTCAGATGTAATGTTGCCAAAAGGATTGTTTGCTACTTTAATATGCTTAATTCCTAAAACCAAATCTCCTAAAACCTGGATGCATTTTAGGCCTATAAGTTTGTGTTGTGTTCTTAACATTATCATCTCTAAGCTTATAAACTTTAGGATAGTTAAGATACTGCCTATTATAATATCTAAGGAGCAAGGTGCATATGTAGAACATAGGACTATTCAAGAGAATATTTTAATAACTCATGAATTAGTTAAGGAATTGAATAGGAAAACCAGAGGGCATAATGTAATTATAAACCTGGATATGTCGAAAGCATTTGATAACTTAGATTTTAATTTCATTTATGATGTTATGTTGTCATTTGGTTTTAGTGATCAAGTCATTTTACTGATTAAGAAATGCATTGAGAATGTTTGGTATTCAGTCATAGTAAATGGTAATACTTATGGTTTTTTCAAATCTGTCAATGGTCTTAGGCAGGGAGACCCTTTGTCTCCCTGTCTTTTCATTATAGCTGAGGAATTTTTAATTAGGGGTGTTAATAATTTGATAAACCAGCATAGTTCTATGTGTTATAATATGAAAAGCTTAGTTAAAGTTAATTGCCTTGCTTATGCTGATGATATAATTTTGTTTATAAATGGTTCTCAAGCAAGTATTAAGAAGTTAATTAAGTTCTTAGATAGTTATCAATCACTTTCTGGTCAGCAAATAAACAAGCAAAAGACTACTTTTATTACATCCTTAAGAATGAATAGAACAAGAGTAACATCCTTAGAAAACATTTTAGGTTTTAGGCAAGCAGGCCTTCCTTTTACTTACTTAGGAATTCTAATTCATTCAAATAACCATTCAATTCATTTTGAGAAACTTATTGATAAGATAAGATGCAAAATTTCTGATTGGAACTCTAAAAACATATCATTTGGAGGTAAAATAACATTAATAAACTCTGTTCTAATATCATATCCAATATACTATTTGCAATCAATTAAATTACCTTTGAAAACAATATCTAGGATTGAGAAGCTGTTAAATAAGTTTTTGTGGGGGTCTAGTGAAACTAATAAACATATGATATGGTCTAGTTGGGATAAATTGAGTAAACCATATAATGAAAATGGATTAAATATCAGGAACATAAAAGACATTCAAACTGCTTATTCATTTAAACTATGGTTTAACTTTACGGAAAATAAAACTCTATGGTCAAGTATGATGCATTCAAAATATTGTTTTAATATTCATCCTTTGTAGTCCACTCTTAAAATATCAGATTCTAAAATCTGGAAAAGAATGTATGAAGTTAAAGATAGAGCTGAGAAACATATAAGATGGAATGTAGGAAATGGTAACTTGGATTTCTGGTTAGATCAGTGGTATAATACTAAGCCTTTAATAACTCTAACAGCATTAAATTCTAGTCATTATACACATACTAAGATAAATGAATACTGGATTGATAATATGTGGAACATTGATAAACTTTTAAGCATGTTGCCTGCTAAATATGTGTATGAAATCATTAGGATAAAGTTTAATGCACATACACCTGATTCTATAATTTGGAAACTTTCAGTTGATGGAAAGTTTAACTTAAAGAAAGCAATTGATGAAGTAAGAATAAAAAACATAACATCTCAAGTAAAAGGTAAAATCTGGAACAATGTTTCACCTAAGAAGTGTTCTTTTGTCCTTTGGAGAGTTCTAAATAACTTATTAAGTGTAGATAGTAAACTTCAACAAATTGGTTTTTGTTTAGCATCTAAGTGTTATAGTTGTCAGAATTTAGAATCGTTGAATCATGTATTTGTATCATGTGAAACTGCTTGGTATATTTGGTCTTACTTCTCTACTATGTTTAGGATAAATGTTGGTAGGCATATGACAGTAAATAATATTATTAATCTTTGGCTTATGTCTACAACTAAAAGAACACAGACAAGAACAATTTTACCTTCTTTGATTGTATACTCTATATGGTATGGTAGAAATAGCTCTAAACATGAGGATAAAGTTCTATCACCTAAAAGAATAATTAATCACATATTATTTATGCTGTCATCATTAGATTCAGGTAGGCATTTAACTAGGAAGCATTGGTCAAAGGATCTGCATATAGCTAAAGATTTACGATGTTTTAATCATGTTGAAAATTCTAAATCAAGTTTGTATGTTGTTTTGGTCTATGCCTGATAATAATAGATTGAAATTAAATTGTGATGGTTCTTCTCTACATAATGGTGAGTCGAGTTATGTTTTTATTATTAGGAATAGCTTAGGAACTACTATAATAGCTAAAGGAGACTTAATAGGCAAGTGCTCTGCTATAATTGCTGAAGTTTTTGCTCTAGTAAATGGTCTAATGTATTGCAATGATAATGATTTAACATGTGTTGATATTGAAACAGATTGTCTTAGTTTATTCAATATGATTGCAACTGGAAAACATCGTTGGTATTTAGATAAGATTCTTCAATATTGTAGATCCCTTATTAAGCCACAGATGACTTTAAAACACATATAAATTTAGGAGAAACAAATTTAAGGAAAATGCAGTTACTTCGACTGTTGGTATTCTGCATACGAAGAAACTATATAAAGCTGGAGAGAAGTACATATATGAAACCACAATTACATCTAAACATGGGGATCTTTAACATGAAGTCTTTGCTTCTGGTTTTTGCCCTCCTCATTTCGCTTTTGGCTATGATGAACAGCCCTGTAGCAGCTGTCAACTATTCTAACCTGAAAGGCGCATCGTCCTTTGAGAGAGAACAGGCCAATCCCTATACTCGTGGTTGCAGCAAGGCCAACGGTTGCCGTAGCTGAGGCCGTATATCTATAAACCTATAGAAAGTAAACAAAACCAAACTATAGCCTAATGGTTTGTATAACCTTTGTGTATCATCCTATATTGTTGTTCCAAGTCTGTGATAATGAAAAGATGATTGTTGTTTCATGTTAAATCATATTTTTCTGTCTAATATGCTACAAATGAACCTTTAACATCTGTGATTCCAGTGGGCGAGTGCTCAACTCCCCAACTTCACACCTCCTTAATTGCTACAAATAAATATAAATATTGCTGTTTTATGCAGCAACCAGCATATAAATCTTAAACTGCCTAATCCCATGGGCCTATGAAGTATACGTGGTCGTACTATATATCATGATTTTATCAATAGACTAGGATAAATATCCTAGTATAATGGAATTGGTGCCGGGAGGCGATGAAAATAGGTGGATTAGTCCATGGTCAAATATATTTCATATTAAAGTTTTGTTTTTTAAATTCAATGGTTGTTAATTCAAATATTTTATTTTGTAAAATCTTAAATTGATTTAATATACTTTATTTATTATCTTTTTAAGTGAAAAAAAAGAAGATATTATACGTTTGTCTTTTAAAGTATTTATGTTTATAATTTGAAGATTACATAAAACTAAATAATAATAAAATACATGATTTTAACGTAGTTTTATAATAATGTATACGGACGCCGTTATAATAAACAGTTTAACCGTAATAGAAGAGGGTTACAAATTTAATGTTATCATTTCTGTAATTTTAGGAGTCTATTTATGGAGAATTAAAAAAACAACATATAATGGTTTTCTCTTTGACAAACCTAATAGGTTCAATTAGGGATGGGCATTTTACCCGGAACCGAAAGAACTGAACCGAACCGAACCGAAGTAGATTTGGTTCTTTCATAATACCCGAATGGTTCCAGTTTTCAATTATCCACGGTTCTCGGTACCGAACCGAACCAAAGAACCGTGGATACCCGTTAGGAACCGAACCTATGTATTAACCCTTAATTTTGAATTTTTTTAGAAAATATATTTTATTTTTTAAAGTTAGATTCCTCTAAATTTGTCTTTTATCATTGATATCTAATTATGTTCTCTTTAATAAATGGCAACATACTTTATTCAAAGTGACAGCATATTTATAAACTATTATGCGTATAAACAAAGTAACAAAATAGCAACCTTTGTATAATTTAATAAACTTGATATCATCTCTCTATTTTCTTAATATTACTAATATTATTATTTAATATATTAATTTTTAATATTTCTTATATCTAGTATTTTTTTTTACAATCTAACATAGTTTTATTGTTTTATATTGTAAAAAGAGTTTTATATATGTTGATATTGCAAAGCATTTAAAGTATCCAAAACTACCCGATTGGAACCGAGTTAAGTACCCATACCGAACCAAATTAAGAAGAACCGAACCGAACCGAACCGAACCAAAATTTATTCGGTTCCTAAATGGGTACTAGTTTTGAAGAACCGAAAGAACCGAACCGAACCGAAGAACCGAATGCCCATGCCTAGGTTCAATAGGCCGATTATTAAACAATAATTGAAGAATCATCATTGACACAAGAATCATTGTGAGCGCAAGAAACGCTATAAACACAAGAATTACCATGTACATAAAAAGAACCATTATATGACCAATCTGGAAATCCTCACTACCATTCGACTTATTCTCAATAAGTCTTCTCCATGAGGCGAATATATCTTCTTCAATGTCATCAAAGAAACTTCTCTTCATCTGATTCAACAAAATCCCCTAAGCCATTTGGTCACTTGATGTTGCGAACATTAATCGAATTTAGACTTTATTGTCTTGGTCATTATATATGTTGGATTTTCATGTTTAGACACTTTATTCACACAAATAATTCATTTTGTTATTATATCATGATTAAAGGCATACCTGAAATCTATATGCTTTGTAAGCTTATGGTACATTTGGTTCACCATGAGGTGTATGATGCTTTAAATATCACAAAATATTTCATGGTAGTATGATCCAAGCCCAAATCTGTCACCAAATGTTGTAACCATATTGCTTATTTAGCTGCCTTCGTTAGAGCCATGTAGTCGGACTCTATTGTAGAAAAAACTACAGTAACTTGCAACTATGCTTTCTAGTTGACCGCACTTCTAACTAAAGTAAATACAACTGTCCATAACTCATTTTAATATGCCCCATAATAAATCAAAATCAACAACAAGCAACCATTGATTCTGCAACATCGTTCATGAATGCACCAACATCGGTCTTGTTGAAAATTAAACCATCATTCATAGTATACTCAAGATATTGAAGTGCCTATTTCGTTGCTTGACAATGTTATTTTCTTACCATCCTATATACCTTCTGACCACACTAATCACAAATGAAATATCATGACTTATGCACATCAAAGCATACATGATGCTTCCAATTGTACTTAAATACGGAACCTTCGACATATGTTCCAACTCAACATCGTCTTTGACCGATCATGTTGCATAAAGATTGAAATTAGTGATAATGTTTAGGTCATCGTTATCGTCGAATCCAAGAATCGTGTTTTAGAATTTCTCAATACAATGTTTAGGTCTCATGATCTATCGTATTTATGCATCTTGAATGGATCTAGCCTTTGGTCTAGGCTATGTGAAATTATCTCTACTATCAGCGGTGGTACTTATATATGAAATTTTACCTTTTGATTCCCTTGCATAGGTTACTAGTTGGTCATAGGCCACGGTTGACCAACGTCAAATGCATTGTGATGTAGAGCAGGGTTTGGCGTCATTACAAGATTACCCAGTTGGGGAGTTTCCACTCTAATATTGGCTCAAATCTAGGTGGGGCATGATCATGTTGACAACGGCCAAAAGATCGACTCCCTGAGTGAGCTTGGTAGTACCTAAGATGAAAATGTTGAAGATTATTAGTGGATCTCTCTTTGGATCAAACCTGGGTACTCTTATCTTGGGAGAATTTATCTCGCGGAAAATATTCTTGGTGCTCGAGATGGGGTGAGCGGTCAACCATTAGTCAGTAGCGTGTGATCGAAATGGGTGAAATAATGTCTTCTTCCTCTAAATTATATTGTTTGTTAGAATAGTGGATTTCAAATTGTGTTCCTTGACGATCTTTGATTTTAGCAATCGATCTTACCTATCTTGGCCCTTTAACAATGTAGATCATTTTTTATCAGTCTAACTCTCACCCACATAGGTTTGATGCATGTTGTTGACTTAGTTCTTGAAATTAATGAAATAATTTTCTCTATTGGTCGTGTCTTCTTGCACCACATTCATAGGTGGAGTATGAGCGACGGTGAAAACATTATGTTATACCAATGCGGAAATCAAGATTTTGCGTGGTGATGGAAATTGGGGTTTGCATTGCAACAGTGATATTTTACGCCACAAAAATAGGTAAGGTTTGTGTTACAGCGACGAAAGTAGAATTTTGGAAGGCGGCAGCAAGATTGTAAATATTCAAAGGTTTTGAGATTTTATAGAAGATGTTTTCCTTTATCAATCTTAGTCGGAAATAATATTTTATTAGGCTTTTTAAGAAAGTATTCTGGACACGTTTTACTTGACATAAATGACGATAGTCATGTATTTGGAATATATCCGGACTAATGTAATGGGTGGTGAACCAAGATTAATAGAGATTCTGCTAGAGAAAAGAATAAGACAATCATTTATGGATAATTCATAGTATGATGCGTGTGAAATGGAGTATTATGAGCTTATAATTTAAAGTTCTCATTTATAGTTGGTTTCATTTGTAACAGTTACACTAATTGTACTAAGTGGATATTATGTGACAGGTTTACTGACATTAATAACTTAATAGATTGATTGGTTCTCAAGCGCATTCCTTAACCCTTTATATATTAAGGATCAGTCATGGTATATAAAATCACTCTTACTCAAACTCATTTATAATACTACGGTTCAGGCATATTACATGTTGAGCTCGGTAACATATGGTATTAAAAAATTGTACCAATCTAGCTCGTAGAAAGCATGTATTATGGTTTAGTAGTATCATAATATCTTCTTCTCCTTCATGGATTTATTCAAGTACACATGATTATTGGTCAAATCCTAAGTACTAAAGGAGGAATATGAATAACCGATTATGATAGAGAATATTGTCAAGTAGTGTACTAGTTTGAAACATATATTTTGACACTTTTAGCCTTTACTTTATGGTTTATGAGCATTCTTTTGATACATTAATCTTGAATTAAGGTTCCCCAATCGAATCACTCATTGATTGCAATAACCTCCTATGCTGATCCATAGGGCTCGGTGCATGGTGGTTGTTATGTTGTTGGTTTTTCTTGGATGATGAAAAATAGTTCACTCACAAAGCTTCATGTAGAATAGTATGCATCAACTATTTTATTTCCAGTATATGTTTTTTGTTGGTATTAAACTTGTTCTAAGTTTAAATCCTCAGCCCATAGTTTTTATAGATATAGGTTAATATATCATTTTCTGCTTTGGCTTGTCCCAAGGTATGCTTGACTACCAATTCTGATTCAGTGAGAATCCTACACGTCAAGCCACATAAACGTAGGCGAGTTGTAGCCCTGCAATTTTTTATTTATATTCTGATTTGTTGTTCGAGGTAGGAATCCAAATTGGATGGATTGAGTGTAAAGGTCCTTTGTAGGAGACATAAGATGAATATCAGCTCTAGGTTGTTGGTTATTTTAGCCTTCATTCGTGTGGACTACCCATATTGGTTTGTGACTAGCTTCGGAGGGTGCATGCCTTTTCAGCTTGAAATTTGGTGAGAAACTCTACTAGAGTTTGGGATTTAATGACAGATCATGGTTTAAAATTGATGTTGAAGTTTCCACCTATATAGACTACTGTATTAGCATTTTTGCAATGTCAGACTTTTGGCGGACGTTTTTTTTAAAGCAAAAATCAAATTAATACCAAAATGAGAGTATTGTAAAAAAAAGTCGACGAAATTGAACAACAACCCTAAAATAGGACCTAGAAGGCAATTAGGCCTAAGCAAAAATCCCAAATTAATGACTAAACACTAAATTGACAATTAAGTCGTCTTCAACCTCTCAATCATAACTGAAACTCCCCTTCTGATTCTCCTTCTGCAACTCGACACAATCGACACTAGCCTTAAAACACCCTTCTGCTTCTCCTTGATTAAACTCTGGCCTCTACCTCTGATTTCTCCGACAAAGGCACGAACCAGAATCGCCATATCCTCAACTCACCGATCTAACTTTAACACCACCATCCCTGAAATAGAAAAGCAGTTCTCAGATTTACTAAGATACATAACCCAAACCTAAACCCTGCAGAAAGAGAATCGCATTCAAATCGGGAGGGATCACGAAATGATCGAAAGAAGGCTTAATGGAGCTTCTAATAATCCATCTGGCCAGCCAATCGGCGGCCTGATTCTGGATTCTTGGGATGAACTTAATCACCATCGAAGCAGCAAACGCCATGCGAAAAATCCTGATGACCGGGTTAAGATACCAAGGCAAAACACCAGAAGCAATGAAGTTGACAAGCATCTGACAATCAGATTCAATGTCAACATGAGTCTAGCGGTTTTGCTTGCAAATCAGCAAACCATCAAGAAACGCACGAGCTTCAGCTAACAAAGGGGACATTTTCCCATAAGTATTCCCAAAGCACTGAAGAACTTCTCCAAGGTGGTTCCTGAAGATACCAACACCACTAGCCTCCGAATTTCTCAACACTGAAGCGTCAATGTTTAGCTTGATACGACCTTCAAGAGGAAGCTTCCAGGTATTATAACTTGGCTTAGAACAAAAAACAGGACAACCCATAAGCATACTTGCATTCTTTGTGTTAATCCAATGTCTCTTATTAAGAACAGAAACATTTAGAGATAAGATAATGCGATTGATATTGTTTATAGTAGAGACAAAATTAAAAGAAACTCCCTTAAATTTAGCTTTATTTCTGTTGAACCATATAGACTAGCAAATAACTGTAGGCATAAGATGAGTGATGTGAGAAATACTACTGGAAAAATCATGCCAAATTTTGATAACATGAGTAAGAATCATGCATCTTTTGATATTGATCCTGAAAATAACACTATAATGATTCCATATTTGCCATGAATGAGTGCAGTTGACAAAAACATGGTTAATGTCTTCACTATGACTACAAAATTGACATTTAGAAAACCAACTGTAGATGTTTTTTTTGAAGAATAGAATCAATAGGGATGTAATGCATTAAAAATTTCCATAGAATGAAGGAAAACTTCCTCGGAATGATAGAACTCCAAATCTTGTTGAACATGCTAGAGTAATTAGCCTTTTGTCTGATTGCATTCCAAGTACTTTTGCTGTTGAATTTAGAATCATTGGAACAAGTCCAAATCATAATGTCATTCTTTGAGCTGTCTACTTTTAAATTCTGAATATCACTCCATCTTTCAGGAGAAAGAAAAGGAACCATGGCATCAGTATCCCAGCTACCATTCTTCCAGAATGAGCTCACTTTTGCCTCCAGGTAACTGACTTTATTTTGATCATTGTGAATGGGCTTGTAATTATGCCAATTGTCTCTCCAGTAGTCCATATCACCCTTGCCCAAGACCCATCCAATGTGATTTTCAGCAACATTCTTTACACTAATCAACCTTCTTCAAGTATGTGACCCAGGCCTATTAAAATTAGCATACAAAGGATGAGTATTTTTAGAATATGTATGATGCATCAACTTGGCCCAAATCGAATCATTTTGCCAATAGGAGAACCATAACTTCATAGAATAGGTATACTGAATATCAGTAATACTCCTGATATTGAGACACCCTTCCTCAAAGGGCTTACAGATCGACTGCCAATTAGCCCAATGAGTAGAAGGCTCATTATACTTAGACCTCCAAAGAAACCTGTTTAATATCTTCTAAATTCTTATGATAATACTCTTAGGAAGAATACTATTCTGAAGCCAATAATTAGGAAAGACCATAAGAACATTAGAAATAAGAACTAATCTGCCTCCAGATGATAAATATTTAGAGTCCCAAACCGAAATCTTATCATTAATACTGTCAATGATTTTGATGTAATTGCAGGCTTTGTTACTATTGCTCAGGATGCAACCAAGATAACTCGTTGGCAGATGTTCAGTTTTATATCCAGTCTGAGTCTCCAAGTAAGCAGCCCTAGAATGATGAGGAGAATAAGATGTAATTAGTTTAGTCTTTTGCTTATTGATCAATTGACCTGAAACAAGCTGATATTTGTCCAGAAAAACATTAAGCTTGTCAATAGATTCATGTAAACTATTTGTGAATATAAGAACATCGTCTGCAAAATCCAGACAAGGCAATAAAATCTTAGATCTAGTATTGTATTTCATCTTCTTATTGTTTTCAAATAAAATTTGCAATCCCCGTAACAAGACTTCTTCACCAATAATAAAAAGGCTAGGAGACAGGGGATCACCCTGTCTCAAACCTTTCTTAGTTCTGAAGTATCCAAATGAACCACCATTTAGCAGAATAGAGATACTGACATTCGAAATTAACCTGTTAAAAAGTCTCAAAAACTCATTAGAAAAACCAAAGTTAGATAAAACTATATATAGAAAAGAGAAGGACATCTTATCGAACGCTTTCGTCATATCGAGCTGAATCATAACATTGCCAGTTTTAGGCTTTCTCTTAATGTCATAGACCATATCCTTAGCCACAAGAATGTTGTCATTTATACAACGCCCACTAACAAACGCCCCCTGAGAAGAAGAAATGATCCTGGGCAGAAGACTGGCCAACCTTGAGTTAATTAGCTTGGAAAAAATTCTGTTCATCATAGTACACAAGCCAATAGGCATGTACTCATTCCAGGAATTCGAATTCTTAGACTTGCGAATCAAACACAAACCAGTAGCAAACATTCCTTTAGGAATATAATTTCCACTGATAAAAGAGTTAAAAGAAGCACAAAGATCACTTTTTATAATCTTCCAACAGAACTTAAAGAAATGGAGATTAAAACCGTCGACACCAGCAGCACTATCTAATTTCATAGATGAGATAACACCCCAAATTTCTTCCTCAGTAGTTATCATTAACAAAACAGCATTATCCTCATTAGAGACCAAAGAAGGAATGACATTAAGAATATCATCATTAAGGAGAAGGGTTTCCTCATTCTTATTGCTATAAGACTCAGAAGCAAGAGTGTCTTTAAAGAAATTCTCAGCTGACAAACCAATGCTCTCATCATTATTTAACCAACATCCACCATCCTTAATGTTGTTGACCCTACTTCTCCTTCTCTTTTTATTCACAAAAGAATGAAAATCTTGGAGTTCTTATCTCCATCAGTAAACCAGTCACCATAACACTTTTGCTTCCAAAACTCCGATTCATTTTTGAGATACTTAATATACAAACAATTGGCTTTATCTAACTCAGCTTTTAAGGTAGCATCGAAACTGTTTACCAACGAGTCCTCCAACCTCCTAACGCAGTCTTCAGCCTCTTTAATCTTGTTAAAAAATGTTACCAAAACTATTAATATTCTAGTCTTTCAAACACCCTTTAAACCTCTTTAACTTCTGCCAAAAAATCTGATTAGGGAAACCATAAATAGGCAACATCCAGTTAGCCCCAACAATGCCTAAAAAAGACTCATCATATTCCCACATATTCATATATTTAAAGCCTTTCTTAAGATTAACATTCATGACCTTATTAGCACTAATCAGTAACGGGGAATGATCAAAACATGTTCTGATCAAATGATGAACCTTAGTACAACCAAAAGAAGCATTCCAAAAACTATTAACCAAAGCCATATCCAAACGCTTCCATTTAGAACCCCTGTTCCAAGTAAACCTCGAGCCTCCATAACCCACATCCTCCAACAAACAGTTATTTATACAATCATTGAACTCCTCCATACTGTTTACACATAAGGAAGAACAGCCAATCTGATCATCAGAGGAGGAAATCGCGTTGAAATGTCCAACTATCAACCAAGCATTATCCATCACAGAAATAGAACGAACCAGACACCAAAGATTTCTCCTTTCGTATCTATTACACTTAGCATAAACTATTGATAGAATAAACTTAAAACCCGAATCAGAAATCAACACCTCTAAATGAAGACATTGCTCGTGATCGATCAACACTGTAATTCAGACATCATCTTTCCAGAAACACCAAACCTTATTAGAAAGATTAGCAGCATAGTTGTTGAAGCCAAGCCTGTCAGCAAAATCCTTAATCTTATCAGCCGACACCAAAGGTTCCTGTAAAGCAAGAATTTGGATTTTATTAGATAGAATCATGTCCTTTAACCTCAAAATGGTAGGATTATTGTTGATCCCCCGAAGGTTCCAACTAATCAGATTTATCAGTATCTGAGTATGATTTGTTACGAATGTCCTTAAAACGTATGGATTTAGCGACCCTCTGATCAGGCTTCATTATCTTTCTATTAGTTTTTAACTTTTTCAGACGAATATCTTTAAACACATGAGAAGAGAGTTTCTCAATCTGATCCTCAGGAGTGCTGCAATCTGATTCACAGTGGACCATATCATTCGATTTATTAAATTCAAAAGAATCCCTTCGATAGCATCCCTGATCAAGATTCTTGATGGCATTAATAATATCCATCTATGACAGTAATAAGGAGAATTTTTATAACTAATCCCCACCCAACAGCCTTCTTGCCCACCAAAATCTATCCACAACTTCCTTTTCTGAAATCTGGACACATTAATCTCAATTAGAGCGTAGCAGGCATTCACCAAAGCCCTATTATAGTTAGGAACCACAATCTGATAAACCAGCCCAAACGAATCAGCCATATCCTTGATTATAATTCTGTTATACAGAAATTCTGGCAATCTTTCGAATCTCACCCGAAGCAGGGTGATAGGACATTCATAATTCTTGTTGATTTCAGGACTCCATTTTATGAGTCGCATAACCCTTCTATGAACTTTCCATAAGCACTTCGACCAAATTCTATCAACGTCCTCCAGCAAACTGAACTCAATAAAAATTTGTCTTGAATCAAAAGTAGCATAAGAAAAAGATCCTTTAAATTTAAAAGAATCCAGAAAAGCTTGAAACACCGTTTTTTTTGGAATTCCCTGGCTAAACTTAGCAACCAAAGTCGATCTTGAATCATTCAGAAGAACATATTTTACTTTGTTTGAATAATATAACACGTTGTGATCTTCAAATGTCTTGACACAATCAGGAGAAAAATATTTACAAACCATATCATTCTTTAACACTTCCGAATATGATTTCATCTCAAACCTCTCCCTATTATCAACAGCAGAAAGCTTCATATTTGGAGCATTAAAAGGAGGAATATCCGCAGAATTACACAAATTTTTAGCCATCATAAATCAAGATCCCCGAAGCAGAAGAACAAAAATCAACAAAAAACGGACTCTGCGAGAACAGACTTAAAACAGAGCAATCTAATTCGGAAACAATAAGAAGAACACCGAAGGAAGAGAACACCCAGAAGAAGAAGAAACCCAAATGAAGAGAGGAAGAAGATTAAACAACGAGAAATTGATTAATTTTTATCTCCCAAAACAGAGAAGAGAACTCTGTTTCTTGAAGCGTTTTCATCGCTCCTCATGGAAGAACCCAGACTTTTGGAGGACCTTCATAAGGAAAAGATGTTTAAACCGTAATTGGGTAGGCCTTGCAATTATGGTACCATTTTTCTAGCACCACTACCAGATCCAGCACTAACTTCTCCGGTTATGGACACCGAGTTTCAAAAATAGTTAGGGATTTGCTGATGTCCAGAATAGCTTCGCATGTGTCTCTTTCTTCTTTGACTAGTACTACAAATATAACATATTCAAAACTGCTAAGTCAAGTAAAAATTACTCTTGAGTTCAGTTGTGTAAGGACTTTGGGGAAATCCATGTGCTTTTTAATTTCATGGAATGCCTCATCGCATTAAAACAACCACCGAAAATTTCCAACTCTCTTGGGTACTTATACAAATTGGATGCACTTATTATATAATCACGAGATAACTCGATTAGGAGAGACCAAACTTAATATGAAAATTTGCACCTTTTTGTAGATCACGGTGGATATGTGCCTACTAGATTTACTCACTGAGTATGGTATATTACGATCCTTTTTATTCTGAAGAATTTCCCAATAAATATCTTTTAAATGAATCCTTTTTATACTAACTAGTATAAGGTAATTAATGATCTCTTCCATATTTGTGATGTGGTTTGTTCTTCTTGACTGCTGACCAAGACGTCACTAATGTATGTCGGAATGTTCTACCTTATTTGGCTAGAGAAGGCATTATTCATCAGGCGTTGCCATATCACACCTACATTCTGTAGTTTGTTTTTCGAAGTGACTTCCACCAGCTAGTCAATTCTCGGGACTGGGAACAAACCCTTTGGACAAGCTTGATTGAGATCGGTGAAGTCCACATACATCATTTACTTTTTCTTTTTTATGAGGACCGGGTTTACATTCTAGATATGGTATAAAATTTCCCTTATATGACCAATTTAGCTTAGACCTTTAACTTCGATAATGATAGCCTAGAGTATCTCATGAGAGATTTGTATGGCTCTTTGTTTGATAAGAAGAAAATGGGTGTATATATATAACTTATGATATGTTATTTAGGTCGAGACCCTTGTGATATTCTGCACGGTGTAAAAAAAATAGTAATTGAATTTGTAAAGCTCCTTATAGCCCATGCCTAATGCGGGCTGTACATCGTATTGCAAGTGTAATTTCCTTTATTTCTTCCCCGTGCTTGATTATTTGGAGGGCTTCTATGATTATATATATATATATATTACGACAATAAGGGGTGATTAATAGATCTTTAGGCACAACAAGGGAAGTACTATAACATTCTTTCTTAACAAGCTAAATGTCATGGATTACGCCAAAGTTTTTACTAACAATGATGTGTATGCATTGATATATAATGGATACAATATTATACATTTAATTAAGCCTTGAGCAGCCGAGGATATCATTGTATGATGACGGATTGACTACTATCATGAAGAGGCATTTAATTTTCTTTTTGTATCTCTCCCATCCACGAGCGACATCAAGTCGTAGTATATCGAGCACTGGAGCCTCGACTCCATTGCAGCCCAGTTGAAGTTTATATTGATGACATGTTGGTAAAAAGTACAAGAGCTAAGGGTTATTTTTCTGATTTATATTAAATGTTTTGTAACTTAAAACTTGAAATTGAATCCAGAAAAATGTGCATTTAGGGTGCCTTTCGGAAAAAATTTGGCATATATAATAAGCGAAAAATAAATTGAAGTCGATCCATTATAGTTGAATGCCTTAACTTTTATGGATCCTCTGAGATCCACTAAAAAGGCACATATTTCAACTGGAAGTTCTAAGAAAAAGAATCATTTCAACTGGATAAAAAAGAATTTATCGTCTCCAAAAAATTTAACTAAGCCAACTGTGGGAGAAAGGTTATTTGTATATGTTATAATGTCAGATTACGCAATAAGTGAAGTATTGGTTAGAGAGTTCAAAATTTATTCTCTCCCGGTATATTACGTGTGCTAAACTTTGTTAGATGCTAAGAAAATGTATTTAAAGTTGGAAAAACTAGTTTTGGTTTTCGTTATGGCAGCACAAAAATAAGGTTGTATTTCCAAGCTCATTCGATTGTGTTTCGAACAACTTTTCCACTAAACAAATGTGATGTAGAAGTCTAATATATCAAGTCGGATGACTAAATATTCATTGAAACTATGAGACTATGACACCGATTTTGAACCTTAGGCAACAATCAAAACATTGGCTTTGGCAATTTTTTTATTTTGAGTTTCATTCCGAGTTACCTGAACTAGAGCCAAATATTGACATATCCAGACACATGTGGGTCATTCGTATTGATGGGGGCTAAAAACATTTAAGGTTGTTGAGCGGGGGTTTTGGCTCGTAGCTTAAACCAAAGAATAAATGTATCACGCGATACATTTTGGCTTCAGAGTAGCTAACAACGAAGTAATGTATAGAACAACTTTAACGGGGTTGCGACATACACACATTTATAGTGAAAAAAAAGGTTTTCTTGATAAGCGATTCACAACTTCTACTCAACCACGCATTTAGCCTGGCTGAAGCAAGGAAAGATCATATGGTGAAGTACTTAAAAACGTTGAAAGAGTTATAAACCTTATTCGAGGATGTTCAATATGAATATGGTCGTCATCGAACAAAATTAGTGTCTGCCTAGCAATGATGGAATACTCTGAAGGATATCCATCAATACTTAAACAAGAGCATCCTTCAATGACTCTAGCCTCCGAGCCAAAATTAGAGACCGAGGAAGCGTTGTAAAGTTGGCCAAGTCTGAAAGAAGATATGAGGCACGAACTTAATGAATTCTTGATCATAAAGACTTTACCAATAGATAAAGGATTTCCTAATAAACCTAGATTTAAGGCACGTATTTTTGTGGTCTACAAAAATATTATTTACAAAGAAATATTTAAGTAGACCACTATTGCAATGAGTGAGAACTAATACATTGTAAAAGGTATCCAAGTTACATGATGGAGAAGGGTCACCTGATTGTGAAATTAAAACATTGACAAGAAGGGTTTTATTGGTCCGATATTATTGGCCTTCCATCATGTCTAATGGTAAACAAATCGTCATAAGATGTGTTAAACTGCCAGTGATTTGAAAATGTAGTACATGTGCTAGTATCACTGCATGAATCAAATCTTGAAGCGTTGTTTTTTTATCAATGGGGTTCCAACTTAGTCGGGTTGTTACTTTGTCTGAAACTAAAGCAAAATATGTTATCAAATTTTTTATATCCACTATATGGCGTAGATTCCAAGTCCCAAGGACAATCACCAAAGATAACAACCCCAAATTTGATAAAAAGGATATGGAAGGTTTATACTCTTCTAGATGCATCCATTATTATTTTTTGGCACCTTGTCACCCCAAGAGAATAGGCAAGTGGAGGTTATGAACACATCTATCCGTCATGACTTGAGAAATAATTTAGAAAATGCCTCCGAAAAATAGCAAAATTACTAGAGGACCGCTCGAGCAACAACTTAAGAGCCGCCTTTTGATATGGATAATGGGATGGATGCGGTAACCCTTGTTGAAGCCACCATACCATCCTAGAGAGTAATAAACTACTCTGAGGTTAGCAATGACGAGGCTAGAAGAGCTGAACTTTATTTGGTTGAACAGAAAAGAACAGAGGTACGTCTAAGATCCTTTCATTATAAGACTTTAATGAGGAGTAGATATGCATCTCGACTCAACCGGAGAGAATTCAAAGTAAGGGATAAGGTTATAAAGAATTGTTTCTTATATACTAAATATAAATGGTTTGGAAAGTTTGGGCCAAATTAGGAAGTACATTATTAGGTAACTAGACTATAAAGCTTAGAACTTATCGATTGGAAGATCATAAAGGAAAACCACTCTAGTCCCCATGGAACATTTAACATTTGAGGTTTTATTTGGAATGTGTATGTAAAAAATGTAAAATATTTTCAATTAATTATGTAATGGTCGGTGGCGTGCTCTTCCCTACCCTAGTAGATCATGAAGATATTAGTTAGGTGTTTTCATAGACGACTAGTAAATATAAATCATTTTTATATTCCCTACCTTTATTTTCAATCAGTCCGGAAATTTCCAGCCCATAATGTTTCTTTAAAAGGTTTCCACACTAGTTGGTCATGCTTAAAAGGTTTCAACACTAGTTGGCCATGCTTACAGGCTCCAAAAATAGTTGGTCAATATTGAGGGCTCAATATATTTGAATCTGTATAAATTCTTTGGTAACTTGTTTTTGGAAGGATCACCCTCGACGAGGAAGAATTGGAAGGCATGATTTGAAACTAAAACTTTATATGATAATTGAACATTAACAAAAAAGTGGTATTTATAAAATCTCTATACAAAAATATCATGGCAATACATGGACATGAAATTCAAAAAGATAGAAAAAGAGGGTTACAATACTGGAAACATGATAGAAATATTATTCAAAACTCTGAGATTTGTCTTCATTAACCTTGTTATTAATTATGTCACCTTTGTTGGTTTCAGGAGTGTCTTCTGGATCTTCTTGAGATTGATATTCTGTAGAGCTTTCCTTTTCAAACTCCTCACCTGTAAACGTATCATCATCATTTCTCAATCTAAAAATGCCTCCACTTCGTCTATGAACGAGATATTAGCATGACATTCATCTTCCAGAACCATATTCCAATAAGAGTCAAGATTAAAATGGAGAAACTTTTTATGAAAGCTAAATATCAATGATAAATTTACTTCGGAATCCGTCTATTTAGAGAGCATATGCATTTATCATCATAAGAGGCAAGTGCGACCTCTTCGTCTTTTTGAGATTTCGTTTTTTGTGAATTGAGATACTCAACCACTTTTTTCAATCCTCTTTAGCTTTCCGGGTACTAGCCACATGCTTGTCTTGTTTCAACATAAGAATATTATGGTGAAGGTTATTTTCATTTACAACCACATTGTTTTTCCGAATCATTTCTAGCAAGGCGTACTCAAAAGCAACAATATTAATCTAGAAAGTGGTTTTTTGTTCCACGAGCTCCTTTTTAAGAGAACGTGTCCATATTCATCTTTATATGTAAGTGATCTTTGATTTGAGGCAACCTACCGTAGATGGTTAAATCTTCTTAAAAAAAACACTGATGTCTTTACAAGGTTTTTCTCTTTTATTCGATTTTCCATTCTACTTTAGAAATGGGATCAACAACCGCATGTTGATCAATGAAAAAGAAGGTTGTTTCAAGGATTTTGAATTATCCAGAGTGGGAGAACCCTCCGGGATTGAGAGCCCAACTTTTGTGGATTGTCACCTAGAAGTCTTCGCGGTTGATCCTGTAAACCTTGAGTCCCTAGCACATGTTGGTTTTCTTCTGGAAGATTTGGTGTGTGGTTTTCCAAACCTTGAGCATCATAATGGTTGAACATCATAAGAATTATGGTTTGATCCACGATGGGGACGATATATATTCTGGTTTTAGATTTATTTTGAATAAAAATCTCTTCTTTTTTCACTTTTTCCATTTTCATTTTTATCCCCCGATGTGTATGTTGATTTATTATTTTATAGGGAATCAGACTTTTCTTATGTCTTACTTACCATTAGATCAACAACCTCATTTACTTACTCTTCGGGTTTCTTGTCTTTTGCGGTACTTTTCTTCAATGTTTTTGGGACTGAACCTCTATTGGCATCTTTCTTAATTATATGGTTGGGGGGCCTCTTTCATGCCAGAATGAAAACTTACGAATCAAAAGAATTTAATTGCTTTAAAATTTTCACCAGACTGGGCGGGATCAACAACACCTTCGAGAGGAGGGTAAGTTCTGAACTTGTATGCCATAAATGATTTTAAAACCAGGTTGGTTGAAGTGAACCATTTCGAGAATTTTCTCGACCAATATTCCCTGACCCATTTGTTTAGCTTACCAAAAGTGCTTTTGGAAGTTGTCAAATGTTGTTGTTGGGATTTGAATATTACTGCAAAATAAAAAACAAAATTGTGTGAGAACCTAAGCATTAGATGTTTATAATAAATCTATACTAGTTCGTAAGAAGAATGAATTCACATATAATCTTCAACTCCCTCATGAGTCGGCTAGGATTTATCTTCCTCGAAATCTCCCTACTATATTCTCAACAGCCCAAGATAAAGATGGATTACTATTTCCAAGTCTTCTCTGATTCAAGAAGTTCGAATACCACTTTATATTCATTCCCCGTAGTGATGAAATAAAAATGGATACGAGGGTTCCTCAATAAGGAAGTGATCGTCATGAATTGCTCTATAGGATACTCTATTCTAGAAAACCATGACGTAATATTGCAAAACATAAGCATGAACCATGTATTCAGCCTAACTTGACTTAGGAAAAGGCTCGCAATCTCGAAATACAAACGATAGCACGATGTAGTAGATTTGAAGTCCACAATTGAAGACGTCCGAGAAAACCAGAAGTTCATGCTTCTCGGCAGAAAACCGCGTTTCTCTCACTTTAAGGGAGCGTGTATCAACATACTCTAGAATTCCCTAGCGCGTTCGGATAATTGACTCTTCCTCCTCGAAGTAATAATTATCCTTAATTTCAGGTAGAAATATAAGGTATTGGTTGTCGACCTCACAAAGGTTTCTCCCAACCACCTCAGATATTTCAGAAAGCAACTCGACTTTCGCTTCTTTCTTCTTTATTTTCTTTGACTTTCAAGATATTCCATTTTTTCCTTTCATATTTTCAACTTCATCATCACCGTCACATTCTTTCTCACTTGGGCTGCCAGCGTCTGACCTCAAGTTAGTTTGGACATATGCCTCATCGTCTGGTTCATCAACCAACCACCTTGGATTATCCTTGGCAACAATTGTTCTATTTTGAGCGCCTGCATATTCATTTAAAGGCGCAGCTTGGGTTGTAGAAATCCTTCAGGCTCTTATGGGAACTCTCCTACCATATCCAATTGATTCTTCCAAGGTATTCTCACGGGCCAGAGGGATCGTCTTAGGCCTCTTAAATTTTGTTTCTTGGAGATTAGGAGAGCATCTCAGTTTCAATAAAGGCAATGAAGGTTTATTTATGTGGGATATCTTTTAAGTGTCAGACTAACCCATCATAATCAAACGCGGTTGACCCTTTTTTCCTTGAGAACGAGATGGTCTAGAGGGGTAGGTTTTATTGTTGAAGGTTTAGCCAAAGGGTTTGAAGAAGACGAGTGTTTAACTTGTTTGGATTTTTTATCTTCTTGATGTCCTGTCTTCGTAATCAAACACTTGGACAATAGGAATAGTTCATTCGTCTGTGAGCCATGCAGATTTTTTGCATCGTTTTTCTCAGAAATTGACAACCATTATTTTATATCATTTTCAAGTCAAAACATATAACTCAGAGGAGATTATATGGCAAAAAAACTAAAATAATGCTAGGATATGTGAAAGTTTTTTTGTGTTACCAATCAAACTACAAACTACATTTTACAGTGGCACGAGCACAAAATCATCTTTCTCTATCTATAGAGTCATTAAGAAGTGAGAATAACGAGAGAAGGAATTATAGATTTATAAATGAGATTTGAAATCCCAAAAGATGTCTTTCAAAGGACCAAGAGACACCTATGTTGGGGAGTGAATATGTCTCCTAGTTTTCTTTTCATACCTTAATAAATATTTGCATAGAGAATTGGAACGATTACTTCACAACCTTTATACGTTTCACCACTAAGGGTCTATTGCGTAGGTCAAATCCTTTCATGACCCGCACGTCGAACCGATTAAATTTTTTACCAGTATGTCCATTGTAATATAAGCCCAACAAATATGTAACATTGGGAGTATTGTGTCTAATGACGAGTATATGTGTTTAATGTTAGTAAATTAACCGGATAAAATAGCCAAAAATGAGCTACCTATGTAGGTTCAAGGGGTGACCATCATTACTATATATAGAAATGTACATTTTTATAAGAAAAAATGAATAATTATTACTTTTTTACTATTTTTGATAGCTTCTCTCAATTATAGTCTCTTTTTTTCTCATCCCTTTAACGTATGTGTGAATTTTCTTAAAATATTTTAGACATTTTTTCTCCTCAAATATTTCTGGAATCGTCACTACTTAAGCATATATTCAACGCTTTTATAATGTAAGGTTCAGTCACGATACAAATATATAAGTGTGTACTCGAGCCCTTTATAATTTATGGTTCGGTTAAATAATACATTGAGACCTCTAACAACTTGATCTTCACTATATTTCAACTATACCCATTACTATAGAATACTTGAGATAACTTTATGGTCTTCATGCACAATCAGGTAAAAATAAAGGTGTTTACTCCTATTATTGATTGTTATAGACGAGATAAAATATTTAAAATAAAAAACACTCCAATTCAACAAGAGGCACTAAACAATATTTGGAATCAATTTACATATACAACTCACTCTTTATAGTAGGTAACACAACATCACATTGGGTCATCTTTATTGGCTTACCATAGAAATATTTTAGGATTCTCAGACCTTTCAACCTTCACTTTTTTAGATTCCACTATCCTCATTTCAGAATCATTACTTTGGAAAATATAACTATTTGAAGCTTATTTATATGATCCACTAACCATTTGGTTCCAAAATCATCTAAATCAAAAAAATTTCAGGAAGTGGGTTTAAGAAAATAAGCTTTAAGAAGAACAAAGAATAATGAAACTTAAATCAATAAGATTTAGGAAACAATTAGGAGAGTAGCGAACAAAAGATTCAATAGGAGAGAAAATGGTAAATTTTGAATAAAAGAGTTCAAATGAGGGAGAAATGCCTAATTTAAAAAATATTTAAATAACCACCATTAATTCAATTACTTACTGAAGAGCCTAAATTTTTTCAATCTTCTTCAACTGTTCTAACCACCAAATATGTAGAGACAACATCACGTATGTTAAGTTAAAGATAGTTGCACATGAACAATATGTGTACCATGTTGGATCATAAACTTGATCCACTTAAAGGGCCCAACCCATTTAAAGGGTCCAATCCACTTAATAAGGTCCATCTAGAAATAATATTCTAGAAATATTTAAATTAATATTTAGTAGTGGAGGTTGTGTGTAAGACCATCTTTAGGTTGAGTGCAAGATACTTTTTGATGTTGAGTGTAAGAAACACCTTTCCCTTGAGTATAGTGTTGAGGTTGACTGTTTAACTATCCATAAGATCTTAGATGGTGGATCCTTGTCTCCACTATGGTTCTATAAATAGTGGAGATCTCCCACCATCTAGAGCATCACCAAACACACTAAGAAGTAAAGTTAGAGAGAAAGTTAGAGTGAGAGAAAAGAGAGACAAGAATGCTCTCTTGAGTGTGAGAAAAATATCTTCTCTTCTAGTGTGAGTTGTAAGAGTGTTTTGTAATACTTCTCATTTTCTATCTATATCAAAGTTGTTTGTTTGTTTTTAAGTCAGTGTTATTTTATATTTTCCGCCAACAAAGTGGAATCAAAGCCACAAGCTCTTTCCAAAATTTTGTTTTTAAAGTTTCAACATATTTAATAATGTGGTAAATGGTGTATCATCCTTCCAAGTTCCAACACTCAACAACAACAACTACGACGATTGGAGTATCAAGATGAAAGCTCTCCTTGGAGCACATGATGTGTGGGATGTCGTCGAAAAAGGTTTTGACGAACCCGAAGATGAAGCAAAATCTTGCTCAAGAGGAGAAAACAACGTTGAATGATTCAAGAAAGAGAGACAAAAAAGCTCTCTTCCTCATCTATCAAGCATTATATGATGATGGCTTCGAAAAAATTTCAAGTGCATCTTCCGCCAAGCAAGCGTGGGAGAAATTACAAATCTCTTACAAAGGAGTCGAAAAGGTGAAAAAGGTACGACTCCAGACATTAAGAGGTGAATTCGAATCCTTACATATGAAAGCGTCCGAATCTATTTTGGAATATTTCTCAAGAGTAGCAACCGTTCTAATCAATTAAAAAGAAATGGTGAGAAGTTAGAAGATGTGAGAGTAATAGAAAAAATACTCTGTTCGTTGGATCCCAAATTTGAGCATATTATCGTGACGATTGAAGAAACTAAAGACTTGGAGAAAATGATGATCGAAGAACTCCAAGGCTCATTACAAGCCTATGAAGAAAAGCACAAGAAGAAGCAAGAAATCACCGAGCAACTCCTCAAAGTAGAAATCAAGGACATGCATGCACATCAAGAAGATGATAGAAATCAACGTGGCCGAGGCAGAGGTAGAGGCCGCGGACGAGGTGGTTATCATGGTCGTGGACGTGGCTGGAATTACAACAACAATAATTCCAACTACAACTACGAGAAACAAGAAATCTCAACACGAGATCGTGGAAGAAGAAATCCGAACTCGAGGTATGATAAATCTCAAATCAAATGCTATAAATGTCAAAGGTTTGGACATTATGCTTCAGAATGCAGAGGCCCCAACAATAGAGTTGAGGAGAGGGCCAACTATGTGGAGGAGAAGAAGGAGGAAAAAGATATGTTACTACTAACATACAAAAACACTAATGAAGGTCAAGAGAACACTTGGTATATTGACAGTGGTGCAAGCAAACACATGTGTGGGAAAAGAAGCATGTTCGTAGAGATCAATGAAGAAGTGAGTGGAAATGTCTCTTTTGGAGATGATAGCAAAATATCGGTGAAAGGAAAAGGTAACATTCTTATTCGTGCAAAAGATGGTAGTCACCAAATAATCTCAAATGTCTATTACGTACCTAGCATGAAAAACAACATCTTAAGCTTGGGACAACTACTAGAAAAGGGCTATGATATTCATATGAAAAACTATAGTCTTTTTCTAAGAGACGACAAAGGAGACTTAATTGCTAAAGTCCAAATGTCAAAGAATAGAATGTTTCCTTTGAATATTCAAAATGATGTTGCAAAGTGTCTTAAGGCATGTTACAAAGATTCGCCGTGGCTATGGCATGTTTGATTTGGGCATCTAAACTTTACAAGTTTAGAGTTATTTTCCAAGAAGGAAATGGTGAGAGGGTTACCATGCATCAATCATCCTGACCAACTATGCGAAGGATGTTTTCTTGGAAAGCAATTCAGAAAAAGCTTTCCAAAGGAGTCAGAGTCAAGAGCCAATAAACCTCTCGAGCTTATTCATACCGATGTGTGTGGTCCAATCAAGCCAAGATCTTTAGGTAAAATTAACTACTTCCTTTGCTTCATTGATGATTTTTCAAGAAAAACTTGGGTATATTTCTTGAAACAGAAATCGGAAGTCTTTGGAATATTTAAGAAGTTCAAAGCAGTTGTGGAAAAGGAAAGCAGAAATAAGATCAAAGCCATGAGATCTGACCAAGGAGGGGAGTTCACATCCAATGAATTTCTAGAGTTTTGTGAAGCACATGGAATTCGTCGCCGCTTGACAGTTCCCAGATCTCCTCAACAAAATGGTGTGGCAGAAAGGAAGAACAGAACAATCCTTTATATGGCGTGAAGCATGCTCAAAAGCAAGAAACTGCCTAAGGATTTTTGGGCGGAAGCAGTGGCATGTGCGGTGTACTTGTCTAACCGATCTCCAACAAGAAGTGTTTGGGGAAAGACACCACAAGAAGCGTGGAGTGGAAGAAAGCCCGGAATTTCCCACTTGAGAGTATTTGGAAGCGTAGCTCATGTCCATGTACCAGACGAACAACGAACCAAACTCGATGATAAAAGCAAGAGTTTTATCTTCATCGGTTATGACTCAAGTTCCAAAGGCTACAAGATATACAACACAAACAACAAGAAGGTTGTGATAAGCCGAGATGTGATAGTTGATGAAGAAGGCGAATGGGATTTTGGATCTCATACAAATGAGTTCACATTTTTCCCCCAAATTGAAGAAAATGAACAGACAACAAATGAGCAATCAGAAGATGTTGCAACCCCACATGCTTCACAAATATTATCTACTCATGGAGACTCACCACATTCATCATCATCAAATGATAGTCATAATGAGAGAGCTGTGGAACGTATAAGAAGATTTAGTGATCTTTATGAGGTGACCGAACCAATGGATAACATTACACTTTTTTGTCTCTTTGCTGATTGTGAGCTAGTGATATTTCAAGAAGCTGCACAAGAGAAACAATGGAGAGACGCGATGGATGAAGAAATTAGAGCCATCGAGAATAATGACACATGGGAACTCACCTCACTTCCCAAAGTGTGCAAGACAATAGGCGTGAGATGGTTATACAAAAATAAGAGAAATGCTAAGGGGGAGATTGAAAAACACAAAGCTTGGCTTGTTGCAAAAGGCTATAGTCAAAAAGTGGGAATTGACTATGATGAGGTATTCTCCCCAGTTTCCCGATTAGAAACTATTAGACTAATAATTTATTTGGAAGCTCAAAACAAGTGGAAGATACAACAAATGGATGTAAAGTCAGTATTTCTCAATGGCGTCCTTGAATAAGAAGTCTACATTCAACAACCATTAGGCTATGAGATCAAATACCACGAAGATAAGGTGTTGAAGCTAAAGAAGGCTCTTTACGGGCTAAAACAAGAACCAAGGGCCTGGAACGGTAGAATCGACAAGTATTTCCAAGAGAACGGCTTCAACAAATGTCCGTACGAGCACGCTCTATACACCAAGATCAAAGATGGATATATTTTGATTGTGTGTCTCTACATGGACGATTTGATCTTCACCGAAAGCAACCCAAGTATGTTCAATAAATTCAAGGAAGTAATGACGAAGGAATTCGAGATGACAGACTTGGGGCTCATGGCGTACTACCTTGGCATTGAAGTTAAGCAACAAAAAGATGGAATGTTCATCTCACAAGAAAGTTATGCTAAAGATATCCTGAAGAATTTTAAAATGGAGAATTGTAGCCCAATAAGCACACCCATGGAGTTTGGAGTCAAAATGTCCAAGAATGAAGAAGGCGAAAGTGTAGATCCGACATTATTCAAAAGTTTGGTAGGAAGTCTACGCTATCTAACTTGCACGAGACCGGATATTCTTCATGCAGTTGGATTGGTTAGCCGCTACATGGAATCTCCAACAACTACTCATTTCAAAGCTGCAAAGAGAATCCTTCGCTATCTGAAAGGTACAATTGATTTTGGATTACTCTATTCCATTTCTAATAATTACAAACTTGTTGGGTATAGCGATAGTGATTGGGGTGGAGACATAGACAATCGAAGGAGTACAACTGGACTTGTATTCTTTATGGGAAATATTGCTTTCACGTGGATGTCAAAGAAACAACCGATTGTCACGTTGTCCACTTGTGAGGCGGAAGACGTTGCTGCTACTACATGTGTTAGTCATGCGATTTGGCTTAGAAATCTATTGAAGGAGATAGACCTAACACGGAATGAGCCAACTAAAGTGTATGTCGACAATAAGTCAGCCATTACCTTAGCCAAGAATCCAATATTCCATGATCGAAGCAAGCATATCAATGTTCGCTACCACTACATAAGGGAGTATATTTCAAGAAAGGATATGCAAGTTGAATATGTGAAGACACAAGATCAAGTTGCCAATATTTTCACAAATCCACTGAAAAACGAATACTTCAAACGATTAAGGAAACTACTAGGGGTCACGGGATCAAGTTTAAGGGGGAGTGTTGGATCATAAACTTGATCCACTTAAAGGGCCCAACCCACTTAAAGGGTCCAACCCACTTAATAAGGCCCATCTAGAAAGAATATTCTAGAAACATTTAAATTAATATTTAGTAGTGGAGGTTGTGTGCAAGACCATTCTTAGGTTGAGTGCAAGATACTCTTTGATGTTGAGTGTAAGAAACACCTTTCCCTTGAGTGTAGTGTTGAGGTTGAGTGTTTAACTATCCATAAGATCTTAGATGGTGGATCCTTGTCTCCACTATGGTTCTATAAATAGTGGAGCTCTCCCACCATCTAGAGCATCACCAAACACACGAAGAAGCAAAGTTAGAGAGAAAGTTAGAGTGAGAGAAAAGAGAGACAAGAATGCTCTCTTGAGTGTTAGAAAAATATCTTCTCTTCTAGTGTCACTTGTAAGAGTGTTTTGTAATACTTCTCATTTTCTATCTATATCAAAGTTGTTTGTTTGTTTTAAAGTGAGTGTTGTTTTATATTTTCCGCCAACATATCATTCCATTCTATGGCGCATTGCAATTCCACTTCTACAGATCAAGATCAACTTTATGAAAATAATATTTAGTATTTGTTTTTACATAAAATGAATTAATTTTTGGCTATCCAAAATTGATGATTGTTTCAACTTTCCTAAGCATATTGTAAATCCGTTGATAGCTTCGACTAGGCCAAAAGAAGAACTTTTGGGTCATAGAATTTTTGGGTCACATATTCACAAATTTGGTTTTTTACATTTTTCATATCTTCATATTTCGAAATGATTAGAGAGGCTACTTTAATAACTCAACAGACAACCCGAATTAACTTTTAAAGTAAAATAAATTCAAATTTCTATAAATCTTAAATTTGTTGTAATATTCTTTTTAAAAAATAGATTTGATTGGCAACAACAAATTATTAGATTAAATAATTGATTAACAAACCCCAAAACTCTCACAAATCCAGCCATAATCGATTTGATGGCTTGCCTAAACAATATTTAGGTATTAGTCTATAATATATCATCTCATTTAAGTTTCCGCAATGAATTTCACTCATAAACATTACACAAATCAAACTTAACAAAAGTTCATCCAAAAAAGAAACCTAATATTGTAGTCCTTCTTATTATCTCGGAAGGACTCATTAAGCCGTATTTTATATGTAATTTGACTTAAATAATAATTATATTGACTTTAGGTGTAATCGGCAAACAAGTTAGGACCTTGGACCAAAATAGAATATATAAATTTTAAAATCATGTATTAAAAGTAATAAAATATAAGATCTAAAGTTTGAAATCCACAATAAATTTTAGATAAAAAATTCACGTATAAATACAAGAGAAAACTATCCGAAAATACATTTTCAAGTATGTTATCCCGTTCTATTATCCAAATATTAGATACTATCAATTGGTACTTAACTTATATATTTTTACCAAAATAACCCTGCAGGTTAACAAAGGCAAAAGTAGCTTGTGAATAGCTTCTAAATATCAAAGCCAAATAAAGAAAATTTGAAACTTTTAAACCAGTTCAGGTTTACTATCCGTCCAAGCTCCGGCGAGGGAAGTAACTATTCGACGATAAATCCTTAAACAAGGTTCGTTGGTAGTCTTCATCTGGTAGTGAACGACGAACCCTTAAGGGTTATCGGTGAACGGCGAAACAATGTTTATCGGTATATAATTCGTTCAAGGTACGTCGAAGCTGATTATACCTTATAAAGGTCTGTTAGTTTGTGGTTTGATTTACTACCTCCCTGTTAAAGGTCTGCATTTTTGTTTAAAATGAAACTTAGATAGGCTTATTTACTATTTGATGGTTAATCGTCGATAATCGTTTTGTTGTTGGTTTCATGTTGTTTAGATTGCTGAGTAGATCGCGATTATGTTTTGGATTGTTTGTGTTAGTCATGTTTAACTATTGAATGAATTGTTGTGTTTCATGTTTCTGGGTTTTGAATTTAGATTACTAGCATTAGAATTACGGGCATATGTTTTTAAAAGAAAAATCATGCAAGCTATTAGGTGTTACAATGTATATCAGATCTTTATGGATATAACACTATGAATGGAGCATCATGTTTATATTTTCAAAATATATCCCGCATCGTGGTGTGGATGTAAATCGCTTCCTGACATATTATCAAAAGATATATCGCATCATGGGGTGGATGTAAATTGCATCGTGACATATTAATTGTATGTTTAGTGCATGTATCTTGCGTTTTGGTGTGTGTAATTTGATCAAAATCGTGAAATAATTTAGTTATGTTGATGGAGATCATAGAAATGGATAATCAACAATTAGTTCAAGAATAAGTATTAAAATTTTGTTATTGCAGGTTGCCTTATGGCCAAAGGTTCTTTTTACATATCTTGTTTAGTTAGCATATTGAATTTGCTACATGAAAAACATAGAACTGGGGAACATATTAAGGCTGCGAAGCACACACCGTTCTATACTTTTTTGAAAGCATCCTTCAAGTTACATAACAAGGACTTGCCAAAAAAGAAGTTTAATAAGGTGATAGAAGAGATTGTGAAGCAATATTTCGTGAAGGAAAAAGCTTTTAGAATAGAGTCGAAGAAGGTGAAACTGACAACCAAAGATGTTAAAGCCATTTTTTGTCTTAAACACGGAACATAAGAAATGCGTATGAATAAATCAGGAGCATTCACTGGTCGATTTGCGAATATAGCTGAGAACGAGTCTTTACTGATGCAAAATAGTTTTTGAGTCCAAGGGTTAGGAAAATTTGACTAACGAACCAAAAATCAGTTTCAAGTGCGATAATCAAGGTAACATGAACTATTTAGTTGTATTGTGTTGTTTGGAAATTTTAAATAAACTACCAATTGTCTGTTTTATTACAGGAAGCCATACAGAAAGCAGTTAAGGATGGCGGGGAAGATACTACAAATGACGTTGCGAAGTTGTTGATACTCTTCATTTGCTCAACCCTCTTCTACTCTGTATCCGGATATATAATGGGCTGGACTTTGGTCTTCTTCGTAGAAGACATACTGAAAATTAATGACTATGATTGGTCTAGGGAAATTGTTGAGAAGCTTAGCAGGTTGATGGAAAATTATTTGAAGAAAAATGCACCCAATCGCGTAATCGGATGCGTAGCTGTTTGTTTTCTGAGTATGACTCCTTACTGTACCTTGTATTTTTTTTGAAGGGTGATGACATTGTCTATCTTTTTGAAGCCCTTCATGATGGAGCATATTATGTTAGCGGACGAGTTTGTAACACCTGGCATGATACTTATGTGCTACAAATTGTGGGTTCTAGAGTTTGTAACACCTGGCATGATACTTATGTGCTACAAAATTGTGGGTTCTAGAGTGCAAGGAATCAACGATGGCGATGATTAAAAGGTTGCAGATGCTTCCTTACGATGAGGTAAAATATATGTGTTGTTAGTATTTAGGTATTATATGGATAATTTGTGGATGTGAGAGCTTTTTAATTTTGTTGTTAGTGATATTTAAAATCACATGATCAATTGGGTTGGCCAATCTCGCAATCGCATGCTATAATATAGCTTAATCGCATGATGTAACTAATTATACAAAGAAATTGGTTGGTGTCGAACGCGATATAACCTTAAATGAGGCTGAATAAATGACCGTCAGCTTGAGTGATGAGGGGGGTACATATGAAGGTTTACCGACGAGTCGTGGATAGAGGTCAAACAAACGGAAAAAAATCAATTACCCGAAGAAGTGGGAAAAGCGAAAGTTTTGTACTGAGCCGCGAACAAATGAAACATAATCTAGGGATCCATCCCTCACATCGGATTATGAGGGCAATGCAGAGGACTACTAATTTCTCCTACGGGGGTGGTTGGAACAACAGAAAAGTACACCGGAAAAAAGGAATCCAAATCGGAGGAGAACTTTTATTGAGGATAGTAGTAAAAAATGAAGTTCCCGTCTGTGGATGAAGAAGACGACAGTTTACAAGAGGCGTGCTTGTTCATTTCTATTGAAGAGAATGGAAGATATTAGGAAGAAAAGCAGTAGCAAGTAAAAGTACTCAGTGGAAACTAAACGCCTTAAGATTTCACTGGCACAAAAGAAGCGACAAGTAAGTAATTTATAAAGTTGGTCTTTTAAAGAACATGAATTTGAAATAAGAAAGTAATAGTACTGAACATGTTTATTTTTCCATAGATTGAAGAAGTCCAAAGGGAGCTAGCAGCTTTGACTTCAAAGCTTGAAGAACTAGTTGAAAAGGATGAAGGTGTTAATGAAGCACTTGAGAAGGTTTGTGCAATTCCATTCTGTTCAGTACAAGAAGAGACACCAGAGAAAGGAGAAGAGGTACCCAAAACAATAGATGAGGTTCCTAAAACTAGGGTATATTTCACGAAAACAAGGTTTCAAAATGATAGAGGTTGAAGGCACTAAACATGAGATAAAAGGAAATGTTGTAGAAGTTTCCAGACCGGAGGACGGAAAAAAAAAGACAGAGGATGGAGCTGAAGATGAAGATAACACAGTGTCTAAGAAGAATGATAATTCAGCTAAGGATGGACCGAACGATGTTAATGTGACACATAATGAGAGGCAACCTAATGATAATGCTTTGTATGTTTTACGTGTTGATCATTCTAAGCTTGTGCTGGCAGAGAGTAAAAGAGTTGTACCAGCTGAAACGGGGGTAGATAAGATTGAAAAGGAATTGGAAGCAACCACACATGAGGCAGATATGGGCCAGGCTGAAAAAGCAACGCAGGTTCAAGTAGAACAATCTGTTGATGGAGTAGTAGGAGAGAACCAAGACAGGTTAGTTGAGGGATGTGTTGCGGTGAAGCACAATAGTACGACAGTAGTTCTGTTTAAAAATGTTATTGAAGAAACTCCACTAGAACAAGTTGTTGTACTGTCTGAGACAACATGAGAGGTGAGATAGCAAGACCAGCTAGAGGCAACAATGAACCTAGAAAAAGATGGTAGTAGACAAGTAGCATTCGAAGAACATAATAGATTGAATGAAGATGAAAATCGAGTAGAGAGGGAGAGGATATACCAGGTGTGGACGTTTTAATCCAAAATTCGGACATTGGGTTAGCCGTTAAACTAGTTGGGGAGATAACAAGTGGCAAGGGTGGAGATGTTGTATATACGGATGTCGCGAAACTGAACGTAGTTGGGGAAGAAGAGAGTAGCATCAATGTACCCAATCTGGGACATCAAGGTCATGAAGATGTAAGTGGATCTTAAGATCATTAAGATGCAACTTTATATAACTATTTATGTCATATTCTTTTTCTTTAAGAAGTCATATTACGATTTGTGTCTTTATTTTGAGGATGTTGTTTTTCGGTGTATTTTGGAATCTTGATGCTTGCCTTGCGGGTTGTTTTCTTAATTTTGGCTGATGTTTTTTTCTTTGATGAATTATTGGGATATTCATGATTTAACTATAATTATGTATAATGGGTAGTTGAAGACGTTCATTACATTAAAATGGAGCAATGGCATCCTTAAGATAGTTGATTTTTTTATTCATAAATCGAAATGTGTATTGTATACCAAAAAAATGTTATATTAGATTTATGTGTTTTTACTTTGGTGACCAAAATTGCATGTTTATATGTATATACCATGCAAATCGCGAGTTAGTAAAATTAAAGTTTAGTCTAGTAGCAAAATCGCAAGACTAATAATTTGTCTAAAATCGCAAGTGTCCCAGTATATCCATTGTAACTCGTGAAATTGTTAGTAAATTACCCTAAAATCACGCACTAGTGTAATTTATTAAACAAATCGCATGGTAAATAGAATAATCTAGAATAGGTTACAAGACTTGTTGTTCACCCAAAAAATTGCAAGAACGTTAAATTAGACTACTGAAGATAAATGTAAAATGTGATTGGTATGTAAGGTAAAACAAGTAGCACTAGACGGAGGACTACATCTATGCACACAATAAATTAAGAATCAACAACCAAAGACTGAACGCGTAATGGAATTCGAAGATGCTCGGAAACTACCACAAGAGTCACAACCAAAACTGGAAGTGCAACGCAAATCAAAGGTAGAAGTACTAACACAAACCGGAAGAGTAGAAGAAGTACAACAAGCAGGTCAAGAGGAAGCTTAATGTTTTGATATACCAACCCTAGATGATAGTTTTGTACTATGTACCCAATCATTTTTTGACGAAGTTGATAAGGCGGCGGCTATTCACTCCATTAAAGGAAAAAATGTTGGTTGTAGTGGATCTAAAAATTCTTTAGATGAGACAGCTGTAATGGTAAGAGGATGATGATATTAATAAACATGTAACAAATAAGGTCATTTGGTTGTTATGTAACCCTAGGTTCTATATGTTACAGTTAGTAGAGGACAAGTATCCAAATTGGAATTTACTTACACAAACACAATAGGGAGAAGCTAATTACCATTCTTGGAGAAATGAAACAGCAACAACAAAAATAATAGCAGTAACTGAATACCACAAGGTTCTTAGAATACAAAGAGAAGAAGTTCAAGAATATCCCAAAGTATGGTATTTACCACAATCAGAATTTTCATTCGAGCTTAGCGTTAATATGAGTGAGCTAATGGCACTACCGTACGAAAGGGAGGTAGACTTCAAGGTAAATTATAAATTTTGAAATAACTGACAATGCATTTATAGCTAGTTTGTTAAAGCAATCGTCAAAAGTTATAGATCACCACCCGTTATTTTGTAGATTATTGATGCATGGATATATAAGTTGCTTAAAGAATCAAACTGGCTAGTACATTTCAAAGGGTTTGATAACAAGCACAATTGTAAATACAGCATTATTCAAATTTCTAGGATTGGAACGGCTAGTATAATTTATCTTAATATCCCTAAATAGTAACAAAAAGATGGATTTATGGTCCGCGATATATATCACATAAACAACTTGCATTAAAAGAAGATATGTCACACATTGTTCACGATTGTTTTGAAAAAATGAGGACAGACACATTTATCGCATTCATTCCAGTATGTCACATAAATGAGAAGGGAACAAACCACTAAACGTTGTTGGTATTCGACATAGAGAATGGGTTGTTTCTTGATAACAAATTCACTCCGGATATATGTCGGAAAATAGGCGATGCATTGGTATGTAGTATAAAACTTTATAGCATAATGTATAAAGTATGTTTGACGCACATGAATCTCGTGTTAATATCTTGAGAATCGTGTTTACAAGCTACCAGTATCGTGTTTTTGACTCATGAGAATCTCATGTATAAATGGTTAGTATTGCATAATATTTGCATGAGAATCGCTTGACTGAATCATGTGAATCGCGTGTTGTATTCCTGAGAACCGTATTTATGTATTTATGCATAAATCAATTTACTTATAAGATGTCAAATGTTTAATATGTGTGGTGGAAACCCTTGATGTGAGTTAAAGAATCCCATTGTTAACCTTTGTTTTACCAATTATACTTACAATATTAGCCTGGCAACGTTTATATTGGAACAGCTGAACTATTATATGTAGAAAAAACACATCCTTTGTGTGAGAAATTGATACAAAGTTATAGTTGTTACAGATATTCCATAACAAGACGAAGATTTACTTGACTGTGAAGTTTTTGTTTGTCAGTATATTAAATACATTATCAAAAACGTGTTTGTACCCAAGGAATATAGCAAAGATATAATGGCTCAAACACGTGCGGAAATGTTTTATCATTTTCTAAATAATAAAAATACTAATCTTCGGGTGTTGGATGGTTGATTATTTTTGGAATGTAGAATAGTACTTTTATTTTAAGGGATGTATTCTTATGTAATTCATTTATGTTGGAGTACTGGGTGGCATTTTTTTGGTAGTGAACACTCATCAAACACAATCTGTAAGCCATTACGCAAGTGTTGAACTTTGTGGTGCTATTGTTTTGTTGCAGGACTAATTTCTACCTATAGTTAAATCACGTGTTATTTTGCTAATTTTGATAGTAAATCGCATTATGGGAATTTGTGATTATCTCGTGTGGTTGTTGTACATAAATGGCATTGTGTATTAGGGTACATAGAAATTGATAAACTCCCGCCAGTTTTTTTACTGAAGTATATTAGCCCGCCTAAATTTACAAAACTAAAGAAATACTTGCCAAATATTGTCACCTACTTTATATCCCTTAAATAAACCTTCATACTTATATTTATACTCTGTTACGAAACCTTATACAATTTAGAAATAGTTCTACTATCTTTAGTATGAATTGGAGCGTAGAGGAAGACCAACACTTGCTTCAACCGGTGAAGTACGTTAGGGCAAGACTGACCGATGATACAACTAATATTTTTTTCGATGAAGTGTTATGTAGGATTTACTTTGACTATGGGGGTTGGATTTACAGGACCTCATGCTCGCAGTCGTGAAGAAATCGCTTTGAGGTGAAACGAACTAAAATCTGACCCCTTGCTTCGTGTGTCTGACCTGTCATACTTGTTGCGCGAAGAGGCAGCACTACTTTGGAAGTGGAACTTAATGATTGGATTTCAAGAGATATGATTGTGTATTTGAAGGACGACATTACGGAGAAAGAAGATGTGCTCATAAATTGCTCACCGGTTGATGATAACAATGGCGGCTAATTTCAAATAATAAGTTTACCTAAATGTAATTGTCAATCAAGTAACATTTATCTCTGAACTTTATTGTTGTATTAGAAATGTTTCATTGTTGTGCAAATTCGCGTTTGTGTTTAATTAATATTAGTACAAGTAGTAATATAAATAGTAGTAGATATACCTTAGTAAATCGCTTGGAATTTTTATTCACTTACCACTGACTGTATGCCACTCGAAAATGTTCTATAATATTGAATTGCGTTATGAGAAAGCGGTTATAGAAATATATGGAAATCGCGTGATAAAAAAAACCATATGCAAATCGCGTGATATTTAAAATAATGCAACAAATGAGTCGCATGATAAGTAAAACCATATGGAAAATTAAATCTTTGTCGAAGGTTATTCAGTCCAACTCGCATCGTGTTTTATCCAACTATGTGGAAATCGTGTGAGTATAATGTGTAAGGAACATATAATGTAATTCACTTCATGAAAAAAGTAAGCATTGGTTAATGTAATTTGAAGTAAAACGGCATATAATTAATTGTTATATAAGACAATCAGCCATCTTTTCACGACAGTAATGGGTTTAAGGGTTAAATTTATATTGGTTAATTTATGGCTTGATGAGACATAGGTAGATATGTACTCATTTCATAAGACATTAATTACGCATTAGAGTAGTGATAGATTTTTTAATATAAATAATAGTAGGTTATGTAGAGTTATTCAGTTAGTATTTCTAGTAAACACGCAATTTCTTCTTATTCAAAACTATCTTCGAAGAAAATGGAAGGTTTCTCTCCAGAATCCTATAGTTACCCATCATCTGACGATGGCTTCTCCGATAAGGATAAACAAATTTATGACTACAAGCACTCTTGTACATCGGTATACTCGACAGACGATTCCAAAGATGATTACTCATTCTCGTTTTCTTTTGAGGGTGATTATGATTCGTGCGATTTGTGGTCGTTTCCTGAGTATGACTCGGACTAGCTTCCTAAACGCAGAAGGAAGAGAGTTGGTTGGAAAGTGGATAACACGGAGGATGCAGACAATGAGATGGAAATGGATGATGAAGGAAACAATGAAGCGGATTATAATGAAGATAAAAAGGAAGACTCGGAGGAAGAGTCGGAGGATGAATCAGAGGATGAAGAGGAGGACGAAGATGAAGACGAGGAGAACTCTTCTGATAACTAGTGAGTATAAAATTGTGCGTATTTCTGTTTTTTGGAATTAAACACGGGAAACCCTTTAAATGTAGTTTTTTTGTTAGGATTAACTATTTGGGAAGTTGTAGCGTCTGTAGTTTTTCTAAAAAAATTATATTATCCTTGTTTAACTAACTGCTCATCCTTTGTTATTTGTTGTATTATTAGAAAATGGTATAATCGCGTAAAAGGGTATGTTAAACAAGTATCTGGAGATATTCTAGAACATAAATATCGTAATTGAGGCTACTGTTATGGAATGACATTTATAGGCAAATGAATCACATAATATTTGTTAATGCAATCCATCAGGATAATAAGAATCGTGTTTTCTAAGAAGAAGCTAAGAATCCCATGTTGGGCACATTGATTAATGAATCGCGCCTCTGATATACGATAGATTATATCGTAAATCGCGTTATGAAAATAATAGATTTGTGTTCAAACAATAATACTTTAGGAAGTTTAATACGAATCGTGTAGTACAAGGTACTAACAGTCACATGTTAAGTAACAAATTTGATTAATAAATTGCAATTTGAGAAAGTGTATCAATCGCAGATGAAATATTTTAAGAAAACATTAGGTCATTTAAGATAGATACAATCGTAAGAGAATCACGTTGTTTAACAAGGTAGTAATTCATAAAAATCGCATGTTATAAACATCATTCCTAAATGAATCGCAACGTCAATCTGCGACAGCACATGTCCTTATATTATGTCCTGATTTAAAACAACGTCCACAGCGCAACTGTCTTATTGTTGTTTCTCCTATAGATGGAATCCATTCTTTCTTTGGCCTTCCATATCGTCTTTTAATGTTAGGTGGAAGAACCAAAGGTTCTTGAAAATCATTAGAGGATGATCTTTCACCAAAATTGGTTATTGTCGGTATGCTAAAAGAAAGTAGATCTATAATTTCCTACTGTGAAGAATGGCTCTATCAACGACACAAGATCTTTGTTAACTAAAGTTATTGCCGTTAATACGTGAGGCCATGGAAAACACTCTTGTTTCTATGAACCACGTGAATATTTGAAATCAAGCATGTTGACGACTATAACAGGTTAAAAACCTCAAAAGAAGCTGTAGAAGACTTACGTACTACCCAAGTTCGACCAATTAGAGCATTCTCCTTAAGCAGTTTGTCATACCCGGGACATAAGAAATTGTTCCAGCTGAGTCCCTCCAAATAACATCTAGAAATTTGAGTCATTTGCATAACTATAATATGGTCGATCATTTCAACAATCGGGAGACTGCATAGCTTTTAAATTTTATTGTTAAAGGATTCGACGACAGATGATACCATTGCCCAATATTTTTTCCGTTTAATGAATGCCTGAGCGTACTTGTCGGGAGGTAAATGCTCAAGGAATTTCTTAATCTTACCACCGTCTTGGCTTAAAAAATGAGAAAGTCTCTTATTAAAAAAGTCTACCGTGGGAGCATAAGCACAACGTTTAAACAACTTCAACATCATTTTTTCAAACTCTCGGTTAGTGCGTTCTATAGCAACCTTCGAATTATTAATGAGATGATATATACAGTAAGAATGGAAGAAATTTGGGTAAACAACTAAAACACCATCAATAATACCAGAGTGTCAGTCGGAAATAAATGTTATCTGACGGTTTAACAAATGAGGTTTAAGACTTTCCATAAACCGCAACTAGTTATCAAAATCTTCACTGAAAGCAACGTGGAAAATACCGGCAACATATAAATATTTTTATGGAGCTCAACTAACTTGTAACTAAAGAATCGCGTGATAGGTTGTATGATAAGTCTACTTAAATCCCATCTTTGACTGAACAATTAAGAACATGATTACAATTGCTAGATAAATCGCACCTTAGGATAAGTTATAATATGAATTGTATTCTTAATAAGATGTATTCAACAACATAACAAATCGTATGGTTAGGAAGGTTTAATGAATAACATAAATCACATAATTATTATACTTTTGTAGATACACTAAATCAAGAAGCGCAATCAGAGGAAAAAAATTATCGTTATTTCCATCATTTGCAACTGAGATAGCAAAACACCCCCATGCTTGTCGGTTAAATGGGTGTCGTCCACATACAATAATGGTCGGCATGAATGAAAGCCTTAAAGGCATGATCCAAATGTTATAACGTTACCAAAACTAACCTCCAAATGGAAATCAGTAGTAACATCTCAACTTTTTAATCGTTGAAAGTAACCATTCAGCAAGCTAAAAGAAATATTGCTATCTCTGTATAAATCCCTCCTTCCCTTCTCTAAAGTTTTCCACGAGAGAATATAGGATATGTGTAAACTGTAGTCTTGTTTGATAGTTGATTGTATGGTGCTCGCCGTTATGGAATGGCATGTCCTAATTGAATCATATATTTCATTCGCAATCAAATCAGACTTCAAATTCCTAATCTTTTGTTTGGAAAACACTAGGATACATGTATGGCTATGGACATATTTGTCTATCATCATTAAACCGGTGCTGGAATCAATCGATGCCTACAAACGTCGTTCACAACCACCTGATTCTTTGTTGACACAGTAAGAACTGAACTTCGTAGATGTATTATGCATATACTTGAAAGAAAAACCACACTCCAAGGCATATCGGCATAAGGAAAACCTTATACCTGCAACATCATCACCAAAAGTTTGACCAACACCTATGATAGCATTAATCTAACCATTAGTAGCAATATGTTTTTTTTATTTCGAATTTAGTAAACCATTATTACTCTCATCAGTAGTTAGTTGATTATCACAGGGTTCTCCAAAACTTACGTTTTTATACCGACCATTTATCAATTGGTTTTTGTCTATAATAAAGCTAACGCGTTTCAGACGCTCCACATCAAGATATAGAAGTAAACCCATAAAATCAGTGGCATTATTAAACAGACAGTTATTCAGATCATCGCATGAGTAGGTAATAGTGTAGTTACTTGAAACAAGATCGTCGCATCTGTTTTCAACGTAATGTTGAAGAGTATGAATGTTTTCAAACTCGCTCAAAGGAATAATTGAAGTGTGCGGGTCAAATTTGAATATACAAACTTTTTGTTTAGACATCTATTGCAGTGTAGTGTAAATAAATTTGATTAAAAGAACATAGAGATTTATTCAAGTCGTATATATGATAGCAGAGCCATGAGTTATACATTAAAATGCACTTTCAATTTATGAATGAATTGCAATATGTACATCGCATGAACAAACCACTATCCAAGTAACCAAACGTATGAAGTTTACATTGAAATCACGGGGTGATATTACAGACAAATCGCTTAACTGGAAATGTAAATCGCGTTAGCGAACCTTGCAATACAAAAAAACCTAGAAAACAATTGTACACTGAAATCGCGACACCGGTATGATAAAAAAATGCATCATCAATATCAACTTGCGACCCTGAACCAAAAATCTAAAACCTATAAATGAGTAGAGATCGTAAAGTATGAAATCAACTATATATAACTAAGAAATAAACTAACCAGAAACCTATAAACAATATCAGTTATGTATAGCTAAGAAATCAACTTACGAAGCTAAAATTTTGGTGCTAAGAACTTTCTTATTTTAAACAGCAAAGATTGTATAGTATGGTAATATTTAGAAATTCAACCATATTGTTCACATGCGATACTGACAACTTCGATGATCAAAGGAACTAAAAATAACTGAAAAATAACTTCAAGGAGACTGTGAACAAAAAATGGAGCATATTTTTTACCTTAAACAGTTGTTAGTAATGAGGATAAGCAGTTTTTAGTCTTGAGTTCACGATGCTGAACTTCTACGACGAACTAAAGACAAGTTGGTACCTAAAAGCATGCTGGTAAAAGGGCGGGAAAACAAAACTCGAAAACAAGATTTTTCTCAAAAACAAGAATTATTAGGGTAAGAGTAGTTTGGAGGCAAATATTATAGTATAAGAAAGCTGGTTTCTATAATTCAAATGTTTGAAATTTTGAGCACAAAAATCAGCCAAAAATGAGGGTAGTTATGGGATTACTAAAATATTGGGTATTGGAATGGAGTTAATTTGCTAAGAGATGTGTTTTGTAGACATAAAACATAGTCCGGATACTAAGTAACAATATAGTCCTTGAGCGGGTACTTAGTGTGACGTTTCCCTAAATACAATTACATTCTCATTGAAAATCTTGTCAATATAAACAAAAGATTTGTTAAAACAAAACTTAAAATTATTTCATAAAATTACATTTCAAAATTTACAATTTATTTTTATCTAAAATAATAATTATATTTTTCATTTTTTAGGTAACTTTAAAACTATTAACTTTTGTTTTAACAAATCTCATTAATAAATAATTTAGCATTTAATAGTTTTCTTTATCTTCTTCACTTTCTGCCGATTATCTAGAGGTGGAAAACATGATGCGACACAACATAAATTTGTGGGATTACGCTAGAGTGGTATGTGATTACACTGACAGAATACGTTAACATCATACACACATGTATGGCACACACATATTTGTCATGCATATAGTAATATATAATATAATATTAGTCACGCCAATTAATTTTATATTTTTAGTATTACTATGATTTTATTATTATGATTGGATTATAAATATTAAAAAAACAATTTGAACATTACTTACTAGTGATAATATTATTGTATAAATAGTTTTTTTTAGGGAACCCACAACCGCTACTCAATGAATGCGCACAAGATAAACCTTCGATCTGACGTAATAGCCTGCAAACTAAAGCTAGAAGGTAAACAACACAAGGTGAGAGGCTCAACCAAGAAAGCATTTGTAGAAGGACTCGAAC
The DNA here is from genome assembly GCA_036936605.1 of Limnanthes douglasii subsp. nivea. NCBI lineage: Eukaryota > Viridiplantae > Streptophyta > Magnoliopsida > Brassicales > Limnanthaceae > Limnanthes > Limnanthes douglasii. Next base: position 160,255,098 of record JAUPFV010000001.1, read on the forward strand.
TCATGATCTTTGGTCACGAGCATATCTTACTTCACCAACTCGGCTACCCCTTTCAGGGCATTGTAGATATAGTTTGGTTATACTATAACTTGTTGCCACTTCCTTTTCACGAGCTTCTACCTCATTGGCTCTGGATTATTTTCAACCTTCTTCCTCTTGCATGTGAGGTACGAGCGGAGGGAATTCGTCTGCTCTCTTTTGGAAGCGACTCATCTTTATTTGTCTCCTTTGGAACACCCTGACATGTCGTTGTCTTCTCTGGAGGAGGAGACTGGTGAGTCTATCCATCTAGTTGATGAGACTGATGTGTCTCTACTACCCCTTTGGTCTGTCCACCATTGGAACGTCTGTTATGTTTTGAGGCACTACCACCCGCTCTGATACTACTACAGATGGTACCACTGTAGGTGAATGATTTCCATTATCGACCTCCTCCTCCAGTAATACTTCATTAACATTTTCATTCTCTTGTATTTTCCCTTTTGTTCTTGTAGCATGTTTCTGTATTTCAGATGGCACAATTGCTGCTCTTGAGTAGATACAACTTCTAATGGTTGTACTGGTAGAAAATATTTCTTCTCCTTGGTTGGGCTTCCAATAGAGCAAAAAGATAGGGATAATGCATTGTCAAGTAATTTTTTTTCAAGTGTCGCTACCTGTTTCTATAGCTCGTCAATCTACCATAAGAATACAAGAAGCATTATTATTTGATTGTGAGGATTAAACAAATTATACCTATATAACTAGCTAAAATATACACTTAATGTTTTTTCCTGGCTGTCAAACTTCCCCTCCAGACAAGTCTTATCGGTATAGTTTTGATTCTCTTTTTTGTTTCTTCATATCTCTGTTAATTAACAGAACGGGAATGAGAATGGTGCTTAAAAGTTATTGTTTTCTTTGTTGGGATGTTGGTCTGACCTTGTGACGTTGTTGCATATTTATTTCCTCCAGTCTTCTTCAGAGTAGTCTGTCTGCGTTAGAACACAAAGCATACCAAGCATTTCATCCATACTATCATTTTGTAGGTCCCTGATCTCTGGTTGGGACTTCTGGGTTGCCGTTGATGGAATCGTTGGTGTCGGATCTGTTTGAGGTCGTCATTTGGTTCGGGATTAGGTTGTTTTTGTGTGTGTGTGTGTGTGTCACCATTTTCCTTGTTTTTAGGTTACGTTTTTCTTTCTTAACCTAGGATTTTCCTCCACTCCAACCGAATCAGCATCTAGATTTTCATTTCCTTTTAATCCTCTGAATATTCTCTTTCATCCTCTGTCAACACTAGGGCAGCCTCCATAATCTATCAAGTGAAGAACATCCAAGTTAATACATGCACGCGAGTTTTCTAATAATATAAACATATCGCATGAATTGTTTGGGCTCACAAACAAGAGAGCTCTATGTTACCAATAAGATTTCGAGTTGTATTATACTATAAAAAGAGAGTTGTTTGGGTTATCAACAACAAGGGTTCGAGTTTTTCTATAATATTAACAACAAGGATGCGAGTTGTTTAATATTACATGGGATTTTGAGAATTATTTTATACTTAAATTATGCGAGTTGTTTTATACTGCAACTATTGGAGTTGGATGCTAGTATAACGTTGATAGTTGTTTTATATTTAGTTATTGCAAGTTGTTTTATTTAAAACTAATCGAGTCCTTTAAAAAAATGATATATTTCATACCTCATCATCTCGTAGTTTGTCTAGCCTTTCAATAATCACCATGGTCATTGGTTTGCACTTCAATCCCTACAATTTGAAGAACCTTTGGATCATGTTTTATTTTGCGAGGTCTAGCCCAACTGTTGTGTGTGCCATGAAAAAATATTGCATCGGGAAAACAATCTTACTGCACTGCAGCCGATAACTCTATTGGGTTTTCCCTCAGCAACCCTAATCGACTTTAGAAGCTTCTGCACTACTGATCCGGACCAGTCAAAGTCGTTTAATTTGTCAAGGTCTTCGACAATATACAGCACATTCTAACCCATTACATCTCCCGAGATTGAATAGAATAAGGTTGAGCAAAGAAATAATATCAGCAGCTAAGAAACGTCCTCAAATTCATGTTCCTCCCCTTGGTTGATGGCTTTGGCTATACGTGCTTGTAAAAGATGGCACGGAATGATATATTAGTGCAGTTCGACATCCTGCTTATAACATAAACTAGATTTAAAGGTACTTTTATAATGTTGTTTTATATGCTTTTCGTATTTTTTTAGTCCAATTTTCCTTGATGTTCCAGCCATGAATTATGTTTGCATCATCCTTGAATCATTCTCTGCCCTGTCTACGTATTTGCTGAAGAATGCTCCGGATTCTGTTAAAACCATTTCTTCTGTGTCATGATTAAGGCAAAAAATGTTCTTTAGATCGTGGGACATTAGCTCGCCTGCTTCGACCATAAACGGAAAGTGTCTTCCTCGACCGAGAACGATTTTATAATCAGCTCAACTAGCTTATAAAACTTTTTCTTCGCGATCTTCTCATGGCAGAGGTCGAATGATTCCTTCAAAGGGGCTTAGAAGGGTGTGTTTCTCAAAGCTTCGATGTGGGCAGAGGTAATAATGTTATTTTTCATCAGATTCATAAGGCTTGCCAATCCAAACCTGTAGAAGCTTGCTTTCGCAATCATATTACCTACAAATATATTAATCGAAAATTTTAGATAGCAAAGAACTCTAATAAGGTAACAATAACACAACTACCATAATTAATGACACTAACATGAGGCTTGTTGTGGTGGCATTTGATAACACGATTTGTTTGTTAACGATATACAACGAGTTGTGTGTGAAACATCAAAAACGTAAATTGTTTGTTAACATATATAGTTAGTTGTTTGTTAAACATCACATATCGAATTAACTGTATCACTCATAAAGCGAGTTCTGTTGAAACACTAACAAAAACGAGTTGTTCTATCCAATAAACTACCAAGATGCGAGTCGTTTGCATATCTCTACGGTGAGGATGCGCGTTGTTTTCCTTTATATGCTACGTAAATGCGATTTGTGCCTAATTTTCATATGCACGTTGACACTAACTGGAAAATAAGAAACATAATCTAAACGAAGAAACAACTGAATAAACTACATCTAATACATAACATAACACGTAGAAACGGATACACGGTACATGCAACTACAAAACATAATGTCCACCTCAATAAACCCAGTACCTCACATCCTAGACACGATCGTAACTACGTAATTTCAGTAGAACTAACCACCTCGACCGTAAATAAAGGCCAACATGCACTTTCAACTACGAAAAACGCAAAAATGAGATAGTTTTTCTCATAAACTCTGTACGTGTAACAAAAACAATGGGTCTCTTCACTGACCGGCGTATACTCAATGGCTTTCGGTTTAAGGCTTCCTGGTTAGTGGTTTGCTACTATTGACGACGGTCGTCGGTCGTATTTCGGTTCGGCGGTGTAAGGGAAAGAACAAAAGCGAAGTTTTGGTATAATGGATATATGGATGGTCGCTTAAAAAAAACTATTTTTCTGTTAAAAAAATCTCATAAAAAATTAATTTAAATATCTAATTCTTTAATTAAAATATCAAATGAGACTATCCAATTTTTTAATATTAGTCGCCAATAACAAAATTGACCGGTGTTATTCACCAAAATAAAAGTTGTCTGCTTAAAGACCATTCGAACAGACAAAGAACATATTCTAATCATACAAGCATATCACTATAAATTATATAATTATACCATACTAAACTCATGCCATTATTGATCGTGAAGTTTCCGTTATGACTTTAGTGATATCTCTCGAAGTAATATTTTAATAGTTTATTTAGTCTTTTATATTATAAAATACAAGAGTTTAGATGCTTAGTTCGCGAAAGCCGTAATCTTAACACTACGGGTTAAATGGCGTCCTACGATTAACTTTATCGTGTGTAAAATATAAATATCGAACGGCAATTTAAAATGATACACCTAGATGGTAAAAACTATAACATATATAGAGTATTACTCTCCTAATCTATGAGAGGTTCGAAACAATAACATCACTGTTTTGCTGTTGTTGCTTTCTATAGTTTTACAGTTACATGTATCTAGAATAACATCAGGTACGGCATTGGGTGGTCGGGCTGCAACCACGTTGGTAGGGATTGGCGTCTTCTCTCATAAACGAGCCTTGCATGTTAGAATAGTCGATAGCTGCTGTTACAGGGCTGTTCATCATAGCCAAAAGCCAAATGATGAGACCAAATATCAAAAGCAAAGATTTCATCTATAAAATCCCCATGTTTAGATGTCCTTGTGGTTTCATATATGCCTTCTCTTGACGTTTATATAGTTTCATTGTATGCAGATTACCAACAGTCATCATTTCTAAATTTTGTTTTTACTAACTGTTTTATGATTGGATGAGATTATCTTCTCCTAAATTTAACAAGTAAGTATAGCAATTGGTGGTGACCAACTTTGTTAGCAACAAACAAAGAAAAATAGGATAATTGTTAGCTACATTATGTTGGATAAGGATTGAAGTAGTGTCAACCAACAAAAAAATAATTTTCAATGATACCATACTTCTTCTAGAATCTAGATAATTTATATAGTCAATTAATGGAACTCACGATTACATAGTCTATCAAACCAGAAACAAAGCCGGTATAGTACACTTGGTATTATAGTTTAAGTACACTAGTTAAAGTTTTGGAGAAGCATTTATAACCCTAATAATCTGATGAGGAGAACAGTCTGCGATGATGATGATGACTGAGTTTTTTTTTTCCTTTTCTTTTTTGAATTCGGGTTTTGACAAGGAAGGTTTTGTGATTGATGGAGATGGTGAACTGGATATAGTTGTAGATGAGCTTGTAGTGGAGAGGAATAGGTGTAGATGAGCTTGTAGTGGAGAGGACTGGTTTGGAGGAGTAAGGATTTTGAGTTTTCAAGATGATGAAAAATGGGAGCTTGAAGAATGGGAGATTGAAGAACATTGACCCAAGATTATTTGTTCGGAGACAAGTATACATAATTTATTGTCCATACCAATGCAAGGGTAGACAAGTTTTTTTGTTTAGTGTAAATGACATATAATTGGATTTTTGTTGTTGTGCCTCTTTTGAGGTCTTCTTGCTAAGTATAAGTTTTAAGTCGAGAAACTAGTAGATAGAATTGAAGTTTTTTTGGTAGTTTCTTTTATCTTAGAGGTATCAATTACTGCGGGTTGAAAAGGTTCGACTTATTTAAGGTTTTGATTAAGTAAAAGAAACAAAATTTAATCATTTATTTATAAATGTTTGAGGAATTAAATGATTTAAAAGACAATGAACAAAACATTGGGGCATGCAAAATATAAAGTTGATATTTTTTTATAAAAAAAGTGAGGAATATGAATACTGGGATTGGATCTGAAAGTTAGTTTGTTGTTGGTGATAAAACCAAAGAAGATCGAAAGAGATAAATTTTTGAAAACGAGTACAATGAAATTTTATTTTGAAAGAATCACTAAAGATAATAATTTAAATTTATGAAGCATTAGAATAGAGGCTCTCACATACACAAAGGGTTGTATGTCGTCATTGATTAGAGAGTTATAATAGAGGTTGATGCTCAAATGTTGTCTAAGGTACATGGTGCTATGATCTTGAGTTTAGTGGATGAACTATGGAAAACAATGTCTAAAGAATTATCTGAAGAAGTCTCTAGCAAATAGATTGTATCTCATGATGCAGTTGTATACGCTGAAAATGGATAATATGATAGAGATTAAAAACACTTCTATAATTCTAATCAGATTATTCTTGAATTGAACGTTGTTGGTGCAAGGTAGAATACGAAGATTAAACCATTTTTGTCCTGAATATTTTTTTGTGGAAAAAGCATTAAATTTAAAATAGAAGAGTTCATACATTTTTCTCGGGGCATACCCGAGGTGATACAGCGGTAATAGAGAAATAAAACAATAACAAGATGTCATAGGATAGGGATATGGCATAGTAATAAAAACGAAATCAACGCAATAACAAAACTTCAATGACTAGATGGTTGTGAGCTGACTCCATGTCCTATGAATCCTGAATCTCACTCTAGTCCGTACTATATATACTTGTGATAAAATAAAGATTTGTTAGAATTAGTTTAAGTTAAAACTACGGGGGCCAGCCAATCTTGGTTCCATGGAATCTGAATCGGAGATCCAATAAGATTTCGGAGATATTGAAGAGGCCATGGCTGGAGCGGATCCAAATATTCTTCAATTCCGCTCTTTCCAAACGTGGTAAATGACCGCGTTGAAACAAGTACGCCAAGTATAATGATTTGGGTCTTTAGACCATCTTGACGCTTAAAGAATCCAAGATTTCCAGCTAGAGGGGTGGAAAGGAAATTCAAGCTTAATACTGGTAAAGGTCCAAATACTCTGAGCGAAACTACATTCAAAGAGGATATGAGGTGTAGATTTCGGAACAGAATTGCGGTGTAGGGGTGATGAAACCCCAACTGAGAAGCTTGTCTCTGGTAGCAAGCTTTTCCTTTATTAATAACCAAGATATGAAGGAATGGCGCGGAATATTGTATTTGTTCCATACTAGCCCCGCCCAACCCATCTTTGGGTTAGGCACACGAATAGCGTTGTAAGTGTCTTTGATAGTGAACTTGAAGCGCCCACCCTTGGTAAACCAGTAGGGAACATCCCTCGAGAGGGTGTTTGGTTGGGGAAGAGTGAGAAAGAGTCTGTTAAGTTCTTCAAGATGAGCGCGACTACGGGCGCGAGCCGATCACAAATTTACAGACCAGTTTCATTCTCCATTGCTCATGATGTCTGAAAATTTTAGATCATTTCCCAGACGAGAATCACTAATGATGTCAGAACCGAAGTGGTTTGCTAACGACGGGGGGATGAGCATTTCTGATAGCCACCCTGTAAAAATTACTCGCCAAAGGGCGGAGTCGAAGAATTTTCCTCCAGATCCAAGAAGGAGAGTAACCAACAGAAATGTTCCAAAAGCTTTTATTTTTAATCTTTTCAGCTTTAATCCAGCCACACCATATAGAATGGTCCTTATTACTTACTATAGCTCTTTAATTATTCTAGAAGGAAGAATCAAGATCAAAGAGTAATAAACTTGACCCGCAAATATGACCGATTTAATTAATTGGAGTCTTCCTGCATAGGAGAGATGATTAGAAGTCCAAGAGTCAATGCGGGAGGTTAATCTGTGAAGAAGCGGGCGGCGGTCCGAGTGAGTGAGTCTACCTGTGAGAAGAGGGACTCCTAGGTAATTCACTAGAAGAGAGCCTTCAGGGAAATTCAATATTGGCAGAAGAATCGATCTGAGATGATAACTAATACCAGAGAAAAATATGTGACTTTTCAAGTGGTTGAATTTTAGACCAGATATATAATAGAAATCATCTAAAGCATATTTGATGAGATTAAAGGAAAGAGTGTCACCATGACAGATAATCATCAGATCTTCGGCAAAACAAAGGTTAATGATTTTCTGCTTGTGACATTTTCAGTGAAATCAGAAATTTCCATCAAGACTTTTCTCTTTGAGAATGTTATAAAGTACTTGTATAACAAGCACAAAGAGGAAGGGGGAAATAGGGTCACCTTGTCTGAGGCGTTTTTTCCCTTTGAAGGATTCATGAAGGTCTCCATTAATAATAACAGAATAAGAGGGAGAAGAGATACACTTTACAATCCAGGTGATCGTCTTCTTAGGGAAATTCATCGCCACAAGAATATCAAGAATGAGGTGCCAGCGGACATTATCAAAGGCTTTCATGATATCAATTTTAAGAGCTATCCTTTTGTTTCTACCATTAGATTGATATCCCTTAAGCAAGTCTTGGGATAAAAGGATGTTATCATATATGTTCCTTCCTCGAACAAAAGTCGATTGGGAAGAATCAATAAGGTAAGGAAATAAGACTTTGATTCTATTGGCTAGAATTTTGGAGATAATTTTATAAACAACATTGCGGAGAGCAATAGGTCTATAGTCGGTTGGCACAGTCGTCGAATCTGTTTTGGGGATAAGAGCGATAGAAGTAGCATTCTAGGACTCAATCAGAGTTCTAGAAATGAAGAAATCTTGGACACCCTTACAGATATCCTGGCCAACAATGTTCCAAGTTGACTTGAAAAAATTAGAGTTAAAACCATCAGGGGCCAGGAGATTTGTCGCTATCGATACTGAAGATAGCAGATTTAATTTCGGCACAAGAGATCTCACGGACCATTAACTCTTTATCAGCATTAGTAACTTTAGAAGAGATCAGAGAGAAGACTTTTTCTAGGCCTGGATAGTTAGCAGGATGCTTGGTACCCAGGGAGTTTTCAGAAAAAATTCACGAAAATATTTGATACACTGTCGGGGAAGTAGAAGTAACCCCGTGTTCATTTGAAATCGAGATAATTTTATTGCGAAATAGCCAGGCTTTGATACTTTAGATTTCCTTGTCTAGAGTTATTTGTTGAAGGTGTATGAACACTTTGTTGACATCATTCTCTATAGGAAACGATCTTTTACTATGTATGAATGATGAGTGCCCTTAATTTAAAACATCTTCATATGAAGGTTAGTTTGAAAGGTGTCTCGGTTGAAGTATGTTGAGCATACAATTCAAGTTTGAAGAGATGAAAATCAAGATCTAAATATTAAATACCAAACATTGACTCTATAGTGAAATGATGGTACCATCACATCAGAAGAAACTCTCATAATATGAAGAAGGAATATAGTCATCAACAGTTTTAAGTTGGATATGTTTAAATGGTTTGAGATGATTATAAATATACTAATATACATATGGCTTCTACTTGTAGGTACGGTAACAAATGGGTTCAGGACTCTAGAGTTTAATTCCACATGACTTCCAACAAATATTGGTTTGAAGACTTGAAGTTGTTTCATTGTGACAAGGTCAAACCATGCAATGATGAACCTTGTATTGTAAAGGGAATGGGGAGCTTTCGTCTCAATATGTCTACAAAAATTGAGAAAGTGATAAAAAAATATAAGGTATGGTCTTGATAATAAATGTTGTATTCTTTTTATTGTAATGAAAAATAAAGATTATGCATGAAATCCAATAAAACTAAAGGTGTATTAATTTTTGAAGGGTTTGTAGTGGTTGGAGGTGAATCTGGTGTAGAGAATGGTTCTGCTAAGCAATTATATATGTGTTTAGGATATTTGAGTGAGAACTATGTCATGGGGAAGAGTAAGAGAGTTAAGTTCTTGATATTTGGGAACCTTCAAGGCATCTACAATGGATGGTGTCGTGATCCAAACCTTACTAGAAAAGGTAAGTTGTATGCTTATAACATTATGGTTTATAATTCTGGAAAAGAAAATATGAAATTTTGTATGCTTTGAATTACTAGAATAAGCTAGTGAAGAACCATATTAAGAAGAGACTGAAGAAGTTAATAACTGATAATAGACTACAATTTGTGAATAAATTACTCATTTAGTTATTGTCTGAACTTGGTATTTTTAAACACAACACCATGAAAATAACTTCTAAAAAAATAGTATTGTTGAGAGGATGAACAACACATTGTAGGAAAGGGTAAGGTGTATGCTTTTGATAGCTTATATGGGCCAAACATTTTAGAGAGAAGTTGTTAAAACAGATGGATACATGATCAATAAGAATGTATCTTCGGTGATGGATTTCAAGTTTCCACCATATATATATAATGGAACGGAAAAAATTTTAAAACATTTTAGAGTGTTAAGATTTATTGCTTATGCACATGTGAAGCAAGACAATAATTAACCAAAAGCACTAAAATATTTATCTCGTCATGATAGTAAAAGGCTTTAATTAGCAAGGACGTGGTGTTCAATAAAGTTAAAATACTTTTTCTCATGATGGTTGAGAGTACACCTAGTACCACCGATGGTATATAACAACATGTTTGGATACTTTAAATCTACACATGACGAGACATTCTAGTTTACGACATATTTATAATCTTCCACTTGGATCGTCACATAAACTAAATTTTATCCACCAAAATGTGCACTATATATCATTTTTATTTTACAGATGGCCCAAACTTTCCTCATCATTTCAGATGATAGTTAATAATAAACTAGGGAAAACTTTCCATGACTTATCAATACGCATTTGTTCCAACAATAATTGAATTGTGAAATACCACTTAAATGAATTCTGAATTCTTATGGAGTGCATCATGGAAGCGATAAAATCAGTAATCACTACGAGTTGACTTCTAGCTCGTACTATTATATTTAATTAAGATTGCTTAAATTCAAGGAATTAAAAGAAAAAACAATTAACCATTTTTTTATTTAATTAACTAACGCATACAATATGAAACAATAATACAATCTAAAAAGTTGAAAATAAAACTGAACTAAAATTTAAACGACACTCTCATTGAATCTAAATAATTGTTAAGCTAAGAACGCCAACATGAATGTTGTACTCATGAAAGACCTCACACGTCAATATCTTAGTGGGGGGAAATAAAAAATTAGAAATAAACCATCATTTTTTCTTCTGGAATTTTTTCTAATTTTATCTTATTGACTATAAAAACAAATGTTTATTAATATTTGGATCTTATTCACTATGCATTAAACTTATAAAATCACATCAATAAATCATATCTTTTATTTTTTTACTTATTTTATTATATCTTGTGATACTTTTTTCATTTAAATACTTAAGGATCCATGTCTGACTATACAATGATCATTCCTCATAATATTTAAGAATCTACTTAGGAGTTTTTCATAAATTGTATACTTAATCATAAATAAAAGTGAGCATGTATCACATTTCCTAGGCTTACAACGTATAAAATATTATGTCTCTTGACTTTCCGAATCAATCTTGAAACATTCCAAATAATATAATTTTTCTTATTTTAAGTTAATAGTTGTTTCCTACCATAACATTTTTACATGCTTTTAATGTAATTTTTTATATTAATCTCAAAAACCTGGTTAAAATGAGTTCCTAACATATAATATGTTTCACCCATAAATTTCTCATTGGATTGGTTTTATAAAATTCATATGGTGGTGTGAAACAAATTTATGTAGCTTATTGTTAAGAATGTATCATTGAAATACAATTTTAAATTTGAATCAACGAAATCCATAATATTCTATAAAGTTTATCCTAAAACTAAACTATATTATAACTTTGAGAAATAATTACATCATTAGTGAAACTGTAGATTAATATCCTAAATGAATTTGAGTTTACAAACATTTAGTTATTATAAACTTGTTAGTCTTCATATGGGACGATACAATTTTTGCAATTATCATTATTAATGAATAACATCATTAGGTTGAACTATATATGAATTCTTCGTAATAATACTATACGCAAAAGGATATTATCTTAATATTATTTTAATGAATTGAAACACAAGCGTGTGTTTCATGTTATAATTATATTGAAAGTATATTATGTTTGTCTGAAATGAAACTTTGCACAAAAGTTAATCTGTTTATATTAAGTGAAACTTATTTGATATAAGATCTTCTATATATCTTATCTAATTATCTTTCAAATTAAGCATTGTTCAGACTTAGGTTTGCAACCTACCAATAGTTTTTCTTTAGATAACGGATAAAACTAAATCATATTGTATCAGAAACGGTAGGCGCCAATGCGCTATACAAATGATAAATTTTGTAACTTCTCTATACATAAATCACCATTATTTTTAGAGATGTTTTATTTGATTTAATTCTAGAAATTAAATGTATTTTTAAATGAAGAGTAAGTATGATGGTTTGAGTTATATCAATCCATCCAAAAAAATTAAGAACTGAATCTAAATTGAACTGTGGGGTAGACTAAAGGTCGAAAAAGAAATTTTATTTACCGACCCAAGACTCAAAACTTTCAAACTCATATGAAGTTATCCTAAAACTTTGTGCTAAATTTTACTAAACTTCTTAAAATCTCAAACTTTTGTGTAACTTAATTATAATTTCTACTTACTTGTATTTTATTTAAAGAATCAAAGTCACGTAAGCCTTTTTTACGGTAGAAAACTAAATTATTTTTCATTATTTATTATCCTACTTTTATATTGATAAACATATATAAATTTTCATATAATTGATTGAGATGGAAAGAACTAAAGTATAATATAAATAATAACTCCCTTATAAAATATCAATCAAAAATAAAATTTATATTTGACCTTGTAAAATACTTATAACCAAAATTCTTATAAATATCACCATGTCCCTTATTTTTAATGAGGTCTTAATATTCATTATTTCCAAATTCATCTAAATTGAAAAAATATATAAATTTGGAGTACTAAAAATCAAAAATTTCGAAATGAAATCTTAATATCCACCATTTCAAGATTCAACTAATTTTAGAAAATCTAGAAAATTGAATCACTAAAATCAGAATTTTGGCAATGAAATTTACAACTGTTTTAAGTATATATTTATAAAATTAATATGTATACATAATTTCCCATGGATTATCATAATATTATATGGTTGGATTTCAACCTCCTTGATGTAGTCATGTTATGACATGTTTAAATTTTAAATGAAAGAGTAGTCTACTACTATAGTGTGATAGATATCCTGGTATTCTTATTAAGAAATATATCATGATTCCATTCCAATATATTTTTATGATTTGGAACTTATTCATCGAAAAGTTGTAACTATAACCTAAGTTTACTGAATACACCGTTTAACTTAATTACTTCATAATTGAGATAAAGGGTTAAATTTTATCTACTTTTAATTTTAATAGCCATTTATATGTATTGACTCATCATAATGCTTAGTAAAGATGGTAGGTATCGGCTCTTTAAGGAAGACAATGTTCGGTCACGACCATATCCAAAAAATAATCAATCATTCAATAGGGTCTGTGCTTGACTATTTCATCGTATAGTTAACCAAAACCATTCAACTTTGAAAACCAGTTGTGTATAAGTATGGTGTGCATTAATGTAATAATTACATCTTGTAACAGGTCGGGACAAATATAAGATAGTGTTCTGTAGGGGTCGATCCATCACTCACAATATTCGCCTTTAGCTATGAGCCCTCAAACCTCTATCATCTAGACGAGCTTACTCGTCTAGAAAGATGTTACACAGATAACATGATAGGTCTTATCATATAGTAGTAAGGAACTTTCATGTGAAATGTTTAATTTTTAAATCATGCAAAAGAAACTCAATTGTCGGTTAAACTAAAGTCTTATATGACAAATTGTATAGTTGAATGATATTTTTTGGACTATCTGTAAAGATTGAGGACTGATAATTAACCCATTTATGTAACTAATTCTGTTTCACCAAGTCTAAACGCCTATAAATAATGGCTAAGGCTATAAATAAAGGATACGACATTTTCATTAGTTCAATTTTACTTTTATTTTTACTTTCTCTCTCTATAATCAAACTCTCTCTTTCTCTGTCTAGAATCTAGATGTACACCTAACAAATTGGTGACCACAATTGGAGAAACCAATCGATCGGTACCTTGATTTCATATTCTAAAACCATAGAAAATCAAACTTTTGATCAATTACAGTCGTTCTTGATTGATAATGGAGCCAGCAAAAGAAAACGATCATTTGGTTTGAAAAGTAATCGAGATTTTAATGTCTGATTTACAAAGATAAGAGAGTAAAGAAGATGATGATGATCAAATTCCAATTTAGCAGACTCATTCAGATATCGAAGCTCGAATGAATCAGTTACTGGGTACAATTTCAGTGCTAAACGATAAGTATGTTCAAAGAGAACTGAATATTCAGTCAGGTAGGCTAAATTTTGAAATTCGACAAGTTGAATTGAAGTATGATCTAGAAAATCAAACTAATCGATCTTATACAGCTCATCAGATTCAAAGTTACCGGAGGAAAACACATTTTGAGCCTGAAAATGAGCATCGTACTTTGTGAAACTAAAGGAAAGACAAACATATGTATATCACATCTAGTGATGATAGATTTGATAGGTCAGAATCTGAGGGAGATCATCTAAGCAAAATAGGTATCGAGAATCTTCAAAAGGAGAAGAAAAAAGTCGGCCTCAAAAATCACGTAAGGAAAATAAGTCAAAAAGAGATAATATTCCTCATTATTTAAGAGAAACAGAATCGTGTAAATTTAATATATCTAAATAATATACGAGTGTAAATGATCGGAATTTGTATGATGTCATGGGAACATGAGGAGATGACCAGTATGTACAAGGAGTTGATTGGAGAAATTCTCTTTTAACAACTGAGATAAGGTTTATTACTCTTCCGAAACGGTTCGATATTTCTAAGGTCGAGAAATTCGATGAGATGCAAGATCCAGATGATCACATCTAATAATTTAAAAACTATATGATAAATTTCAAAAATGATGAGAGACTGGTATGTAGAGCCTTTTCTCAAACATTCAAGGGCACAACATTGAAGTGGTATAATAGAATTTTAAGGGGATCTATTTCCAACTTTAGAGATTTTTAGACAATTTTTTTATGGTAGTTTGTGGGAAGTAATAAGATGCGAGAAAATGACGACACGATAATAAAATGTAAACAAGTTGTAGGAGACAAGTTAAATAATTATACAAAGTGTTTTGTGTTAACAAAATCGAGGTTAGATAATTGTGAAGAGATGGTTGTTATGGTTGTATTTCGACAAGGATTATTACCAAGTGATTTGGAAAAGGAAACAACAAAAAGGAGAACGTTAACTTTTGGAGCACTTATGGCTCAACTCGAGGACCAAATTAAAGTGGAAGAATGAACTAGGGTTCGATGAGGGGTTGGAATTAGTCAAAAAAATTCAAGAAAAGTATCAATAATCAAGGACACTCTTCAAATTATCAGCCACCTCGTCCAAGGAAATAACAATAATCTGCCTCCTCAGATTGGAGGGTTTCCAACTCATGCTGCAAGTTACCAGTTTCAAAGGCCAAAACAAAATTAATGGATAAGACCAAAGTATTATGCTGATATGAGTGAGAATGTTGCTTCTATCTAAGAAAAATCCAAAGGTTATGTAAGTTTTTAAAAAGCCAGCTCTTATAAACAAACCAAGAGAAGTGTGCAATAATAGATTTCGTAAGTATCATTATGATATTGGGCATGATACTGCATATTTTATTTCCTTAAATAAGGAGGTAGAGGTTTTAATAGAAAATGGCAAGTTAGCTGCTTTTGTTAAAAGTCAAAGTAGTGGTTCAATAATTCGAAGCACATCAGCACAACAGACAGTTAATCCAAATTCAAAAGAAGAAAGTTCGCTGATGATTTTAGATTCTAAGTGTGAGGAACTTGATGCAACCTCGAAATATTTGGATGTTGATCCAGATCGGTTGATTTTGATGGTTTTAGATGAACCAGTGGTGCAAGGACGGGTTCAAAGTTTGTGTGAGTATTTTGAATCCTTAACAAATATTGGGGGAGTAACTATGACTGGCAATACTAATAGCTCTTGGAAGAGACATGTCGTGAATTTAACTACTCAAATAGAGGGGAGGACGTCTATACATTTGTATGGGATACTCATTTTACTCTCTTCGATGAGGATGACTTGAGGGGTGTTGCAGGAACTCATGAAGATGTAGTGGTTATTGAGGCAGAAATAGCTGATATGGAAATTTGACGTGTTCCAATAGATACAGGAAGTTCTGTGAACGTATTTTTCAGGTCAACCTATGATAGGATGTGTAATCTACCTTGAATTTGTCAGTGAGATCATAATATAATTGGGTTTACAGGTGTAACATCTCATGTGAGAATTCGAGGGTGAACTTTGTTTGTGAAAAAAGACCTTTTAAATAGAAGGTTCAAGTTTTATTCATGGTAGTAGATTTTTCACCCAATTATAATGCTAATTTTGGGAGATCATGGCTTTCAAGGATGTATGTAGTTGTTTCTATTGTTCATTAGTGTTTGAAGTATGTCATTGGAGACCAAGTTGGGGTGGTCTGAAGTCACCAAAATTATCCATAGAAAGTTATGCAATAGCTCTTCGTATTCGAGGTCTTAATTGTGAGGATCAAATGGTTGAATAACAACCAATGGGCCTGACCTCGGATGAAAAAGAGGGAGTTGATGATCTTAGGTAAACCCTGGGTTCTTTAATAATGAGTGAAAGTATTGAGGGGTTTATCTTTTCCAATAAAAAAATTATTCGAATAGGAACATTGTTGTCACCAACTTTGCTTTATCAATTGTTACAATTTCTATTTTCTAATTTGGATTTTTTTTCTTGGAAAATAGAAGATGTAGTGGGGGTTCCACCTTAAGTGATATGTCATAGCTTAGCTATAAATCCGAAGATCAAACCTGTTATTCAAAAGAGACGTGCTTTTTCTGTTGAAAAATCATAGGTTATAGTGGTAGAAGTGGATTGTTTGTCTAGGGTCGGACATATAAAAGAGGCACAATATCCTTTATGGATAGCAAACCCATTGATGGTTAAAAAAGGATGGGAAATGGAGAATGTGTGTTGACTTCACTGATTTGAATCGAGTTTGTCCTAAAGATCCATTTCTTGTTCTTCGAATCAATTAGTTGGCTAATTCTACTTCAGGAAATAAAAAAAATTTCTTTTATGGATGCTTTTGCAGGGTATAACCATATTCAGATGGATCCCAAAGATCGGGAAAGTACTACATTTATTACTGATTGAAGACTGTATTTTTATAGGGTTATGCCATTTGGGTTGAAATATGCTGGAGCAACATATCAAATGTTAGTTAATAAGGCTGTTGCTACTCATATCAGAATGAATATGGAGGTGTACATTGATGATATGTTGATTAAGATTTCGACAGATGATGAACACCTTGAAGATTTAAAGGAGACTTTTTTTAATTTATGAGCCATTCTTTTAAAGCTGAATCTTGAGAAATGTACTTTTGGTGTCCGATCAGTAAACTTCTTGGGATATATTATTAGTGAAAAAATAATAGAAGAAGATCCAGAACAATTGAAGGCTTTGGTTTCGATGACATCACCTCGAACTATAAAGGAGGTACAAGTCTTGACAGGAAGGTTAGTTTCTTTTAATCAATTTATTTCAAGGTTTTTTTATAAATGTTATCATTGTTTTCAAGTGTTGCGAAGACACAAACAGTTTGAATAGACACCAATCTGTGAATCAGCTTTTTCGAAGATTAAAGAACTGTGGTTGTCACCAGAAATTAAGCCTCAAATTGGAGAGCATCTATTTTTATATATAGTAGTGTCAGACTTTGTTGTGAGTGTTTTTTTTATAAGTGAAGATGAGAGACTTTCAAAGCCAGTTTATTACGTTAATAAAAGTTGGTTGGAAGCAGAGAAAAATTATTTGAGACTTGAAAAATTGGCTTTAGATTTAGTGGTGGCTGCTAAGAAGATGCATCTTTATTTTCAAGCTCACACTATTGTGGTTCGAACTTCTTTCTCACTAAAAAATTTATTACAATGCCTAGACATTTCTAGTAGGATGACCAAATGGTCAGTAGAGTTAGGAGATTTTGATATCATTTTTTCTTCTCAAACGGCTATTAAGGCTAAGCTTTAGATGATTTTTTTTGTCGAATTTCATTCAAGCAGATCAGATAAGGAGACAAATAAAGAGGTTTTGCCTGAAAATTCGATGTGGGTGGTTCAAACTGATGGTTGTTTAAGTATTTTTGGATCTAGTGCAGGAGTCCAGTTCGTTGCTTCTTCTGGGTATGCAATGTTTCAAGCTATTAAATTTGGTTTTCATGCATCAAATAATGAGGCTTAGTATAAAGCTGCGTTGGCTCGTTTAAGACTTTCAAATATTTTTTATGCATCTACAGTTCAATTGGAAACAAATTCAAAATTAGTGGCAAATCATATGGCATGTGTTTTTTAGGCTAAGAATGATCATTTAATTTTGTATCTTCGCGAGCGTCAGAATTTTGGTATTTTGTTTGATAAAGTGATTGTTAAACATATTAATCGAAGGGATAATACAGTTGTTGATTGTTTGGCAACAATCGCTTATATAGAAGAATATCCTTGCATATTGTTACAGGAGAGTCCCTTCATTTTGACAAAATCAGGGAAATATAAATATGTTGAGGAAGTATTAGTCACCTCAGGCATAATTTGAGGTGATTGGAGAACGAATATCCTTAATTTTTTACTAAAAGGAATATTACCTCAAATTTACAGTTGGCTAAAAAATGAAGGTATAAGGTTCATGGTTAAGTTGTATTGGATGAGGTGTTATACAAGAAATCTTTGAGCAGGCTATTGTTACGTTGTTTGGGTAAGCAATAATCTAAGAAGATTTTATCCGAGTTGTATTATGGTGAGGGTTCATCACACTTTGGTTTCAAGCCTTTAACACGTCGAATTTTGTTGGCAAGGTATTATTAGCCCTCAATTAAGAATGATGCCAAAGTTTTAGTTTGAGGTTATAATACTTGTCAATGCTTTGCTCATTATATTAACAAACCAACAGTACCACATATGTTTATTTACGAGGCTATCCCTTTTGACAGATGGATATAGACTTGGTAAGACAATTGCATGTGGCTTCTAGAGGACGTCAAATGATCATTGTGGTAGTGGATTATTTTTTAAAGTGGGAAGAAGTTGAACTATTGTCTGGAATAAAATCTAAGGATGTTTTTAAGTTCATTATGAATAATATTTGTTTTCACTTAGGCTTTCCTCAAAAGATCTCTACAGATAATGGTCCTCAATTCAACAACAGAAAAAATGACTACTTTTTGCACTTCGAGAGGAATAACACAATGTTTTTCTACGCATTTTAATCCCCAAGAAAATTTTCAAGTAAAAGTGACCAATAGATCTATTTTTAACGGTTTAGAGAAGAAGTTAACAGGTTTTGCAGGGAAATGGGATAACTGTTTGTAAGAGGTGTGTGGGCTTATCGTACAAATCCTAAAGAGGCTACTCAAGAAACACATTTTTTCCTTGGCATATGGTATGGATGATGTTAGTCCTGCAGAATCTATTTTTCCTTCTTATAGAGTACTTTAATATTCTGAAGAGTTATATAAAGAGGCAAACATAACAAAACTAGACTTGATCGAAGAAAAAAGAGTTAGAGCTCCTTTAAATATAACTCATTATCAAAATTTAATGAGAAGTCGGCATAATTTGAAGGTAGGAAGAAGGGATTTTAAAGTAGGTGAGAAAGTCTTAAGGAAAGTGTTCCTCCATACAAAGGATAAACGGCTTGGAAAGATGGCCCCGAATTAGAAGGGTCTTATATGGTAATAGATAAAATAAAGTCAGGTACATATCAGTTTTGTGATGAGCAAGGCAAGACGCTTCAACATCCTTTCAAAGTTGGGTCCTTATATGGTAATGATGTCTTGTTTTGAATCTTTTTTTAATAATTGGCATATTATTTCCTACCATGTTGGCCTAGGGAGGTTTTAATGAGGTGTCATGTAAATATTCGAAGATATTAATAAAAGTATTTTTTGGCCAATGGTTGTTTTAGACAAAAATATTTAAATAATTTCAAAGACTGATCATCTTTGAAGTTGTTGACCAAGAGTAATTAATCTGAAGTGTTATACGTTTATTATCAACATTTTTCGAAAAATCAACCATATTCGAGGTGCTACGTTCTCTAAACGCACTATATATATTCGAGGTGCTACGTTCTGTAAACAAACTATTTATACTTGATGTGCTATGTTCTCTAAACGCACTAATTTTATTTGAGGTGTTACCATTCCTTAAAAACATTAGTTATATACGTGGGAATTCGAGGTAATAATAATTTGTTAATGAAATTAAAAATATTTGTGATAACATAAATAAATATAAAAAGAGAAATGGTATTTGTTCATTGAAGGTTAAAATCCGATCTTACAAAGACACGTCAAATAGCATACAAAAACAAGTCACCACAAAACATCAAATGAATTTGCAACTTGGATAAAAAAAGGGGAAACAATAATTAGTTTTGTTCGGAGTTTTCATTGGAAGAATCTTGTTCACTAGCACTTTCTTCTGAATCCGTCGCTTTGGAAGGATTATTGGGGATAGGATCAAAGGCCTCGTTGGGACGGTTATCTATGGGGTTAATTCCCAGAATCTTTACAAGTTTACCTTTGGGAACGTTTCATGGATTTCACAAAGAAAATTAATTGATTGCTGCTCTTCGGTACTTTTTATTGCAACTAGTGTTTCTTTTCCACACTCAGTATTGGCAGCTTCCACAACAGCTTCTTCTTTTTTCTCAAGTGTCGTCTTTAGATCAGCTATATTATCAATGTACGTATTTTAGGATATCTTTGCGATTTGGAGGGTCTAGTAATAAAGAATAATAAATAAACATGTACCAATATTTATGATTTTGATATTTTTATTCTTATCTTGTAGCAGAAGACTTAGATGTTGAGACGACTATGAATAATCTCATAGATGCAAATGGGTTTGATGTGGTCCTTGAAGAAAATGAGCAACAACTTTCGTATGGATCTATCAATGTGAAGAAGCCGATTTGGTTTTTGAGAATAGAGACAAAAAACGTATTCGTGGAAACAAATAATAATAATTCGTGTGATGAAGCTTAAGATTTAGGCTTCTACTTACATTAAGAGCTTTCAATACTCTAAATTAAATAAAAACTCATTCATATTACTGAATATTTTATTTACTATCTTTTCTTATACGACCCAATATTTCAGTTCTAAATTGAATTAGTCATGTGTTATTGCATCTTCGGGAGACTATAACTTTATTGGACTTTTAAGATCCAAAACTTGAAGTTCCAAACTTAAATACCCTCTCTCTACTACCACATCAATATGACTGGTATAAATAATCGATACTACATATCTTGTTATTCGTGGTTCCAACATAATATAATTTGATTACATTATAAAAAAAACTTAAATATTTTGAATCTGAATCAACTTGTGATGAGACACTCCAGTTTAAGATATCCTTACATAACTAATATGTAGATATTTTAATTATGATTATTTTATAATTAAAATATTTACATTACGATGATAAAACCAAATGAAAACAGTAAAAAAGAAATATTGTTATATTAGAATTTAAAATAAAAGTTAAAAAAAAAACCTTATATAAAGATGTTCTCCTAATATCTTATTCTAATAATTAGAAGTATAGTGAATATAAAAGAGACAGGTCTGAACTATTTAGATATATGAGACTAAAGAAATAGAATCTCTAGAATCTGGTCTGGGTCTGCTTGGCTTAATGATAAAAAAAATATATAAGTATTATTGACTATTTCAAGGCTCTTCTCTCTGATTCTCCAAACCCCTGGAACTCTAATGTTATTCATGACTATATTCCTAACCTTGTTTCTAACTTAGAGAATGAAATGTTAACGTCAGCTCCTACTATTTTTTAAATTCAAAAAGTTGTCAAGGGCCTTAATCCTAATGCTGCAACTGGGCCTGATGGGCTTAATGGGAAGCTTTTTCAGTATTGTTGGCCTATTATCTCTAAGAATCTATGTGAAGCAATATGTGATATCTTCATTGGAAATCATATACCTAAAGGAATTTATACTACTCTAATTTTCTTAGAAGGATTTTAGTCTTATAAGCCTGTCTGTTATTCTAAACAGAATAATATCAAAGATTATTAACAACATAATTGTTTTTATTCTACCTAATCTTATATCAGAAGAGCAAGGTGCATTTATAAACGGGAGGATCATCCATGAAAATATCATGATTTCCCAGGAATTGGTCTATGATATTAACGTAAAGACTAAGGGCAGCAATGTCCTATTAAAGGTTGACATGACCAAAGCATTTGATAGGCTTGACCATACATTTCTCTTAATTATTCTGGCTTCTTTTCGGTCTTGTCAAAGTTTCCTAAGGTTGATAAAAAGAAGTATTGATAATGTTCATTTTTTGTCATTGTTAATAATGAAGTAAATGGATTGTATAAGTCCAATAAGGGACTTAGGCAAGGAGACCCTTTATCTCCCTGCCAGTTCATTTTTTGCAGAGGAATACTTAATCCTTGGTTTGAAGAAACTGGTCATTGATTATCCTACGACCAAATACAAGAGCATGGGGAGAATTAACATATCATGCCTCACATTTGCAGATGATCTTCTGATTTTTTATAATGCATCCATTTCTCTAATCTCCCTGGTTAGCAGTTTCATGTCCCATTATGAAGAGAAGTTTGGTCAGATTATTAACAAAGAAAAATCCATAATTATTGTGAGCAAGAAAATGTTACCACACAGAGTCAGATGTCTTTAAAATATTCTAAGCTTCAAGCACTCCTTCATTCCTATCAAATACATGGGGATAACAATCAACAACATCAACAAGGTTAGTAATTTTGATGCCTTAGTTTTCAAAATTAGATATAATATTTTTGAATGGGATTCAACTGTTTTATCATTTGGGGGGAAAACTAACCCTAGTTCAGACTATTATATCTGCATTTCCTATATTCACAATCCAAAACACCTTTATTCCTAAATCAGTTATACAAAGGATTTAAACCATTTACAATAACTTTTGTGGGGCTATAAAGAAGGTAATATCACTATCAAATGGACCAAGTGGTCTAAAGGTTGTAAACCATTTGAAGAGGGGGGCTAAATGTAAGAAAGATCTTTGATTTACAACTAGTTTTCTCTCACAAGCTCTGGCTCTCCTTCAGAAAACAGATTCTCTCTAGTCAAAATTGTTATTCTTTATCTACTGTAATAACCATCATCATCCTACTCCCCCTCAACTTATAAGGAGCTCTAAAACCTGGCTCAGGTTAAGGAACATCATATATGAAGCTGAGGGTTTTATTGTGTGGCTTCTTGGTACTGGAAATATGGATTTCGAGGTGGATAAATGGTACTCCTTGCATACATTTACTTTATTCAATATGAATGAGGATAGAACTTCTTTTGAAGGCATAAAGGTAAAGGATTTTGGGAAAATGGTTCTTGGAATCTACAAATGCTAGAGTCTACTATTTTTTCTACTGAAATCCTTAGGCCATCTCTAATCGCAGGTCTCCCCGGAGACCTGGTCCAGCCCCGGAGACCTCCATTTATTTACAGATCTGCCACACAGCTTCTAACCGTTGTTTTACTATTCTGGAGACTTTTAATATAAAAAATTCAATTCAAAAAATTCCACTATCTTTTAACTATTCATCTCACTCTCTTTATTTCTCCCTCCATCTCACTCTTTCAATATTTACATTATCATCCTACATTTACTAATTTTATAATAAATAATTTAACCTATATTGTTAATTAATAATTGATATTAATATTTAACAAGATTATTTATTTTAAATTTATGTTATAAATTTTTGTATTTAATTTTTATTTACAATAAAATAATATGTATCTTTTAACTATTCATTTAACTCTCTTAATTTCTCATTCTATCTCACTCTCTCAATATTTACATTATCATCCTACATTTACTAATTCTATAATAAATAATTTAACCTATATTGTTAATTAATAATTGATATTAATATTTTTTTAATTCAATGGTGTTAAGCAAATGTCGTCTTATTCATAAATTCTAAAATTTTAACCCTTTGAAATTACTACGGGGTAATATTTCACTGATTGCATTAACTATAATATACAATAATTATCTTGAAAAGACCGAGAATGCCAGATGTGAAAACCACGGGAAAGTCATTAATTTTTTCGATTAACGTAACGTCTAAGGAGATGGGGAGAAGAGGGAGAACACCGAGAATAGATTATCGGGAGTCCTTTTAGGCGGGAGTTTATTTTGTTGGCGGGAGTCCTTTGAGGCGGGAGTAATTTTATCGGCGGGAATCTTTTTAGGCTTTTGTCGTTATCCTTACCTTCTATGGCATGTGTCTTATATTGGTTCGTATGTTTTGGCGGGAGTTGATTTATGTTTGTTTAATGTTTTTACTCGTTGTTTGGGTTGTTGTTTCAATGTATCCGCCTTTGTTTGATGACTAGACGATTGTAATGAATATAAACTTTGGATGTTTTTTGTTTGGATGTATATCTTAAAAAAATAACACTTAAACTTCTTAATATGCCGATTTCATTAAAACATTGCACTTTAATCAAAAGCATTGCATAATTAGAAATACATAAGCACATAACTTAAAATAAATGATAGATAAGCTAACCCTGAGTTAGCATTGCACACTTAATTTTACGGAGACTGATAGTTCATTCCATACTCAAAGAGTTTCTCGAATGAATATTCCTCTTCATCATTACTTCCTTCGGGAGTTGAGTACGTTTCAACGGCGCTGGCTATTGCGTCGGCTATTTCTTGCTCCATTCGTTGTATCGCATGTGACACCATCTCCTGCGTAATTGTACTTTGCAATCCTATGTTGAATACCTTTCGGACTTTGGTTCGGACTTCCCAAGGAAGTGACTCGATATATATAGTCATTGTTTTATAATAAGCTAACCTATTGGCGACTTCTTCGCGTCCGCGTGGTCGGGGCATTAAACATCCTGGACACGATGCCTCTCTACTGTGGTTGAAGAACATTCTGCAAAAAACCGCATCGACAAAACCAGGAATCTCCTCTTGCATCGTACCTCTGACGAAGTCAAATGCGCTTAGGAGGCTTGCATCTTCGTGCACATTCCAGCCTGAATCACCCATTGTTATAACTAAAATGTTTAGTTTCATAGTCAGATTCTAGTATTTATAGACTCGAACTCGGTGGTTCAATTCTAAAATAATTAGCGGGAAATGGTGTTTTTGTTCCTGCGTAAAACGTTTTGAGGCGGGAAACCTTCACTCTATTTGTGTATTCCCGCCGGGTGTTTTTTTCCACCATTGACGAATGATATGACTTTAATTAAACTTTATGTTGTGTTATATTTGTTTTACATTCACGTTTAATGTTGTGTTATATTTTTTTAGTGTTTTTTAGTTTGCGTTTAAATGTTTACTTATGATTTAATGATTTAATGATTGGTACGGGGATTAATGATTTAATTAAAGAACATATACTTCGCGATATTGAGTTGGACCTTGCTGGCAGTAAGGTGGAACATCCGCATTTCCTTGAATTTGGTATGTAAGGAGTCTACTTTTATATGTGTTATCTGTTGTTTTATTGTATTTGTTTTATGTTCATGTTTAATGTTGAGCCCTCTAATCTATTGTATTTGTTTTATGTTCATGTTTAATGTTGTATTGTCAAGTTAATATTTATGTAGCTGAATTTTTAACACAATTAACAATTGTTAAAAAAACAACTGCAAAAAATCTTAAGCAGCATTAAACTTACACATCATAGTACAATCTTAAATTAAAAACAATTCACTTAAACAACATTGGAAAAATCTTAAATTAAAAACATTCACAGAAACAACATTGGAAAAAAACTTTAAAGATAAACAACATAGAATACTACTCATATCGACCACGTTCGGACCACACATGTTTGACAAGATCATCTTGGAGTCGTTTGTTTAATCTTTCTCTGCGGATTGACTGATGACAAATCATATAGTCCTCAAGTGAAATATTTCCACTCCTATTGTCCATATCCACATTACCACATTCATATATATGTGCTCGTGCTCGACGAGATATGGCGGGATCACTTTCATCGTCGTAAGAATCTTCGTCTGCATACTCCTCACGTTCGTCTTCCACAATCATGTTATGTAATGTCACACACGTAATCATGATATTAGAAAGATGTTGAGTACTCCATCCGCGGCCAGGGTTTTTTATTATGGCAAACTGAGATTGTAGAATACCAAACGCTCTTTCAACGTCCTTACGGTATGATTCTTGCATTTTAGAGAATAATTTCTCTTGAAGGTTAATCGGTGATCGAATAGCTTGGATAGTGTTCCCCATTTTGGATAAATACCATCCGTGAGATAGTATGTAATATTATGCTCATGACCATTTACAACATAAGCTACGGTAGGAGTATTCCCGTTAATTAAATCATCAAACAACGGTGAACGATTAAGAACGGTCACATCATTTTGAGCTCTCGGAATACCAAAAAATGCATGCCATATCCATGTATTATGAGAAGCAACTGCTTCTAACACAATAGTTGGTTTTTTGGACCTACCAGTGTATGCTCCTTGCCAACCTGTTGGACAGTTTTTCCAAGTCCAATGCATAAAATCAAGTGAACCGATCATACCTGGAAATCCCCGACATTTTAGCGAGTAGACGACGTAAATCTTGTGTCGTTGGTCCACGTAGGTACTCACTTCTATATAAAGTTATTACAGTTGCACAGAACTCATTTAGAGTATCTATAGCAGTTTGTTCACCCATATGAAATGTTTCGTCTAAGCTATCTGCGGGCATTGCATAAGCCAACATACGTAAAGCAACAGTTACTTTCTGATGTGGGGTAAATTTGTTGCGTCTAGTGGCATCCAGACCTCCTTGAAAGTATGAATTTTCTTGTTAAACATCTTCCATAATACGTAAAAATAATCTACGATGCATACGATAGCGCCTTCTAAAATCATCATCGGAGAATGTTGGATTTTCAATAAAATAATCTGCCATTACTTTTTCATGTCCCCCTTCATGGTTACGGCGTTTGTACTTACGACCATGCACAGATCCATGAGATTTTGAAGCTTCACCACTTAAATTTCCCGTACCATTTTTTGTATACATTTCTTCAAGATATGTCATAGTCTGACTTCAAACTAAGTTACTGACGTTAACAAAATTTTGAATATCACTCTGAGACTCTTCAAAAACTGCTTCCCCTTCCGAGAGCATACCAGAAAAATCTGGTTTATTGAAACTCATTTTGTTGAAAAAATAACAGAGAAGTCTTTTGAATTGGAAAAAGGGTTGTGAGAAGCGTTTCGAATTGGAAAAGTTGTGGCAAGTGTTTTGAATTGGAAGAAGTTATGGATTCTGTGTATTTATAGAAGCATTTGTGGGTGAGTGGAGTTAGTGGGTGTATATTTTATCTTGAAGATAATTCAGTAAGCTTTTTGTCAAATCAGAAATAAAGTTTTGATAGATCGGTGGAAGTTAGTGGGTGTTTTATTATCTTAAAGATAATTGAGTAATCTTTTTGTCAAATCAGAATAAAGTTTTGCTAGATTAGTGGAAGTTAGTGGGTGTTTTATAATCTTGAAGATAATTGAGTAAGCTTTTTATCAAATCAAAATAAAGTTTTGATAGATTGGTGGAAGTTAGTGGGTGTTTTATTATATTGAAGATAACTGAGTAAGCTTTTTGTCAAATCAGAATAAAGTTTTGATAGATTGGTGGAAGTTAATGGGTGTATATTTTATCTTGAAGATAATTGAGTAAGCTTTTGTCAAATCAGAATAAGGGTTTTGATAGATTGGTGGAAGTTAGTGGGTGTTTTATAATCTTGAAGATAATTGAGTAAGTTTTTTGTCAAATCAGAATAAAGTTTTGATAGATTAGTGGAAGTTAGTGGGTGTTTTATAATCTTGAATATAATTGAGTAAACTTTTTGTCAAATCAGAATAAAGTTTTGATAGATTGGTGGAAGTTAGTGGGTGTTTTATTATATTGAAGATAATTGAGTAAGCTTTTTGTCAAATCAGAGTAAAGTTTTGATAGATTGGTGGAAGTTAGTGGGTGTATATTTTAGCTTGAAGATAATTGAGTAAGCTTTTTTTTCAAATCAGAATAAGGGTTTTGATAGATTGGTGGAAGATAATGGGTGTTTTATAATCTTGAAGATAATTGAGTAAGCTTTTTGTCAAATCAGAATAAAGTTTTGATAGATTGGTGGAAGTTAGTGGTTGTTTTATTATCTTGAAGATAATTGAGTAAGATTTTTATCAAATCAGAATAAAGTTTTGATAGATTGGTGGAAGTTAGTGGGTATTTTATAATCTTGAAGATAATTGAGTAAGATTTTTGTCAAATCAGAATAATGTTTTGATAGATTGGTGGAATTTAGTGGGTGTTTTATTATCTTTAAAATAATTGAGTAAGCTTTTTTTCAAATCATAATAAAGTTTTGATAGATTGGTGGAAGTTAGTGGGTGTATATTTTATCTTGAATGGTATAAATACACAAGCTTAGAACCAAACTAATTCATAACATTTCAGAAACATTTATCCCAAAGGAAAATAATAGTCTCTCTCTAAAAAACCTTTTATCTTCTACCAAACAAATATAAAAAAAATGGACTTCGAACGAAGACATAGCTCTATGCAAAGCCTATAGAAACATTTCTGAAGATCCATGTGTAGGATTGCAACAAACCGAAAGTCGTTTTTGGAAAAAAATCAAAGATTCAATGTATGAATATTTAGGAGATGTTGATAACAACATCAACCATGTACAACAAACTGAAGAAGGTCTTAGCAATCGTTGGAAAAAACATATTTTTCCTTCGGTTAACAAATGGAACCAAGCGATCAAGCAAGTTGAAATAGAACCGGTTAGTGGAACTAACATAGCGGATCAAGTAAGTATTTTTATTACACATGATTTTAACATTTAACAATTGTTAAAGTCCATGTATATATTAATATTAACTAATTTATTTATTATTTTTCATTTAGGAAATTCTCAAACTACACTTATATTCAAATCTTACCAGTGGAAAACAATTTCAATTCCATCATTGTTGGGAAATTTTAAAGGATTCTGTGATGCTTCAATCGACAATATCAAATTCTCATACTTCTCAAACCAACCAGCCTCGTCCTATTGATACGGATTCTGAAGAACAGTTTACGGAATCACAACCTTCTTATGATCTCGGAGTTGATACCGATCCACCCGCTACTAATATTAATAGGCCCATGGGTAGAAATCATGCTCGTCGGAACAAAAATAAACATAAGATAAGTGATAGCGATGCATCTGCGGAAAGGACTGAAGGCTTGGGTAAGATTCTAGCAATGCAAACTGAAGCTAACGCACTCATGAAAGAGGCGAATGATCTTACACAGACTAAGATAGGATATATGAAAGATACTTATAGCATCATGAAAGAGGCGAATGATTGTAGCATCATAAATGTTGATACCACCAATATGACTCCGGACTCGAAAAGCTTTTGGACCAAAACAAATATACGTGAACGCAACGAGCGCGCTACATATCGACCTTCATTTAACGACGGAACAGATTATGGAAATGATGGACCAAGTGGAAGTTCTGGTTTCAATAATTTCTCTATGTTATTAATCGTAATTGTTTCTTTGTTATTTGTGTTTTCTTGTATTTTTATTTATTTTGCATGTGTGTTTTCAAGTTTCGGTTGCTATTTTTTCGAAAATTTATTTTCGAAAAAATTAATACCTCTATGTATTTGATTTCCAGCAATTTATGAATTAAGTTTTTATTACAAATGGTTACCATTAATATTATCTATAAATAAATTAAACTTATTATAAATTATATTAAATTTATAAATTAATTTTAAGTTTTTATTAAAAATAAAATTTTATATTATAATTAAAGTATGTTTATTATAATCAAATTTATACTTATATTATAAATTAGATATCTTTATCACGTTGAAAATTACTCTACCCTAATTGTTATTACACTTTCAATTGGATCTTCTTTCTCCCTTTTCTTCTTTTCTCTCACCTCTTCCTTTCTCTTTCCTCCTGCGACTGAGGCCATTACCTCTCCCTTCTTTTCTTACCTGTTTTCTCTCTCCTCTGGTCTCGATCTCGCGCTCGCCAGAGCCCGAGATCGAGCCCGAACAGTAAATCGGTCTCCAGTTTTGGACACCGACACCGGTGGTTAGAAGTCATTTTCGACCCTCGGTCTCGACCGAGACCGAGGGTTAGAGACAGCCTTAATATTTAGAAAGTTTCACTCAACTCTAACCCGGATTATATCAATTAGACCCTATCAATGAATGGTCTATTTAACTCTAAAGCTTCCTAGAATCTTATCAGAAAAAAAGGAAATTTCTCTAACTTTTTTAAGAAATATTAGAATGTCATTACTCCTCGTAAATGCTCCTTTCTGCTTTGGAGAGTTCTTCATGGATGGATTCCTGTTGATGTTGTCCTGTAAAATAAAACACTTCAGTTAGCCTCAAAATGTGTTCATTGTGATGACACAAAATCTATTAATCATCTGTTTGTTGGGTGCCAGCCTGATTGGGGTGTTTGGGCTCACTTTGTTGTCTTATTCAACATTCATATTTTGAGAAATGTGACTCTTCCTCACCTAGTGAGAGCTTGGTATTGGTTTACTATTAAGCATGTTCATATAAGGACCATCCTTCCATCTATTATTTCATGGGTTATATGGTCCTCAAGGAACAAAAAAACATAAAGCTCAAAACTTCTCGATTAAATCTGTGATTGACTATGTTATTCATATTGTTTCTAGTCTAGATAGAGCTCACCCTCTAAAGAGGAAACATCGGGGTCTAGGCATTAAGATTGGCTACTTTTTAGCTTGTGTTAATCACGTTAACAAGTGAGGGTGGCTTGATTCGTGACTCATATGGTTCTATTGTTCTTGTCTATGATTGCCTGTATGGTAAAAATATGCCGATCGTAGCAGAATGTAGAGCTCTATTCGATGGGTTAGCTCTCTGTCAAGCCAATAGGATTACTCCGTTGTATTGAGACAAATTCTAGTATTCTCACTGATATGATCCTCGCTGGAAGTCTTCATGGTTTCTTTCACCTATTGTCAATTTTTGTCGTTCTTAAATTTCTTCTAGTATGGTTTTGATTCATATCTTCCGTGAACAAAATACGGCGGCATATTGGATTGCTAAGGAAACTCTAAAGTTTGCTCAAAATCTGGATTTCACTCAAGAACAAGCTCTGAATTTCTCATAGCTATAACTCTTTTGGAAGGATTGGGATTAGGCTATATCACGAGGGATCCCAACCTTTAATCTATTGCAAATAAAGTCTAGATTGGATTCTAAGTTTCATACCTAGATCTGGATTATGTTGATTGATGGCCTTGGACTGTCTACCTTTTATGAATTGCATGTGAAGGGTTTGATCAATTGATAGAGCTATTCTCTTGAAATCAACAAAAAAGATAATGTCGGAAGGGATTGAAGCTGTTTAGATTGCTATCGAGAAGGTATGGTCGGTGATTGTTGTTCTAGGGTTTGAATGGGGGTTGTTTTAATAGAAGACGAAATCTGTTTTAGGTATTATAAATTGTGTAATACTTGTTCGAATATTTCAAGGCTGAGCTTAGTCTCTTTTGACTCTTAGTTTGGTCCTTTGTAATTTTAATTTAAGATGAAATAAAACAATCTGATTGATAGAAAAAAAAAGTCTTAGTTTGGTCCTTTGTAATTTTAATTTAAGATGAAATAAAACAATCTGATTGATAGAAAAAAAGTCTTAGTTTGGTCCTTTGTAATTTTAATTTAAGATGAAATAAAACAACCTGATTGATAGAAAAAAGACGTGAAACTAAAATTGAAGTGATGTATTGAAAAAGAAATATTCAAATTTCAATTTAATTAAGGTGAAGCTTCATCAATATATTTTTCATAAAAAAAACCAAGATGATAAGGTGAAATATTACTTTAGATATTCAATATTAGGAGAATTTTTATTTTCAAAAAATATTAGTTAAAATTTTGGAAGAACCTTAACTTAGTTAAGATGAAAAAAATTACTCACGTCATCTCTGCATTTATCTTAAACGACAAATATTCAGAAACGAAATAAATATTTGATTCAATAATTTTTCATTTTTTCCGAGGTACTATAATATAGGTAATTGTGAGCTTATATACTCATAAAAAATGAAAATAATAATGAAATGAAACATTGCTGAAAAGAAATAATAGATGAACGAAATAAATTAAAAATTAAAAACAAAAAGTGTAGTATGTGATTTATTCGTATTCGAGCAGGGTTTAATTTCACTTCATCCCGTCTAATTTGATTCGTTTCGTTGGACAATAAGATATATATCCTACTTTATTGAGAAAAGTCATGTAATATTTTTCATTTATTTGTAGGAGTGTCAGGTTGGGACCTCACAGCGCTCGCCCACTCTAAAATATATAGATGGGTATTACACGAAATGTATCATTTACAACGAAACAACAAAGTTTGGTTGTGCTTATTTCTATAGTTGTATGGTTACACCTAGACGTATTTAGAAGAAGTTACGGCATCTGTGGGCCTTGCTGCAACCACGAGTATAGGGATTGGCCTGTTCTCTCGTAAACATGCCTTTCAAGCTAGAATAGTCAATTGCTTCTGTTACAGGGCTGTTCATCACCAAAAGCGAAATGACGAAGGCAAAAATCAAAAGCAAAGATTTAATCTTAAAGATCCCCATGTTTATATGTAGCTGTGGTGTGGTCTCATATATGCCTTCTCTTGAGGTTTATATAGTTTCTGTCGTATGCATGCAGAATACCAAAGTTAATATTTCTAAATTCGCTTTACTAACTATTTTGTGGCTGGATGAGATTATGTTCTCCTAAATTTAACAAGTTAATATAGCAGTCGGTGGTGCCCAACTTTGGTAGCGACAAACAAGGAAAACTAGTCTGATGTTTATATTGATTAGGATTGAAAGCAGTCTTAACCAACGAAAAATAGTTCTCCTATTTTAATATTATAATATACCGTACTTTTCTCGGACATAAATATAATTTATATTAATAATAATGGAACTCAGCAGTTAGATAGTCCATTAAACCAGATAGAAAGAAAGCTAATAACGCTAGAAAAAGCAAATTTAGATGTTTAATTCAAAATAAGATAATGCAATTTATCTTATAGCTATGCGAAAAGGAAACCTACCGGATTTTGAGTTTGATGTTCATCTATGATCATCTGTAATTGATTATTGATTTTTTTAAAGATGGTAATTAAATTTTTATTTTATAATTTGATCGAGAAGAATGAATCAGTATCTTTTCTTTAAAGATGTTTTTTTTTCTGTTCATGAATCCATGTCTTTTTTAAATGAAAAAAGTAATTTTTTTTTATAACAAAACCAAAAAGTAGAAATCGAAGTAACTTACGTTTAATATTACAAAATCTGAATTCAAATTCAAATTCAAATTTAAATTCAAACTCAAACCTATAAACCACTAAAGAGAACACCTTATTAAAATATCATTCTTATGGACTATAACCGATATTATCTCGTCCTACAAAATAATCTCAAAACTTTACATTTTGTTTAAATTGTTCGTTTTTGAATCCAATATTTCACAATATTCGGAATTAAATCTTGTATTTATACAATTATGTCTATGATATATATATATATATATATATATATATATATATATATATATATATATATATATATTGTATTTACTAGTCCGTTACTTTCTTTATGACTACTTTGGTTGGACTAATATTGACGATAGTCTAATACATCGATAATACATGTGACAGCCTAGCTCAATGGATAACTTTCAACAATCTCTCACTTGGATCATCATATGCTACTCTAGTATGTATCCACTTAATCACGTTTTTAATTTCTATTGTCACATAGATAACCTTAACAATCTCGTAAATGACCATTAACGACACTGACTAAAGTCATCGTCGATACATTAAAAATCACAAATCGATGCATCACTAATCACGATATCGCAACCATCAATTACATAGACCCATCATGGTGCATAACATAAGAATAATATGAAATGTAATCTTACATGTATATTCTTAACTGGTCCAACTTAATTGGAGGTCTACTTACAACATGGTACGAAGAATAAATATAAGAGCCCGTTGAATACTTATATATAAATGTGGTTGCATAATTGCATTAATGATCTTAAGTATGTGGTTATCATATACAAACTCCCACTAAAACTAACAATCCTCAAAGTACAAAACAAACATGTTAATAGTGTGTTCAATAAAATCCTTAGGGACTAATATCTCTGTGAGATGAGCTGCTAACATCGAGTTTATCTATGTGTGCTCCATATTGATTTGACCTCTCTGGATTCTCTCCTTAATAGACATGAACTTGACATCTATAGTTTTAAACTTAGTTGAGCTCTTATTACTGTATGAATTTTGAATTGTTGAATTATTATCACAATATAATCTAAGGGATCTTTCTTTCCCCTCCACGATTCGCAGTCTCGTGACAAAATTTAACAGCCAAAGTTCTTGGTTGGGTGCCTTGAAATAAACAAAAAAAAAGTACGTAGTTATGGTGTAAGATGCAATGAGTGTTTGTTTAACATTTTTCCATTATATTGCACCTCCCACTAAAAGTAATATGATGTCTAAGGTTGAATGACGAGAATCCTCACATCCAACGAAATCTGAGTCAGAATAATCTATGACCTCTAGTTTATCCAACTTTTTATATGTTAACATGTGATGTAGACTTAACTAGAACTGGTTTCGACTTGATTTAGGATGAAAGAGGATACAAAAGGTTAATTTGAAAGTTATTGTACTTGAACTTCACTATACCATATATTACATTTGTAGTTCAACAGCTTAGCCAATTTGTTCCTCAACCAAGAACAATACATTGGAACTTTTTTATCTGCATCTTGAAGTATTTAAAAGGGTTTCCAACACAGGGATTTGTTTTACATCAAGTTCTTCTTTATTCATCCAAGTCTATTTTGATGTTGATTAGACTTCGTGTACACTAACAAGAAAGTCAACCACAGATTTGTGTATTTTCTTAGTTTTTTCTTTAGTTTCATGAAGAAAAAAAAAATAAACCAAGTGAGCAAAATCTCAGCTGAGGCAGTTGTATCAGACCATGGATTCAACAGTTTTCAAAATACAATGTTGTCTTATATCTTTAAAAATTTACACGTTCTTTTATGTTTACCTATTACTATGAGTTGGGATAATATGGCTCATATGCATATTACATCTAACCCAATTTTTCATGAAATAACAAAACATTTAGATATCAACTGTCACATTTGGTGAGGATAAAAGTAGCCTGAGGGTAGGCTGGTAATTTTAAGTGGAGTTTTAAGGCGGCGTGAGGGTGTTTCACGGTGGTGTGTGTGTTTAAGGGTGTTTCAAAGTGCTTTTAATGTGGAGAGAGAATTGAGCAGCTTGGCAGCAGTCAATTTTTGTTACCCATAGTTAATGCTGGTGGTTGGGTATTTATAGTATGTAGTTTGGGCCCTTATGGGCTTTCGGGTCAAGTTTAATGGACCCGGGTCATGTTTAAAGACCCATGAGTTTTAAGCAGATGTGCAGGTAGCTTAGTCAGATAGTGTTTAGGTTTTTTAGTACTTTAGTCATAGTTCGAATTGCCTTATGCTTGCAGGGTTCGAAGTCATCTGTCCAGTTCAACAGTCCTGTTCGAATTAAAGTCTTGGAGCCTGTCCGGTTTACGGAGAGATTTACTTTGGGGTGCCCTTCCGGGGAGCACTCCGAATTCGGACTCATCAGGAGCCCCTTTTTTAGGTATTTGAACAAGTATCCTTGTCAAAGAACTGAAAAACAGTCCGATTTAGGAAGTGGTTTATCAATTCGGAGAGACCAAACGTTACGAATTCCAAACGGTTCTTGTCAGAGTTAGTGGGACACGTGTCACTCTCTGGTTGGTCACTTTAGCCGTTTTTTCTCCTTGAAAGTTGCACCACTTTCTCGAACAAGTTACCTCTTTTAAATGCCATAAATGACGTCAGCGCCGTCTTTTAATCATTACCCAACTTTTCGGATTCTCCTAGGAATCAAACCCGTTTTTCACATTTACTATAAATTATTTTCACCTTTCACAGTCTTACTATCTCTTTCACTCTGCCATTTTACTCAAAGCTTTATCTCTCTAAAACTTCAAGATTTCCTTAGTTGTTTATGTTCACAGCAAGAACAGCACTGATCAAGGGCGGCTGGCTTAACCTCTCAGAATTAGAGAAAGCTCAAAGAGTTGAAAAAGAAAAAAGACTTGCAGCAGGGCTTCCAGCATCGCATGTCGAGAAACCAGCCCCTTCAATCGAAGAATCTGACAGAGGTTCATCTTCTTCTCAAGGTACAAAACCTAGAAAACTCTTTCAATCAACACTCTCCCCCATAGTATCTGGCTCTTCTGTTCAAGAGTCGATCCCTATTGTTGAACCGGGGGTCACTGCCACAAGTGTTAGGAAAAAATCCTCTTTCATTGCTATGGGGTCCGACTCCGACCATTCTCCAGATAAACTAATCATGAAAAGACCAAGTAGATTGGTTAAAGGGCTTTCTTCAAAAAATACTAGCGATTCAGGGTCCGGGGCAACTGTTAGGACTCTCCGGGAAAGGCCGGTCGGCCCGGGGGCTAGCAGCCCGCTACCACCCAAAGAAACTTCAACCTCAGAAACTCAAACTGAGGTAAGAACTCAAAAACATACAGAAAGCCAACAGTCCGGTGGATTAGCTGTGCCAAGCTTCATCCCTCCCCGGGCTATTTCTACAGAATCTCCCCCAACAATAATGGAGGAGAGGATGGAGGACTCCACTGAGGAGGTTAGGTTCGAGTCCGAGTCCTCCGGACAGGTTGAAACTGCTATCGTTGTTGCCAAGAAGGGCAAAGAAGAGTTGTATCTGAGGCGTCCGGACCTGCCGGAGAGCCTTGAAGGGAGAGTCGGGCCCTGCTTTCACAAGGTGGAGTTCAAATATCTTTTATCTCTGTTAAAGACCAAGTATGCGTTCATCCATACTAGAGATCTGGGACGACTGCGCACTAAGTAGGGGATCCCTGAAAATGTAAAGATTCGAATTCCCATCGATCCAGAAACCTCGATGGACTGCAAAAGAAATGAGATAGTCTTCTTTACGGAGCTATTCAATTGGGGACTTAGGTTCCCACTGGACCCAGAAATAGTGCGCTACTTCCATTTGGTCAAGCTATGTCCAACACAGCTAAGCCCCAACGGTTGGTACACCTTGATGTCATGTATCATGGCGTCTAGGCTATCCGGAATTCCTCTTCCTATGGAAGAGTTTGCAGCTGTGGCTAACTTGTGCAAACACCATCAGTTCCCCTTCTACCATTTCAACATGGGGAATGATCTTAAAGCTGTCGATGATCTCCTGGAGTCGGAGAGCAAATGGAGGAGCCAGTTCTTATTTGTCAGTGGCTCATGGGAGAATGGCAAGAAAATCAAAACCGGGGAGAATCCTAGCCTTCTTCGAAGTAGATGGAGAAGCGATCGTAAGTTTCTATTCTAAGTTTCTGTTCGAACCTCTCTTTCCTTTAAGTTTATACTAATTAGTTTTTCTTTTGTTTTGTCAGAGCTGCCAAAGAAGTTCGGGGACTATCTGAAAGCCGGACAGGTCACCTGTGGCAAGCTCAACGCTTGGGCCGCAGAGAACTGGGAGAACCAGTTTCATAAAGCCTTCACTCCTGGGAACCTAGCGAGATCTCACCTGTGGAACACCACAGGTCGAAGAGACTTAACCTGGGAGGAGTTCTCCACTCCACCCGATGAAGATGTTGTGCTGAGAAGGTCTCATGAACTGGATGGGACCCTCTTCCTTCCTGCCCGGGCCAAAGCCCCAAGTAAAATGAAGGGCAAGAAGAAGAAAGGCAGGAAAGTTGTAGAGGATACTGAGAAAGAGGCCCCAACGGATTCAGAGGCGCCAGCCCAGGCTCAAGTTGATGCAAACCTCCTACAGGTGGTAGAACAGGAGAGCGAGAAACAAGGAGTGAACCCCCCAAAACCTTCAAGGGCTTCCAAACGGGTTCGTAAGCAAGCAAGTGACAGTGCTGACAGGGAAGTCAAAAAGAAAAAGACTTCCCAAGGAGAAGAGCTCGCTCTCCGGGATCCGGAGCCCACTTTCCCAACCGACCCGACGTTAGCCGAAGAGATCCCAGGGAATCTTAATGAAGGGATTCCAATGGAATTCCATACTGATGAGGTCGAAAGGGGAGAGATTAACATGGATGAAGTGGATGTCATCGGTCTTGGTGAACTAGGTGATTATTTCCTTGGCCTGTCCAGAGATGAATTCGCAGGGCCATATGTTCCCCCAAGTAGTTCCAACACAGTGAATTTCAATGGTAGGACTTTCATGGTTTCCAGTGAGAGGGATGTTATAGCCCATTCCCTTCTTAGCAACGTGCAGCCAGTACTCACTTTGGAGAGGCAAGTCCGAAGTCAGGCAACCACCATCAAGGACCTCGAATCTGAGAAGGAGAAGCTGTCCGAAGACCTCCGAGTTGCTGCCAATAAGGTTGATTTGCTCAAGGAGGCAAATGAGCAGCTAAAGAAGAATCAAGATGAGAGTAATACAAAAGCTGCTTCCTTAGAAGAGACCGTGAAAGATCTCCGGGCTAAGCTGTCCGAACTGGAGAAGGACTTGACAGCCTCAAAAGGGGAGACTGCAGCAAAGGAGAAGATTGTCACCAATTTGACCACTGACAAAATTGCTTTAGAGAATGCAGTGAATCAGGCTGTTGAAGAGAAAGCTGCTTTAGTGAAGGATCAAGAGGCCATGATCAAGGTTAAAATTAATGCTTATGCCAGGGAGATGATACGGAGTGAAGAATTAATGATTGAAAAAGTGAAGTCCGATATGGTCTTCCTATTTCATGAGAAGTTCCCGAAGAGGAGACTAGGGGACTTATGGCGTTATGTGGATGACGATGATCTCCCATACTGGACCATGGTTGATGAAGGGTACACTGATGTGTCCTCGTCCGGTGACGAAGAGGAAACCGGAGAGAGCCCAGGTGAGGAGGAGATTGACCCCAAAGGTAAGAAGATTGTCGAGGAAAAGAGCGACATCAAAGGCAAGAAAGCAGTTGAGGGTGAGCCATCTTCAAAGGCTCAACCTTAATTTATAATTTGTTTTGTTTATCTTTTGTTTGAACCAAAGTCCTTGGAAGGCCAAGGCACCTTTGTTATGATGGTGTCCGTACTATTCGGACAGATTTTTGTACTGTGCCAAAACATGTTCAAAAAGTCCTTGGAAGGCCAAGGCAACTTTAAGTTGTTGAATGAATGCTTTTGTTTTACTCAACTGTCTTCTTGTTTTATTATTTGTCTTACTTTAGATAGCCAGAATTTAAGTAGCTTTGAGTTATTGTATTGTGAAAGTGTTTAGCTTCTCTGGCTAGAATTTAAGTAGCCTTTAGTCCTTTCAGTCCGGGTAGTATGACAAGCAACAGAATTTTGCAAAAACTTAGAAAATTATTGAAGAAGGCATCAAGTTTTATTGAAAGCTCTCCGTGGCGCCGAAGAGAGGAAGCAGTATGCCCCCAAATATTTACATGGATGTTTAAACAAGTAAATATTTACATAAGCTTTATTCCAAGTACATTCGAAGGTGTTCAATATTCCAAGGGTGAGTTAAAACCCTACCATCTTTGTCTTCCAACCAGTATGTCCCAGGCTTGATTCTTTCAACCACAGTATACGGACCCTCTCAAGTTGGGGCCAGCTTTCCGAAGAGCTTTTCTTTGGTATGCAGGAAAACTTTTCTCAATACTTTATCTCATGGTTGAAAATCCCTTCTTTTAACTTTAGAAGCAAACCTGCTTCTCATCAAGCCCTGATAGTGTGCCATTCTAAGATGAGCTTTTACCCGCCTTTCTTCAATTAAATCAAGTTGATTTCTAATTGCCATCTCATTAACCTGTCCGGAGAAGTTATGAACACGAAAGGAGGGGAGTGTCTTCTCTATGGGAGCTACTGCATCCATCCCATAGACCAAGGCAAAGGGGGACTCTTGTGTCGCAGCCCCAGGTGTCGTCCGGTAGGCCCACAAGACTTCTTGCAGATAACTAGGCCACTTCCCAGCAGCCCCTTCTAAGTTTTTCTTCAAACCGGACAGTATCGTTCTATTAGCCACCTCAACTTGCCCATTGGCCTGTGGGTGGAAGGGTGAAGAAAAGCAGTGCTGAATACCCCTTGAGGCACAGAAGCTCTCCATCTCTCTATTATCAAACTGTGGCCCATTGTCTGTTGTTATTTTCTGGGGGACACCAAATCTGCAACATATGTTGGCCAGAATGAATTTTATAACAGCTTTTGATGTTGTCCCTGCCAAGGGGGCTGCTTCTATCCACTTCGAGAAGTAGTCAATGGCTACAATTATGGTTTTACGCCCTCCGGACGCCATAGGGAGAGGCCCAACTAAGTCCAATCCCCATCGAGCAAAAGGGATGGGCTCAGAAATTGATTCCAAAGGAATGGCTGGTACATGAATTTCATTGCGGTACCTCTGACATGGGTCACACCTCCTGACCAGCTCCTTAGCATCTTTCATAATTGATGGCCAATAATATCCGGAGAGAAGCACTCTTCTTGTCAAAGCTCTAAATCCACAATGGGCTGATCCCTCACCATCATGCAATTCAGAGAGAACCATTTGTGACTCATGATCCCCTAAACAGCGTAGGAGAGGTTTGCTATAGGACTTTTTGTACAAGACTTCTCTGATCATAATGAAACCACGAGCCCTGTGTTTCAATGTTCTGGCTTTTGATTTATCCAAGGGCACGATGCCATCGGACAGATACTGCATAAGAGGAGACCTCCAGTCTTGAGGCCGGTTTACTTGTATTTCAAAGACTTCTTCTTTTTCACCTTCATCAAGTTGAATAGAAGGGCTTTCAAGCACATGGATCCATGGGTAGGACTCCGTATATGCTATCGTTGCCAATGAGTCTGCTAACTCATTCTCTGCCCGGGGGATGTGCTCATAGACAACAGCTTTGAACTTTGACGCTTCATTTTTAAGGAGAAGCAAGTATTTGATCAATTGCTCCTTTCTGGCCTCGGACAAGCCTAGAGCATGGTGGACGAGCAATTGGGAGTCACTTAGTAGCTTGACCCTTT
Organism: Limnanthes douglasii subsp. nivea; assembly: GCA_036936605.1. Lineage (NCBI taxonomy): Eukaryota > Viridiplantae > Streptophyta > Magnoliopsida > Brassicales > Limnanthaceae > Limnanthes > Limnanthes douglasii. Next base: position 160,295,793 of record JAUPFV010000001.1, read on the forward strand.
TTGCTCCACAGATGTATGCCAATTTTAACCCAGCTATAGCTGCTTCGTATTCGGACTCATTATTGGATGCCCTGAAAGCAAAACAAATAGCTTGAAACATGTTGTCCCCATAGGGGGAAGTGAGACATATTCCTGCCCCAGATCCCATGGTACTGGATCCTCCGTCTGTTTGGACAATCCACACTTTTTTGTCTTTTGAATCAGCAGGTTGTTCTGAATCCCTATCAGAATGGAATTCGACCAGAAAGTCAGCCACAGCTTGAGCTTTTACTGCTGTTCGGGGAGCGAAGTCTATGTCGAAGTCCCCCAACTCTACTGACCACTTTGTCATTCTGCTCGAAATGTGTGCTTTTTGAAGGACATTCCTTAAAGGGAAAGATGTCCGGACAATGATAGGATGAGCCTGGAAGTAGGGCCTCATTTTTCTTGCAGCTATCACCAAGGCCAAAGCTAGTTTTTCAAGTTTCAAGTAACACCTCTCAGCATCAATCAAGCTTTTGCTGATGTAGTATACTGGGTGAGGATACCCATCAACCTCCCTTACTAACACAGCACTGATGGCACAACTTGAAACGGCCAGATATACAAAAAGAGTCTCCCCATCGACTGGTTTAAACAAGGTCTTGGGAGAGGACAGATGCTTCTTGATTTCATTGAATGCCTCATCACACTGTGGTGTCCATTCAAACCCCTTTGCACCCTTCAAGGTTTGAAAGAATGGAGCACATCTGTCCGAAGACCTGGATATGAATCTGTTCAAGGCTGCCAACCTCCCCGTTAAACGCTGCACTTCTTTAATGTTTCGAGGAGGCTCCATTTGGAACAACGCATTGAGTTGGTCCGGGTCGGGCTGTATTCCATGCTCACTTATGATATACCCTAAGAACTTCCCGGACTGCACTCCAAACACACACTTTTCAGGGTTTAATTTTAAATTCACTTTAGCCAAGTTGGCAAAAGTCTCTTGGAGGTCGGACAAGTGCAACTGTTCATCCACGCTTTTCACCATCATATCATCAATGTAAACCTCCATATTTCTTCCAATTTGATCAGCAAATGCCTTATTGACCAACCTTTGATAAGTAGCCCCAGCATTTTTTAAACCAAAGGGCATCACCTTGTAGCAGTGTAAACCTCTATCAGTGACAAAAGTGGTATGCTCTTGATCTTTTGGATCCACTTGGATCTGATTGTACCCGGAGAAGGCATCCATGAAGGAGAGTAGCTTGTTCCCAGAAGTAGAGTCTACTAACTGATCTATCCGGGGAACCGGATACAAGTCTTTTGGGCAAGCTCGATTGAGGTCTGTGAAGTCAATGCACATACGCCATTTACCATTCTTCTTTTTAACCAAGACAGGATTGGCAGTCCACATAGGGTACTGAGACTCTTTAATGTGCCCCATCTTTGTGAGTCTGTCAACCTCTTGTACAATGACATCAGCCTTTTCTTTTGAGAAAGCTCTCCTTTTTTGTACCACTGGTGCCACATCTCTCCGGACTGATAGGTGATGGGAAATCACCTCTGATGGAACTCCAGTAACATCAGCATTGCACCAAGCAAAAACATGCTGATGGTCTTTCAAGAATTTCAACATTCCTTCTTTCAACATCGGCGGCATTTTGGATCCTATCTTGACATTTTTTCCTTCTTCTAAGCAGTGTGTTTCAACCTCCTCAACTGGGATCAACACTCCGGGGGTCTCTCTGGGGTCATCAATTTCACCCTCACCCCCAGAAAGGCCCTCAAACTGCTATTGGTCATTTATACGGACTGCCCCCAGCGTTCGTTGAGCCAAGGCAGTGGCATAGCATTCTCTTGCAACTTTTTAGCTGCTCCGGACAACCCCAACCTGCCCCTGAACAGCATATTTCAGACACTGATGGACTGTCGAAGCCACTGCATGCATCCTAGAGAGCCAAGATCTCCCCAGAATAGCATTGTAACAGGTGGGACAGTCCACCACAATGAAGAGTATTCTAACCATTTTCTTGAAAGGGCCCCTGCCCAACAACACTTCTTCTTCAAACTCCCCGATCACATCGGCTGAGCTGCCCGTGAAGCCTACGATTGATCTGTCCGACTTTTGTATCACAGCTGGATTTCTCATTTTCTTGTAAGTGTTTAGAAAAAGGATATTGGCAGAGCTTCCAGTATCCACCAGAATTCGCCTTATCTCATTGCCCCCTATAGATGCTCCTATGACAACAGCATCCTCATGAGGGCTAGCAATATTTCTCAAATCATCCTCATCGAAAACTATGAATGGGAACGAATTTGGAGATTGATAGGATGTCATGCCTCCTTCTAGCTGGGAGGCCAAATTATGAACATGCATTTTCCTTGAAGAAGTAGTAGGAGCCGTCATAGTGTCCCCTCCGAAGATTGTTAGTGACTCAAAGAATTTAATGAGCCCGGAGACTGATCTAGAACGTTCCTCAATAGCACCCACTCTGTTTCTGGTTGGATCAGGATCCAAGTATTCAGACTCCACATCAAACTCTTCAACTATTACCATAGCCCCCTCCGGGGCAGCGTTGCTTGGACCAACCCTATGAATGTTGTCAGGCCTATTGCCTCCTCTTCTTTTAACGTATGCACCCAACTTTCCTCTTTCAATCAAGTTCTCTACCTCTTGTTTTAATGCTATGCAATCATTGGTGGTATGGCCAATATCATTATGGTATTGGCAAAAGGAATTATTTCGATGTTCTCTGGGAGACTGCAAGGTTGCCGGTCTCCGGTAGTGTACTTCATCTTTTGTTTTCTCGAAAATGGTTGCCACACTTTCTTTGAGCTCTGCAAACCACTCCGGTTGGACCCATGGCCCTCTTTTGTTTCTAGACTGTTGGCTTTGTGCAGGAGCAGCTGGTTGAGACTGAGCTTTTCCCCTTCCATGCCCCTGCCCGGTTTCTCTTGCTTTGTTTCCGGACTGATTTGGATTTTGAGTTGGTGCCACCGGGGTGGATCTCACCTGTCTGTGCACCCTGGTCTTTTTCGTTTCATCAACATTTATTTGCTTGCCAACTTGGTTCAGCAATCCTCCCCAGGTCATGGCTTTCTTCCTGGTCACTGAATCGGCCAGGTTGCCTGGGTTCAAACCTTGTCTCAGGGATGCTATTGCCACATGTTCAAAGCAATCAGCCAACCCATTTTTTGTGTTTACAAAGCGACTTATGTACTCTTTCAATGATTCGTTTGGTTCCTGGGCACAATGGATTATGGTATCTCCATTACCCTTTAACTCCTTACTCCCCACAAATTGCCTTCGAAAGGCCACCCAAAAAGTATCAAAGTCTCTGATACAACCCTGAGGCAGGCTGTTGTACCACTTCAGAGCACTCCCCGTGAAGGATTGGGAGAATGCCCTACAGAGTAGTTTATCATCATCATCAAAATTCATCATGAAGTTCTTGAATTGCTCCAGATGATTGTCCGGATCAGTACTGCCATCGTACTTCTCCATCTTGGTGCTACCAAACCTCTTGGGGAGGTTTCCGGACAGTATTTTAGAAGACAATGGCGATTGCCTCCAATTCCTCCCACGACTGAACGCAGTATCCTCATTAGGAGTTGCAAAGATACCTGGCTCATCATGGAAGGCAAAAGGATCCATCAGCATCCGGTCTACATGCCTCCGGTTGTGAGACGACCCTTTTCCAATGTGCCTTTTCATTCTTCCATGGTGATCTCTTTTTCTGGAATACTTTTTAACTTGCTTTTGTTTCTTCCTGGTTCGTCCCTCATCACTGCTAGAGGACAAGGACTTCTCATTTCCCTCACTGTCCGAAGAGCTGTCCGAAGACTCTGAACTCGAGTCAGAACTCTCCACAGGCTTGGACCGGTGAGACTTTTTAGAGCTGGCATGCGTCTTCTTAGTACTCTCATGAGTTTTGGAAACCCCATGCTCTCGAGGGTTATCAGAGCGATGAGTAACGGACGCTTTGGATTTCTCTTTCACGCCCATCTTGGCCTTTTCAGCCCTCAGAGCTTCTATTTCAACCCTCAACCTGTCACGCTCTTGGACAGTATACTCATCGTTCTCTTCCACCACTTCAAGCAAAGCTGGTGGAAGCTCTGGATTATCCGGATTCATTCGGACAGAATTTCTTTACTTGGTTTTGAATACTTGATTCAGGCACCGTCGCCTCCCACTGTGGTCGCCAATTTGGTGAGGATAAAAGTAGCTTGAGGGTAGGCTGGTAATTTTAAGTGGAGTTTTAAGGTGGCGTAAGGGTGTTTCACGGTGGTGTGTGTGTTTAAGGGTGTTTCAAAGTGCTTTTAATGTGGAGAGAGAATTGAGCAGCTTGGCAGCAGTCAATTTTTGTTACCCATAGTTAATGCTGGTGGTTGGGTATTTATAGTATGTATTTTGGGCCCTTATGGGCTTTCGGGTCAAGTTTAATGGACCCGGGTCATGTTTAAAGACCCATGAGTTTTAAGCAGATGTGCAGGTAGCTTAGTCAGATAGTGTTTAGGTTTTTTAGTACTTTAGTCATAGTTCGAATTGCCTTATGCTTGCAGGGTTCGAAGTCATCTGTCCAGTTCAACAGTCCTGTTCGAATTAAAGTCTTGGAGCCTGTCCGGTTTACGGAGAGATTTACTTTGGGGTGCCCTTCCGGGGAGCACTCCGAATTCGGACTCATCAACATTGTAAGGATTTGGTAAGGTTTCATTAAACTTGTTCAGGTGCCTACAAAATTACAAGTGGCTAACATTTTCACGCTGGTGCAGCCTAACTATTTATTTCAATCTCTCGAGTCCAAGATAAGCTTTTGTAATTTACTTAGAGCTTATCTTGAATAGGCATATATAATAAGTCATGCATAAAACTTTTACAACTATGCACGAAAAAATTTATCGTTTCTATGCATCAAAAACATGCTTTGTAGCAGAGCTGAACTCTATTGCTATATAAGTTAACTCAATTCATGTACTTTTATAAAATAAGAATATAAAAATAATACACTCTTTTTTATCTGAAGGAACACAGTTGTTATTCAACGACTGCGCATAGGGTAAACCCTCGGTCTGACAGCATAACCTGCAAACAAACGTCAAACAATACCGCACAAGATGATAGGTTCTACTAAAAAGCGTTTGTAAAAGGAACGAACGCATTACTTTTTGGTCACAAGCTCATCTACTCCACCAATTTTATCCCCAAAAAGGTAGTCAGGTTGGTGGAGTAAGGCATGCTTGGTCGAGTCGCTCTATAAACGCTTTATTGGCTAAATCTGATACCTTGTGTGGTTTATCTTCTACCGTTAGTTTGCAGGCTATTACGTCAGAGTTTACCTTGTGCGCACTAATTAAATAGCCGCTGCGAGTTTGTTAAACAACAAAGAGAGAAGTAGCCGCATGAGGCAGCTAGGGTTTTGTGTTTATTAGAAAATGTTCCTTTTTGTATTGAACTGTTTTTTTATATTGATAAACCCAAGTAAGGCTTTCAATATATAGATAACTTAGAGGCCTGTACAAGGAAACTTAATACACTGAATATTCTAACAATATCCAAACATGACAAACATTTTTAATACTATGCAGCATGAATGTGTTACATGCTAGCACACTAAAAACATGTTATTGCATGAATATTATAACACCCCCCCTCCCCTCAAGTTGTGTAGTGGAATCACCAATACCCAACTTGGATAAAAAAGATTCGAATGTTCTTGCAGCAACCGCTTTTGTCAGGATGTCTGCCAGTTGGTCTTCGGATCTAACAAACGGAAGTTCGACTGTCCTATCTTCAATCTTTTCTTTTATGAAGTACCTATCTATTTCAATGTGCTTTATTCTATCGTACTGTACCAGGTTCTCTGAAATCTTAATTGCAGCTTTATTATCGCACATTAACTGAGTTGGACACTTCAGAGGGGATCCGATTTCTTTCATTATCTTCTTTAGCCAAAGTATCTCGGTAATCCCCTTAACGATTCCTCTAAATTATGATTCAACACTTGATTGTGATACTACTTTATGTTTCTTACTCCTCCAAGTCACCAAGTTACCTCCAAGAAGAGTAAAATAGCCAATAGTTGATCGATTGTCGTTAGGATTCCCTCCCCAATCAGCATCTGTGAATACTTCAACATCAAGGTGTCCATTTTTCATAAAAAATTATGCCTCTTCCTGGTGTGCCTTTGAGATATCGAATAATCCTCATTACTGCCTCCATATGGTATTCCAGAGGATGATGCATGAACTGGCTAACTACTCACACTGCGTATGCAATATCGGGTCGAGTGTGAGCCAGGTAAATCAATTTTCCCACCAACCTTTGGTACCTTTCTTTACTCGCTGGTCTGGCCCCTTCAATTATCTTTAGTTTGTGATTCACAACCATAGGAGTGTCATTTGGTTTGAAATCCACCATGCCAACTTAAGCTAATAAATCCAATATATATTTCCGTTGGGAGATATAAAATCCTCTTATTGACCTAAGAACCTCGATTGCTAGGAAATACTTTAGTCCCCCAAGGTCTTTCATTTCGAACTCCTTGAAGAGGTTTTTCCTAAGAGAGCTAATTTCTTCTTCGTCATTCCCCGTTATAATCATATCGTCGACATATATTATAAGACAAGTGACTAATTCTCCTCTTTTTTTGTAAAACAAGGTATGGTCCCCATTACTCTGTTTGTAGCTATACTACTTCATTGCCATTGTAAATCTCCCAAACCAAGCATGAGGAGACTGTTTAAGCCCATATAATGCCTTTTTCAGTTTATATACCTCATTTTATTGAAAACCATCAAAGAACCCTGGTGGGGGTTCCATAGATACCTCTTATTCCAAGTATTCATGTAAGAAAGCATTCTTTACATCAAATTGATGAAGAGGCCAATCTTTATTCGCGACTATTAAAAGGAAAACTCTGATAGTGTCAATCTTTGCAACCGGAGAGAACGTTTCAGAGTAGTCTATACCATATGTTTGTGTATATCCTTTGGCAACCAATCTGGCCTTGTGTCGCTCAATGGTGCCATCGGATTTATATTTTATATTAAACACCCATCTACACCTGAATGCTTTCTTCCCTTGTGGTAACACACAATTCTCCCATGTACCATTCCTTTTTAGAGCTTCCATTTTGGTATTCATTGCCTCATGCCATTCAGTCATCTTCTTAGCTTCTTGAGCTGTTTTAGGGATTTGTTCAGAAAGAATAGTAGCTGAAAACGCCTTTGCAATCTTCGTCATTCCTTTCCTGTCTGTTTTTACCGGATATGTAGAAGCACGATGAACGTGTTCCGGTGAATACCGGTCAGGAGGAACCCCTCTATTTTTTCTTGGGGGAAGAATCAAAGTTTGAGTTTCAACAAATGAACGTGTTTACCTCTTGATTGACATTTTCTTCGGCTGATTCGCTGGTAGTATCCATGACATTTATTTATTGTTGGACATTGTCTTCGGAAGAATCATTGGTGGTAAGAACTGCCTCGTCAGTCTCCTTTATGTTGGAAGAGGCGTGTTCAGTGGCACCATCTACCGACTCTGTCGGCACATCCTCAAAGTAACTTTCATATAGCAACCAGTCGAGTGATTCACTTACTTTCTCCCCCTGAGCACGAGATTGGTGGTCAAAAAAATAATCGGATTCTAAGAAGTCACAGTCCATGGTGACATGGATTCGACAAGTAACCGGATTGTAACACCGATAAACCATTTGATGGACACTGTACCCAACGAATACACACTTTTCAGCACACAGATTAAGTTTGTTTCGACTAGTTTGAGGGATATGAACAAACACCGAACAACCAAAGACACGAGGTGGTAAGGTCATAACAGATGGAATTGAAACTTGGGTGGCAAGCACTTGTAATGGAGTTTTATTTCCTAGAAATCAGGTTCGTAGACGATTTGCAAGATACGTGGCTGAAGCAAAAGCTTCTGGCCAAAGAGAATGAGGAACTCTAGATTCAATCATAATAGCACGAGTTTTTTCAAGTAAAGTACGATTTTTTCGTTCTGAAGTACCGTTTTTTTTAGGTTGTGTTTGGACAAGTGGTTTGATGGATAAGACCATTTGTTTTGAAAAAATTATGCATTGTTTGGTTGACAAACTCTGTTCTATTATCAGAACGAAGAATCAGTATTTTTTTTTCAAATTAAGTCAAAATCATTTTGTAACAAACAAATATTTCTGGTACTTCTGATTTATATTTCATGAAGTATATCCAAGTCATTCTTGAGAAATCAACCACAAATAAAACAGAGTATATGATTTGATTGTTAGTGGAATTTGGTGCTGGACCCCAAACATCATAATGGATTAGCGAAAAAGCATAATCAACTCTAGTATTACTTTGATTAAATGAGACCCTACGATTTTTTACAAGAATGCAGGTTTAACATTTCTCATGAATGGAATTATTCAAAAAAAGACTAGGAAACAAACTTTTAAGATAGCTAAAGAAGGATGACCAAGTCGATGGTGCTATAACCAAAGTTTCCTTTCGGTTGTTCCGTGAGCAAGCATGGCATGTCCCTTATGAACTACCTCATCAACATAATAGAGACCTCCTTGTTCAGTACCACGCCCAATGATCTCTTTCGTACGAATGTTCTGTAAAATGAAAACAAAATGGATACATAAGAACCACACAGTTGAGTTGTTTTGTCACTTGACTAACAGATAATAACTTTAAGGATAGTGAAGGAATGTAGAGGCAGCTTTTAATTTCCATTTTTTCCGAAAAAATAATTGAACCTCCCCTTTTGACTTCACAAATTTCTCCACTAGCAGACTCAATATGGGACTTCTTTGGAGATGACATGTCACCAAAGTCTTTAGGATCATAAGACATGGTGTTCGTAGCCCCGCAATCAAAGATCCAATTCATTGATTTCTCAAACCCTTTACCTCCAAGTTTTTCATAGGAGTTCGTCGCCATTCCTCCAAAACCAGTGCCAGTTCCTTGCTCATTTTTAGTCAGATCTTCACCGCCACTTGTAGACGAAGCCCGTTTGACATTAGACCGTCCTCCCACCATTCTGGATAGCCAACCAGCTGGAAACATGTCTCTTTAGTGTGTTTCTTCATCCCACAATGAGTGCAATACAACTTGGATTTATCTTCTTTCTCTTTGGATCGGAATTTAAACCTCCGTGCAGAATCTTTAGCAGCCAAACTCATTCCAATTTCAATCGAGTCACTATCAGAAGAACTTTATTTTAGTATGTTAAGCCTAGCCACTTCCCTTCGTATTGTAGCATATGTTGTTTCCACGGAAGGAAGAGGCTCCTTTTTCAGGATATCTCTCTTGACTGGTTCCAGCTTGTCATTAATCGTCATTAGAAATTGATAGAGTCTTTGTTCTTGAGTCTTCTTATTGTAGATTTGAATGTCTTATGGGTCTTTCATAGGGTTCGGATCTCACCTATCTATACACATCCAGATGTTCTGCAATTTGTTCCACAAGTCTTCTAGTGTATCGGACCCTTGCCTTAATGAATTAGCCCTCTTATGAAGGTCAAACACCTATAACGAATCTGTACCAAAACCGTATGTGGTGGCTAACCCATCCCATGGGAATTTTGCAGTGGGATATTGCGAGACATTATTCACCAAGCTGGATTCAAGATTCTGGATAATCCATGTGAAAACACATTGATCATCTTGTTCCCACCTTGTATATGTGTTGTCAGTTTTGGATGGAGGTGTCGGCTCCCCTGTAATGTGAGAACCTCTCCCCCTTCCCCCCCAATTGCTTTCTTCATCAGGTTTACCCATAGGGCATAGTTGTCACCACCGAGTTTAATCCATAGGGATAAATTCTCGGGGTTAGTTGTTTGTTGTTGTGTTCCGAGACCATTTCTCAGAATGGCAGCAATCTGCATTGTTAATTCATCAGGGATTTGACTGACCACGACTTCATTGTCAGCCATCTTTGTTGAGGAGGTTCAGAATTCCCAGAATCACACGTGCTCTGATACCATGTTAAACAACAAAGAGAGAAGTAGCCGCAGGAGGCGACTAGGGTTTTGTATATATTAGAAAATGTTCCTTTTTGTATTGAACTGTTTTTATATTGATAAACCCAAGTAAGACTCTCAATATATAGAGAACTTAGAGGCCTATACAAGGAAACTTGATACACTGAATATTCTAACAATATCTAAATATGACAAACATTTTTAATACTATGCAGCGTGAATGTGTTACATACTAGCGCACTAAAAACATGTTATTGCGTAAATATTCTAACAGGATTCTTTCAAACAAGACAAATAATACGCTTTGTTTTCTCGTTTCTTAATAAGAATTGAACAGCTTCAACCTATTTTATAGAATGCTTTTAATTTATTGCAGGTTTTGAGAGCATGTAACTTAAATAAATTGTTGAGTGGATCAGGGTATGTCCAACTAATTAATCAAACATTTGAACTTTGCATGTAAATTCTTTACAACTGTCGTTGCATTTAATTTTGCAGGCTAAACTGCAATGTTATTTTAATTCACTATTTAAGTGAACTTCATAGGCAATTTTGTCTTAACTCCATATGAAAATCAAGTATGGATTCAGGAGTATAATTTACATGAAAAATCATATAGGAGGGCAAACTTTATTGGATGCAGGTGTGAATTAATTTTGTAATTTTACATTGTGTTACGATTATTCAATCAGTTATAAATGCAAGGGAGGAGTTACCCAAGAAAATTTCCATATGATACTGCATATGTAATCAATATATAACTAGAGGCTGTGCTATATAACTGCATGCTGTACCTTGAAAATAAAACTGCATTCAAACACTTGCGTCACTTCATTGTCCTCATCGCCGGCTTAATGAGTAATTCATAAAATCCAACACAAAAAATCTAGAATCGGAGTATCCATCGACAATGATGAAATGGGCGTCTTTCTGGAAGACTGACTAGACGAGGAGGAAGCTTATCGCATGGAGGTAAGAAGCTAAAACCCGATTTTTGTTTTGTGGCATGGTCGCGCGAACATCGTGCGACGAACAGCTTCTTCATTTCACGAACGTGCGACCATATAGCCGTAGCCGTCGCATGCGACCACGATAGAGACATGTCTCGTGCGACAGCACTGAAGACATGTCTCGTGCGACTGAACTGTTATAGAAACTTATAGTTTCTAATTATATATTTTGTAGGATGAACTTGTCCAGCCTCCATTTATGGATGCCGACTACAGTAGAATATTCAAAACCGATAGGTTATTTACTAAAGACAAGTTGGATGATTTTGTGGACAATGAATCGAAGAAGATAAAATTTGTCACAATTACAAAACTCTACGATAGCGGGAAATGGGGAAGGACTCCTAGGTTAGAGTACGTTTGCGAGCGGTATGGTGTATTCGTATCATAAGCGAAGCCGGAAACTTTAAGAAAATGGAAGACATCGACGAAGAAATGTAATTGTCCGTTTGCGCTTAAAGGTCATCTGATCGATGTACTAGCCATAAAATGGCGTTTGGAGGTGATAAACGGTACACATAATCACGAACCTTACGTTCGTCTAGACGGTCATCCCGCGCTTGTAGGCTAAAACGGGATGAAGAAGAACTAGTTCGTAGTTTGTCTCACCTCGGTTCGCGTCCTATGGAGATATATAGTGGTTTGAAGTACCAATATCCCGAGAACATTTCGAACATGCGTGCAATCTATAATTGCCGCCAAAAAACATCGGGATGTTGAGCACGGGGGACAAACGCAAATGCAATATTTGTTGACGAAATTGAATGAGAATGGATACTCCACGTGAGAGCGTTTGAAAGACGATTCAAAGGTGATCACTAATTTTTTTTCGCACATCCTACTAGCATAGACTTATTACGTAGAATGTTCTATTCATGGATTGTACGTACAAGACGACTAGGTATAACATGCGAGATTGTTGGTTTAACATCGACTTCCATTACATTTACCGTTGCGTACGTATTTTTGCACGGAGAGAAGATTGGAAACTATGTATGGGCTTTGGAAACTCTTCGTGGTTTGATGATGGATAGCGTGTGCGCAATTCCGAGCATTATTATTACAGATCGAGAGTTAGCTCTCATGCGAGCAATCGATGATATTTTTCCGGGCACACACCACTTGTTATGCACGTGGCACAATAGTAAGAATATTCTTGGGGCGGTCCGAAAGATATTGCACGATGATGCGGTAGCGAAACAATTTGTTAAGTATTACGGCTACGTTGCGGGGGCGAACACAGTTGAGAGTTACCAAAACAAATCTAGATACATTGAAGGAGATATTCGCCTCTCAACCGAAATGTTTTGTGTATATTATGGACGCATGGACAACGAAATACGGTAACGATTTTCTTGTGTACCGAATGAACAAGATTAAGTATTATGGCCAAACAACCACAAATAGGTTTGTCCTTTTATCCAATTTTTTGTTGAGCTGTTTTATCTATTTTCAAAGAAGTTCATAATTTTGTACTTGTACTATGTAGGGCGGAGGGTGCTCACTCGTCCTTAAAAAATACCTTGGGACGAATCAATTTAACTTTGAGCTATTTTGGGAAAAAGTTCACAACTTATTAACGAAGCAGTATGCGGGGATCGTCGAATTATTCAAGCGAAGTAAGTTTAGAACAATTCCACGTTTTGATGATGTTTTGACCCAAAATCTTAAAGGTCAAGTGTCACATGCGGGTCGAAAGATATTGATGCTTGCTATTGTACGTGCTAGAAATATAGGAGTAGATCGGGTAGCATGTAGAGGATGTTTCCTTAGGAAAACACATGGTTTGCCTTGTGCATGTGAAATTGCATTTATAGCTAGAGATTGTAGGTGCATCCCTTTAGAATATGTGGATGTATTTTGGAAAATATTAGATATTGTTCATAGAGATCCTAGTTCTCGTGAAGAAGAATTGCAAAAAAAACTTTCTATAATTGACAACTCCATTCATAGTTTCCGCCCCAACCAACAAAACCACATTATCAATAGGGTAATGCAAATTTTGAGGCCCGAGACAAGTCATATTCAAGATCCTAAAGAAGCGGTTAGAGCTAAAGGTAGGCCAAAGGGAGGCGTTGATAAATCGACTAAAAGGAACCCTAGTTCATGGGAATATCCCATTGAACAAACCGCTAGTGCTAGTACTCCGGCTAACTCGATAGGTAGTACACCTGTTAACACGTAGGGAGCACGGACACATCCAACATGGTTCCCATCGTACCACCCAAACCTCCATTAGCAAAAAAGAAAGTTAGAAGGCCTAAGAAAATTGTTAAGGATGAGAAGTTAACATTATATCCAGATTGCATCCCGGCATTTGTACACACTTACATTTTAAAGTTAGTTGACGTTCTTCCGAACGGACAATGCGGATATCGTTCCGTAGCGCATTCAATATACAATAACGAAGATAGATGGGAGGATGTTAGACGCGAGTTGTTGAAGGAGTTACGGAAGAACCGTGCATCTTGGTTGGATGTATATGGTTCGCCGAAGGTGTTTGACGATTTGGTACATAGGTTAGATTACTTCAAGCCCAACCCTAGTAGCCACTATTGGATGACATTTCCGGACATTGGACTAGTCATCGCAACAAGGTATCAATGCATGGTATACCATGTATCGCAAGCAGCCTCGTTAACGTATCTACCAATCTGTGGAAGGCCACCCGTCAACAATTCAACGATCATAGAAGTTGGGATAGCTTTCGTACATAGATGTCACTTTGTTAATGTAAGTATATTTCGTTTCCTATCCCAATTCCTTTCCCTATCATTACAAAATGCATTCGTCGATATTGTTACAAAATGAAACCTTACATTTTGTTTAAATTGTTTGTTTCTGAATCCAATCTTTCACAATATTCTGAATTAAATCTGGTATTTATACAATTATGTCTATGATATATATTGTATTTACTAGTCTGTTACTTTTTTATGACTACTTTGGTTGGACTAATATTGACGATAGTCTGATACATGGATAATACATGTGACATTCTAGCTCAATGGATAAATTTCAACAATCTCTCACTTGGATCATCATAGCTACTCTAGTATGTATCCACTTAATCACGTTTTTAATTTCTATTGTCACATAGATAACCTTAACAATCTCGTAAATGACCATTGAAGATACTAACTAAAGTCATCGTCGATACATTAAAAATCAAAAATGGATGCATCACTAATCACGATATTACAACAATCAATTAAATGGAACCATCATGGTGCATAGCATAAGAATAATATGAAATGTAATCTTACATGTATATTCTTAACCGGTCTAACTTAATTGGAGTTCTACTTACAACATAGTACGAAGAATAAATATAAGAGCGCGTTGAATACTTATATATAAATGTGTTTGCATGATTGCATTAATGATCTTAAGTGTGTGGTTATCATAATACAAACAGATTCAATAGCTTAATACAAATTCCCACTAAAACTAATAATCCTCAAAGTACGCAACAAACATGTTAATAGTGTGTTCAATAAAATCCTTAGGCACTAATATCTCCGTGAGAGGAGCTGTGAACATCGAGTTTATCCATGTGTGCTCCATATTGATTTGACCTCTCTGGATTCTCTCTTTAATAGACATGAACTTGACATCTATAGTTTTGGACTTAGTTGAGCTCTTATTATTGTATGAATTTTGAATTGTTGAATTATTGTCACAATATAATCTAAGGGGTCTTTCTTTCCCCTCCACGATTCGCAGTCTCGTGACAAAACTTAACAGTCAAAGCTCTTGGTTGGATGCCTTGAAATAAACAGAAAAATACGTAGTTATGGTGGAAGATGCAATGAGTGTTTGTTTAACATTTTTCCATTATATTGCACCTCCCACTAAAAGTAATATGATGTCTAAGGTTGAATGACGAGAATCCTCACCTCCTACTTATAAGAAATGTTGGGTGAACTTATACTTGAAACTACTTAGCCAAATGGTCAACAGCTTAACTAGAATGGTTATGATTTTTTTTATTTGATCTCAACCTCTTTTTATTGTACCTCAATCTTGTTTTTTATCAGTTAACTCTTCATATACCCATTTTGAAAATGTTTGACTTTCAAAATCAAACTTCCCCACAGTGTTACTATACTTACTACTTCATTTATATGATATATATTTTTCAAAATTCGATCTATATATGTTTAGATATTTGATTTAGAAGTTTCGGATTCTAAAAATCTAATATATATATGCGAGATAACATTAGCGTACACGTGAATTGTTTGTTTGATTTCTAGATAGTTGTGTTAATTATGATATTTATAATAAATCTACGTTCTGGATGCTTATTTGTAGAAGATATGGTTGAAATGCACGATTTGGGTTTTGTGGAGAAGCCATTGTTGTTGAGGAGATTCTCGAATTAATCGCGCGAGAATCGGGTTTCCTCACACGATTCATGCGAGAATCTCATATTTCGAAGATGACCGAAACTCATTGTTGTAATCTTGTTTCTTCTTATCCATTTTATGTATTTATTAGCTTTTTGCAATCAATTAAACTCTAAAATTTAATATTTCTATTAATTACAGTTCATAATGGTAATTTTCATTTTTTTCCTCGCTTAAATCCATGTTTTGAAGATAGTATCGATTTAAATAATTTTGAAGTGTTTTGAGCTAAGTTTACAGTGATTTTGTAGTGTTTTATATAGTGTTTTTAATTAAAGTTTTAATTTTAGATTGAATTATGTGTTTTTTAGTGGAGATATTATGGATAATTCAACTTTCGGAAAAGAAAAAAATGTTAAGGGTTGAGATAAAAAAAACTAAAGTATCACATGATCTTGATTTAACCCTTTATCTTTGTTTAAATTTGAAGTAAAATCAATTTTTATAATGAAACTTCAACTGAAATTATTATTTATATCAGTTAAAATTTAGGCTAAGTTACTCATCACCACCTAGGTTTTGAAGTTTACCAAAAACCATTTGTGACACAATTTTTTCCAACAATACCCTTGAAACACACAAACACGTACAGACTTAACAATTAATTATTTTAACCTTCAAAACTCCAGAAACACATACATTTCTACTTTTAATAGGTGAACAAAACAAAATGTGATATTTTTAGAGAATTTTTATTTTTATTTTTTTCAATCACAATTATTTTTTATCAACTAAATTTCATGTGATTCCGCAATTGGAACACAATTAGTTTTTCCAAACTAATTTCGCAACCAAATTGTACATATTTCCATAATTAGAATACAATCTAATTTATGTTTAATAATAAAAGTTTTATCAACACAAAAATATAGATATTTTCACAAGTAAAAAAAAAGTTAGTTATTTCACACTCAATTAAAACTTTATTATCATAAAACAAGTTTCTATTTTTTATTTCACACAATCATATTTATTTGGCAATTAAAGTCTTATTTCCACAACTATTTTTTTTCTTATTTACGCAACACATTTGTACGTAATTCCGCATCTCGAATACATTTACTTTTTAGCAACCAAAATGCACGTACTTCTACAACCAAAACATAAGAAAAAAAATACAAACATATTTCAACATAAAAATACAAATATAGTCGCTACTAAAAGAAATTAGTTGTTTCACCCTCAAATAACATTTATTTCCGCCAAAAACAAATTATACTTTATTTTTCAAACAATTAGATTTGTTTAGCCACTAAAATCATATTTCGATGAATATTTTTGTAATTTTACTATTGCAATATAATTTCTTTCCAAATTTCATTTAATTTTGCAACTAGACTTGGAAATATTCAAACAATATATTTCATAGATCTAATTTTGTATGTCTTAAAAAACAAAATCAATATCTTGAAATATTTGTTAACACTAGGGCTATTATCGGTCCGGGTTTTGACGGAACCGGATCGGACCGCTAAGTTTATCGGTTCTAATTTTTGGTACCGGACCGAACCGCTAAGCTTTCGGTTCGGTCTGGTCCGATTCGGTCCGATTTGGTTTGGTTCCGGTTCCGGTTCGATCCTATTTCGGTCCGTTTCAATTCGGTCCGGTTTTGGATAGGTTCGTTATCGGTCCGTTTTCGATCCGATTCGGTCCACGTAAAAATTTTAGATCCTATTAAAATTTGATTTTTAATTTTTTTTATTGAAATAAACGATATATAAACTAAAATTTATAAGTTTATCTTTTGATTTTGGTAAAAAAAATTGATAATTACCTATCAAGTTTTGGTACTATAAATTATAAAAGAATAAATAATAATAATAAGTAATCGTTCTAACGGTTTTATTGTTCCAATTTACTATCGGTTCTACTGGTTTATCGGTTCAATTCCGTATCGGTTCTATCGGTTCCGATCCGGTTCTCGGTTCCGAAAAACCGTTGACAACCCTAGTTAACACTATAATTTTAAAAAGATATGATATTAAAAAAATATATTAAAAAATATCTAAATTTTTATCAAACTTCAAATTTATTAGTAAATAAATTTATTACCAACCCAAAATTGTTTAAAATTGTACTCTTTATTATTCTTTATTATTATTAAAGCTAACCGAAATCGATAAACCGATATGGAATCAAATAATCTTTTAAACAAATCGAAATTTCGACCGGTTCATAACATTATATCTTTGATTCCGTCCAAAAGAACACACATCACACGCATTAATGCTTTCAGATATAAACTATAGTCATGAAATAGCAACTGTTTGTTTTGAAGTGGTTTCTTAATACTAAATTACTTAACAATATCAATACATAAAAAGATAGAAAGGACAATTTAATATATTATATGTTCACGTAATAGTTAATCACTTGTTCTGTCTAATTTGCTAATAAAATAACAATATACACTTCTTTCCTGTCAAATAAAGTTTTTAGAGTTATGGGGGCAGAACTAAACTCCCTTTTGATTCATTTGAGAGAAAACTGACAATAATCCAGTCAAAAATTCACGCAAGATGCGCCACTCCATAAAATACATGCTTAGATTCAGAAGCCCCACAAAACACAAACTAAGAACACACAACACCACCAAACCAAACCAAAAAACAAAAGCAGTTGACATTGAACACAAAAGAACGGACACAAGATGCGCCAATACATGAAATGCAAAACAGTGTTGCCCTCAAATTTAGTAAAATAGGAGAAGCAAGTAAAAGAATTAATAGAGAACCTACAGTTATATCTTAGAGCTACAGAATAGCAGTTTTAAACAAAGAATCAATAAACAAATGATGCAGCATTGTAAATATCAACAGCTCCTTTCCAACAAGAATTTGAGTTTCAGAAAAAAGAATTGGAGAAAAAAACTACATTTACCTTAAACCTAGTTGGCAAATGTTGAATATCCCTCGAGTATTTGTTGTAGCAGAGAGCTAAAATCATATTTTCCTCCGACTTTTGACCCGACACAAGTTAGAACATAAATCTTCTATTTTTTCCGAAGAAGATAATTTAAACAAGAGGAGAAAAGTGAGCTTTTAATGGCTTGGAGGTGCGGAAAGAAACAAAGATTATGAGGCTCTGTACGAGGAAGAAAAACAAGTTAACTACCCCGTGGTTTAGGTTAAAGCCATTTCCAGACACGGATACTCACTATATATTTGTGCCGCACTTGATGTATGTAAAAGATGTAGGCTTAGCTAAAAGCAACCTCAAAAAGTTACACACTTCTTCTTTGCAACAGAATTTATGCATAGTACATGTACAAGCTGTTAGCAGCAGCACAGGCAATTGAGTTTTCCGTTGGGTGCCATGCCAGGTGCAGCAACTTTGATGTAAAATCAAAAGAATTGCCATTTGCATCCACTCCCTGGGTCTCAGCTCCTGTTATTATTTTCACATGAAACGAACAGGGGAAAAATCAAGAAATTTCCTAAACAAGACCCTCTTCTCTTTGGGTATAGTGCTATAAGATTGCTGCACATAGGACAGTATTGAAAACTATAATGTAAACACTGACCACGTCTTACAACACGAGTTATACTGGTTAATGTTCTAGAAGGCCTTGCAGGGGTCTGAACTTGTCTCCTACAAAGGTAAAGCATCCCTCAAGTCATAAAAGGCACGAGAATCTAATAAAATGCCCAATTATAGATAAACCTCATCAGAATCACCTCATGGGGTTTTTGCTAGCTTCCAAAGTTGACGCCTCAGAGCTTCCTGGGACAACACCAAACACGCGGAAGAGATTGCTGGGCTCACCAAAGAGAAAAACAGAATAATATATTATATGAAACAATCTAGGACATGAGTACAGCTAATTTTTACATATGCGAGGAACACACCTGTAAGAACCTGTCGCTACTCGCAATCCATCACCGCTTATAGAGCACTCAAACTTATCAAAGATTGAATCGTTTTCATACAAATCACAAAGCTGAACATTTTCAAATGGCCAAAAAATGGTGCAGTTAGTTTTGAAACGGCAGAATAGATGTTAGATGTCGCCTAGTAAATAAAACCCACCTTTGGTCTTAAATGTTCGTGAACCTGGAAGGTTGCAACTGGACCTGAATCCATGTTGATATCCCACAACTGGCAAGAAATAAAATATATGAACTAGAATGACAAATAAATTTGGAAGTACAGATGCGTAAACATAAACTTGGGAAAAATGAATCAAGAATGTACGATATCTTGCCAATCCACAAGTCAAGCATGATGCAAAAGTATAAGATTTAAAGTTCTGCAACTGTCGGTGTAATCGTCTTAGGGCTGTTTGGAGCACATGATGCTTTTACTATTTGTTTAGTCTAGCTTTCTTAAAATGTAGTTTTTCATAACAAGAGATTCAGGAGACTATATTATAAAATAACTTTCATGAACTTCAAATGGGGATTTTATTATTATGTATGAATGTATGCATGCTTACAATGATGATATAGATCTTAGAGCAGAGTCCTCAAATCAAAGTTTGTATGTACTTTACACTTCCACACAAAAAACAGAAATTTAACTTGCTTACAAAGTTCAAATCCTAAGATTGTGTAATGATATAGGGAAATACTAGCCACTAAACATATTGTACACGTACTACACATAAAGAATAACTTGCCATCATAATCCAAGTGCTTATAATTTATTTAGGAAAATGTGTATATATAGAATTCAGCCATCCATCGATGCTACCAAAAGTCATGAGATTACGCTTATATATTTGAATTGTACAAATAACTCATCACACACAAAAATTCATGACTGGCATTGCCATGCGACCACAGGAATCCATGCATAATAAATAGCATAGAGCAGCTCAAACCTTAAGGGTCATGTAATCACGACTAAGTATATGTCGTCCATCCTTGGCAAATTTAATATCTGAGATTGACGCAATTATCTCTGTGAAGAACGATCTAGAACCAGGTGCTTCTGGCTCTTCAAACCTGGGCCACGAAATCACATTGGTAAGTTCATATCTATGAAGACCTTGCCAGCAATGTTCCATTAAAGCTTAAAGATGATCATTTAACTGACAACACAGTATCTTATTAGAAAATAGCAAAGCAATTCTCCTCTGAATGCTTCCAGCCAATCCTTTTTGGGATCATTTTATAGAAGTTACATATCATAGGCAGAAGATCAAACAGCTAATGACAGCTATGCAGATAATAGCTTCACGAAGTTTCGATCCAAGTGAATACTGTTCTTCACTCTAACGTATCTTTACACCTAAATAACATAAAAACAGCAGTGCAAGATTATGAAGTAGAAAAGACAAAAGAAAGTTGCGGCACTCACAATTTTGCATGAGAATCACATAGAGCCGATTGTCGCAGATCAATTAGACGGATTGAACCTCTTGAACTGCTATATGCCAATGTATTACAGTGTAAAGGGTGAAACTCTGCTGATGTAATCACCTCTGCAAGAATAAATAAGATAGAACATCAAGGCTGAAGCAAGTTTTCCACTAGTGTAGAGCTATCTAACAAGATAGATCAAAAACAATAAAATTAATAAAAAGGTTTCAAGGGAATAACAAACTTAAGACGGGGCATACTTTAAATTATAAATTATCTAAGAAATACCTGCTGAAAACAATCAATTATCACTGATTACCCATAAAAGTAGTCAATTTAGAACCTATAGAGCTATACCATGATGATTGGTAATTTTCCATATCACAATATCATTATAGACCGTCAAGGTTGAAAGCCAACCAACATACTAGATAGAAGGATGTGTAAAAAACATTAAGTTCAACATAACTATTCTATGGTAAGCTTTAGGAGAATGAAAGAGATAATGCGGCAATGTATTTTTTGCCTTTAACCATAAAACCAGGACAATGTAAGCATACCAGTCAAATCCTCCATGTTTGCAGGCTTCACATCAACAATATTGAAACTCTGATTGCTTATTTCCAAGTTCCAAAGATTAATCCGCAGATCATCAGCAGAAATGAAGGTTTCTCCATCACTTAAAAATATAAAGAGGCATTTAAATCATCAGTTCGTAAAACATAAAGTTCTAATGGCAATGTAACAAAGCTAAAACTGTCTAGACACTGATAGCAAAGGCCAAAGGGGAGTAAGATCTCTAATACATCAATGTACAAATAAGGTACACAATACATTTAAATGCAAACCCTAAGATATTTATGTTTATCTAATATGGAGATATGCCCAATGTTTGAAAAAATGGTTTTCTGCCTTGAGGCATTAGGGTCTTAGAAAGCGAAATGGTGGTGGTTATCAATGTCAAAATTTAAAATTACATGTAGTCAGTGACTCTGTGGTACTGCAATATAAAAAGGCCTGATATATATAAGTTTTAGGTATAGCACTTTTACTTATACCCTGCTTCCCGTAACACTCCCGAGTTTAAATTCAAATTTAAACCCTCTAATTTAAGTCCATGGTTAACTGAAAACTTAACTTTAAAACACTCTTGAGTTTTTAAATCCACTTAGTAATAAATACTACATACATATTAGTTATATATATATACACATATTACTTTGATGCAATAACCATCTGAAGAACCGAAAAATATGAAGATGGATGGTGATGAACTAGAGATGAGTTAAAAAAATCTTTTTTTTTTCTTTCTACTCAAAATGAAACAAACACTTCTGTTATTTTTAATTAAAAACAGCCACTTATGAGACTTTTCACATTCTTTTATATTTAAACCAACATCATATATCCAGGCGTTTGATTTGAAGCATACACCCCTATTGGTTTATAGCCGACCAACCAAATTTCAAAACACTGGATATACCAGTAGAAACAGGCTTTAGAATTCCAAACAAGGACGTATAATAAAAAGAGGACAAATGCAAGCGGCTAAAGAACACAAGGTACAATAAGCAACAGAATACATCAAAATACAAACTCGAAAAAAATTATACTAATTTAATAAGGAGATTTTCCAGTAGAAATAGGCTTTAGAATTCAAAAAATACAACAAAAGCAGAACATGTAACAAAAAGAGTACAAATACAAGCCTGGAAAGAACGCCCTAAGTCATTTGAATCCAAGTAAGTAATTCGAAATATCTCTATAAGATACGGGAAGGCAGAGAAAACAGCAAGCATTCAACCATTAAAAAAGGTACCTGTTGTTTGATATTGAATTGATGTGATAATCATGGGCGTGAGCATAAACTCTTCGGCATCTAGCAACCGGGGTGCTCTCATGGCTAGTTACCTAAAGTTAAAAATAATGTATAGCATAAGACATTCATATTTCATTTGCCCTCAAGAGTACCTCACACTTTTCTTTGTTGCTACAATTTTCCTATCACTGAATTAAAGGCGACGTTAATTGTTAGCTATGGAGGGATGAGCTCCTCTTTTGAAGTGGATTAATCCAAAAAAATAACTCTCCAGCTTCTCCATGAGGTGGAGTATACAGCCACTGGGTTATACACACTACGGTCATTTACTGTCATGTCTCAACTCAACTATACCTCACTCACCTATACAGGGTCACCAATAGGTATACAATAACAAAAGAGACAAAGATAAGTACTACTACCACAGGTATACGCAATGAGGGAATGCCCCCTGGTGAGGATAGTATGTCATTGCTTTGATGATTGGATAATTTGTCTTGGTACCCTCCATTTGCAGCGGGCAGTCCAGGTCTACTTGAATTACTTGAACTGGCAACACTTCCATTCCCCACAGCTTTCAAAGGGTCCACATTCATTTCAGAAATTTTCTTGATTTTCTTTTCTTGTACCTGTGAACTCTCAGTCAGAAAAAAAAAAAGCCTAAAGGAGCCCATGAACTTTCATACCCGAACGGCCATGAGGAGTCGAAAGACTAAACACAATACATGGATTATATGGTCACAGAGACAGGAAAGTGAATAGTATATTTAGAAAAAATATCTCTGCACTTTCATTATGCAGTCTACTACTTAAATCCCCCTCTTGTTCACAAGAACAGCCAATGCCACTAATTCACCAGTGGTGTAGTCGATTTTTAAAAAATATACTTTAGCAATAAGGCTGCATGATAAGGTAAAACAAACTTCAGTAGTTTAATTTGAGTAAACACTCAAACATACTGATTGCATATTTATACATGTTATAAAAGATTTCGCAAATTCTTCACTAAAATTCCAAGTCCTGGCACTCTGTTCATTCAGAGATCTCAAACAAGTTGTTTTTTGTAAGCAAGAGAAGATAAATATGTGGCATATAAAGATGCACTACACATACAGCATCTGGTAGTACTGACCACTTCAGAGAGGAGAAACATAGAGAGGGGTGTTGTTTACCTTCCAAAACTTAATAGTCTTATCATTGGTAGAAAGAAGAAACAGAGCATTGTTGGCTGTTTGACACCATCTGATTTTGTTGATCTTCTCTTCTATCTCCAAGCTCTTAAGATAGTCAAACTGTAATAAAGGAAAACCGAATAAGAAAATTTATCGTTGACTCAAATCAGATGCTTTTATATTTAAGCTGCAAAAGTCATAATAATTTAACAGAATACCTCAGGTTCGTGGCTCTGAAATTCTGTTTTATATCGGAACTCTGGATGCTGATGCTTAGTAGGATTATCCATCTTTTCAAGATCTCTTCTGGGTCTACCATGCTAAAAATCACATTACAAAAAGATCTTACAATATTGCATCTAGCATAAAACAGCAGGACGAGTTATTAATTTGTTTCTATAGGATCTTGTAACGGTAGAGGACATACATCCTTTGCATCGGTCCTTTCAAAAAGAACTACGCGACCTCCACGATCACCAGTAGCCAAATGATCCCCGGATTTATCAAATTCAATTGCGGATATTATATCAACTGCAGAAGGAAACACAAGCGGTTAATTAACGAAAGACAGTCGTTACTCGTTACACTATCCTTCTCAAAGTTGCCTGGAAGGCCGCTCGTGTTACTAAAGAAAATAAGCACGGTGAATGCGATATCGAGTAATTATCATATATGGTATTTTTAGCACAGGCTCCATTGGGCGTATAAGCAACAACTACTAGGTTTCATCTTTACTTCAAATATCTTGAAAGCCTAATCATTATTCACATCTGACATACAGTTGCAATGTGTAGATTGACAAATAATGCTCGGCTTCCAGACCATGTTTTGATTAATAAACTATGACAATGAAGGTCCTACAATAACGCTTATCTTAGTTTAAATGATATAGAATACAGTTTGCATGTAAAAATACAAGATCAGGGGTCTGTCAAAAACACATTTAGGTTACACAAATAATAATTGAGGCAGCATAAGACAGTTATGCAAGCGGGTATCAGATATAGCAACAGAAATTTGATATACAATTTATATTAATTGCCCATCAAATTATATAGTAACCACTACTCACTAGTCAATATTTCTACTGGTCTGTGTCTCCTCTCAGGGAACCAACTACAACACATTAGACCCAGTACTTTGTATTCTGACTCTAGCTTAAGCTAGCTATCCATTTTGTATAAGTAAGCAGGCTTAATTGTTTGCCCTATTACTCAATTGCTTTGTTACCTACACATCATGTTCTTCTCAAACATTTCATTTAATACCATCCAATTAGCTTCTATAACAAAGTTACGACTAACCCTCAATTACAATAACTACAGCTGCAAAAACACCAACCAACCTCTTCCCTTTCAGGCCACTAGAAAGGAAGAAACCTCCACCTAATGGCCAACTCAAGTTTTCAAACTGAATAACAAAATTCTAGTCCTACATCAAGAAAAAATAAAATATATGAAGTCACAAACAAGTGTCAGTTAGTTTGTTACTCCATTTTATATATAATTATTATGGGGTATAAAAGAAAGAATCGCGTAGTACTATCCAAACTATACAGTTTCGAATTCTAGCCTATTCCAAATCAGGACTTTTTAGGTTTAAAACTTGAGCCATGGACTTGAATTCAGATCAGAAATACACAAGAGCACCTAAAAAAAAGGTCACTCTGCAAGGTCTACACAATGCACTGCATCACGCGCAGTAACCACGAATATTAGATTCAACTATGCATTTGTCCCTATTTTATCAGTTGCATCTTCCGAGATAAGCTTACCTCCTTAAGATTCAAAGAGGCAAAGCAATTTGAGACAAAAGGTTATAATCCAATTTAACTTACCTCCTTAATACAAGCTATTATATTGATAACTGAATTAACTACATAGGATTGTAATGATAGCTTGTTTAAGATCTACAGATATCCACTTTCCTTGTTAGTAACTTAAGTAAAATGTGTGTAGAAGAGTGCATGCAACTAGGCACCAAGTTCAGTAGCAGCCTCCATAAAGCTATCGAGCCAACAATAAATCAATGACCGTGGCATGTCGAATGCGAAGTAAGTAAACCACGACAATCCAAATCAAATAACTGTGAGGGGGGAATACAAACCTAGAAGCCGAGAGCAACGATTACTAGATAACTGACAAGACTCTACGAAAATCACTTTAAGACTGCGATCTGAAACAGATCCAGATGACAGAAACGAACTAAACTAACAATAACAGCAATCAGATCCAAACGAAAGGCGATGGAAGTATCGAAGACATGAAATCGAATGTTTAACCTTCTTGGACTTCTTCACCGGCGGTTCTCTCACCGAAGACCTGAGAGAATCTCCACTCTAGATGGGGAGGAGCGCCACCCGATGCTGATGCTGATGCTGATGCTGATGCTGCTCCTGCTCCTGCTCCGTGGACGTTATTACCACCGTTCATTTCTGAGAATCTGGTGCTGGAAGAAAATAGAAAATCAACAGCCCACTCGGTTAGAGGATGAAATCAGTGAATCGAAGATCGCATGATGTTTCTCCAATTCATCATTTTGGTAGTGGATGGATTGTTTAAAGCATTGATCGATTAGTAAAAAGAAGAAGGAAGAAAAATTTAGGAAATATTTAGGCGAAGACAACTTTGTTCGCTTTCT
This sequence comes from Limnanthes douglasii subsp. nivea, assembly GCA_036936605.1. Lineage (NCBI taxonomy): Eukaryota > Viridiplantae > Streptophyta > Magnoliopsida > Brassicales > Limnanthaceae > Limnanthes > Limnanthes douglasii. Next base: position 160,322,092 of record JAUPFV010000001.1, read on the forward strand.
CTCTCTAAAAAGGAAGAAGAAAATAATGGGACTTTTTATTTTGGTTCTTCTCCTTCTGGTACTGGTTCTTGTTTTTTGTTTTGGTCCCAAATAACAGCTATCAATGGTTTACTTCACTTCAGTTTTTTTTTCCATAATTTACTTGCAATTCGATCCATAACGAGTTTATGGATCACCCGAATCGGAGAAATGTATTTACCGGATTATTTAGTTAAAGAATAATGACCAATAGATAGTTTGCCGCAACTTTTTTTTTATTTAGATTTGGACTATTTATGCAGTTTATGCATGTAGTTTATGTTTGTTATTTATGCAGTTTAATATTTGCCCGTTTAAAACCATGACTGGTTTTCCATATTTCATCTTTTATGTCGTACTAATATTTTTGGTTTATTTTTATTTTATAGTACTTTTTCAATTATAAAATTTTGGGAATGGCAAACGCGTAAAATCATCTTTTTCTGATTTTTTATATCTATAAAATAGTTGCATAGCAAAAAAAACCATAAAACTTTTGAAATTTTATTTAATAACAACTTCATCTTTTTCAAACTACCAAAAACTTTAGAACTCTAACAAAGTTTAATTGATTTTTTTTTCATATTGCAAGAGGTTATTTAATGCAAAATTTCGCTTGTTTCGGACTACACTCACGGCGAGTATAGCTTAGACTCAATGAGCGAGTGGGTCAAAAGTATAGCAATTCGTTAGATTTTTCGATTAACATAACATCTAAAGAGCGGGGGAAAAGAGAGCGAACACCTAGAGTAGATTATCGGTGCAAGCGTTCCAGTATATTTAAGCCGACCAAAATTTCGCTTGTTTCGGACTACACTCACGGCGAGTACAGCTTAGACTCAATGAGCGAGTGGGTCAAAAGTATGGCAATTCGTTAGATTTTTCGATTAACATAACATCTAAAGAGCGGGGAAAAGAGAGAGAACACCTAGAGTAGATTATCGGTGCAAGCGTTCCGGTATATTTAAGCCGACCGTTAAAGAGCGTAACTGTTAAAAAGGGCGACCGGTTAAAGAGTGCGACCATAAGCGTAAGGCTACTGGTAGAAAAAAAAATTTCCTTTTTCCTTTGTCCTTTCTGGCAAGCACAACCATGAACCGATTAAGTATGCCCAAGGACAGTTGCAACGGTCCAACTTAAAACAGAAAGAAAAAAAGCTCGTCGGTGTTTTGACGGTGAACGGAACAACTCCGCGACAAATATTTGGTGCTTTGAAGAAGGCCGATCCGGAGAATGCTTTACATATCCGTCATGTTTACAATCACCGTCAACGAACAAAGATGGTTGAAATGGTGGTTGTTCCAAATGCAATGCGTGTTAGCTAAATTACAACTACACAAGTACAAGTATTGGGAACGGACAGTTAACAATAGCTCTAACGTGATAACCTATTTGTTTTTCGCACACCCGTTTAACATTGATTTACTACGGACCTTCCCACGCTTGCTAATCATGGATAACACATACAAAGTTATTCATTACGGGATGTTTTTTCTCGAAGTAGTCAGGGTAACATCAACAAACAAGATGTTTTGCATTGGTTTCACGTTTATGGTGAATGAAAAACATGACCACTATGAATGGTCATTGGGATGCTTGAAAACAGTAATGGAGCATAATGATTGCGAATTGTTTTGTGTTATAACTACGGACCAAAAACTTGCTTTAATGAATAGCATAGACAAAATATTTCCTAGCGCGAGTCACGTGTTATGCGAGTGGCATATCAACAAGAATGTTAGTGGAAAAACCTAACCAATATGTAAAAACAGCAAGGTGTTTAACAATTTTTTGGCGGCTTGGAACGATGTCGTTTCATCTACTAATGTTGACGTGATGAACGAGAGGTTAGCTAAGATGTGGTCATTTCAATCATCACACCTCTAATCAGGCGAAAAGCTCGCATGCTACGTTGAATTAATATGTCGGGTCAAGCCGATTGACTTTCGATGGATTTTAGGATAAAGTACATGGTTTGTTAGCGACGTAATATACGACCATAAAAGAATCGATGGAGCTTAGAAAATGTCGTCTAATTCACAAATTTCAAGATTTCAACCCGTTCAAATTTTAACAGGGGTACGTATCACGTATTGCATTGGCGATAGTATAAGATAACTTTGTTGATAAAAGTGGAGGTGATAAATCTGCATGCGTTTGCATCGATCGTACGATTCAAGGTTTACTGTGTACCCACGAACTAGAAGCAGTTTGAAGAACAGACGGGAATGTACCTACTCGGATTATAGACGAGCATTGGAAGAGACTAGATATTGTTTCGCGAGTTAAACTCACCGACGAAGAAGAGGTGAAAGTTAATTTTGCAAATTTAAATGCTAAACTTGAAGAGTTTGATGTTATGAACAAAATCATTGGCTAAAAAAAGTTCAATACATTTTGGATCCCTCGATGTCACTCATTTGCGACCCCTCGAAAAGGTTAAAACCCGCGGTAGAACTCTCGGACGTGTCGGAGGTCACTGTAAAGGTAGCAAACTCCAACGAGATTATTCTACGAAAAAATATCATTCTTATCACGAATGCGTACAACAAAGAAATGTTCGAGTCTCACGATAGTGCCGAAACTCCAAAAATGGTAACACTAGTCATGAGTTTGGTAACCCCGGTCGGAAATTTCAGTAGCACCGCACAAACGTTCGCCGCACACACTTTTACTAATTCCAGAGAAAAACCACAAAAAATGAAACAAAAACGGGTTGCATGTGTGGAACTCCGGATGCGTTAAATAACATGACTGTTATACCATCATTTTTGGTTAAATAATTCGAGGTTTCCAAACTTACTGGATTCGAGGTATTCAAAATACATACCTCAATTTATGCGGCATTTTATAAGCCGAATTACAAACGTGATGTCCGACGGTAATTTTTGAATTAGAGTCATCGCACATGGTATGATAGGTTACGAAAGTGAATGGCAAATGAATAAAGAAGTCATGGTTCATGAGCTAAAGTCTTATTGAGAGTTTTATAAACGTGTCACTTATTACAACGATGATTGTGAAGTTAATAAGGAGCTACATTGGTTGAGTTATAATAACGAGAATGCACCTATCAAAAATTGGATGTCGTTACCTAGTTGCGGCAAATTAGTCGCGACGACATTCAATTGTGTTTTGTATTGCGTAGCTACCGGTGGATGTACAACTTACTTACCGGTGAAAAATGCACCACCAAAGGATGGTCCAATAAAGGAGATCGGTGTCGCATTCGTCGATACAAACCATATTATTAATGTAAGTAGAAATTTTTTAATTTTAAAAGCATTAAGTTATTTATTATTTAATTTCACACTTAGTTTTAATGTCAAATTCTAGGTCGATTTGGTTCAAGGTTCAACTTTACCGACTATAGATCCAACGTGGATGTGCACGGCTAGAGATGACGCTTGATAAGGAAATAGAACTTCGAGGACTGAAATGTAAAGGAGTAAAACTTGTTATGACAGATTGTATAATCAGAGGAGAGAGTTAGAACTTTGTATTTTAGTTAGGGACTAACATGCAATTAAACCCTTTTTGTAACTGTATCAGCTGAAGCTAAGTCTTTGCGCCTCTATATAAAAGCCAAGGCTGATCTAATAAAGAGGTTTGACTTTTTGAGATAGATCATTCTTGCAACTTGACTTTCTCTATGTAAAAGTTATTTCTCTCTCTCTCTATGTTTTTACTTCTCTTAATTTTACTTAGTCAATCCAAATATAAACTCACCAAATTGGCGACTCCACTGGGGACCTAATCATTGATTAATGCCTTGTTCGAATTTTCTCTTTTTATTCCTTTCAAATTTTAGAAAACTTTAAATTTTACGATGAATCCAAGAAGTAAAAACGATCCATTAGTGCGATCGGCTATTGAAACTTTGAAAAATGATTTGCAAGGGGCTAATGATAGGCACGAAGAATCTATTCTGGTTCGATAGACTCAGTCAGCTAGATGGAAATCAAAAGTGGGACAAGTAAACGACAAAAATTCTTCGCTGAGAACTGAGATAAGATCTATTACTCTTCTGAAGGACTTTGATATTTCAATGGTTGATAAATTTGATGGGATACAAGACTCGGACGATCACATCGAACAGTTCAAAAATTACATGATGAATTTCGAGGATGACGACAGGCTGGTATGTTGAGCTTTCTTTTAAACTTTCAAGGAAACAACTTTGAAGTGGTATAACAGAATTCTGAGGGATTCAATTTCAAATTTTCAGAGATTTTTACATTGCTTCTTTAAGACAATTTGTGATGAGCAAGGAAATAAGAGGAAATTGGGATACAATAATTCAATGCAAGCAGACAGTGGGAGAAAAATTGAAAGATTATACTAAGCAGTTTATCTTAACCAAAGCGGGTTTAGATAACTATGAGGAGCTGGTAGCAATGGAAGCCTTTGGACAAGGAAATCTACAAGGAGATCTGGCAAACAAAATAACAAAACGAAGAGCTTTAACTTTTGAAGCACTGATGGCTCAAGTGGAGGACCAAATCAAAGTGGAAGAGTCGAACAGGGTTCGAGGAGTAGTTGGAGCTGGTCAAAATAATTTTATGTAGGTGCCAAATAACCAGGGGCAATCTTTGAATTATGCCCAATAGGCTCGTCCTAGGAACAAGAATCTACAACCTCGAACTGGAGGATATTCAAACCAAGCATTAGGATACCAAGTTCATAGGCCGAGGCCTAATCAATGGATAAGGCCTGAGTATAATGTCAATCGAACTGAGGGTGTTGCTACAATCTTTGACAAAGCTAAAAGGTATGTGAATTTCAGGAAGTCTGCTCTAATTAATAGGCCTATGGAGGAACAATAGATTTTGCAAGTATCACAACGACATCAGACATTATACTGCAGATTGCATTACATTGAAAAAGTAAGTATAGACTTTGATTGAAAATGGAAAGTTGTTAACTTATATGAAAGCGCAGAGCAGTGCATCGAATAATCCTATCGCATCGATATCACAACCAACAAATCAAAATGCACAAGCTGAAAATTTGATGATTTTGGATTCAAAGGTTGATAATTTTGATGCAGCATTGGAATACTTAGATGCAGATCCAGATCGGTTAATTTTAATGGCAGTAGAGTAGCCAGTAAAGCAAGGACACGTCCGGAACCTTTGCGAATATTTTGAATCCTTGGAAATATTCGGCAGCGATACTATGATTAGTAATACTGACAGTTCGAGAAAAAGGAACATAGTGAGTCTGACTACTTAAATAGAGAGAAATATGTCCACCGATATGTATGGTAAGAGATACGTTTCCTTTGTTCTTTTCGATAAAGATGATTTACGAGGTACTACAGGACCACATGAGGATGCGGTGGTTATTGGAGCAGAGATTGTTGGGGTCAAAATCCGACGCATGCTATAGACACAGGGAGCTCTGCGAATGTTCTTTTCAAAAAACTTATGATAGAAACCCTCCTCAGATTTCCCAATCATAGCGTACTATCATTGGTTTTACTGGAATGCCTGTGCAAATAACTGGGAATTCGAGAGAGAAGAGAGTCTGGGAAAAGGACCATTCATGAAGAAGGTTCAGGTACATTTTATGGTGGTGGATTGTCCAACAAGATATTATGCCATTTTTGGAAGATCTTGACTATCAAAGATGTAAGGGGTTGTGCCAAAATTCCATCAATATTTTAAGTATATCGTCGGATACCGAGTGGGTGTCGTCTGAAGTGACCAAAAGGTCGTTAGAGAATGTAATGCCACTGCTCTTCGGATCCAAGGATCTAGCAGTGGTGATAAAATGGATCAATAACAGTCAAAGGGGTTGACCTCGAACCTCGAGGAAGGGGTAGACGATCTAAGGTGAACACCATGGTCATTGACAGTTAGTGAAAATATAGAAGAATATGCTTTTCTTGATGGAAGATTACTTTGAATAGGATTCTTACTCGCCCCAAGTTTTTGTTAACAACTATTACAGTTTTTATCTCGCAATTTGGATGTTTTCACTTGGAAAACATAAGATGTAATAGGAGTTCCAATCGAAGTGATTTGCCATAGCATAGCTATTAATCTGAAGGTAAAATCTATTATATAGAAAACGTGGGTATTTTCTTTTGAGAAAGCATAAGCAATTGTTTCCGAAGTGCATTGTTTATCAAAGGTCGGACATATAAGGGAGTCACGGTATCATTTATAGATGGAAAACCCGGTAGCTGTCAAGAAGAAGAATGGGAAGTGGAGAATGTGCGTCGATTTTACAGACTTGAACCGAACCTGTCCTAAAGAATCATTTCCCGTTCCTTGAATAGACCAGTTGATTGATTCCACTTCGGGAAATAAAATATTGAACTTTATGGATGTTTTTGCAGGATATAATCAAATGCAGAGGGATCCAAAGGATCAAGAGAGTACCACATTCATCACGAATCGAGGTTTTCACTATTACATGGTTATGCATTTTGGATTGAATAATGTTGAGCCTACATATCATAAATTAATGAATAAGGTATTTGCTTCTCATATCAGAAAGAACGCGGAGGTACATATCGATGACATGGTGGTCAAGAGATTAACAGATGATGCACACTTGGATGGTTTAGAGGATACCTTTTTGAATTTATGAGCAATAAGACGAAAGTTGAATCCAGAAAGTTGTATCTTTGGAGTTCGACAAGGAAATATTTGGGTTATGTTATTAGCAAGAAAGGGATAGAGGCTGACCCAAAACAGCTAAAAGCTGTAGTATCAATGAAATCTTCTCAAACTATTAAAGAAGTGCAAATCTTGACAGGTTGGTTAGCTTCTTTTAACAAATTTATTTCCAGATATTCTGATAAATTTTTCATTTTCTTCCAAGGTTCACAAAGACCAAAAGAACTTAAATTGACTTTGGAGTGTGAAGCAGCGTTTTCAAGTATCAAAGATTTGTTATCATGTGAAAGACTGTCGAAACCTCGAAGTGGAGAACAATATTTTTCGTATATTGCGGTATCTGATTTTGTAGTAAGTGCAGTATTGATAAGTGAAGACACAAGTATTTTGAAGCCATTGTACTATGTCAGCAAGAGTTTGGTGGCAGCGGAGAAGAGGTATTTGAAGCTTGAAAATTGTCCTTGGCATTAGTAGTTATTGCTAGAAAAATGTTCCTCTATTTTCAAGATCATACCATTGAGGTTTGAACTTTATTTCCATTGAAGAATGTTTTACAGCGCCCAAATATTTTTGGGAGGATGACTAAGTGGTCAGTTGAATTCGGAGATGTTGACATCGCATTTTCAGCTCAAATGACAATTAAATTAAAAGCCTTGGCAGATTTTCTTGTTAAGTTCCATTCAAGCAGATCGGATGAAAAAGTTAATATGGATGTTTTTCCAACCAGTTGGATGTGGGTAGTTCGAACTGATGGGGATTCTAGTATTCTGGGATGTAGCGTTGGGGTTCAACTGATTGCTCTATCTGGAGAAACGATGCTTCAATCTATTATATTTGGCTTTTACGCATCGAATAATGAAGTTGTATTAGCTCATTTGAGGCTTGCAAAGAGCTTCAAAAACTGGCTCTTTTGTTTGATCATGTTGTTGTATAGCATATAAGCCGAGGGAATAATACAGTTGCTGATTGTTTGGCAACCGTAGCGTATAAAGAACAATATCCTTGGATTTTATTACAAGAGACTCCATCGATTTTAAATCATTCAGAGCAATGTGAGCATATTGAAGAAGTATTCGTCACTCCAGATACAAACTGAGGAGATTGGAGAACTGACATTTTGAATTTTTTTATTAGAGGAGCGCTTCCTGAAGATGTTAAATAGGCTAAGAAATTGCAAGACAGAGAATTTGGCTATATAGTGCTAGATGGGAGTTTGTATAAAATAACATTGAGTAATCCATTATTACAATGCTTAAGCAAGAAGGAATCATAGGAAGTTTTGTCAGAATAATATGATGGAGAAGGTTCAACATATTGCGGGTTCAAGGCATTGACTCGTCGAGTTTTATTGGCAGTATTTTATTGGCCCTCGATTATGAACGATGCCAAGAATCTAGTCTAAAGTTGTGATACTTGTCAAAGTTTTTCCAATTCTATTCATAACCCAACAATTCTACTTATGTTCATTAGCGAGGCTGTCCCATTTGATAGATGGGGAATAGATTTGGTGGGACCTTTGTCGATGGCGTCCGAAGGATGACAAATGATGATTGTTGCAGTAAATTATTTTACGAAGTGGGCTGAAGCTAAACCATTATCTGGAACAAAATCTAAGGATGTGATTAAGTTCATTGTGAACAGGTATTTGTTGTCGTTTTGGAGTACCACGAAAAATTACTACAAACAACGGTCATCAATTTAATAACAAAGAAATTACCTTTTTTGCGTTTTGAATGGGATAAACCAGTTCTTTTCTACACCATTTCATCCTCAAGAAAATGGTCATGCAGAGGTAACAAACAGATCTATTTTAGAAGGTTTGAAAAAGAATCTGACAGGGGCTGCAGGAAGATGGCCTAACTATTTACAGGAGGTAATATGGGCTTATCGAACAACCCCTTGGGAAGCTAATATAGAAAATCCTTTTGCTTTAGCATATGTGATGGATGTTGTTAGTCCTGCAGAATCCACATTTTCTTCTTTTAGAGTAGCTCAATACTATGAGGACCTAAATGACGAGGCAAAAAGAGCAAATTTGGATTTGATTGAAGAAAAAAGAGTTCGAGCTCACTTGAATATCATTCATTATCAAACTCTTATGAGGAGTATGTATAATTTTAGGGTTAAAAAGAGGGACTTCAAGGTGAGTGATAAAGTTTTAAGAAAGGTATTCCTCCATACGAAGGAAAAGAGTCTTCGTAAGATGGGCCCGAATTAGGAAGGTCCTAATATGATTGTTGAAAAAATAAAACCAGGTTTTTATCGCCTTTGTGATAATCAGGGAAGGATGCTTCAACATCCTTAGAACATAGAGCATCTAAAATTGTATTGGGAGTAACTGTGTTGTATTTTCAAAATTGTTTTCTTTGATTAATTAGCACACTCTTTCCTACATTATTTGCCATGGAGGTTTTAATGAGGTGTTATGTAAATATTCGAAGCTATCAATAAATATATTTTTTTAGCCAATGGCTATTTAAAAATATTTGTTTAAACTGTTTTAGTAACTAGTCGAAGACTGATCATCTTTGAGGTTGACCAATAGTAGAATATTCCAAAGTGTTGAGTACACTTTTCAAAGAAACAACCATATTCAAAGTGCTACGTTCTTTAAACACACTGTAATATTTCAAAGTGCTGCGTTCTCTACACGTATTGTAATATTTCGAAGTGCTACGTTCTCTAAACGCAGTGTAATATTTCGAGGTGCTATGTATTCTAAGCACACTATCATATTTGAGATTCTATGCACAATGTTATTATAAATGGCACATTGTATTTTCACTTCGAATAAGTAATATAAGTGATATTTCGAGGCAAACATGACTTATGAAAAAAAAGCATTTTTGCATTCAATTTAATTGGACGAGAACAAAGTCATTTCTTCAAGCCAAGTAAAGAGGTATATATCAAAAACAAATATTACAATTATTGAATTACAAGCATAAAAAGGAGATAACAAAGTTACTCGTCTTCGGATCTTTCTTCAAAAGTTTCCTTTGTTCAGAAACACTCTCATCTGATTATGCTTTTTCAGATGAAGAGCTAGGAATAGGGTCAAAGCCTTCCCTAGGGCGATTTCCGGTGGGAATTGGCTCCTAAAAGCTGGAAAGCTTAGCTTAATAAAATGAAGCATGAATTTCACGAAGAAGGTTAATGGATATTTGCTCTTCGACATTTGCAATATCTACTAGCATGTCTTTTGCGCATTCATTCTCAGCAGCGGTAACATCAAGTTTGTTTTCTTCTTTGAATTAAGCTCTGAGAGCGGTCATATACTCTGTCAATTTCTTATTCTCCTCCTCAATCCACTTAAATGAAACTTGAAGATCATCAAATTTTTGTTTCTCTTTAGCTAATTCCTCATAATGCTTGGATTTGAGTTGATCTACTTCATTATGGTTAGAATTGTTGAGATCCTATTTTTCTTTTTGATGCACATCTCTAAGGTGATTTTTAAGATAGATGAGTCATTTGAGGAATTCAGATTTGGCCATTTCAAATCTGTGAAACTACTTTTCAACGAGTCCACCAAAGATATATCTCATGCTTTCTTTAGCATCAGCAAATTTCTTGTGGCGAACCATCTCTTTTGCCACGTTTTTTAACTGACTTTGAGAGGATCCGATTTCTTGAGTTAACTTTTGTGTATCAAGATCAGTAAAAGGTTGAAGAGCAGCTACAACTTTTTCGCATGGCTCCTCGGGAGGGATGACCATTGGACTAGGATGAGGTATGAGAGCAAGTGAGGTTGTAGGATAGGAAATTTCAGGATATACTACTTTAGAAAATGCATGGGAAGATCTTTTACCAAGGTTATGCAGTTGATCTTGAAGTTCCTGAACGATTGGATCTTTATCCCCAGCAAGCTCTTGAGATTGATCGAAGTTGATAAAGATATCAGGATCGAAATGGTCATCACCTCGATCATTGTCTGAAGCAGTTTCCCCTTGTTGAGTGTTAACGTCTTCGATACTTTCCTCATTTTCTTTTTGCTCACCTTGCTGATTCTCAACGACCACAATTTTGTCACCATCGGACATCACTACTTCAACGATCTCCACAGATTTCTTTTTCCATTTTTTTAGGAGTCGTTTTAGCTGTGCCTTTCTTTTTTGACGGAGCGGATGTTTTCTTCCTTTTGGAAGAAGGCTCACCGTCCAGTTCTTCTTACGGGAGATTACTTTCAGTTTTCTTTCTCTTTGGAGTTTTAAGCATCAGATTTTCTGAAGGGCTAGCACTAGATCTGCTAGCTACCTTTTTATTCTTTTTCGCCTTCTTCTTTTAAGGGAGGTGGTTATCCGACCTATTTCGAACGGGCATAAATACTTTGCAGTCATGATGCACTAACCTTCTGACAAAATTCAAAATATTGGGAAGCTCCATTAAAGTTTCGGGGAGAGGAGCTCGTAAATTTATTCTCAACAGATGGCTGTTGAGAAAGTTGATAGGTTGGAAGGCTGTGTGAAATACATTATTCCATTCTTTTTCAGCCCAAACAACGAGCTTAATAAATGTATTTTTTTTCATTTTCTTGACGGAGTGCGTAACGCCTCGAAATTTCTACACATAGCATAGAATTTGATAATAAATAAGGAGAACATCAGTTGAAAATAAAACTCGAAGAAATGGAACTGAAGGACTTACGATTACTCCTCCAGACGAAGTTTAATTTTGATGGGTTGGCTTTGGATATTTCTTTACCATTCTCCCAAGCTACTGAGACGAAGATAAATTTTTGTTTCAAAAATTTGTCTGCCTCCAACTAGTCATCGATGATCTTCAAATCATCATCCATTGTAAGATAGTAAAATGAAAGCATTGGTCCCTTCGACAGTTTGGTTAAGGAAATGAAGTCCTCGTTGCAGAGTGGAATTTGGGACAAACGAGAAGCTATGATAACAGAAAGCAAAGGAAACCATTGATTTGATATCACCTAGGTTAGACACAAATCCAAAATTTCGAAGTACTCAACTATCATGGGGTCCAGTGGAAATCGAAGACCCTAGTTGACTGGGTAGACCACCAATTCATTTTTTTTTGTAATTTAAATACGTTTTCCCTTCTTTTGGAAAATAAAGTATAATGTTGTCTTCCATTCCCCATTGCTTTTTCAGATCAACTGTTTGGCTCTCTTCGTAATATGTATAAGGAACATTTTTCAAAGCCAAGATTTAATGTGCTTCGAGAGGTTTTAAATGTTCACGAACTGATGCGCGTCGCTCGTTGGATATTGTGACATCAGTTTTATTTTTGCTTGTTGTACAAGCTTTTCCCTTTGAAGCAATTTTTGTTACTTCATTCTCAGATTCTTTTGAAGCTTCTTCTTCTGCTTCAGCTTCTATATGTGAATGGGTAGCTTCGTAATCAGATTCTTCTTCAGATGCATCTTCTACTAGTTGATGCGTACTAATTTAAGGATTTTGTTGAGACGTTGTTGTTGTCTCAACAATCTCCCTCAGGAAAGGAGAAGTGGTTGATGAATTTGAAGAAACGTCAACATTTGAGGCAATATCAACATCATCACCCATAGTTATGCAGGTTTTTATTTTTGGATTTTGAGAATACTGAGTTTTTGTTTCCCTGCGCAATGGACGAGGGAGGTCAGGATTGGTTGAAGAAGAAGTCTCCTTGGATTTATTTGAAGAAGATTTGGTCACCTCACAATTGAATCGAGATGTGTTTGGTTTTAGAATTCTTGATGATTGACTCTCTTTTGGGAGAAGAGTATGTGAAAAAACAAGAGTTTTGTTAGGATCGAAATTACCGTAATATATTGTCTTTGTAGATAGTCCAATAGGAGTGTTGTTTATTAATCGAGCTGTTTTGTATTCATCTGCTCTTTTACTTATACAAAAGTAGTTGTATGATGCGAAGACTTTTTTGTCTGATTTTAGAGATCTGAGTTTTTTTTGGGAATTATGGCTTTAGATCTTCTAGTCTTTGGATACTTTCTCATAAACCAATTGAAACCATTGAATTGGCTAGTAAATCGCGCAACTGTCCGTAACTTTTCTTGTTTCTTCACTCTATTTGTCTGAGAGTCATCAACGGACCCGGAAGCGTCAACGAGATCCATAACCTCATGTTAAAACATACAAAATATCAAGTGTTAGTTCAAAATACAAATATCAACCGAGAATCATTTTTCGAAAAAAATAGCACAAAAACGTATTATCTGATGAGTTATGATTTTGCCTTAGTAAATTATTATGAGTGAATTCTAGAGAGAGAAAGAGCTAGAGAGTTTTTTAGATAGAGAAAGTACAAGTACAAATGAGTTTTCAAAGTAAAAGTATTCAACCCCTTTATTAGAGTAGCCTTCCCTTTTATATAGAGGAGCCAAGACTTAGTCTCAAACTGAAATCTGTTACAAAAGCGGGATAATTGCTGTTTAATTCTCAACAATTATACATAGTTACAAATACTCTTTAAAACTTACATCAATTACAATTTAAGGACAAAACTTACATTACTTATAATTAAATCCTTAAATTTACATTATTTACAATTTAGTCCTCAAAATCCTATTTCCATATCAGAAGCCCCCCTAGTTCTCACGTCAGTAAATGAATGAGAACTAAAAAATCTTTGAATCTAATTGTTTTCGAATTTTAATATCTTTGAATACTCCCATATGTTATGTAACCCGTGATAAACTTAAAGTAATTATTCAAAGTAATCATCTTAAACAACCATTCGAAGCACTCATAAAATACAAGCATTCGAAGCGTATTCAAACCAAATAGCAATTAGCAATGATGTTAAAATTCGATAGCCTTTCAAAAGCAAAATTTCCTCGAAACAGTATAATAGAATGTTACCTCGAAATATTATGTGAAAAAATCGTCTTCGAATATAACCGTTGCACATCTGAAAGTAACTGTTGCTCATAACCGTTAAATCCATCATAACCCTAAAGGTGTAGCCTGACAGATGTCGAGCATCTGAGCAAATCACCGATTTGTATTCCAACCTATCATCATAAGAGTATTTCCACCTTCACACGCCTTCACTTGTCTTTATATAAATGCAGTCTGTCTTTCATTTTTTCATTCTCATCACACAACCCTTTTTAAAGATAAGTTAGAGATTTTGAATACCCTCACCGTGTTCTTCCCCTTTTCTCAATATTCTCATTATAAAATTCAAAATTTCTGACCAATCTTCATCATCTCCAATCAACCCTCATTTGGTTTATGAGAAAGAAACCAAAAACCAAAAAATCGAAGGCTATCCTACCCAAAACACTAGAATTTTCAGAGTCTGACAGTAAGTTAGTCTTCGGATCGTACGACTACTTGTATTATACAAAGAGCTGGAGAATATAGGAGAGTAGGATTGATTCAAGGAGGTACAACTAGAACTACCACTGAAATAATCTATTACGGTAATTTCGATCCCACTAAAGTTCTTGTTCTTTCGTCTTCTCCCATAGTCGACGGACATTCTTCATCTAAAATCTTAGGGCCTAAAACACCTCGAGCCTCCTCGTCTCATAGTAAAATTTCCCCTCTGATTAGTGAAAAATCCCCTCTAAAACCAAAGACAAATATCCCCTATTCGAATCACTCTTCAGTAACCAGAAAAAGATGAACTTTCATCACCATGGGAGATGAATAAAAAATTACCCGAAGTCCTTCCCCTCCAAATCTAAATACTGAAAATCCTCCTCAAAGAGAAATAATTGAAGAAACTCCTCGAACATATAGCCCTTCACCAGAGGCTGTTAACCCATCATCTCAAAATCTTTGAGAAGAAACTTTGAAAGCCAACAAAGTTGATTCAGAAGCTTCGAAAACCGATCTCGAGGCTGAATCTGACGATGGGAACTCCAAAAATACTCAGAAAACTCAAGAAGAAATAGACGTTTGCTTCGTTTCCGAAGAAGAAAGAGCGAAAATTGGAAGAAACTTGAGAAATCTTGAAGGCACATACATCATTGCTCTAAAAAAGGTCCGCTACATATACTACAAAGATAGCCAAGCTTCGGCTCTGAAAAAGCAATGGGGAATGAGAGAGAACATAACGCTTCGGTTAGCCAAAGAAGGAGAAACTCCTTTAGATTGCGAAGACGACGAGCTAATGGTCTACCTTGAGATTATTAGCTGGGGTCTTCAGTTTCCACTAGATCCTATGATCGTGGAATACTTCGAACTGTTGAGCTTATGTGCTACTCAGGTGACACCGAATCAGTGGTTCACCCTTATGTCAGTGATTATGGCATCTCGACTGTCTCAGATTTCCATTAGTATCAAAGACTTCATCTCCTTGACCCAGTTATCGAAAGGTCAGAAGCTTCTTTTTTACTACCTCACCCTGATGGATGATATCAAGATCATCGATGATCTCTTAGAGGTTGACAGATTCTGGAAGCATAAATTTGTCTTTATATCAGGAGCGTGAGAGAATGGCAAAGCAATTTCCAAAGCCAATCCTTCAAAACTAACTCTTTTCTAGAGAAGCAATCGTAAACCCTTCAAAAAATTTACATTCTGAAAAAAACAATTACACCATTTTTTTAATATCTGCTTTTCTAGTTTTTTTAAGAAATTTTGAAGCGTTACTCATCACGTCGTCCAGCTGCCAAGTTGATTTTCCAAAAGCTTGCCTCTTGGGCTGAGAAGGAATGGAACAACGCGTTTCATACTGCCTTCCAGCCCATCAATTTCCTCCACTGTCATATGTTTCCAATCACAGAAGGTGGCTTGCCTTCTCAAGATCTGACATCAGAGCCGGATTCGAAGCTAGTGTGCCAACGAAAATAACAACTTGATTGTAAAGTCTTCCTTTCATTTCGCAATAGATCGGAAAGCCATTTGTTAAAAAAAAGAAAGAAAAAGCTTTCAAGGAAAAGAAAGGTAAAAAGGCAGCTCACACATCTGGTGCTAACCCTTCAACGCCATCGAAGCCAAAGCGTTAAAACGAAAAATTACTGAACAACCTCTCTCACCTATCAAAGAGGGAAAAGATCAAAAACCCTCCTAAAAAAAAAAGAAAACTTCAGATGGTTCTCATGGAAAGAAAAAGAATCAAATGAGAATCACTTCGTATACTTTGGTTTACGAAGACGAAAACACTGTTGCTGAAAGCCCACAAAATCCTTCGATCGAAGAACAACCAAACAAAGACAATCATGTGATAGTCATTGAAGATAACACCTCCAACAAGAATCAGGCTACTACAAACTTTGATCCTAATATGTTTATCAACTTCGAAAACACTGAAGCACTTACGGGTGAAGAAGATCATGTTCTTCAAGTCATCCAAAACCACATGCTTAACTTTAAGAGACCAACACCAGTCGAAGCTTCTCCAAAATTACATGTTCTCATAAACCTATCACCCCTATGATTCAAGGTCCTAGCATATCGAAACTTCGTCTTCCTCCTCCAAATCCTGCAATCGCTGTCGCACTTCAACCATTTTCCGAGCTTGGCACTGCAACAAAGACACTTGCTTCTCAAGTCGAAGCTTCTCAGAACCATCTGAAGCAATTGACCAAAGATATGGTTTATTACAAAGAAGCGTACGAGGCTGAGAAAAAATTCAGAGAAGATCTGCATGACAAGGTAGCTGATCAATTTCACATGTATGAAATGACAAGGTCTGAAATTATAAAAGGTTCTCTCTGCATGAAGAAGCATCTGCGAATCACCCATATTGTGGATACCAAATTGATGACGAACTCTAATGAGGCAGAAATGAACAAACTCAAGGCTAATCATGCTACTGAACTGGCAACTGAAAAATCTAACTCCACTGACCTTCAAAATTCTCTCACTCTTTGTGAGATAAAAAATAAAGAGCTAACCTATGAGATAGTTGAACTGAAGGGGGATTTTGAAGTGAAAAAAACTGACGCTGTAGCTGTTGCAGGTGCTGCCCAGGCTGAGCTTTCAAAAGATATGCAAATAGCTATCAACGTCGGAAAAGAAGATGCAACCATTCCCCTTCTTCGAGAGCTTCGCGCTACTTATCCAAAAATCAACCTTACAAGTTTCTGGAATGACATCCCTGAAGAGAAACGCCCAAGTGAAGCTTTTGACCATGTGCCTGATTCATCATCCTCAGAAGATGATTCACCCGAGGAGGAAGAATCCTCTGATTAATTTTATCACTTTTTTGTCTTTGTCATATTAAGAATTTTCTTTTTGTACCTCAACTAATTAATCTAAATGACAAACGGTTTTTATAATTTATCATTTTCTTTGCATATTATTTTATGGTAAATTTTAAAAACAAAATAATTACAAAATGTAAATTTACCACCTTGAATACCTTGACGAAATTAATGAACACAGTAACGCTCTTCGAAAAAATCTGAATGAGTTAAGCTTTGGTAGCCCTTCGAATAACATTCAGTGTGCTTGTTAAATGTTCACTTCGAAATAAAAATGTAATATGATTGTTTCACATGGTTGCTTCTTCGAAAAGTGTTATAAACACTTCGGAACATTCTACTCTTAATCAATCTCAAAGATGATCAGTCTCTGATGATTTGTTAAGATAGTATTCAAATATTTGTGTAAACAAACAACCATTGGCCAAAAAACAAATTTTATTGATAATATTGAATATGTACACGACGCCTCATTAAAACCTTCCTAGGCCAACATGATAGGAAAGAGTGCGCCATTCAAAACAAAAATTCCGAAGTACAAAGACAATAGGTCCCCGGCTTAATTCTTTCAACAACTGTATAAGGCCCTTCCCAATTTGGAGACATTTTTTCGAGGTTCTTCTCCTTTTTGTGCAAGAAAACGTTTCACAACACCTTATCACCTTCTTTAAATTCTCTTTTTTTCAGCTTCGAATCATATCGATTTCTCATAAGAGTCTGATAATGAATTATATTTAGATGGGCTTGAACTCTTTTTTCCTCAATCAGATCCAAATTCGCCCTTCAAACTTCATCATTAGACCTTTCAGAATATTGGGTTATTCTAAAAGATGACATCGTGGATTCTATAAGGCTGACTGCATCCATTTCATATGCCAAAGCAAAAGGAGTCTCCTTCGTAGCCTCTAAGAGTTGTTCGATAAGCCCAAAGTACCTCTTGCAACTAACTTGGAAATTTTCCTGCTGCCCCCGTCAAATTCTTCTTCAAACCATCTAAAATTGTTCTGTTTGTTACTTCAACTTGTCCATTGGCTTGATGATGAAAAATCGTCGAAAAACATTGCTGAATTCCCTTAAAAGTGCAAAATGAATCCATCTTCTTGTTATTAAACTGAGGGAAATTATCTGTTGTAATCCTTCGAGGAACTCCAAAACGACAACAGATACTGTTCACAATAAATTTGATGACATCTTTTGCCTTTGTTCCTGATAGTGGTTCTGCCTCTGCCCACTTTGTAAAATAATCAACCGTTACAATTATTATCTGTCTTCGTCCAGAAGCCATCGGTAACCGTCCCACCACATCAATTTCCCATTTATCAAATGGTACTGCCTCATATATAGACATAAGCGACACTGCTGGTCTGTGAATAGCATTGGCAAATCTCTGACAAGTATCACATCCTCGAACTAAATTCTTAGCATCGTTGATGATTGTAGGCCAATAGAACCCTGCAAGTAAAACTCGACGTGACAGAGCTTTGAACCTGCAATGACCTGACCCTTTACCATCATGCAACTCTGATAATACTTCTTGTGATTCTTGTTTGCTTAAACATCGTAACAATGACATGCTTAATGCTTTTTTATACAAAATTCCATCCAGTACTATATATCCAAAGGCTTCACTTCTCAATTTTTTGGCCAATTATGAATCATCTGGTAATATCTCTTGAGTAAAAAAGTTAAGTATATCTGATCGCCAGTCGCCTCGAATTTTTCCAGTTGTAAAAAATTTATCTATACATTCCATAACAACGTTGTCAAACAATTGAAGGACTTTCTTGTAGCAAAATCCAAGGATATTCTTCCTTGTAAGCAACGTTTGCTAAAGAATCAGCCACTATGTTACTTCCTCGCCCAATATATTCCACAACAACATTGTCAAAGAGAAGCATTAAATTCTGAAGTTCCCAAAGCTATAGACTCAAATGATATTTTCTTGCTTTGGAAAATCCAGATACCTGATTTGCTAACAACTGAGAATCCGTTTCCAAGCGCATTGAAGTTGCCCCACAATTTTTTTTCCAATCTTAAACCTGCCAAAGCAGTTTTGTATTCAACTTAATTGTTCGAAACATGAAAACCAAATTAAATAGATTGAATCATTTTCTCCCGTTGGAGCTATTAACTGAACTCCAACACTGCACCGTGAAACTCTAAAACCTCCATCTGTCCGGACAACCCACCTCGAATCAACAGGTACTACTTCTTTATTTTCTTCCTCCTCTGATCTGTTTGAGTGGAATTCACCAAAAAAATCTGCTAACGCATGCGCCTTTATTGCAGTTCAAGGGGTTAACAAAATATCATAGTCCCCCAACTCCACTGACCATTTTGTCATTCTCCCCGAAATATCAGGTCGCTGCAAAACATTTTTAAGGGGAATGAAGTTCGGACTTCAATAGTATGAGCTTGAAAATATGGATGCATCTTCCTAGCAACAATCACTAGTTCTAATGCTAATTTGTCCAATTTTATATCTCTTTTCTGCTGCCACCAAACCTTTACTAATGTAATACACCAACTTCAGAACTCCTGAATCTTCACTGATTAAAACTGCGCTTAGTGTAAAATTCGAAACCGCGATGTACAAAAACAATTTCTCCCCATTTTGAGGCTTTGACAAAATCTCTGGTGATGACAACAAATTTTTAATATTTTTGAAAGCTGCTTCACATTTCAGTGTCCATTCAAACCTGCTGGGTCCTCGTAACACTTGAAAGAAAGGAAAATATTTGTTAGAGAATCTAGAAATCAATTAGTTAAGTGCTGCTAACCTTCCTATCAAAATTTGCACTTCTTTGATTGATCGAGGAGAATTCATTGTTATCAAAGCTTTCAATTGTTCTGGGTCAGCTTCTATTCCTTTTTCACTGATGATGAAACCCAAAAACTTTCCCGATTGAACTCCGAAGGTAGATTTCTTTGAATTTAATTTCAACATGATTGCCCTTAAATTCAAAAAAACTTCCTCTAAATCATCAAGATGCACTTCATCCTTCGAGCTTTTTACTACAACGCCATCTATTTATACCTCCATATTTCTTCTGATCTGTGTAGCAAAAGCTTTATTCATCAATCTCTGATAAATGGCTCCAATATTTTTCAATCCGAAGGGCATCACCCTATAACAATGTAAGCCCCTATCAGTTATAAAAGTTGTGCATTCCTGATCTTTTGGATCCATTTGGATTTGATTATATCCAGCAAAAGCATCCATAAAATTTAAAATTTTGTTTCCTGAAGTAGAGTCAATCAACTGATCTATTCGAGGAACAGGAAACAGATCTTTAGGACAAGCTCTATTCAAATCTGTAAAATCCACACACATTATCCATTTCCCATTTTTCTTTTTTACTACCATCGAATTCGCCGTCCACAAAGGGTACTGTGACTCCCTTATATGTCCGAACTTAGATAACCGATCCGCTTCAGCAACAATCGCTTCTACTTTTTTCTGAGGAAAATGCTCTTCTTTTCTGAATAACCGGCCTGACCTTCAAATCAATGGCCAAACTGTGACGAATTACTTCAATGGACACTCCCGTTACATCATTTGTCCTCCAAGCGAAGACATCCAAATTTTGGGATAAAAAACCCAACAATTGTTGACGTAGAAAATGGGTCAATAATGTTCTGATGCGAAGTAACTTCCCTTCTGAAAAAGTAAACTCTTATATCTCTTCGTTCACCGTTAAAGACCCTAGGATTTCCCTCAGATCGTCAATCCTTTCTTCCAAATCCGAGGGTGCCCCCTATAATTGCTATTCCCGTATTAAATCTCCACTGTTGGACCCTCGGATCTGGAATAAAGTGGTATAACATTTCCTGGAAATCTTCTAATCGCCTCGAACAACCCCAACTCTATCTCCAACCACATACTTAAAAAACTGATGAACTGTAGACACCACCCCATACATTCTTAAAAGCCACGATCTTCCAAAAATAGCATTGTAACTTGTAGGACAGTCCACCACCACAAAGAGTATCTAAACATTTTTCTTAAATTGTCCTTTCCCCAAACTCACCTCACCTTCGAATTCTCCAACAACATGAGCTGTTACACCTGTGAATTTAATAATCGTTCGATCCGATTGAGAAATCCGAAGTGGATTTATCATTCTATCATAGGTGGATTTAAAAAGGACATTAGCAGAACTGTTAGTGTTAATTAGCACACGTCGAATTTCGACGCCTGCCACCTCAGCTCCAATTACCACAAGATCTTCATGTGGACCTGCAGTACCTCTCAGATCGTCTTCATCAAACAAAATGAAAGGAATATTGTTTTTACCATATAAGTGCATAGATATCTTCTCTTAGATTTGAGTTGTCAAGTTGACAACATATCTCTTCCTCGAACTATCCGAGTTTCCAATCATTGAATCGCCTCCAAAAATAGCCAAAGATTCAAAAAACTTGCATAGCTCTTGAACACGTCCATTTTTTACAGACTCTTCGACTGTCATCAGAAGCAATCTGTTCGGATTTTTTTCAACATACTCAGAAGAAGCATCAAATGGTTCATCTTGTGAATCCAAAATCATCAAATTCTCAGCTGGCGGTACAGCTTTCGAAGTTGATGCACCATTATTTTTTGATGCACTCCCATGTGACTTCACATAAGTGAGGAGATTTCCATTGCCAATCAAATACTAGATCTCTTTCTTCAGAGCAATGCAATCATTTGTATCATGCCCAATGTCATCATGATATCTCCAAAACTTGTTATTCCTCTCCTCTCTTGGACTACTGATTGGGGCTGGCTTCCTAAAATTTACGAAGCTCTTGGTCTTATCCCAGATTATAGAAACATTATCTGTAAGATCAGCATAGTAATCTGGTTTGACCCAGGTATCTGGTCTAGGCCTGTTGTAAGTATTAGATGAAGCGTGATTAGAATAACCACCATTCTGATGAGGAAAATTGTTGTTCTTTTGCCTCGACTGCTGATTGACATTGCCATTCGAAGACTGCCCTTGATTATTGGTTGCATGTCTCGATTTTTTCGGAGTGCTGACTGGTCTACTTCAGAATTTAGACTCCTTCACTTTGATCTGATCCTCAACTTGAACTATCAAAGCTCCTAAAGTCAAAACCCTTCTCTTCGTCGTCTCATTAGCCATATACCCTGGCAATAACCCTTGGCAAAAATCCGTCATCGCCACATTTTCCTCACAGTTGTCCAAACTATCCTTGGTCAACACAAACCTCTTTGTATTGTCTTTCAACTTTTCTCTAGGTGCCTACTTGCACTGAATAATGGTATCACCATTTGCTCTCATCTTTTTGCTTTCCACAAACTGCCTTCGAAATGCAGTATAAAAATCTCTGACATTTGAAATGGACCCCCTCAAAATCTGGTTATACCACTTAAGAGTTGTTCCTTTAAAAGTCTGAGAATATGCACGACACACCAGCCGGTCGTCATCTTCGAAGTTCATCATATAATTCTTGAATTGTTCGATGTGATCATCAGGATCCTGGATCCCATCAAACTTTTCAACCTTCGAAATGTCAAAACACTTCGGAAGCGTCATAGAACGAATTTCATTCGTCAATGGAGAATTTCTCCAGTCAACTCCTTGAATGAACTGGTCATCCGTTCTCATAGTAACATATAAATTTCGATCAGTTTCAACATATTGATTCTAGGGATTTCTTTCGTACCGAGTTGAACGACGAGCATTATCTTTCTTAGATTTACTCTCTTTTTTATGTTTCCTCGATTGATCTCTGTCTGATTCCTCTTTTGAAGAACCTCTAAATCTCTTGAAGCCAGAAGCTGAACTCTCTACCTCCTCGTCACTAGAGGTCACATATTTTTTATATCTTTTCTCTCCTTACGAGAAGAATATTGCTCTTTGGGAGACAAAAAACGTGTTTTTTGTGCTCAGATTTAGCACATAACCTTTGCCGAGTGAATCCCTCGTTCCCTTCGTTCATACTCTTTATTCAATGCGTCAATTTTTTCTAGAAGTTGGTTCATTCGAATATCAATATCAGACTGAGTTTCGATCGGAGATGATCCACCAGCTCTACCTCCCTGTAAAATATCCTTAAGAGTCTCCATAACTGATCGAATTATAGGATTGTTCTCAGGATTCATCGTACTGATTTTGAACATAAAATACAACAATATCGTATTAATTTTGAGTTGAATAGGTCACTGATTTCTTTTGTTCAGTTCCCCAATGGAATCGCCAATTTGATGAGTTATGATTTTGCCTTAGTAAATTGTTAAGAGTGAATTCTAGAGAGGGAAAGAGATAGAGAGTTTCGTTTAGAGATAAATTACAAGTACAAATGAGTTTTCAAAGTAAAAGTATTCAAACCCTTTATTAGAGTAACCTTGCCTTTTATATAGAGGAGCCAAGACTCAGTCTCAAATTGAAATCTGTTACAAAAGAGGGCTAATTACTCTTTAGTCCTCAACAATTATACATAGTTACAAATACTCTCTAAAACTTACATCAGTTACAATTTAAGAACAAAACTTACATTACTTATAATTAAATCCTTAAATTTACACTATCTATAATTTAGTCCTTGAAATCTTATTTCCATATCAATATCCACACCGACCAAGAAAAGTAAACCAGTCCAGCCAAAGTTAACTTCAAATAAAAAAAAGAGGGCTATTATTAATGTTAAGGTAAAAAAAAGAGTTTAAACATACGAGTAAATTTTGTTTTAAATTCAAACTTATTTGTAAGCTTTTGTCTTATGGAATGACCTTAAACCTTGATTCATATTAAAAACAGAAATTAAAGGATTAAAATCGTCTCTTATTTGCAGAGATCATGTGTGCGGTGATTCAAATAGTAAAAAGGTGATTCATTAGTAAAGAGGGAGATAAGTAAGCTTTAATGGTGCTTTGAGGAGAGGTATGTGTGATAAGTGGCCACGTATAGTGTTTTCTCTTAAACTTGTATATTAATTAATGTTGGATGTTTACAACCACCATTATATCATATTTAAATGAATGCTAGAGATGAATCATTAGCTCTATAAATACTAAGAGGATTTTGCGATAAGTCTTTAAGTTGTTTCTTTTATTCAAATCATTTATTTTATTCTTCTAAACCCATTTACAAACGTTTTCATCATCTTATTTATTAGTATCATACTAAAAATATGGTTTAGATTTATGTGAATCACTTCGTGCTCCAACAATGAAGGGTAATATACCTAGTTTTTTCAAGGTTAGTTCCTTTCGGAGACCTAACTCTTAGCCCCATAACAGGTGATATTTATGATAGATAAGTTTAACATGAGGTTGAACCTACCATCCAAGTGGTTCCAATCTCCATTGATTCTCTAACGAATCTTTATCGTCTTTTTAATTTAACCTTTTCAAGGGTATTAACCATGTATTATTTGGTCTGATCTGAGAGGATCTATATATATATTATAAGGGAACCCGTAGTTTGTTGAAACTAGTCAGAGATCTACTATTGTTCTAAAATTAGGGGTTTTATGAGATTCGGGTCTCACTTTCTAATTGATACATATGAATTTTTCATCTCTCTTGTTGGATTAAGTTTTGATGGAGACCTATACTTACTGGATGCAAGGGTTTCTTTATAATTAGATGGCTGATTTGATGTTCCAAAATAACATGGTGGTAAGAGTTATAACTATGGGATAGACTCTTCTCGATTGTTGAAGTAATTAAGTAGTATTATTCACTTGTCCCTTGAGATATGGGTTTGGTTGCATTATTTACTATTGCCAATTGGAGATTTTCCAACTTACTAATATGTTCCCAAAGTAGTTAAAGCTAAATGGTTGAAAGTTATTTAGTAGCTTTCACTATTGATTTTAACTTTGTTAATTACTAATTTTATATGAATGAGTTTTTTTTTATTATAACTAGCATTAAATTTCCAACTCAGATCCCTTAATATTATTTATCTTTCTTAAACCATTACATGATTGTGATGTATCTCTTACACTCAAAAATAAATAAGGAAGAGGTCTTTTGTTTTCTCCGTTGACAATTGGGAGATGGGTCAGCTTGTTCGTCAACCTGCTACTTCAAGCTCTTTGACATTTCAAAGTAACTTTTTTACTTATGTTTTAGTTATTAATGTTTCATTTGTTTTTTAGAATTTTGAATGTCATTTTTGTTGTATTTTTGTAAATTGTTTATGGTGTTTCCCTAATCTGTAAGTGGTGGAGAAGAATAAGTTTTCCTTTGTGAATGAGTTTACGTAGAAGTCTTTGAAGAATGAGCATCATACATTATCAACCTTATCCCACTTCCTTCAGATAATGTACTGCATTCAGACATAAGTACGTCGTATGGACCTGAACTAATAAAGAACCTTATTGAGGTGTGGACGACCACCATCCTTATTTTTTAGGATGAGAAAGTTGTAAAGTAGACTCTTAAGGTATTTATTATTCCTAAAAAGAAAGTCAAAGCACACTAAGGGGTGTCATCTTTCCATATTTTTCTTCTGAAACTGATATTAATTCAATACGAGAGGGAGTTATCGTAGTCCATTGACGTGGTTGGGCAAAATAAGAAAAAGATGGACAAAGTGGGCAATTCCTAAACAATTCTGAAGAGAATGAGGCCGAAACTGTTATTTATGCATCCTTGATAGTGTAACATATGAAGGAATAGTCCGGTTGTAAGATGAAGTAAATTTATAAATAATAAAAAATCAAGGTTCTAAGAGTGGGTCAATTTTAAAAAATCAAAGAAGAAAAAATCAAAAGTCGGGGGTTTGAAGTCTACCGAACTCATACCTAACCACTTGAAGAATGGTCATGTTCTTTTGTATAAAATATAAATCTTTTGTTCGTATCCCAAGAAAAAAACGGTGATGATCTAAAATGTATTGTGTCATTTTGGAAGTGATGTCTCAAGAATCCTGAACTACCAAGTTGTAAACAGCTAAAGAGACTATAACATCATATACCTTCACAATTTAGATAGCTCATTGCCCATATGATTGCTTTTTTCCGGACTCTAACTGTGCATGGAGAATATCTTTTTGTGGAGTTGGAAACGCTATAAATTAAGTTTGGTATTGACATAAGTAATATATATTTGTTTTATGTTTTTACTAATGTATAATTATTTCTTTTAGTTAATATTGATTTGTATGCAAGACATCTTTCGATATATACATACTGTAATTGTGAAATTCGTAAAAGATCATCAATATGTTAAAGTAAAATAGACTCCACTGGAACAATAATCTATTATTTACCAGAAGGCTCATGAGCTTTTGGAGATTCAACTTGCTGCTCATAAAAATAGGATTAATGAATTAGAGACACAACTCCAAAAAGTTGAAGTACCCAAAACCAAACCCATATACTTCTTCATCTAATTTAGAATCTTGCAATACAACTGCATAATTTACAAGATTTGTATGTTGTAGCATTAACCATTAGAAATATGTATAATATAGATTTATTAAATATTGCTCAAGATTTTCTAGAGACTCAGTGGTTTTGGCATGAGACTGGGGTGAGTAAAATACAAGAGAATGGTTTGAGTACCGCCTAAGAGACGAGTAAGTAGTTTGATGTAAACCTCGTTTTAACTTTATACAAGGATTTTTACAACTTTGATCTTTGGATGTTTCTGGGAGTTGGTACGTCAGACACAATTGGTCATCTATATTCTCAATAGCAGAGATTAAATGGTGGAAGATCGTGATTTAAAGAATGATTTTATTTCTACAAGTGATCATTAGTTGTTCATTATAATTTTATCTTGGTGTTTTAAATTTCCAGTACTCAAATCCTCTTACATGGATAATTTTTACAATGAAAAATTTGTTCGACCGAAGCTTTGTCTGATGGAAACCCTTATTCCGCTAAAGTCTTGAATTTTATTCAATTTATTTTCTTTATTTTCATATGTTTTTTTTACTTTAGTAAATTTGTATATTGGATTTAGATAAGAATATTTTTCATATACTCAATTATTTTTAAACAACTGGTTTAGCTCCGCCACCTTTTTAGGTATTAATTTATCATTTTTACCTTTTAGAAAGATTCGAGAGGAAATATAATGTTTTATTTAGTTTTTATGTATTTTCACACGACTTTTAGATGATCAGTTATAATTTTATCTTGGTATTTTTAAATTTTTAATACTCAAATCCTCTTACATGAATAATTTTTACAATGAAAAATTTGTTTGACCGAAGTTTTATTTGAGCGAAACCCTTATTCGGTTGAAGTCTTGACTTTTATTCAATTTATTTTTTTATTTCATATGTTTTCTTTACTTTAGTAAATTTGTATATTAATTTTAATAGACATATTTTTCAGCTACTCGTTTATTTTTAAGCAACTTGTTAAGCTCTGTTACCTTTTTATGCATTAAGTTACCATTTTTACCTTTTGGGAAGATTCAAGAAAAAATATAATGTTTTATTTAGTTTTTTTTTATGTATTTTCACGCGACATTAAGTAATGCCAAACCTATTTTAGGCGATCAATTCTGAAGGTAGATGTTAGGTGTTATAACTTATAAGATCAAGGCGCATTTTGGTGCTACAACCTAAAAATCGAATGCATTACTTGGTGTTAGGGCTCATAAGCTTCATGTGCACTTTGATGTTACGAGTGGGAAGCCTAATGCATAATTTTGGATTTTCTATAACATAAATTAATATATGAATACTTGAAATAAATAAAAATATTTTTTTATTAATAGAAGATTCCTTGTTAAAACCTAAATATGCCACTGAAGTATGAAATATTGCATGCATTAAAAAAATTCTAAACTAAGAAAGAAATTATAAATTTAAAACTATTAAGCATATTGTATTCTTTAACGAATGTAGAGCTTCAAATATTTCACATTATATGGGTGCAGTAGACGCTGACTTACTTCGTTCTAGGAACTTATAAGTTTTTGGTTTTATTTTAATCGTGACGATGTAAGGTTCTTCGGAGGTAGGGTCTAGCTTAATACGGCTTTTATTCTTATGGTGGAGGAAAAACTTTATTAACACATGATATTTTTCTTCGAAAGTCACTTTTAAATTATACATGTTTCACATTAGCGTTTTGTAATATTTTATGTGTAGGTAGGTTTTGATTTATTTCTTCTCAATCAAGTCGAACTCTACCATTCGATTGTCACTGTTTGTTTCTTCATTAAAGTTAAAAATATAAATATTTATGCTAGTACCGCGATTTTCATTTCATATACTAATGTATATTAATTATCCCATGTGTTGCATGTGATGGTTTGGTATGATCATATAACTTTATGCAGTGTGTATGGTCACTTCATTGATGCTCTTTCGAGGAGGTATTATATTCTTTCTAAGAGGGTTTGGTTGGTTATTGTAACATGCCCATTAGTTTAGGCTGAAATAATACTCATAAATATCATTATTTTTTATTGTTTCAAATTCTAATGTTAAATGTGCATTATGAAATTATAGTCCGTTAGTAGTGGTTATTACCTCAAGATTCTGTAACTATAATATATGTCTTTTGAGGAAGCTAATGTTACTCAAATGGTCAAAGGGTCAAAATCTACCCATTTTGAAAATTTTATACAATCACCAAGAGGTATTGTTGACCTTTTGAATCTTTCGGTATTGATTTTCCAAGTTCAAGTCTCATCTATCATAAGGAATGGCGTCGAAAACTAGTTTAAAGAGTATGACCAGAACCTGGATCATATTTTCAAAATATTAGACTAAAGTCTTAGTATATGCTTGTAAAGTTGGCCATAAATTCCATGCTAAAAAGATACATTGATATATATTTTGTACCCATATTAGACATTCTCTCTTTATTATAGACTTTTACAAGGGTAAATGTTCAGTCTTTAGGACTATGGAACCTAATGAGGGGGGTGGTTAACCTTCTTTGGTATGACTTACATGCTAGTCATACATATATAAAAAACATATTGTGATGCTTCTGGCCTCTTTGTGGGTAACATTCATTTAGTGAAGTAAGATTTGATGTGTGTTCGTCTATTTTTTAATCATAACCTCTTATGCTAACTCCGATTGTTTGATTTTTTTGGGCAATGAAATGAATGGTTATTCTTAAGGACTATCCACTGAGTATATTAAGGACATCATAAGAGAACAACTGCGTCAACTACTGTATTTTTTGTCATTCGTACATGCTCGTTTGACTTGTTCAAATTTAGCAAATTTATTACAAAAATTCTTTAGTTATAGTATAATATTGTCTATTTTTTGCTTCAGTTTGGCATGGTGCATGATTGATTTTACAAATTTAAATTTGATTAATTTGTATATATGATCCTCCAAAAGATATGTTAAATATATTTTGAATCGATAACCAAGTTTGTTAAAGCCTTAGTAGATCTGGACTATCTATGTAGGTTCGAGATTTTCCTTCAGATGAGCTAGCCCTTTTGCCTATAATTTTGTGAGGAAACTTTTAAGCTTTGATATTATTTTGAGGTTACAAGTTTATATCAAAGTTATTGAGCTTCAGTGATCATTGTGTCAGTAGTTGTTGGGAATATGGGTGTTGTGAATATGGGGGTCCAGTCCGCATATTCCGCCTCCGTATATAAGTAAGAACAACACGATCTCAATACTAGTATGATATTGTCTGCTTTGGCGCCCGAAGGCCCGCACGGATTTGCTTCTGGTCCACTACCAAAAGGCCTCATACTAGTTGAGATATGTTCTTACTTATATACTACTAATCCTTCCCATGTTTAACCGATGTGGGATGTGGGACTTTGGTCGCCACCCTAACAAATACTCATCTCGAACAAATTACCACCTTAGCCTCCTCTCAATTGACTTTCATCCGCCCACTCTAATCAGGTTGGAAGACTACAGATGTTACTGCTCACCTCCTATTAGACCATTCTGGCTTGTTCCTTAGCGCCACTTCCAATCAAGCCACACTGCTTGATGAGCCACAGGCACCCCGAACTAGGATCTCTAGAGAAAATCCCTTTGAGCATAACTACTCGTTCATTATGTTCGACCTCCGAGAATATTACCACCATCGCGTTCCGTTTGGGTCTGACTCTGATACCACGTGTTGGGAATATGGGTGTTGTGAATATGGGGGCCCGGTCCGCATATTCCGCCTCCGTATATAAGTAAGAACAACACAATCTCAACACTAGTATGATATTGTCTGCTTTGGCGTCCGAAGGCCCGCACGGCTTTGCTTTTGGTCCACTACCAAAATGCCTCATACTAGTTGAGATATGTTCTTACTTATATACCACCGATCCTTTCCATGTTTAACCAATGTGGGATGTGGGACTTTGGTCGCTACCCTAACAGTCGTCTAAATATATTAGGATTTTGTTGAATATTCCAGAATAATGGTTGGACTATGATAAATTGGACTTAAAAGTTTGTATTTATATTTTATAACAGTAGTAATGGCAATAGTGCAAGGTTATATAGTTATAAGTATCAAATTTCAGTGTCGATGAGGAATTTTCTTACCTCTAAAGCATCTCAGGATATAGTCAGTTAGTCTGACCAAGACTACGCTATATGATACAGTTACATACAAGTGTAGTAATTTTATTGGGATTGTTTTAGACATGACATTTTAGAAGGCTAGATATATTTTTAACTTTTATGAATATCGTGTTGTATTTCGGAATTCATTTAAATTATCTGACCCGTTTGGAGATTTATAAAAATATGAAGTGTTTATCTGAATATTAGGAAATAACCATATTGAATATGGTTAGATTTCTTACAAATCTCTTAAACTCTTTGATATTGCGTGGAAGTTCCATAACTGTTAGGCTAAAAAGTTGTAAGAGGTATGCCTTTACGTTTTTTTTGCTGAGTAAGTGCCCCAAAAATTTCCCTAATTAGACAATGAACGTGCACTTCTATAAATATACCGTTTGGAGGTTATTAAAGGTTTATATGAGGGCCATGTGATAAGTGTCTTGGCTATAAAATATTTTATTTTTCAATCTTTGGTAAGTTTCTTCATATATTTTTAAAGCTAAAAGACATAAGTTTATAACAATGTAGCCCCACATTGGGTTATGAAACCAGCGTGTTCTTAATCTTCTTGATGTATTTATATTTGATTGTATCCATAATAGACATCCATGAATGATAACATTTTGTTTTCTGAAGTGGCATTCACAAGCTAGTCCATTTGTAGAATCATAAATATATCAATCATGCATGTTTTGTTGAAATTTATAAAATTGGTACACATGTGTCACTTTTCATTTTGTCTATTAGTACTGGATTTGCATTCTATATTGGTTAAATAGGTTATCAAAGGTGACCTATTTAGATTAACACATCGACCTTGGTTACGATTACATATTCATTTTCATGTGAGAATATACTTTTTTTTGTTTGATGGGTCTGAATCTATCATCTACTGATAACTTACGGTATATTACTTTGAATATTACTCATGTGACATTATATTCTGACCATGTACATATATTCAATGTTTTGGATAAAATAGACATGTACATTTATTTTATCCATGATCATCCAAAGATGAAAGTTTAATACTATGATTCATCTACCACCATGAATAGGCATTTACTTTTTTCCATTCTTTTTGGCCAAGCAGTACATCGAGCTTGAGTTCTTTAATGACCCGATCATTTATATTTGTGAAATCAGTCAAGCCCCTATGTGACTGTATTAAGGTTTTTATGCCACATATTTGGTATTAACTCTTCTTTTTAAACATAGGGTCAAGTTATTTTTACCAAAGCAGATCTAACCCTACCCCTTTATAAGTCCACCCAAAAATGATCTAACTCCACTAATTGTTTGGAAAAAATACGTTTATTGGAGTATATAGGGGAATTTGTTTTCCTAAACAACATACACTCTCTCTTTATTGAACAAACATATTTTTTCCTTATTTATCTCAAAATTTCTCTCATTCTCTCTCTAGATCCAGACCTTCGTCTGCCGACCTTCTTTTTCTCCAAGGTGAAGAAATCCAAAGTACCTTCTCCTCCTCCACCAAAGTAAGTTTATGTTTTTGAATTCTTTGTTATTTATTTAATGATTTGTTCTTAAATGTTTTAGTTTATTATTTAGTTTATAGTTTAGATATTTTTATTGTTGTTAATTGATAAATAAATTTATAGGTTCGGTTAACATTTATGCATT
This sequence comes from Limnanthes douglasii subsp. nivea, assembly GCA_036936605.1. Taxonomy (NCBI): domain Eukaryota; kingdom Viridiplantae; phylum Streptophyta; class Magnoliopsida; order Brassicales; family Limnanthaceae; genus Limnanthes; species Limnanthes douglasii. The sequence goes on from JAUPFV010000001.1 coordinate 160,353,984, forward strand.
TATGATTTTATTCGGTTTTGAGGTTGTTTAGGTAGTGTATGGGCTGATCTTCTTTACCGGAATCACGAGGAAGAGCACACATCATTGGTGCATGGCATGTGCGCCATTGGTGCCTTGTACATGCACCATGTACATCAGTGTGTTTTACCTGCACCGATGGTGCACGAGCCAAGCATCATCGATACAATATCTTCATACCTATTAAATAAGTTTTTTATATCATTACCTAATTTGGTTACCTTACTTTGTTTTAATATATTTGATGTATAATTTAGTTTAATACTTGCTTTAAGATTATTTTAATTATTATTTTTATCTAATTTTTATTATTTATGGATTTAGGTCGTCTGATACGCGGAAAGACCACCCACGTCCAGACAGCTTTAGACAAGAGCTAATCTGGCAAGTGTATTTCCCTAATTAAGTTTGTTGAGGCGGCGAAGGGAAGATATATTTGCAAAAAATGTGAACGAACGAGCATTAACACGGAAGCTAAAGAGCACCTAAAGCACACAAATAGATTGTTGTGCTGCTTTCATAAGGATATAAAGCAGTATGTTGGTAAAAATATTGAGAAAAATGGCGATTCAAGGGAGCGGGGTCTATTATGTAGATAACTTACACCAGATGTATCAAATATTTGTGTGATCAACATCTGATCATCGTGCACCATCATCAACTATTCTCTCACCACCATCATCTCATCGTTCACCGTCATCAACTCATAGTGCACCACATTCTGATGTGATTAACGATAGTGGGGAAAATGATGATATAGTTCATGACTTACTTGAAGAGAATGAGAACATTTTAGCTCATAAAGAAGAAATATGAAGATGTTTACTTTCTTGGAGTGGAATATTATTCCATTGTTTTCCGATTTTTGAAAGCATGAGGCGTACAACACTTTTATCTAGGGGTGAGCAAAAACTGAAAAAAAACCGAACCGACCGACCGAACCAAACAAAAATGGGTCGGTTTGATCGGTTTTTTTAAAAACTAGATTTCGGTTTTGGTTTTAATTTCTTAAACCGAATTTAATTCGGTCGGTGTTCGGTTTGTATGGTTTAACCGACCGATTTGAATCGAACCGACCGAATCTAGAGAATATATTGTGTATGTTAATATATAGACCGTATTTGATATAAACACTGTGGCCACCTCTGGCCTAGTGGTTGTACTCATACAGCTTAAGACTCTTTTATTATACACGTTTGTGGGTTTATTACTCTATTTTCTTTATGGCAATGACTACAAATAAGTAGAAGGATGAAAGTACTAGCGTGGATGTGTCTCCTATTAACACTACTGATAAGGCATTGAATTTAGCATCGAATTTTGATGCAGCTAATAAGAGAATAGGCTTAGATAATCGGGTGGATAGGCCTTCTAATCTTTCAGAAATTATCCAAGATTCAAACAATGGTCAAGTCATTGTACTTGATACAGAGAAATTGGTACGAAACAAGGTATTGGTCGACTCCAGTCGGGATCATGCACCCATAATTTTAGACAAGCTTTTCACAAGTAGTATGGTACCAGATGGTGGCAACTCGTCTGGTTTTGTCGAGGTAATATTTTTGGGCCTTTACTTCAATCTTCTCTCCCACCTCCCCCTATTAGGTGAAAAAATTATAACTATAATATATATATATATATATATATATATATATATATATATATATATATATATTACAATTAGTATTTGTTTGGTTAAGCAGAAATTGGTATTGATACATGTATCATATGTAGTAGGGGTGAGCAAAAACCGAACCGCACCGAACCGAACCGACCGAACCGCACCACTACTAAAACTGAAACACCGACTGAAACCGATCGAAACCAAAAAAATCGAAACCGAAAAAATCGATTTTTTTAGTGTTGTTTTCTTATTAAATTTTTTCGTATACATCCTCATAGTTCTCTCGAGATTTAAGTACATTTAAGCGGCATTGCGCATGTGAGATTTGACAACATAACCTGAAATAGCGAGTTATTTCATGCGTACTCCATCTGGATCTTACATTGCCCGTCTGTCTAAGTATTAATGAACGAGGTAATTGTTTAATGTTGGAACCAAAAAACCAACATAAGGACATGTAAAAACATATTAATAAATTAAAAATAAGCGAAAAACTGAGTGATATGATGAACATAATGAACGATAGTAAAAATTACGGTAAGTATGATTGCATAAACAAAGTCATTGAATAATGTAAAGAAAGTCAATTAATTTCTTTGAATAATCTTTGGATCTTACATCTTCCAACAATATATTTTGTTATTTTTGTTAAGAAACAAATATAGATAAAAGAAGAAGTAGTTGCCAATAAGCGGCTAGGGTTCCTGATTATTAGAAAGTCTGTATTACATAGAGTCTAAATCTATTATTTATAGATAAACTATATGGGCTAATGGGCTTAGGCCTTATATCTCTAACACCCTCTCTCAAACTCGCAATGCTTATTCTTGTATTGTGAGTTTGTTACACAAAATAAGAAAAACAATGGAAATGAAGCAATTACTCTGGGTTGTGTCCATCATATCACTCCTAAACAGAAGACTACATACCTTAATTGGGAACTACCAAAACCAGGGAGATTCAAGAAAAATACGGACGCATGTTGCTTAGCATCTAGTGAAAAAAGTGGTGGAATTCTTGTAAGAGACATCAATGGAATAATCATCTGTAAATATGACAACACTTATAGAAAATTGACTCCGCTAAAAGCTGAAGCTCGTGCAATGCTTGATGGACTTCTGATCTACAAAATCAAGGGCATAAGGGAAGTTGACATAGAATCAGACTACATAAATCTTTACCTCTCTTATCTCTTCTGATAAAACTCCAAATCATTTAGATTCAATAATGAACATAATCAAATTACTCATTACAAAGAGTATGTCAGTTCATTTTATCTTCAGGGAACAAAATCGAGCTACGGACTAACTAGCTCGATGGACCCTAAAGTATAAAATGAAACTTGATTATAAAAATTTCAAACCCCCTTAATTAGCTCCAAGCTATTTCGAAACTTGAAAGCCTAAGAATAGGACCGTAATTTACTTGCCTATGTTTTGCAGTTTGTGGTTTCAATTCTTTTGAAGGAGCTGTTTCTAGCAATGAACTTTACTAATGGACGAGAATGAGCCAGGATCAGGTTAGGAAGAAGAACCTGAATGAAGTCCATCATCCTCCAGGAAGCATAGTCATGTACACTAAACCACAAAGTCATCGATTAGCTAGATTGAAGATTCTTGAACTAGTGGAAGCTTGATATCTGCTCTGAAGAAGAAGAAGGATTTCCTCTCTCATATATGGAAAATTAAAGCTCGAAGACGAAAATTTGTTCTCAGGCAAAGAGGAAAAACAAGGCGCGATTCTATTTTTTAAAACTTTCATTCAATCCCTAAGTTTTCCATCTTTTTAAATATTAAATTAGATTTGTATTTATTATAAAGTAACTGCAGACATTAAGATAGATTGATTGTTACACTAGTTACAATCATATATTTAGGCGTTACTGGTCTTACTGTATTAATTATGGTCCATTAAGATAATGGTATGACTGTATTAATTATGGTCATAATTAGTCATAATCAGTTATAGATGTAGTCCATGTATATATAGCTTCTTACCGTAGCACTTTGTGAATCATTCAAACAAGAGAATAATATTAAATTTTATTAAGTCTCTTTTTATTTATTTTCTTACCTAAAATACACATCTTTATTTTTATCATGGTATCAGAGCAAAATTCCTAATTGTCTTTATTTTATCATTCTTATAAAAAAAACCACAATTTAAAAAAAAACACATTTTTTATCACCATGGCTGACTATTCTTACACTTTCCCATCGGAAATCCATACCAGTACCTCAAAGAGTTTCAACACTAATAGCATCGTTCAAGGGTTTACTGCCGAACAAATACAACAATTAGCACAAGCAATCAGTACACTGGATCATAATAATTCTGGTAATGTTGATGCATATGCGTCTGCAACAGGTTTGATTTCATCTACTATCGTGTCTGTTAATTCTAGTAGTACAAGTCCTTGGATTTTGGATACTGGCGCCACAGATCATATTGTCTCTCATATATCACTCTTAATCGATCCCAAGCCTTCCACTATTACTAATGTTAATTTACCAAATGGTGTAGCACCGCAAATCACTCACACTGGCACAATTAATTTTAATTCGAAATTAACCCTTACAAATGTCTTGTGTGTACCTTCCTTTAATTTAAATATAATTTCAGCTAGCAAACTGACCAAAGAACATAATTGTTGCATCATTTTCTTTCGTGACTATTGTATTTTGCAGGACTTGGTTTCGGGGAAGATGATTGGCTCAGGTAGACAACGTGGTGGTCTATACTATATGCATCCATCAACAAATAAATCGACTATATGTACGGTTTCTCAGTCATCTGACCTATGGCACTTACGCCTAGGCCATCCTTCTTTGTCTCGTTTTAAGTTACTTTCACATTTAATTCCAGGTATTCACAAGGAGTTAGGAAATAATTTCACAATTTGCCCACAACCAAAACAAACACGCTTACCTTTTCCAAAAAGCTCAATAAATACAAAATTTCCTTTCTTTTTATTACATTGTGACGTCTGGGGTCCTCACAAAGTTCCTTCATATACAGGTTCATGTTATTTTCTTACAATTGTTGACGATTTTACTCGATGCACATGGACATTTCTTATGCACCATAAATCAGAAACACAATCATTATTAACTTATTTTGTGCAATTCGTCAAAACCCAATTTCAAAGAGATGTTCAAACAATACGAGTGGATAATGGTACTGAATTTCTTCCTCTTCGTATTTTTTTTCAAAACAAAGGCATTGAACTTCAAAATTCTTGTGTTTACACCCCACAACAAAACGGTGTTGTCGAACGAAAACATAGACATATTTTACATGTTGCTCGTTCTCTCATGTTTCAATCAAATGTACCACTTAAATTTTGGGGGGATTGTATTTTAACAGCTGTTTATTTAATCAATCGCATTCCTACTCCTTTACTATCAAATAAGTCTCCATTCGAGGTCTTATATAATCGGTCTCCCTCACTCACGCACTTACGTGTTTTCGGTTGTGCATGTTATCTAACTAATATTCATCCCAAACATAAATTTGACTCTCGTGCATCCATTTGTGTTTTTTGGGATATTCACATGAAAAAAAAGGCTACAAAGTTCTTGATTTACATACTTATAAAGTTTCCATAAGTCGTGATGTCCACTTTGAGGAAAATATATTTCCTTTCCATCCCGCTTCTAACTTTCCTTTTCCAAACCAGTCATCATCGCCATCTTTCAATCAAACACCTAACTCATCAGTTACAGTTCCCAATCCTACATCTTATGACTCAGAGCCTCAGCCATTATATCTTTCATCTTCATCCACTCCTAAAAATCTCACACCTTCAGCCTCTAAATCTCCTACATCTACAGAATCAGCTATGAATTCAGCACCCTCACTCATCACTCCGTCATCACCTTCCGCTCCACCAACACCTTCTACTCCACCATCATCTTCAACTACCTCACCTCCCTCAACCATACCTCATTCGACTACCCGTCATATTCAACCTCCTACATGGCACCAAGACTACGACATGTCTACCGAGATCAATCAATCTTCAACGCAATCGAGTTCTCATCAATCTACAAGGTATCCTCTCTCCTCTCACATTTCAAATTTACGATTTTCCCCTAACCATCGTGCTTTCCTAGCTTTGTTAACATCAGAAAAAGAGCCTTAATCTTTTGAACATGCTAATTGTGATCCACTTTGGCGCCAAGCCATGTCCACTGAACTTCAGGCTCTAGAGCATAACAACACTTGGCAGATGGTTCCTCTTCCTCCAGGGCACAAATCTATCGGATGTCGTTGGGTTTATAAGATCAAATACAAATCTGATGGAACTATTGAGTGATATAAAGCCCGTTTGGTGGCTAAAGGTTACACCCAAGTTGAAGGTATTGACTATCATGAGAATTTTTCTCCAACTGCTAAAATTACGACCCTTCGATGTTTGTTGACTATTGCAGCCTCCAAAAATTGGTATACTCATCAACTTGATGTTCACAATGCCTTTCTTCATGGAAATATAGATGAAGAGGTATATATGTCTCCACCTCCCGGTCTCCGCCGACAGGGGGAGAATTTGGTATGTCGGCTTCAGAAGTCTATTTACGGTTTAAAACAAGCATCCCGAAATTGGTTCTCCACTTTCTCAGCTACTGTCAAAACTGCAGGTTACATACAATCAAAAGCAGATTACTCACTTTTTACTAAATCTCAAGGTAACAAGTTTACTGCTATTCTGATCTATGTTGATGATATCCTATTGACTGGGAATGATTTACATGAAATCAAATTGTTGAAGAATCATCTACTCCAACATTTTCACATTAAAGATCTTTGCGATTTAAAGTATTTTCTAGGTATTGAATTTTCTCGATCTAAAAAAGGAATCTTTATGTTTCAAAGAAAATATGCATTAGATATTTTACAAGACACAGGATTATCAAGAGTAAAACCCGAAAAAATTTCCAATGGAGCAGAACTTAAAATTAACCGATGAAGACGGTGAGCTACTTCATGATTCGACATGATATCGCAGACTAGTTGGTAGGTTAATATATTTGACAGTAACCAGGCCTGATATTGTGTATTCGGTGCGTACATTGAGCCAATTTATGGGAGCACCTAGGAAGCCACAGTGGGAAGCAGCGTTAAGAGTCCTCCGTTACATAAAGAAATCACCGGGTCAGGGTCTTTTATTTCCATCAGAAAACAATCTTACACTCACGGCCTTTTGTGATTTAGATTGGGGTGGATGTCGTATGTCAAGACGTTCAATTTCTGGATATTATATTTTTCTTGGATCATCACTCATATCATGGAAATCAAAGAAATAAACTAATGTTTCACGATCATCTGCAGAAGCAGAGTATAGAGCAATGGCAAATACTTGTTTGGAATTAACCTGGTTGAAATACATACTTACAGATTTGAAGGCCGGCTTGGATAAACCAGCATCATTGTTTTGTGATAATCAAGCAGCTTTACATATTGCTGCTAATCCAGTTTTTCATGAGCGTACTAAGCATATTGAGATTGATTGTCATATCATTCGAGAAAAATTTAAGGCTAAGATAATTCGGCCATACTATATCTCTACAAAGATGCAATTGGCAGACATATTTACAAAAGCACTCGGGAAAGATCAATTTTATTTTTTGTGTAGCAAGCTGGGAGTCCTTGATTTACACTCTCCAACTTGAGGGGGAGTATTAAATTAGGCATTACGGGTCTTACTGTATTAATTATGGTCCATTAAGATAATAGTATGACTGTATTAATTATGGTCATAATTAGTCATAATCAGTTATAGATGTAGTCCATGTATATATAGCTTCTTACCGTAGCACTTTGTGAATCATTCAAACAAGAGAATAATATTAAATTTTATTAAGTCTCTTTTTATTTATTTTCTTACCTAAAATACACATCTTTATTTTTATCATTTAATTTTAGTCCTCAAAGTTGTAAAATTCTCTATTCCATCCTTTTAATATAATTTCAATTTTCAATTAAAAAATAATAATAAAAATGATATAAAATTTGGGTTTAATTTGATCTGTATAGTTTTTTTATTACGACTAATAAAATATTATATAAACTAAATTTAGTGTCGCCTCGAACATAATTCACCTCACTACAAACGAACCAAAACGAGAAAGAAGGAATTGCCAAAGGTTTTACCACTAGAGTTACCAAATCAAATCAAAATCTGCAACCGGAGACTTACTTCAAAACTTGAAGTCCGTTTTCGAATATTAAATTTAATTTTTTAAAAATATTTATTTCCAATAGATTTAATATGAAATTAAACTAATTTGTGGTGTTGTTGATTTTCGTTGAAATCAGCCGAAGAACAAGATATTTTCGTCAAATACAAACGAAATAACGCCAATGTGTTGGCGGATTGATACTCTTTTACACAAAAACCTGGCATAGGTATGATATTCATTAAGGTTGTGGAGGAATGACAGCTCTCGCTGCTCTCCGTGCCATATTTTTGGCGACAAAGTCTATTAGTCCTTCATAGTTTTGGAGTGGACAAGTTTTGATGAGTTTATTTTATTGTGGTTGATTTTTTTTATTTGTTTTGGTTATTTTGGTATATTTTGTACTTTTTTTTTTATAATATTTTCAAATAGATTATATATTATGTTTTTTTTTCCAGATTATAGAATCACAGCGGGGTGGTTTACGTATATATATCGTGTTTTTTCTTCATATTATGGAATAAAGACAAGATACTCGTGACGATAACAATTTTCAGACAATAAAAGATAAAAAGAGTTAGGAGAAAAAAACTACTGTTGAAGATGATATCTCATCTTTGGTTTCTATACAGACACTTCCGCTTCCACTTTCACCTCCACCGGTCATGCACCTCTATCCGGTTTTACATCATCGAGTTATTCCCTAAGCCGACGACCACCTACGCCTCCCCGAGCTCAAACCTGTTTTGTTTATCTGTTCTATTTCGTGACATGTTCAGAGGCCATACTGCCTACTATGATTGGCATGTAAATGTAGTTTAAGGACATTTTATTAGTAGGAGCATGAAATGCGTTTGTACACCCATTGTACCAGTAATAGGAGCTGCAGTTTGCAGTTTGGGACGTCGGGAGGGTTAAGAGAGTTGTTGGCTCTAAAAAAATTGCTGAATCTGACGTGTGTTCTACATTTCCAAATAATAAATAAACGTTTATTCCAAAATATAAATGAATTTCTAAAAAAGACGCAAAACAACCACGATTAACAAAAAAAAAATAGTATTTTCTAGAAAATTTAAAAACTAATATAACTTCCAAATGACAAAATACTATAGGTCTTTTGTAAAATCTACTATAATGGCTCGCATTCTCCGAATTATGCACCAGATGGTGTCAGTGTAGGATATTGTAGTCGATTTTATTTTCACTCTCTCAAACAATGACACCGACCAAGGTCTAGCATATTCAATGGTAGTGTGCATCCACGAATGATCTATCGTTAGTAAAGATAAATATTTAACCATATTAACTTATAACAGCAAAATAAAAAAGAATGAAAATAAATTATACAAAAAAATTATATCATTTTAATAACTTACAAATGTTTAATAGAAAAATTATTCACGTGCATGAATAAAATTATGACCCCAAACTCTACCGGAGTACCGGTGCATCATTAACCTGTAAATAAATTGTATATGGTGCTAAGCAATGTAAAACACATTTAAAAATGATCGTGATTAATTCATGGCAACTCATTGACTACGATCTCAACGCCTTTGCATCACGTATACCTCATGTAGGGTGTTGTTTTTCGCGACCAGGAAAAGGTTGGTCGACGTGTTTTTTTGGAGATAACATTTTCTTTTAATTTTTGTTGTTTTGAATAGATGTGATCTTATCTACAGTTTTATGAAAGATTATACTCTTTGGAAGTAGTTTAATCAATTCTATAAATAGGTAAATCATTCAAGAATAACAATTATATGAATCAAAATCTCTCAAAAATGTAAAAAATGTACAAAACCGTCTTTTGATATTTCAAATACTGTCATTTGATTATTTCTTGAAGTAGAGTCAACTAACTTATCTATTAGAGGAACGCGCTCAATTCATATCAGTGAAGTCAACCCACATTCTCCACTTTCCATTCTTGTTTTTACCAACACAGGGTTTGTTATCCATAAAGGATAATGCGTCTCCCTAATATGTCCGTCCCTGGATAAACGATCCACCTCGAAAACTATAGCATTTTCCTTTTCAACAGAGAAAGATCGTCTTCTTTAAATAACTGGATTGATCGTCGGATTTATAACCAAGATATGGGATATCACATTAGATGGAACCCCAATTATATCATTTTTTTCAAACGAACACATTTAGATTATCAGGAAAAAAAATGTAACAACCGTTGACCCAAAGCTGGGGTCAATAATGTTCTTATTCGAAGAATTTTCCCATTAGGTAAAGAATTATTTTTTATGCTTTCACTTACCGTTAAAGAACCCATGGTTCCCCGCGGATCATCAACTCCTTTTTCTTTTTCCGAGGTTAACCCCCCTGATTGCTACTCATCCATTCGATCTTCACTGTTTGGACCTCGGATACGAAGATCTGTTGCATAATATTCTATAGCTACCTTTGGATCACTTCAGACAACCCCAACACGGTCTCTGATGACATATTTCAAACACTAGTGAATGTGGATACAACTACATACATTCTCGAAAGCCAAGACCTCCAAAAATAGCATTATAACTGGTCGAAGAAACCACCACCATGAATAAAACTTGAGCCTTATTTTTAACAGACCTATCTCTCAAACACATCTCACCCTCAAATTCTCCAATCACTTGGGTTTTCACACATGTAAACCCAATTATTGTATGGTATGATTGACAAATTTGAGGAGGATTACGCATTTAATCATATGTTGACTTGAACATAACATTTTCATAGCTTCCTGTATCTACCAAAACTCATCGGATTTCAATACCTGCTATTCTGCTTCAATAACAACTACATCTTCATACAGACCTGCAGTACCTCTCAAATGATCCTCATTGAAAAGAATAAAATGAATATATTTATTACCATACAAATGAGTAGACATCCTTTCTTCTATTTGAGTAACTAAACTCACTACGTACCTCATTCTAGATCTATTGGTGTTACCACTTATAGTGTATCCTCCAAATATTGCCAAGGATTTAAAGTGTTCACATAAAATTAAAACTTATCCTTGCTCTATTTCTCGTCCACAACCATCAGAATCAACCGATCCAGATCTGTGTCCAAATATTCTGAGGATCCATCAAAATCATCGAATTAAGAATCCAGAATCATTAGATTTTCCTCTATTAAATTTGGAGTTGCTACTTGCAAAGTTGATGCACGTGGAGTCTTTGAGCCACTGCTCCGCCCTTTAACAAAAATTGCTAATTTGTCATTTTCAATTAGAATCTTCACCTCATTTTTCAAAGCTATACAATATGCATTATCATGTCTTATGTCATTATGACACTTACAGAACCTATTACTACGCTCTGCGTCTATTTATCGGAGTAGGCTTTTTAAAACTCACATATCCCTTTATCTTTTTATTAAAACGCAGCCATATTTTCGGTTAAATCAGCATAATATTATGGTTGTATCCATTGATTCAGGCTCATTCTTTGAAATTGATACCATGTAGCCTGATTTGGATACCCTTCAGTTCGAAGAGGAAAACTATTGTTGTTTCTCAGACGAGATGGTTGGGTCAAGTTCGAGAAGTGCCCCTAATCATTTGACACATGCCCTGAACTCTTTTGACTGGGTCCAACCACTCCTCGAACTCCAGTCAATTCTTCTACTTTAATTTGATCCTCGACTTGAGCCATTAGCTCTCCAAAAGTCAAAGCTTGTATCTTTGTTGTTTCATTTGTTAAATCACCCGACTATAAACGTTATCGAAAAGCATCCATGGTTACCAGCTCTTCAAAATTATCTAAACCAGCTTTTGTTAACACAAAATTCTTTGTATAGTCCTTCAGCTTCTCTCCCACAACTTGTTTGCACTATATTATTGTGTCACCATTTTCTTGCATTTTCTTACTTCCCACAAATTATCGTCGAAAAGTTGCATAAAAATCTATGATATTTGAAATAGATATCCTCATAATCCTATTGTAGCATTTCAAAGTTGTGCCCTTAAAGGCTTGACATAAGGATTTGCATACCAGCCTATCATCATCTTTGAAGTTCATAATGTAGTTCTTAAACTGTTTGATGTGGTCATCAGGATTTTACATCCCATCAAACTTTTCGACCTTAGAGATATCGAACCGCTTCAAAAGATTAATAGACCTTATCTCAGTTGTTAAGGGAGAATTTCTCTAGTCCCCTCTTCGAACGTAATGATTATCTCCCCATGTTCCTATGACAGCATACCAATTCTGATCATCTACTCCTCTGTATTGAGTCGATGTATTTCCTTCACACCACTCTGCTTCCCTCAAAAAACGAGGTACACTATCTCTTCTCGTTTTATATTATTTTCATGACTTTCGAGGCCAGTCTTGTTAGGTGCGGCCAAAGTCCCACATCCCACATCGGTTAAACATGGGAAGAAAGATCAATATATAAGTTAAGAATACATCTCCATTAGTGTGAGGCCTTTTGGAAGTGGACCAAAAGCAAAGCCGTGCAGGCCAGTGGGCCCAAAGCGGACAATATCACACTATTGTGGAGATCGGAGTATTCTTAGTTATATACACAAGAGGAATATATGACCCAATATTACCTACAAATGGTATCAGAGCACCAGGCCCATACGGAACGCGATGTGGTGGGTTGTGATGTGGGTGAAATTCTCAGGATGCCGAACATCTTACCAGGAGTCATACTCAAGGTGATTGATCTGCTGGATAGATGGAGCGCCAGATGGCTCATCAAGCAGGTGGCTTGATCAAGGAGCGGCGCAGATTCATCTAAACATGGAGTGCCTGATCTGCTGGATAGATGGAGCGCCAAATGGCTCATCAAGCACCGGCTTGATCAAGGAGCGGCGCAGATTCATCTAAAGATGGAGTGCCTGATAGCTCATCAAGCAGGTGGCTTGATCAAGGAGCGGCACACTATCATCTGATAGTGATCAGATAGATCCGCCCTAAAGCTCTAGAGTTCAGGTTTCTCTCCACCTGACTAGATTAGGCGGATGGAGGTCAATTAAGAGGAGGCTAGAGTGGTACTTTGTTCGAGAGGAGGATTGTTAGGTGCGACCAAAGTCCCACATCCCACATCGGTTAAACATGGGAAGAAAGATCAGTATATAAGTTAAGAATACATATCCATTAGTGTGAGGCCTTTTGGAAGTGGACCAAAAGCAAAGCTGTGCGGGCCAGTGGGCCCAAAGCGGACAATATCACACTATTGTGGAGATCGGAGTATTCTTAGTTATATACACAAGAGGAATATATGACCCAATATTACCTACAAGTCTTTGGCTTCATTAGAAGATACTTTGTACCTTTTATGCTCAAATGTTGAACTGTCCAACTCATCATCATTAAACGTAACATACCTTTGCTTGTATTGTTTTCTCTTTTCGTCAAGTACGATGCTCGTTACTAGATTCGAAATATATTTTCCTTTGCTCACTTCAAACCTGGAGAGCTATACAAATTTAATCGGATTGGATGTTCACATCATTATTCTCCTCCATTTTTCTTACCTCGCATTTCAACGTACCTGATTGCATATAGTCCTCTCTTTGATCATACTTCTCATTTAGAGATGTGATTTTATCCAGTAACTGATTCATTTGAGATTTGACGTCTGAATGAGTTTGTTTAACTAGAACTTGATCATCTTACTTATTTTCCTCTCTGTGCAAATCAGTTCTCAACGCTTCGATTTTTTTTAACCAAATGATCATTTCCACTTTCAGGCCTTATTATCAATTAAAAACAACTGTAACATATCAAAAACTTTTATTTTCAATGGTTTTAGATTTTGAAATCAAGGTACCAATCGGTTGAAATCTCCCACTATGGTCGCCAATTTGTTAAGTATAAATTGTGTCCTTGAAAGTGAAAGAGAGAGAGAAATTTATTTTAGAGAGATAAAGTAAAAGTAAAAGTATACAGTAACTAACACTTTAGAAACATGTCGAGCCTTGTATTAAAAATAAAAATAAAGATGATTTTTGAAAGCCTTGTTATAGAGATAGCTAAATTCTAGATACAAATAATAGTCTTCCACTCTTCGAATTGGCTAAGTCTATGCTTTCAAGAAGAGTAATATGTTTTAATGGTGCATGATCTTGGTTTTGATTCCAATCTAATTTATTTTTAGATTTGATGGTTCATTTTGCAAGCCAGTTTGCAGTCTGATTTTGTTCTCTATAGATGTGGATTATTGTCATGCTATAAGTGATAAGTTTCTTACAACATTTAATAAGGGGAGCCAAATACCAAGGGACTTTTCTTTTCAGTAACATTTCAATAAGTATCCTTGAGTCACTATTAATATATCTAAGAGACTTATGTTCTGCTTCTTACATAATAAGAGACCATCTTGAAAGGTTTTGCCTTCAACAATAATAGGTGATTTCTTGCCATAGATTCTTCCAAAACAACTAATATGTCTCCTCTATTATATCTAATTAAACCATTGTGAGTAATTTTCCTGATAGGTAAGAAGATCCATCCGTGCTAAGTTTGTATATGTTTCCTAAATGATGGTTCAATTTGAGTGAAAGAGTCAATCTTAGCTTATTTAGATATTGAAAGCAACCGAGTTTAGTAGCAATATTTATGTCTTAACTCCAATGAGATATTTTTAGAAGATTGTCACATTCTAAACTTGAGAGTATATACTTGATATGATCCACTATTAAGTTTACATTGGTTTTTTTCTCTTGACGCTTGATCTTATTCTTAGAATACAAAATGACCCAACAAATAATTGGTGGTAGTATAGTTCTTATATGGACTTCATTTCTGGTTAACCAAAACCAGCTTTGGATAATGTGAGGTAATTTCATGTGCCTGCTTATTAGGATTCAAATAAGCTCGCAGAATATTTCCAAACTTCCCATGCTATGTTATATTGAACAAATATATGTTGAATTGATTCAGAACCTTCACAGACCTGAAATTTAGATGCAAGAAATAATATTTTTTTCTATATAATTATACTCACTTGTATTAAATTGTTTAGAGCTCTGTGGAGGAGAAAATAGTACTTTTTAGGCGTAGAGTTATTCCATATTATTTTGAAAATATTGGACTTATTACCTTTGAATATTAATTTGTTCCAAGTATCCTGTGTTGGAATCACCAAATATCAGAAAGTGTACATTTGATAAAGTCTTTTTCTGAGTCTTCTGAAATAATTTTCCTTGATTTCTCAATATCTGAATGAAAAACCATATGCTTGAATTTATCCAAGTTGTAATTACGATCAATCCAATAATTTTTTATTTTGTCTTCAAGGTACCACAATTTCTTTTCTTCACTTGATTTATATCTCATCTTATGCTTATTTTCAAATAGATTTCGTAGCCCCCTGTCTAATTCCTTTTGTAAACTTAAAGTATATGTGAAGCTCTAAATTAAATACTATTAAGAACCATGCAGAATTGATACTCTCAAAATTATATCCAAGAATTTTTTATCAAAACCAAATGATTTAATGATTCGTATAATGAATTTAATGGAAATCCTATCAACAGCCTTGGATATATAAATCTTTATGATAACATTACCCTAATCTAACTTTGTTTAAGGCTTGAGAAAATTCTTGAGTAATGAGTATATTATCTATCATGTATGTTCTTACTTTTGACAAATCCTCATTGTTCCTCATATATAATCTTAGGAAGACGTATTGATAATATGCTCACTATCTTATATATGATCTTCTTAAGAATTTTGCATTAGCTTATTTTCCTAAATTCATTCTAGGATTGAGATAAGTCAACTTTTAGAATATCATATATTCCTTGAGAGAAAATATATAACAACAGAGTGACAAAAGTATTTAAAGATTATAGGCCAACAATGTTAGTAAAACTGACATTATAACCATCAACTCTAGCAACAATGTTGGGGATTTAAAACTTGAAAATATAATGAATCTTCTCATTTGAAGGTAATGTCGTGATTTTTTTTATCTTCTTCATTAATTAGTTTTGGTATGATGTTGTAAATATCCTCAAATTCGTTTTGGTTAGGTTGACCTTTTATTAGTGATTTGAAGTGTTCTTTAACAGATTCCTTAGTTCAGAGTGTTCACTCATCCATATACCTCCACTCAATAATCCATGTATTAATTTTTTTATCCTTATCTCTTCACATATTTGTGAAAACTAGAAGATTGTATGCCCCCATTCTTTACCCAATTGATATTTCTTTTCTGCACGCAATAAACTTTTTTTCTACCAAAGAGCTGCAAATGAGTAGCTTCAGCTTTTGCTAGATTAATTTTTTCTTCTGTAATCTTTGTATTATCAAATCATATTTCTTGATTAACTTCTTCTTCTGATTGAATTATTACATCAAATACATTGCCAAATACCTCCCAATTCTAGTTTTTGAGTTTGTGTTTCAATCGTTTTCAGTTTATTCATGTAAAAAATTAAAAGGAGGACCATGCATATCCTCTTTCTATTTTTACTTACCATACATAGAAACTTATGATGCATAGTCTACATGTTTTGAAACTTAAATGTAGATTTGATTTCATTTTGGTTAGCATAAATAAATATACTCAATGGTGTATGATCTGGACTTGTTATAGATATATACTTAAAGTTTATGTTGTCAAAGTAGTCCATTTAGGCATAATTATAAAAAACTCTATCAACCATTTTCTGTTGAAAGTATCTAGCGTCATCGTGATGATAATCTAGAATAGTATTGTTGAAGTCATCGAGGCTTCTCAGAAATTTTGTAGAACAACATAGTTGCTCTTGAGAGTTGAGATTGCATTGAAGTTCTCCATATACAATATATTCCTTAGAGTTATCAGCCATATATTTTAGACTATCTCGTAGAGCAATCCTTTGATCTCTGATGCATTTAACGTAAACAATAATGACCATAAAATATTTCTCAAATGAAGTATGTTTTACTTTTAAGTAAAGTAATTTCTCTATAGTAGAAATAACATCCACTTAAAATTCTTTGTTGTATAATACCCAGATTTTGTTGTTGATATTTGCAGTACTAACTTGAAAACCAAGTTTACTTGTTACGATGTCTAATTTTTCTACAGAAATTATAGGCTTTTGTATAACCATTAAATCAAAATTTTATGTCATTTTAATAGATTTGAGCCTTTTGATTATTGTCTTGTTCCCCAAACCCCTCACATTTTAGTTAAGAGATATGGTGGTTGTTCTAAAGATTCTGTGAAGGGCCTGTCAGACCTTTTAAATTAAATAACTTTGGTTGAAATTAGCCCTTTAATGTTTCTGATTTTAGTCTTATTTATTTTGTCACTTAAAACGTTATTGAATTTTTCCTTACTTATAATTTACTAAGAACATGAAAGAACGGTAGACTTTCAGTGGTTCTTTAGGTTGTGTCTCTATAACTAAAGAATCTAAGTCATTAGTTTCTGAAAAGAGAGTTCATGTTTCCATTTTCTAGTAAAACTTCAATGATTTATGTGTCATTAATCTCTATACTTTCATTGGTAGATATTATTTTGATAAGAATTATCTTTTTTTTCTTGTTTCCTTTCATTGATGTTGTATGATCATTGATGTTTCTGATCTATCGTATCATCTTTTATCCTTTTGGGTGTTGCGTCCTTTAGATTGCTTGTTTGCTTCTCAGAAATCACTTCTTTGATGATAATGGATTTTACTTTAGGAATCCAAGCCACATTTTGATTGGATGATTTAATAGGAGATAAATGTTGAGTTTGGTTTATCCAAGAGTTATATCATACTTTAAGTAAAAAAAATACAATGTAATTGTTTATGGCCTATGTGTAGACACTCAGAGCAATAAGAAGGCATATCAGCATATAAATTGTATTTCCAAAATCCTTCATTTTCTCCAAGGTATATCTAGACTTTGTTGATTAGTTCTTTGAGACATTAAGCTTAATCCATACTATACTGCAATTAAATTTGGCTTGATTCTTTGCAGGCACTTAGAAAGTTAGCTTGCCTATTGATTTGATGATTGACCTAATAATATCCCCATGGAACATGAACTATGGTAGATTATGTAGAGTCCAAACGGGAGTTATAGGATATTCTATATTAAGGTTGAAGAAAGGTTGTCATTTTAACAATCTCATTATTTTTTTCTCCAATGGTCAAAACATTTATTTTCCAGATCTTTCTTAGGTCCTCTTAAAGATCAAATTCGATCATTATATGTATTTGATCCCACTGAGGGAGATTGAAATCTCCCTAAGAATCCAAAAACATCCAAAACTTGATGGATGATGGCCAATTGAGGTCTATTTGTGAAGATTGCGGCTAATAGAGTATGTTCTAAGTTTTGCAGAAGTTTTTCATTGTCTTGGCTAAGAATTAAATAGTCATATGGCCCCCTTTGTGTTGGATCATTATGTTATCACGTTAAATCTTCTTTGTTTTAGCTATTTGTAGTAATCTTGTTTTTTTGTATTACAACTAATTTTGTATTCCGAAGTTTTGAGGTGTAGCTTGTTCGAAGGTTGGGTTTGATCAAATCTTATGATTCTTTATGGCTTGGAGAAAGAATTTCCATTTTCTATTTTTAGATTGTTCTTATTGTGTGACAAATGAGGGAACTCAGCTTCCAGATTAATGTGGATTGAGATCTTGGGTTGATAACTTTTGGTAGAGTCTATATTTCTTGTAATACAGGAATCACATGCTTGGATGAAGGTTTTTAAAATAAAGGTAGATGTTATGGTATGAGTTAGTGGCAGAGATGAAAGGTCTAC
This sequence comes from Limnanthes douglasii subsp. nivea, assembly GCA_036936605.1. Taxonomy (NCBI): domain Eukaryota; kingdom Viridiplantae; phylum Streptophyta; class Magnoliopsida; order Brassicales; family Limnanthaceae; genus Limnanthes; species Limnanthes douglasii. Next base: position 160,372,518 of record JAUPFV010000001.1, read on the forward strand.
ACCTTCTTCCATGACGACCTCCGGTGAAAATTGACGGTTAGCCAGTCACAATGATAACAGCTAACAATAGAGTTTTATTTTCTAAATTGAGGATGATTTGTTTTTTCCATTCTAACGATCTATATATAAACTACACTTTTTCAAAATTTTATATGAAAGTTAAATTTTTTAAATTTGATATAATTGAATATATATATATATATATATATATATATTGTATTTATAATAGGAATATTTATTTAGGTTAGAGAATTGTGTGTTAATTTTTTAACAAAACTTTATATGTATATGTATAGAGTGGCGTAGCCAGGATTTGATCCTTATGGGGTCCTAGTTATTGTCCATAAATGAAATAGCAGAAAACATAATTTTTAGGTTTTTATGCACCATGTATGATTTTTTTATTTGTTTGGTTAACTAGTGTTTTTTTTATTTATGAATCCATTATGTATTGGTTATTTCTTCAGTATTTTGTCAATCTATAATCATGAGCACACCAAGATTATTAGGCTTAACGATGCTGCCTCACATTTAAGTCTTTTTTACTTATCGCCGTGTATTGTGCGTGTATCTTAGGAGTCGAGAGACGACAAATCTATGATATAGTCAATGTTAAAGTGTTGGAGTAATAATTTTTTCTTTTATTAATTTGATTCATGTATATGTTGGATTTTCGAATTTAACTTACTTAGGTCAGTGTGGAAATTCAGTTTTTGTTAAAGGGAAAAACAATATACATGGAGAGGGTCTAAAACAATTCCTCAAATTTTCTAAGGAAGATATGCAATCATATAAGTTTTATTTATATTTATTAACTTACTTAGGTTCGTGTTTAATTATGTTTTCCTTTCTTCACCTAAAATTTCAACATTTTGTGGCTTTGAAATTTAAATTATCTTCAACCTATACACATTGTAACTAGTACATAGAACTTTAAAATTTAAAGATCACACTTAATTTAGATGGAAATCACACTTAAATTAGATGGAAGAAATCGTACGGTTTTATAAATGTTTTATGAAACCATCTCATATGATTCGAATCCGTAGTCAATTATATATATCTGATTGAATACGTTAACAATTGAATCCAACTTTTTCTTATTTATTTTCCTTATATATTCCTAATAACGTGAAAAAATGGTACTCCAAAAATAAAATCTTGAATTTTTCCACGTATTTTAAATTAGTCCATTCATAACCTCTCTTTAAATTAATAAAATATTAATTCATAAAATTTTGGTATAAATATAAAGTCACCGGATTCAAAGGGACAAACCAAGATGTCCATCGATAAATTAAAATATACATTTTAAAGTTTAAATGAGAAAAGACTCTTCCAGAGCAACAAAATAGTAAAGCAGCACGTTTGAACCTAAGTTCTCTAGGTTCCTAGGACAGGATACGTTATAAGATTCTGTTAGCTAATTTAAAATATATAAATGATTTCGTGGATTCTTAGGCATCCACGGACCCACCATGGCTCCGCCTCCGACGAAGAATAACATTAGTTTGTTAGAGTGGCAGTTCGTTGCTCCCGCGGCCGCTGTTGAGAGATGTTCTTTGAAGAAGTTGGAACTTGAGAGGCCAAAGTGATTGCTCTTACACCTACCATAGCAGCATTTTGGGATCCTCAACTTGCCTAGCTTGAGTTTGACCACCTAAGATTCTAGCGGAATCTGATTTGGACGCCAGAGATAGTTGTGGAGCCATACTCTCTGATTGTGGAGATCCAGCGGTGAAGAATGCAGGCAGGGTTTTTATTGATTCGCAATGTCTTGAGAATATTTATACGATGTCTACTGATGAGACTATGGCTGATAAAAACAAACCACATGAAATTGATATACATACTCAAATCAGGACGGAGATGCCAATGTCGTCTTCTGTAAACGGCAGTATTGGAGTTTCATGTATTTTTGAAGAGACACCAATTCTTTATGCGTGTAAGCTAAAGTCGTAGGTTCCCACTAAAGACCTGACGCAGATCCAATCTTTGAACTCTCATGTTGTTACTGTTAAAGTTGTATGCACACTGCAGCTGAATGCATCAATTAAGTTTTTGTGTTTGGCTTCGTAGCTGGTGATGTGTGATTATTCGTCCATGTAACTGGTCATGCTTTTCTCTGTACTATAATTCCGTAGGAACAAATAATAACCTTAAGGTGATAGTTTTTCTCTGCACTATAATTCACTATCTTCTCATGTTGATGCTTCGCCTTCGGACAAGTGAATTTTTGTCTATGAATTTTTTTTTAAATGAGAAAGAAAATCAAATCATTCCCACGGAAGGCGATAGTTTGATAGGGTCGAAACCCTAATCAAACGCCATTAAGAAAGAAAAGAGAGAGAAAAAGAGTATAAAATTCAATATTTTGTACTTTATTTATACTAATTACAAATGAGCTACGCATTTATCGTCATCTGTTACATGTTTACTTAATAAATGCGGAATAATATTAATTAGTAAGGTATAATATTTTACATATAATTAAATATAAATTTATATTTAACACTTTTTAATTATCCGGATATTAGGCATAAAATATAGCCTTATCAGTATTGTTTCCGAGTTCATACTATAGCAAAACTTCTTACGTACTCGATATTGCTGTTATATACCATATGTTTTTGTTCAAACACTAGTTTGCTACTTACAACCAAATGCAAGAGATATTTTTCTAAGGAGCAATCATTTGAGTTCTGTTGGTGGGATTGATAATGTAAGGATCAAATTTTTTGATGGTATTATAGGATTATGACGTGCTGGTATGCTTCTAGGTTGAAGAGAAACTAAATATCTCTTAGGAATCTATACTCTCGAGGTTTTAGTTATCGTGCATAATGTGTAATCAAGGTTACAAAAGTCTTGATGATGTTCACGAAAGGAAATTTTAAACATGGGTTTACATTCTACAAGGGAATATTGTAGTAGAATTATCGAAGAGTAGTAGTCAGAGTTTGAAGGATCAAAATCGGTTTTGACATTATCGCTTAAGTTATATAAGTGAAAGAGGATTGGTTATTTTGTGAAGTAAAAATTTGGTGAAAATGTATAATGTCTTGGGAATCATTGTGGTTATGTGAACAGTGTGTGTTTGGCAAGAAAACTATAGAAAAATTCAACAAGACGGTTGTAAGAAGACCAAAAGGACAGTAAATTAGATTACTAAGACATTTCTGACCCAACAATCCTAATGTCTATTAGGTGGAATAAAGATCATAAGGTGAAGCATCAACATCAGAAGATAGTGAAGATGATGTGTACGAAAAAGAACAATAACCTTATGACATAACAACGATCAAATAAAAAAGAGGGATTAGACAATTAAAGATGCATCTGAACCTGTTTTCATATGCTCCTTCAGTTGCTCAAGAAATTAAGATGCAAGAAATCAATAACTATAGGGAATTTATATAGAGTTCAGAATTATATCGGTAGAATGGTGATATGGTTAAAGAGACTTAATATGTAGATAAGAATAAGAAATTGAAGTTTTGTTAATTTGCTATTTAAAACGTAGTAGGCTGTAAATGAATATTCAACAAAAAAGAAATGTAACTTAGTGATTAATGAACCTTGATTCGAAGCAAGAATGGTTGCTTAAGGTTTTACTAAAAAAGAATGAATCAACTTCAATGAATTATTTTCTTCAGTGGTGAAACAATGTTAGATTCAGGTTTTTTTAGCCATAATAGTTTTGCAAAACTTAAAACTTGAGCAGTTGGATGTAAAAATTATGTTTATACATGTTGAATTAGATGAACAAATCAAAATGAGACAAACCAGATGGATGTATCACACCTAAAATAGAGAAAACTTCTTGTTGTTATGGAAGTCATTGTAAGGATTGAATGATTCATCCATGCAATGGCACAAATGATTTGATATATTCATACTGTCAAATGGGTTCACAGTAAGTCCATATGAAAGTTACGTGTACCTTTTGAAAATGTTAAATGATTATTATGTTTACTTGTTGTTGTATGTGGATGATATGCTTATTGTTGTTTGTAGGGTATTATACATTCTAGAGATAAAAAAGAAACTTAGTACCAAGTTTAAAATGAAAGATCGTTATAGTTGTCTCAAAGAAGCTACGTCGAGAAAGTGTTACAACAATTCAAAATGTTTGATGTTAAGGCAGTTGACATCTCCTTTGTCACTGATTTCAATTTCTATACAACATAATCGGTCAAACAAGATGTTGAGTTGGAACATATGTCGAAATTCCATATTTAAGTACAATTGGAAGCATCATGTATGCTTTGATGTGTACAAGTCATGATATTTCATATACGAATAGTGTAGTCAGAAAGTATCTTGGATGGTTGGAAAATAAAATTGTCAAGCGATGAAATGGATACTTCAATATCTTGAGAATACTATGAATGTTGGTTTAATTTTTAACAAGACTGGAGTTGGTGCATTGCTGAACGATGTTACAGGATCAATGGTTGCTTGTTGTTGATTTTGATTTATTATGGGCTATTTTAAATTGAGTTATGGACAAGATATGTGTTTACTTTAGTTAGAACCGCGGTCAACTAGAAAGCACAGTTGCAAGTTATTGTAGCTTTTTCAACAATAGAGTCCGACGACATGGCTCTAATAAAGGCAATTAAAGAGGCAATATGGTTGCAACATTTGGTGACAGATTTGGGATTGGATCATACTATCATAAAATATTTTGTGATAGTCAAAGAATCATACACCTTATAGTTAACCAAATGTACCATAAGCTTACAAAGCACGTAAAATTCAGGTGTGTCGTTAATCATGATATAATATCAAAATGAATTAGTGATGTGAATAAAGTGTCTACACATGAAAGTCCAACATATATAACAACTAATACAGTAGTGCCTAAATTAAATTAATGTTTGCAACATCAAGTGGCCCAATGCCTTAAGGGATTTTGGTGAATCAGATGAAGAGCACTTTTTTTATGATATTAAAGAAGAGATATTTGCCTCAAGGAGAAGATTTGCTGAGAATGAGTCGAATGGTAACGAGGCTTTCCAGATTGGTCATATAATGGCTCTTCTTACGTACATGGTAATTCTTGTGTTTATAGCGCTTCTTGTGTTCAGAATGATTCTTGTGTCAATAATGTTGATATCTGGTTGGACAACTGGTATGGGAGACCACCTCTGATTTCTCTTAATTCAAACTGCAACAACACATGGTTCAAAGGCATGCTGGTTAACTCATTGTGGAGCAGTAATACATAGAACATACCTAAAATGGCTCCACTGTTACGTGAGTATAACATCAAACTTATCTCAAAACTCAAGATCAATTATCTTAATCGTGATATTATAATGTGGAAGCTTTCATCTGATGGATCTTTTAACATTAAAGATACCATAAAGGCCTTATGAACAACTAGAAACTACTCATCCTTATTTGAAAAAATATGAAATCCGATCTCTTCTAAGAAATGCTCATTCATATCATGGAGACTTCTAAAAAATAAACTTCTAGTTGATTATATAATGCAAACTAAACACATATCCATGGTGTTAAAATGCTAATTTTGTCAAAAAATCTGAAATTAAAGACCACTTATTTATTTCATGTACTTTTGCATGGAGGACATGGTTTTATTTTGAAGATTTACTCAAGGTGGAGATAAGATGCTTCATGACAATTAATCACATGTATAGAACCTGGTTCTGGTCTGCTCCAATCAGGACTCGTATCAAAATGATTCTTCCTTCAATCAATTCGTTGGTGATATGACAACAACGAAACAAAATTAAAATAAAGAATGAACCTGTATCAATTGAATCAGCTATCAACTACATCAAATACATGTTGGAGTCTCTCGACCACTCTAACATATTGAAATCAAAGCACTTGAAATAGAATGAAAATGTAACAATTACTCCGGGTTGCATCAATCATATTAAAATCAAGAGGATAATCTCATATCTGTGAAGGGAGTTTTGTATGAGGATATGGCTGATAAGGAAGTAATTCACCGAGCCCAATAGAAAAGGAGTTAATTGCAAAAGGGAGAAGGGAAATATGCCCATTAGTGTATTTATTGTTTATTAGAAGACAATGTGTAAATAAAGTAGTTTGAAATGACTAATTATGAAATAACAAAGACTACCTAGGACATAAATGGGTCCCACTTCCCCCCACTATATAAGGGAGCCCCTTTATTCTTGGTAGGTGGACATTCTTTAATACATTCTCTTTCTACTTTCTCTCTCTACAGTTTTAGCTCTAGACACATCAAGCACAAGATCCAAATATTCCTCAGTCTTGCAATTTATTCTCTCATCATTGGCTCCGTCTGTGGGAACATGTGATACCAAAAAGAAAACTTTTTCTTCGAAAATCACGCTTTAATGTTAAAAAATGAATGACGAGGCAACTGGGGAGAGGGTCGGGAGAGAGGTGGCCCGAGCTATTTCGCTGTCTGAAGGCGAGGAAGCACTGGACCGTGAACATTACGCGCATGGCCGGGATAAGCGATCAACTCTTATCATGACCAGGAGACAGTTAATGGAAGATATCGCGAAGCTAAACGCTGAAAAGGAGAGGGCTTTAGATGACAAAAGAGCTCGGGAAAGTAAAGGGAAAGAGCCGATTACAGACAACCGTGGAGAAGGCTATGTGGGTGTAGACCACCGTATCGATGCCCAACCTTTTCGAAATTATCAAGAGCCCCGCCCGGACATCGAGTGAGATGGAAAAACCGGACGATACCAAAAGGATGACCGGGGTATTTCTGCTAATTATACTTCAGACGATTCGTCGGGAAGAGAATACCGACGCAAGGACAGACTAACAAACGCGCGCAAAAAAACAATTCCCGACGTAATAGGGCACCCCGTTCTGATTCACTCAAGTTCAAGAAATACCACACTGAAAAAAGGACACTAATTTCACATGAGGGGAGCGGGTAATTATACCCCAGGTTCAGTGGCAGCCGTCAAATAGCCAGACTCAAGGGTACAAGGTCAGTAGTCAGTTCATCAACCCGGGGAATGAATGATTGTATGAAATTCAAGCCGAGGGGCTCGGCAACAGTTCTTTCGGATTTGGAATGAATTGGAGAGCGTCACCATTATCAGACGAAATATTGTCAGGACACCTCTCGAAGAGGTTTGACATATCAAAATTTTAGAAGTACGACGACAAAAGAGATCCGGACAACCATTTGGAAGCCTTTAAAAGTTTCATGTTGAATTTCGATAATGACGATAAGTTTTTATGCAGAGCTTTTTCGATGACCTTCAAGGATCGTGCATCTAAGTGGTACAACCGGTTACCGCAGGGTGTTATAAATAATTTTGGGATGTTCTGGATGATGTTCCGTCAACAATTTGTGGGAAGCAAAAGTTTCCGGGCCAATATTGATAAAATCGTTAACTGTAAACAAAGACTGGGAGAGAGCCTCATGGACTACACCAGGCGCTTTATCGATGCGAAGAACGACCTTGATCACTGCGAAGAGAACGTGGCTCTGACAGCATATCGTCTAGGGCTACTCCCAGGACCGATGAAACAAGCAGTCACTAAGAAACAAGCTTTTACTTTTTTCGCCCTTCTAGCTCAGGTGGAAAAGAAAATATTGATAGAAGAAACCAAGGCGTCCGAGTTGGCAGCACAAATTCAGCAGAGTGCGCAAGCATCGGTTGCTATAAAGCAGGGTACTCAACCTTGCTACGCCCCGCAAATTCAACCAATCAACACTATACCACCGACCCAGTCCGCACCGACCAAGCCTCTGGCATCCCAGGGCCAAAGGAAAATACAGACCAACCAGGTGGTTTCACGACCGATGTCCAATAAATTGATCTGACCTGTTTACTTCGCTGATTTGACAGAATGCGTGTCCAATTTCTATGAAAAGACTAAGAATAGCGGGATTTATCGGAGGCCTTTTCCCATCCCAACGCCTTGGGAACATAGAAATAACCGATACTGCCGATACCATGAAGATGTGGGGCACGATACCAAGGACTGTATCGCTCTCAAAAAGGAAATGCAGATGCTGATAGAAAATGGAAAATTAGTCGAGTATGTGAAAAAGAAAGCACAGCAGGGCGCGACTTCAAAAGAAATCGTGACGGTGCAGAAGCCAGAGACAACCATGGAAATGTCTGAAGTAACCGTTCTTTTTTACGTATCCGCCGAGTATCTTGATCCCGATGTCAGTCGTAACCTCATCGGGGTCATTGAGGAAGAAGTTGTGGAAAGTAGAGCACATGTAAGGAACCTCTGTCAATTTTTCGAATCGTTGACTATTTTTGGGGTGATTCTATGGCAGGGATCACGCACTCTTCCCAGAAGCGACATATTGTGAACCTAGAAACCCAGTTGGAAGCTCGGACTTATCCCCACTCCAAAGGCAATCCTTCACCGATTTTATATTTTGACGACGACGACATGTGAGACATAGCTGATGCTCACGAAGATGCCGTCGTTATCGGGGTGGCCATTGCGGGAGAAGAAGTCCGACGTATTCTTGTTGACACCAAAAGCTCAGCGAACATATTCTTTGCATCAACATTCGCTAAGTTTAGGAAACCCCTAGTGATTACGCGTTCAGACCAAACTATCGTGGGATTCATAGAATCGGCTGCAAAGGTGATAGGAGAGTTCGAAGGCATTGTTCAGCTAGGCCGTGGGCCTTTCAAGAAAGATGTCACCATTTTATTCGTCGTGGTAGATGCTCCAGCTTCTCATAATGTGATCTTTGGCAGGTCATAGTTGTCACGAATGCACGCGGGAATGTCCACTATTCATCAATGCTTGAAATACATGGTCGGGAACAATGTGGCAGTGGTAAGATGCAGCCAGAAAGTGGCAAGACAATGCTAACGGGCGGCTATAGCGCCAAAAAGGGATCAAGAAAAGGAGCAACCTCGGGACTAGAAGTTAGCGGGTGTTCCTTTGGGGTCACTACCTGTTTACGATCCCAGGGTAGCTCCCAGTTTTTTGATTACCGATGAAGAATGTGAAAAACACCAATTTGCCGAAGGAAGAGTTTTGCAGATATGAACTAATTTATCACCAGGTTTCAAGAGACAATTGATTTTATTACTACTTTGAGAATTTGAATTTGTTTGCTTGGTGTTCAAAGGACGTTACCGGAGTCCTAGAAGACCTTATAATTCACAAGTTAACTATCAACAAAAAGGTCAGACCCATCTCACAAAAGCGTCCGGCCTTTTCACTAGAAAAGGCGGAAATTATTTTGGGTGATGTGGAAAGAATGCTCAGCGTCGGTCATATCAAAGAGTCAAGTTACCCGCTTTGGACATCCAATCCCGTTCTGGTTAAAAAAAAATTGGTAAGTGGAGGATGTGCGTAGATTTTACCGACCTCAATCAGCATGCCCAAAAGACCCTTTCCCGATGCCAAGAATCGACCAGTTGGTGGATTCGACGGCGGGTAACAGATTATTCTCTTTTATGGATGTATAGGCAGGCTAGAATCAAATTAAGTTACACCCAGCAGATGAGGAAAGCACGACGTTCATTACGGGCCGAGGCTTGTATTGTTATAAGATTATATCATTCGGGTTAAAAAACGCAGGAGCAACTTACCAAAGATTGGTGAACAAGACTTTTGAAAGCCAGATAGGGAGAAATATGGAAGTTTACATCGATGACATGCTTATGAAGAATGGCACAGATGATGACTATCTCGCTGATTTGAGGGAGACTTTTGGCAATCTAAGGAGTATAAATCTGAATTAAACCCGGAGAAACGTTCTTTTGGGGAAAGTTCCTAGGATTTTTTGTCAGCGAAAAAAGAATCGAGGAAAATCCGATTCAATTACAAGCTCTTGTCAACATGACCCCACCGAGGAACATCAAGGAGGTTCAGATATTAACCGGGCGCTTATCGGCTCTGAATCGATTTATTTCTCGTTCATCTGACAAGTGCGGTCCGTTTCTTTCAGGTCTTGAGGAACACTAAGTCTTTTGTGTGGACACCAGCTTGTGATGAGACCTTTTTTTGGATTAAAACTTACTTATCATCTCCGAACCTTCTAACGAAGCCCCTGAAAGGGGAGATTCTTTTTCTTTATGTAGAAGTTTCAGATTTTGGAGTAAGTGCGGCATTGATCAGTGAATCGGGAACAGTTCCCAAAGCGGTATACTTCGTGAGCCAAAGCTTATTAGATGCGGAGACAAGGTATTTGAAGGTGGAAAAAATGGCCTTGGCATTGGCGACCGCGACGCGAAAAATACGACCATATTTTCAGGCCCACCCCATTGTCGTTCGAACCTCTTTTCCACTCAAGTAAGTTCTTCAGCGACCGGACATGTCAGGAAGAATGTCTAAATGGTCGGTCGAGCTAGGCGATTTTCATATCAATTTTGAGCCAAGACCAGCCATCAAAGGCCAGACCTTGGCTGATTTTTTAGTCGAATTTCATTCCGACCGACTAGACCAAGAAGAGCCGCCCAAGAAAGACGAGCAAGTTGAGTGGGTTCTTCGAACTAATGGGGGATCGAACGAAAATAGATGCGGCGCTGGCGTATATATAATCACTCCTACAGGCATAAATATGCATCAAGCATTCCGATTTGGGTTTACCTCCTCTAACAACGAAGTTGAATATGAGGCTACCATAGCTGGTTTGAGATTAGGGCAGGTGTGCGGGGCTAGACATATACGTCTCATTAGTGATTCTCAACTGTTAATTAATCAAGCCCCGGGAGCGTCGGAAGCTAAAAAGAGCACCTGGTCCAATACTTAGCAGCATTGCGAGTGTTAGCCGCTTCATTTGCCAAAGTAACATATGAGAACGTCCCCAAGACCGAAAATGTGATTGCCGACTCCCTAGCATCGGCATTCTGTTCAAGCAGCTACCCTTAGATAACCGTACAAGAAAACCCGTCGATTATAAAGAGGATAGAGCTGGAAAATCGACCAAAAATCGCCTGTAAGATATCCTCGGTAACGTTATCGGACTAGAGAAGGGATATTATAGCTTTCCCGGCCAAAGGATTACGACCAGATGATAGTATTGCAGCTCGGAAGGTACGAAATTAGGTCCGGGGCTACATTTTGTTGGAAGAAATACTGTACAAAAAGACTTTCAGCAGGCTTTTACTGAGATGCTTAGGGAAGAATGAATCACAGATAATTGTATCCGAGTTACACGATGGAGAAGGCGCAGCTCATTGCGGTTACAAAGCACTAATAAGAAGAATTTTTCTCGCCGTTTATTATTGGCCGACGGTAACGGCCGATGCTCAGCAGATAGTGAAAACGTGCGACACCTCTTAAAGATTCGCAAACGCGATCAATATGCCCGCAGCTCCTTTAGAATCAATATTTGAAGGTCTCCCTTTTGACGGATGAGGAATTGATCTAGTGGGGCCATTACCGACCCTATGGGAAAATTTTCAATTAGACATTGATCAACAGAACCTTAATAGGTTTTTCAGTGTTTAACTGATCTACATGTTATTCCCGACCCTATGGGAAAATTTTCAATTAAATATTGATCAACATGACCTTAATAGGTTTTTCAGTGTTTAACTAGTCTACACTTTAATCCCGATCCTATGGGAAAATTTTCAATTAGACATTGATCAATCAAATATTTGTTCCCGACCTAGTGTTTAACTGGTCTACATTTTTTATCCCGACCTTATGAAAATTTATTAATTATGATATCAATCAAATTTTCTACACTTGTTCCCAATCCTATAAGAGGATTCTCAATCAAATATCGATTTACAGAAGCATATTGGTGAACAACCTCAAAATTATGGGAAAGCTTAACATTTTAAAATCGTCGGTAACAAGACAATCAAAAGGGTTCGACAGACCCCAAAGGTTACAAAATTTGGATACAACAAAAAAAGGGAGCAATAGCCTTGGCAGTCTCTTTGTCCGTCCATTTCTGACACTTGTCAGCAAACAGAGTGTTGGCTTTTTTAAGGTCGACAATCTCTTTCGCTTTCTTCGTTGCGGAGTAACGAAAGAAACGGCTTTGAATTTTAGTTACCGCCAATTTCCCAGCTCGATCGTCGCGGTCCTGTCTGACCTGTACCAAGGTTTTTTCAACCTTTTTCAGCTTTCCCTCCAGGAGCTTCTTTGCCGCATCTTCCTTCTTGACCTCCTTCTCAAGCGCGACTATTCTCCCTTCTGCATCTATCAGCCTCTGGTTTAGCTCTCACGCGCGCCTTTTTTTCATTGCCAGAGGCACAATCATGTTATATAATAATAAGGATAACCCATCAGTTACCCGCAAAGAAAAGGTATGAGGGCTCTCAGGAAATGACAGCACGGGCAGCTTGGTACCACTTGATGAAGCCCCGTCAGATTTCGGTGCCTTTGAGGGACCGGCGTTTTTACCCCCGACCTCGTCACCATCAGGAATCACCACAACCAGAGCTTTCTCAGACGATATTGTTGCGGGAGCAGCAACATCCCCACCTTTGACCTCCTCATAATGTTCAAAAAGCGTCGGGATGGTCGTATTGTCGGCACGGACGGGAGCGTCGGCATGACCACTCTCCTTTTCCTTCTTTGAGACTTTTGGTTTTTTGGCTTGGGCATCATCAGCCCCAGCCTTCTCCTTTCTTTTCTTGGTCATTCCTCAGACCGGTGGGCACCATCAGCCTCAGCAACAACTCCAGCCCCTTGTCCAATATCGTCGACCTCCGCATTTATTACATTCACCAGCTTGGCATCCTCGTCAGACTTGGAGCGTTTGTTAGGGGCTTTGTTACGTTTGGGAAGGAACAAGTGCGCATCGGGTGCGTCTGTCTTTGCAACCAAATCCACCAAGCTGGGTGGTTGGCGCAGCTGCTCCCAGGTGAGTGGTTCATCAGAGCAACGCCAGAGGTTGCTCATGATCAAATTAGTATTCTTAAAGGCTCGGTGGAATGCCCGACCCCAGTTCTTCCTGGGAAATTCCTTCAGAATTTGGAAGGTAACTTTGCCGACCTTAAAGTAGTCATTTTTCAGCTCCTGGATAAACTCCTTGGACATTAAACAAAGGTTCGGTTAAATATATATATATATATATATATATATATATATATATATATATATATATATATATATAATATTATTACCATCAGGAACCCATGTCCGCAACAACTTCCTCGGGTTCTCCTTAGTGTAGGGGCGACCATTTTCCCAACAGCCGCTGAGGAAGACAAACCGATCCTTCCATGCCTTGTCGCCCTCAAGGAAATCATTTACAATCTTCCAAGTGTTGGATAAGGAAGAGTAGAAGAAAGGCTATTTGAGGGATTTGGAGAGCCCGGACATGGCATATATACTCCTCCATCGGCATAACCCGACCCGACAGTCGAGAGGCAGTTATACACGACATTAGCGTATACCACACATTGGGCGTTATCTGTGAGGGGCAGATGCCAATTATCTTGAAGTACTGAGCAATCTTAAAGTCTAGAGAAAACCTGATGCCCCCGTTGAAAAGCTCTATAAAGACGACAATCTCCCGAGACCGAATATGCACGGGCGTCTCACCAGGAACGGGATCGTACTTTGATGTAGTCCGGGATTCCCCACCGGAGTCGAAGCTCTGCCTGTTCCGCAGTAGAGAAGTATATATATTTACTTTCAAAAAGAGAGATGATGTTGTTACTTGACAACAACCGATGATAGGTGGTTACTATGACACCATTACTAACGGCAGCAACAACATCTTCCCCCGCTTCATTTTCCTCTGCGGGGTTATTTCCCGAACCAGCTAAATCATTCGCTTCTGGCTCGGTAGTGTCTTCTATCGGGATAGCTTCAAGCATAGGGGAGCCGGCCACTTGAGGGTCGACTTACTGGGAAAGCGGCTCCATAAAGCTGGAGCTATTGTTGGTGCGGGCAAGCTTTGATTCGTTTTCTCGCTGCTGGCGAGCGCGCTCTATTTCCACGTTCTGACGATCGAGATCCCTTCGGTCAACGCCCAAAGGGGTAGTTGCGGTATTGATACCCGTGCGGAACCCTTGGATTGTGGGAGTTACCTGGACTATTTCGGGAAAGGTACCTCCCACCAGCGAGGAATATGCGCTGGAATCTCCCATTGAAAGGATCTTAATTTTGCTTTGGCGTTTAGGAAGAAAAGGGGGCAAGTTGGTAGGAGCGTTTACCAACGAAGGCGTTGGGTGGTTGGATTATGCGATAGGGGAATTTGGAGAACTGCTACTGGAGGGAATAACGATGGCCTTAGGAGTTTGAGCGCCAGCAGGCTCGGGCACGATGAATGATTCTGCAGGAATGGGATTAGGTAGAACAAGATCGGTGGGGAGAGCCACGGGTGCGAAAGGCTTTGTGTCAGAACTCTAGATTAATCCAGCAGCTCAATATTCTTCAGCTCGGTTACTAATACTAGCCCAGTCAGTAAACCCAAACACATATTCGTTTTTCTTCTTCGTTTTTTGTTTAAGCTTCGGGTTCTTACTTTTCATAAACACTGCTTTCTCTCTCTAGAATGATCAGGGGTATTTTCTCTCTCTAGGATTTCTCTGAGAGCTTGTGAATGAAGTATTTATAGGCAGCTTGCCTTAACCGTTTTACGCATGGGGGAGTCGAAACGACGAAAAGCAGCGGGAAGTTAAAGAGACTTTTGGAGAGATGTGTAAGAAAGCATGCTTCGAATGAGGAGATGACACGTGTAGACTCTACCCAACAAAGCACGCCCTAGACACCTGTCAGGCTAGCATCGTAGGCCTGGACCGGCTAGTCCAGATGGATATGCTAGAGAGGCTCTACGAGTTCTGACTTTCTTCCAAGGCTTGATGATCCATTTGGGCCTATGGTGGACCCGTTAGTCGGAATCGGTAGAAGGCCCATAACAAGTTCATTAGCATCGGGGGCGTTTCACAGCTTTCCCCGAAGCTTTAAGAAATGTCAGAGGTCGGGCGTCAATTAATAAAAAGCGGTCGGTCGAGGTGCTCATCCATAAGCCTTATGCGAAACGATACCGAGGCGTTGTTGTTAAAGGCGTTCTGACTTCATTATTTAAAAGTCTTCATTTCCGACGCTCTTGAAGACTGGGGGGCTACTGATAAGGAAGTAATTCGCTGAGCCCAATAGAAAAGGAGTTAGTTGCAAAAGGGAGAAGGGAAATATGCCCATTAGTGTATTTATTGTTTATTAGAAGACAATGTGTAAATAAAGTAGTTTGTAAAGGACTAATTATGAAATAACAAAGACTACCTAGGACATAAATGGGTCCCACTTCCCCCACTATATAAGGGAGCCCCTTTATTCTTGGTAGGTGAACATTCTTTAATACATTCTCTTTCTACTTTCTACTTTCTCTCTCTATACTTTTAGCTCTAGTCATATCAAGCACAAGATCCAAAGATTCCTCACTCTTGTCATTTATTCTCTCATCAATGGCAACAACTATTGAAAACTGACTACTTTAAAGGCAGAAGTTAGAGCTATCTATGATTGCCTCCTACTATGCAGAATTAGAGAAATAAGGGAAGTAGACATCGAAACTGATTCTAAAATATTAGTATACTTAATCTCAACAGGATTCTATCCTAATCAACTGAAATCTATACTTTATAACATTAAGTACCTTCTAGCAAGTACCATGTCTCTTCACCATATACATAGAGAGAAAAATTGAGTAGCCGATTGGCTTGCTCGATGGACTCAAAAATGCAAAATGAGGATATATTATCATAATTTTGTTCCCCCACCTGAATTGAATGCGATAATATTCCTAGAAAGCTTACAGATTGGATATATAAGAGTTGAATAATGATTACTTATTTTCTTAGGATCCAAACAGTCTTAAACTCGAGGATCTGTTGTTCACTCCACCATCTTTTCTCAAGCTGAAGGTTGTTGTATATTATTCCTAGAAAACAGAGCACATGATTGCCAAGAAACTATCAAGAAGACTACCAGTGTCCACAAGAGGAAGGGAAAAAGGAAGATAGGAAAGTGAAGGTAGCTAGGAAGACTCTCTCACGAGCAATTGGAATTCTGAAATGAAGGAGGCAACATTCAAAAGTGGCGTTATTCAATCTTCTAAATTTTGTTAGGGATAAATTTCATAATGCCGCCCTAAGTATCTGTTCTTTAAGATAGGGTCCTTCTCTTATGTTGCTTTCAAAAGTAACCTCCTTATACTTTGAAACCTCAATGTATGTCCTTAATCTTTGTAATCCTCAATTAAGGTCCTTCAGTTTTTTAATAAAAATTGATACTTAAACTAAAAAAAAATTATTGTGTCAATGATGATTCTTCAATTATTGTTTGATACTCGGTCTATTGAGCTTATTAAGTTGGGAAATTATTATATGTTTTCTTTTTAATTCTCCATAGATAAACTCTTAGAGTCGTAGAAATGATAACATTAACTTTGTAACCTTTTTTCTATTATAGTGAAACTCTTTATTATAACGGCGATGTAAACGCATATATTATTGTTAAACTATGTTAAAATCATGTATTTTTTATTATTTTGTTTTATGATGTGTCATTTGTCTTCAAATTATAAAACATAAATACTATAAAAGAAAAATGTATAATACCTTTTTCTTTATTGTTTCTTAAAATATATAATAAATAAAGTATACCAAATCAAATTTATGATCTTATAAAATAAAATATTTGAATTAACAACATTTAAATTTTAAAAACATAACTTTAAACAGCAATATTTATATTTATTTGTAGCAATTAACGAAGGGTGAAGTTGGGGGGTTGAGCACTCGCCCAATAGAATCATAAGGTTAAAGGTTCATATGGAGCATATTAGACAGAAAAATATAATTTAGCATGAACCAACAATCATCTTTTCATTATCACAGATTCGGAACAACAATATAGAATGATACACAAAGGTTATACAAACCATTAGGCTATAGTTTTGTTTTGTTTATTTTCTATAGGTCTATAGATACACGGCCTCAGCTACGGCAACCCTTGGCCTTGCTGCAACCACGAGTATAGGGATTCGCCTGTTCTCTCTCAAAAGACGACGCGCCTTTCAGGTTAGAATAGTTGACGGCTGCTACATGGCTGTTCATCATAGCCAAAAGCGAAATGACGAGGGCAAAAACCAGAAGCAAAGATTTCATGTTAAAGATCCCCATGTTTAGATGTAATTGTGGTTTCACATATTTACTTCTCATGGGGTTTATATAGTTTCTTTGTATGCAGAATACCAACAGTCGAAGTAACTGCATTTTCCTTAAATTTGTTTCTCCTAAACTTAACGAATTTAGTTAGCAATAAAGAAAGGAAAATAGGGTTTTGTTAGAAACAAACAAAGAAAAATAGGCTAATTTATAGAAAGTTAGCTACAATATATGTTGACTAAACCAACAGAAATAATTTTAAACTGAATGATGCCGTACTTCTTGTTTTTGATATTATTTACATTAATATTATTGAAACTCACAATTACATAGTCCATGAAACCGGAAAGAAAGCCAAGATGCTACACTTAGTATCCTAGCCGAAACAAGTATCGTATTCTAAAATCACCGTGCTTATAATCCAGTGGATCGACTCGAATACCTTTTTACTAGCGTTCCAACAAGCCATTTCTGCTCTTGTAACTGTTCTAGCTTATCATATTCCCTTTCCTCGCTATGCACAATATTGCTGCATTGATTCGACTGATGATATTGTTTCTTCCACCAACAACAGCCAGCTGTGTTTTAGCATTATTCTTTCTAAACATAGAAGCTCACTAAAATAGCCGAATAATAATTAAAAATCTCATCAAATCGGGTGTAAATCTAGTTAATTTGTTACTTAACACTAATCTTCCAACACCATTGAAATATTAAAACAGAAAAAATAATAATTTGCCACCCTAACCAGGCGATATTGCTGACATGAGAATTGTGGGCCTTCTCGACTACTTCGTTCTACTTTTGTTAAAAACAATGTGCCTTCGGATTCTCATCATGACATTGCATCGTAAGAGATTTCACATTCACTTCTATATCACTCAATTTATTTACAATCATAGCATCCCCATTCTCCCCAGAACAAATACCTACTCCTTCCAAAGATGAGTATGTGTTTGACCAAAATCTGATATCTGGACGAGAAACCAGTCTATTCGCAATCCACGCTACATCAAACACTTAAACGATGATAAATCGTTTACTATGATCTTAACTTTGTGGGATCCACGGAACCGGCGGAGGAGATGAAGGAGCTCGGGAGGAGGGAATGGCACACACGGAGGATACGATTGGAAGAATTCGTCTTCTCCCTATCTTATATTGCAATTTGGAGCAATATAAAACCATTCTACTTTTACATTAACATTCCGAGCATTCTCCGTAGAATTAAATTGCTCCAAATATCTGCTACAACTAACACTATCGATATTTAAGTACACTAAGCCAAGACATAACTCAATTTAGCATATAATCAGTCTTTCAGGTGTTTGGATAGAAATTTTTTTTTGAAAAGATAGGATCAAGTAGAATAGATTTTTTATATTTTTGTGACGACGGCGGCGGTGACGGGACGACGATTACTTTAGTCTCTCTTTCGTAATGATTTTAATAATATGTTAATTTATTGGACAAGGTTATATTAGGACCCATTTTAACTATAATGAGAGCCCAAAATAAATAAATTAATCTTTTATGTGAATTGACAAATTTACTTTTCATATATATAAAACCGAATTTCTAACAAAAAAACCAACTTTTTCTTCTTCTTCCTATAGCTTTCTCTCTCTAACTAAACAAAAAATCATAAAAAACACCAAAACCATGGATTTGAGCGATTTAAATGAAGACTTGAGCTGCAATATCGATGATTTCGCGTCGGAAGAGGATAAGCGTTTGACGGACCGTCTCGAAATCCAAGAGGAGGTATTTTTCGAGATTTTGGAATTTTCACTGCGATTATAGCACTCCCAATGCTAGGAATTGGATGAATTGCGAACTCCACATGTTTTTGTTTGTCAAAATCGAGCGCTCAGTACACTCGATTATGACAATGTTGTGAATGTTGAGTTTGCAATTTTGTCAAAATTGAGCGTACTCAACGCTCAGTTTTGATAATGTTGCGAATAATATGTTCGCAATTTTGTAAAAATCGGGAGTTCCCTGTTTGAGATATTGACGTGTTAGTTTTGTTTTTCTATGCATGCTTATTGGATGGTGGGTTTAATTAAAATTAAGGGTGTTTTTATATAATTTGTACAAACCATTTGTAAGGATTGGACCAACCGCCATGTTCGATGGCCGATTACAAGAAAATGTTTAGTACTCCTAGGATGTATTTTAGGTGCGAGAGACACGGGGCTTACATGCCTAACCCCAAACCGGGCTATGTTAAGAAACGGTGATAATGTTCATCCAAAAAATGCGGGTGTCCATTTTGTTTAAGGGAAAATCGGTTTTAGAGCTACTTGGTTATTGGAAATTGATAGTGTTAAAAGGGAAACACAACCACGAACCGGTTTTGCACTTTGACGATCACTAACGAGCCGTTAGACTAAAAGTTGAAGAAGAGGTGTTTGATCGTAGTTAAACGGAAGTCGGTTCTCGACCAAGAGAGATATACCGCAGTTTGAAGATTAAAGACCCGCAAAATGTATCTAGCATGCGTACGATATACAACATGCGGCAAAAACATGATTTGGTTGATAAAGCGGGCAACACCCAAATGCAATATTTTTTTGTAAGTTAAAAGAACACGATTACTATGTTTAGGAGCGAACTTGCAAAGCAACGGACGAGATCCTCGAGTTGTTTTTTGCACATCCTAAAAGCATTGATTTCATGTGCACTTATCCTCAAGTTCTTATAATGGATAAAACGTATAAGACTACAAAATATAAGATGCATTTTCT
The DNA here is from genome assembly GCA_036936605.1 of Limnanthes douglasii subsp. nivea. Classification (NCBI taxonomy): domain Eukaryota; kingdom Viridiplantae; phylum Streptophyta; class Magnoliopsida; order Brassicales; family Limnanthaceae; genus Limnanthes; species Limnanthes douglasii. Next base: position 160,392,331 of record JAUPFV010000001.1, read on the forward strand.
AGAAATAGTTGGCCAAACTTTAACGAAGAAGATGTTTTGTGTCGCTTTTGTTTTTTTGAGCTCCGAGAAACAAGAGAACTACACTTGGGGATTGAGCGTTCTAAAGAATGTTTTGACGAACAACATGTGTGCATTGCCTAACATTATTGTCACCGACAAAGAGTTGGCTGTAATGAACACTATCAATGATATATTTCCGGATGCCACTCATATGGTATGCACTTGGAATATTAGTAGGAACATTAAATCTTATGGTAGGAAAGTTTTACCGAATTTGGAAATGGCCGATGAGTTTATCGAATATTATCAAAGGGTTGCCTATCCCGCCACGCTCGAAGATTATAACAAAAACCTTGCCGAGTTACACCACATGTACGCATTTTGTCCAACGGTTGTCGAGTACGTGATGGAGCAATGGCTAGCCGATTATGGACACAAATTTCTCAATATCCACACAAATAAATTTAAACATTTGGGCAATCAAACTAGCAATTGGTAAATTATATTATAATCTACATACATTAGTTTTTAATATTAGGTGTTAGACTTCTAATTTATTTTATCTTACGTTATAGGGCGGAGAGTGCTTACTCGAGCCTCAAGCGGGCAATCGCAAGTAGTCTATGCACGTTTGAGAAATTTTGTGAAAATGTCCATGCATTGCTTACCGCTCAACACTCAAACATTTTCGAATCCTTCAAGCGTAGTAGGTATCGTCTAAGAAACTCAACTAGGGGGTGAATAAAACTATCTACAAGGACATCAAAGGTGAAATTTCTTGTACAGATATAGAATTAATAGAAATAAATATTGCAACGGCCTCAAAAATAAGGTTCACTCCCAGAATGTGTGGTTGTGTTATTAGGACAACTTATAATTTACCATGTGCATGCGAGTTAGCTTTGATTTATAAAGAAGGAAGGATGATTAAAAAATGAGTGTGATGTTTATTGGAGTACGTTAAAGATCAAAGTTAATGATGAGGTTAGTACCGAAGACAAGCTCACGACACAAATCTCCTTAATAGACAGCACCATCCGCAGTTACGGTGCACATGTCCAAGCTCACAACATAAATCAGATGATGCAAATCCTAGATCCCGTTAGAAGTCATGTTTTGGAACCTAAGCAGCCGGTTGTCACTAAAAGTATGGAAAGAACCGGCTGGGATAAATCAAGTAAACGGAACCTATCATAGTGGGAATATAATGGTATATTAGGCGCTAGCACTCCCGGTACGATAGGTAGCTCGACCGCCTCGATAGCTAATAAAAATAATTTAGTACTAAAAGACAAACCGAAAGAAAAAACGAAAACTAAGGCTTAACCCAAGAAGGAGAGAGTGACTCGATCAAAAAAATCATTAAAAACAAAATTTTAGCGGCTACAAGAGTTGACTTTTCCAACTATTTGCATGAGTACATTTCTAGCATCAAAGACGTGTCTGCCGACAATAATTGCGGATTCTAGGTCGTTGCTTTAACGGTCTACTGTAACTCCGATTCATGGGATAACGTTAGACGGGATTTGATTGGAGAATTTCTAAATGAATGTGATCTATGGGAGAGAGTGTTAGATGGTTCACAATGTGTAGATAGCATAGTCAAAAGGTTGGAAGTTTTTTAAATGTATGGTAACGGTAGTCGGCATTGGATGACGTTACCCGACTACGATTTAGTGATAGCCACTGGATACCACTATCGTATACCACGTATCGCTCCCCCAATCCTACACATATCTACCTCGATGCGGTGTGCCTCCTCAATCGTGTCCTAACATAGAAGTTGTTATAGGTTTTGTACACGCTAATCATTTTGTGAAAGTAAGTATACCAATGAATTTTTTAATATTATATCTTATTTTGTGACCGAATATTTATCTTAGTTTTCTTTGTGTAGGTTGTGTTTAATGGACCACTTTCGGAAATCTATCCTACTTAGTTTCCGTTTCGCACCGAAGAATCTGTAACCGGTTGGGAAATACCGCTCGACAAACGATTCATCAAACATATCCAAATCAAGCCAGCCCAACCTTCGCAAGTACATGGTGCTTGATTTTGTCAAAATTGAGCACAGGCAACACCATAATTTGTCAAAATTGCGAGTTCTGAATGCCTGATTTTGACAAAATCTGACACTCTATGTTCGCAAGTTTAGCTAATATGGACACTCCATACACGCGAAACTCTCTCGAAATCTTTAAATTTATCATTTTTTAAGTTCCCGAGTTCGAAACTCAATTTTTTTAAGTTCCCGAGTTTGGACCCATTTTTTTACCAATATTATACATTAGTCATTTCAATGAATGATGTAAAACGTAGACAAAAAACAAAAACTTCGAAATATGGTAAAAAACACCTTTAAAGTTGCTTCAAACTACAATAAACAGGAATCTAAAAAATTAAAACATAATTGATGGATACTCATACTAAAACAAAAGCTTAATAAAATATCAACTCAAACAACAACTAACAGAATAATTTTCAAAAACTTTTAGTAAAGGAAGTTTATCTATTAGGTCAGTTCAATTTCATCAACTTTCTTTCTTCTTTCGCATCCTCGAGGTCATGCATTTTCTCTTCATTGATGGTAATTATGTCGGAACGGACACGTCCCAGCTGGTCCTCAGTTATAGTATTCGTTAGCTGGTAGTTGAACCGTTTAAGCATAACATGACGTTCCATGTCGTTGAGGTCCGAAACCAAATGTACACGAAACTTCACAAGAACGGACCACGTGGCTTTCACCTCATCCAAACGCCTTGAAATTTCATGCGGCAAGACTCGATCCCTACCGAAGAGGAAGTGCATCTGGCGCAACATTGCTACCCAATATTGTTTACCTCCCTGTAGCTGGTTTGTTTTACCAACTTGGATTAATTCTTTCATGAGATATTCATCTTCCAACTCAGTGTAAAAAGACATATATGTAGTATTGTTTTGTATTGTATATGTTAATGTTTGGAGAGTATCTATATATTGACAATTTGGTCTCTCGATAACGTAATCCAATTAGACCAATCAATACATGCCACATGTAGGATAAGGATAACGTAATCCAAGAAGACCAATAATATTGTGACACTTAATAGATACAGAAGTAGACACATCTCGATGAGTATTATTACCTGTGTGGGTTAGACGGGGTCTCGTTATAGTGTATGATGAAAGTCCCTGCTAAAGGGTATGAGTATTGCTAAAATAAGACCTTATAGTAAAATTCAACGCCCACCAAAATTGACTCCCCACCTATACAAAGGATATAAAATCTAGTACAATAAAACATCCACTAGAGATTTACAACCCAAAAATTAAAAACTCAAACACTTTTTACAGATGGAGTTTACGGCTGACGAATACTACCATATGCTTCAAGCAGTTAATGTTGCGCGCTCAGAGATGGGGGAAGATACTAGCGATGCAATTTTTGAGCATGTCCTATGTAAGATGTATATCAACTAAGACCATTTAGGAACAGGAGGTCTTGTTGTGTGTATTCGTGACCAAATCAAACGCAAATACAATTTTGTCAAGCCCATACAATGTTTGTGTTTCTTGCCATTATTAATTAAGCAAGAAATAGATTTCTTCTAGAACCTGACGTTGGTAGACTAGATCACAAGGCATATGGTAGCACATCTTGAGGATAGGATTATAGCAAGGGGTGGATGATGTTGAATAAAAACTGAGATACAGTTAAGCATTACTACTTTCTTTGTTTGTGTTTCAAGTTTTCATGTTTCTTTAACTTGTTGTTTAAAGTTGCGATTTTCTTATTAGTTGTCTTATTTTTTCTTTTCTTTTTTATTTTTCTCAGTTTGTTGGACCGTATGTCGTACGCACCTATTTTAATTAAAATTTTATTTTTTGTTTTTGTTTTGTTCTCATAACATAAGATATAATCAAAGGAAAACATAAACACAACAACAATATCATATGATGTTTGTCAATAACACGACGAACCTAGCCACCATTAAAGCATAAAAACAAAACCTGGGAAAACATAAAACAACAACACAATAACACTCAATAAAAGACACACAAAAACAAAACATAAAACAACGCCAACATAGAATCTAGATGTCGGAGTCGTAGCCGGTGTTGTCTTCAACATCGACGTCGTTGGCAATATCATCATCCCTAGATGCAATGCTATCCTCAAGATACAATATCATCTCCGTATTAATGAAATCGTCGACCGTCATGTTCCACACACGTTTTTCTTCTTTTATAATTTTAAATAGGAGGAACATCAAATGCTCAAGCGGTTGGACAACTAAATACCTGGTTTTCACTTTCTCACGGTTGCGTGCTATATGACTAGTTTCCCCAGCTATACCGTCATTTAAATACAACCTACACAAGATACGTTCGAAGAAAGCATCGCTAGTATCTTCCCCCATCTCTCGAAGGACAACCTTCACCGCTTAAACCAAATGGTAGTCTTCAACCATACTAAAATCCATCAATAGTATATCTGGTTTTTATTTTTATTTTGTTATTGTTTCCAAATGTTTGTTGACATAAAGTTGGGTATACGGTGAGTGATTATGGAAGAATTTTTATTTATTGACTTCAGATAGCATAATCCTAGTAGACCAATCAATAAACGACACTTGTAAGATAAGGATAACGCAAACCAAGTAGACCAATAATTTTTTGACACCTAATACTTACAAACATACAAACATCTTGTCCACCATTATTACGTGTCTCATTATAGCGGATGTTCTATTATTAAGGGTCTCGTTATAACGAACCTAATATCAAATTCCATCAAATGGGACTTTCGCCAAATGATGCCCTTGCCAAACTCAAATCCCACCTAAATTGGCAGCCACCTATAGAAAGACATGTAATATTATGCAACATGACAACCATCAAACATTAAAATCCCAAAAAATACTTTTACACATGGAGTTTCCGCCCGACGAAGACTACCATATGCTTCAGGCGGTGAAGGTAATCAGCCGAGAGATGGAGGAAGATACCAGCGATAAGTTTTTTGAGCGTGTCCTCTGTATGTTATATTTAAACTACGGCCGTGAAGGAACATGAGATCTTGTTGTGCCCAATCGTGATGAAATCAGACGTCAGTATCTTTCTGTCAAACCGCTCTAGCGTTTGTTGTATTTGTCATTTAAAATTAAGCTAGAAGCGGCTACCGTTTGGAATATGACGATAGTAGACTACATCATTAGGGATATGGTAGTGTACCTTGAGGATAGGATTGCAGAAATGGACAAAGGGGATAATACTGAAGACAACATAGGCTACGAATTTAACGATTGAGCCACTTGATTTATTCCCTTCTCTTTTGAGTTTGCATGCTTTACTAAGTTGTTTTCTACATTATTGTTTGGGTCTTGTGTTGTTTGCGTGCAACTATGTTACTATGTACGCAGGTTTAAATATAATTAATTTTTTTATATATATAATTTACACAAACCATTTGTAGGAACCGAACCAACTGCCAAAATCTCCTTTGTTTCTGCAGTTATACATTCATACTTTCTGATCTCCAATTCTAATTTTTCGAAAGCAAAATTGACTTTCAGATTAATTTATTCTTTTAATTATAATTTTGATTTAAAGTTTATTAACAGTTTGGACGGTACTGTAACCATTTTTAGAATGATTGATTGATCATATTTTATAGTTGGCTTTTAAATTCACACTGGTGTAGTTGTACCAACACTTTTTTTAATGTACACATGTTTTTTAAGTGAAATTTTAACTATGTGGGTTTGATCGTTACTTTATTTTATAATTTATAATTTAGTAATGTAAATGAAAACTAAAAAGTAAAATTAAGAATAAAAACATCAAACACAAGATATTTAAAACAACTAAGAAAAACGTAAAAGCTAAACACTAAATCGAGAACCAAAGCCAAAACATAGTATAGTATATTTATCAATCAGTCATGCGGTAGCTATCATAATTAGTCATACAATACAAAGGCTTGCAGAGAGTGTTGATCGCAGTCAAGAAGAGGGGCGGGGGGGGGGGGGGGGGGGGGGAATGATCGCATATCCACGTCTCTAACATAGCAACAAAACTAGTTATCCCTAACGTGTTGTATTTGGACGACTTCCCTAGATGGTGATATATCTGAGCTAATAATGTTAGCCCCAGTTATATCTAATAGATGTCCTATATCGATCTACAAACTGCAAGTAATCTAATGATATATTGTTCGCCGTCTTGTTCGTCACAACACAACAACCTAACATGTGAAGCAAATAACCTCTAGTCACACATTCTACCATAGCATCAGACATAGTGGCATCCATCATATAGGGCTGGATGTACTGCTCACGTAAAATATGTAACCGAACAGATCTAGAACTACCCCGCTTGTTGTTCGCTAACTCTATCCTAATAGCATCTAAGGGTATACCTAGTGAAATAGAATACCATACTAAACGTTGTCCATCACTAGGAAAAGACTTAATCACGAAATCATCACCTGTGACTAGAAGACCATTGATAGCGTGGAAGTCTTCTGACGTTATAATCATCTCACCAAACGAGAAGTCAAAGTTGTTGGTCTTCAAATGCCACCTCTCGATACGCATCTACCAAGTGCATGTTGGTACTCGAACGCTTCAAGAAACCGACGAGGGGAGCGAAGCAAGACATTATAACCTGATGTCTCACCCTGCCCTACCCGGTAAGATCTCATGCACGGTGGGTACCGTACATCGCGTAGCACCGCGACGGTCGACGAACCTACACAATATTTCAGTAAGTTAAACATTATATAAAATAGAATTCATTGCACGCTAAATTGATCATAACTTACACCTCCAATAAATACGTTGTATGCCTCGTGTTGTGTGTAGTCCAGATAAAAATCCGACATGTGGGGATTAACTCTTCGGAACTGCTGATCCGGAATCCCAAGCATAAGGGATGCAGTAAGCGTATGAGTGGCGGTGCGAGGCCTACGTCTAAATGACCATGATCGTGACCGTGAAACAAGCTCATGCTCTTCCCTATCACTGTCTGATCCTGACTGGCGAACTGGATTTTACACTTTGCGAGGTATGCTGAAGTTGAAAACAAAACATTTTTATATGTTTAAATATAATATAAAAACTAGTGAGATGAATGTCCAAGTCAAATAGGGGTAAAAAAGCCCCAATTAAATAAAACAGGGCAAAATTGCGAACAACCAGTGCCCGATTTTTGGCAAATCGCAATAAGATCTCTTAAAGAGATTAGGTTGATCAAGTCTTAATATTATATTTTAAATGTGATTAAGAACTTATTTTGTAATTATGTTTTGGTATGTTTAACTTTATTTGTTGTAAACCAGATTACCCAGCAAACTATTGGAGGAATAATAGTTCTAATGAGGATGTCATTGTTTGTTGACCAGTGAACTAGTTTCTAATAAGTGGATATCTTTATTTGTTGACAAGAACTAGGTTTTAATAAGGTGAGAAATTTTCCAATTATGTTCCTTGAGTGAATCTGAACTCTCAAGTATTTGAAAGGGAGTTTTCTTGATTAGAAGTAGTTTGATTTTCAATAATATTTACTATAGCTCGATGCATTTTTTAAGAGACAGCAAAAATGGTTTTGTCTTTGTTTATCATATGACCACATATGTTTTCATAGTGATTTAGGTACTCACTTGTTTTCTCAATATTTTCTAATAATATGTACCCAAATATTATGAAATTATCAACAAATATATGACAAGGTATAAGCATTTGACTTCTTGTTTTGTATCTCAAATCATCGTTTTCTTCATATAGCTTCTGCAGTCCCCTTATTCGGTATTTTTCTACTAATATCAATAGACTTGAAGATAATGGATCTTCATGTCTAACTCCTCTAGTAAATTTAATGTCTACTTCTAACTCTCCATTCAAAGTTATAGAAATCCAATTTTCAATGATGATCCATTCAATGCATTTATGATCAAAACCAAAGGGTTTCATAATATTTTTAAGGCAATATTGAAAGATAGTCAATTAGATGCCTTAGACATATCTATTTTTATCTTCATGTTACCTCCTCTAACCTTTTTATTGAGTTCATGAGTTTAACACTTGAGTCAATAGAATGTTCTCATGTATATCTGCCTTTAAAAAATCTACCTTGTTCAGTAAATATAATATTTGGAAGTAATGTGGACATTCTCTTATTCAGTACTTTAGATAAAATTCTGTTTAAAACAGTACATAGACTTATTGGTCGGAATTTATTTCAAGATATATGAGATTATATCTTTGGCAAAAGATCTAAAGCAGTAACAAAAACCTTTTAGGCATATGATAACCCTTTAGGTTTATATCTTTGGGTTCGACCGTCTCAGTAGGAGGGGGTTCATAGATTTAAATGGATGAATGAATAATAATCGACAATAATAACGTTTAAATGATAACATAAGCTTGTTGTGCCTATCTTGGTTTGATGTTAAATAATAATTGTTAATTATGATTTGTGAAGACAAACAAAATTTCATGACAAATATTTTAGTTTTCTATTTTGAATCTAGTGAATGTTTGTATTAATATACATTTCCACTAAAGATTATATATATATATATATATATATATATATTAAAAAGTTTGAAAACTAGAAAAAAGAATTTGAGAATTCAAAAATTCTAGAGGGAATCTCAAAAGTAGCATTAAAAGATAATATTTAGAGCTAAAAATATCTAACAGCGTGTATTCCGGTTTTTAAAATTTTAAAATGAATATAAAAACAAAACTTTATTAATTGAACATGTTTTTTTTAGTGTACTTGTTGAGGTGTCTGCTGATTGTTTTAGATTGCATAGCACTAATGATGTTAGGATGGCGACCAAAGTCTCACATCCCACATCGGTTAAACATGGGAAGGATCAGCAGTATATAAGTAAGTACATACCTCAACTAGTATGAGACCTTTTGGTAGTGGACCAAATGCAAAACCGTGCGGTCCTTCGGGTACTAAATCCGGACCCTCATATTCTCAACAAATGACATTTAAAATTAATTTCTATTACGATATTAAAAATATCGCGGCCAATTTTGTTCTAGAAAGATGTTTATCATATTTCATAGGCCCACGGGGTTAGGCAGTTTAAGATAATTTTGTAGCTGGTTGCTAATTAAAAAGGTAACACTTTTATTTATTGGTAGCAATTAACAAGGTGTGAAGTTGGGGAGTTCAGCACTCGCCCTATTATAATCATAGAGCTTAAAGGTCCATGTGGAGATAGTAGACAGAAAAATATGATTTAACATGAAACAACAATCATCTCTTCATTATGACAGATTCGGAATAACAATATATAGGATGATACACGAAGGGTATAAAACCCATTAGGCTATAGTTTGGTTTTGCTTATTCTGTAGTTTTATAGATGTATGACCTCAGCTACGGCATCTGGTGGTCTTGCTGCAACCGCGAGTATAGGGATTGGCCTGTTCTCTCTCAAACGACGACGCGCCTTTCAGGTTAGAATAGTTGACAGCTGCTACAGGGCTGTTCATTATAGCCAAAAGCGAAATGACGAGGGCAAAAACGAAAAGCAAAGATTTCATGTTAAAGATCCCCATGTTAATTTAGATGTAATTGTGGTTTCATATATGTACTTCTCCTGAGGTTTATATAATTTCTTGTATGCAGAATACCAACCGTCCAAGTAACTGCATTTTCCTTCAATTTGTTTCTCCTAAATTTAACGAATTTTGTTAGCAACAAAAAAAGAAAAATAGGATTTTGTTAGCAACAAACAAACAAAGAAAAATAGGCTAATTCATAGAATGTTAGCTACAATATATGTTGACTAAGGATTGAAAGTATAACCATATCTAATATCACCATGCTTATAATCCAGTGGATCGACTCGAATACCTTTTTACTAGCGTTCCAACAAGCCATTTCTGCTCTTGTAACTGTTTTGGGTTATCATATTCCCTTTCGGCGCTATGCACAATATTGCTGCATTGATATATCAACTGATGATGTTGTTTCCTCGGCCAACAGCCGGCTGTGCTTTAGCATTACTCTTCCATAGCATAAAAGTCGACTTAGTCCCACACTCCAGTTTTCTCCCTCATAATCCACTTCTGAATCATATAACATTATTGGAATGTTGTCATATTGGATGGACATTTCCTTTAGCAGTACCTTCGTAGTGAACATGAACTTGTGGAATAATATTTGCACTTGTTATGATACCTAATGTACATAGGTCGAGTCTATCGATCATTATATTTTCCCCCTGATGGTTCGGACAACCTTGGAACAACTTGAATTAAGGCAGAATCAATAACACCATCCCCTTAAATTTTAAAAGATGTTTTTGGGGACAATAGGAATATTCTTTAACTAATTATCAATTAGATTAATAACTTGTTAGGAAGATTAACTATTTTATTGGTTGAAAGTTGAATGTATCTAATAGAGGATGCATTTGAGAATAAGAATAATATACATTATAAAACAAAAAAAAATCTTCTAAAATGACTTATATTATGAAACAGAATAAATATATAATAAAAATAATCTAAAATAATCTAAAATAATTATTAATTTTGATTTCCCCGTGATATATAGTTTTAGAGGGTTTGTGGGAGTTTTAAGCTCCACCAGCCGACAATAAAGCTAAACAAAATATGATGATATAATATTTGGGTAATAATTAATTACAATAAATGTAAAATTAGGAGGACGGTATCACCAGATTCGTATGTCTAATAAATAGACAATAAACATGAGGATATTATATTTTTTGTATAAAAATATAAAACTATCATTAAAAAATTAAAATAAAGAAAAAAATATTTTTTTTTGTCTACATTTTAGTTTTTTTTCTTCTTTCTTTCCTCTCCATATCATTTTAGTATTTGATTTGGGTTTTTATCCTCATCAAATGGCGTTATGTGGAAAACTATTATTTTCTATTTTTTTTTTAAGTCAAAATCGTTTTGATGGAAAAAAGAGATTATTATACTGTATTTTAAGGTAAATTAAAATTAGCAAGTCGACATAATTTACAATTGAAGATTTTTTATATCTAAAGAATAAATTGAGTCAGAGTCTTCATCATCATCATCGTTTTGTCCAAATTTGCGTCCAAAAGTAAAAGTAACGAATCATCAACTAAAAACGAAGAAGATCAAGTCACAATTAAATCATTGTCCGATCATATTGAAGAAATCTAATTCGTCATTAAAATGACATGATGTATTCTTTTCCTTGATATTTATTAAAACGTATGTTATAAATTGCTTAACTTTCAACTTTACAACTTATTAGAGCATCCCCAATAGAGTAGGTATATGGGACTAGATAGCAAATTTGAAGATTATTCGTCAATTTTTTCTTTCCAACTGATAATCTATTAGGCTAGTTATATTTACTTCTTTAATTTTAGGTAGGTATATTTAAATTGACAATTACTTACTATCTATAATTTTTCCTTTTTTTTTTCTCTTCCACTGCTTAAATAAAAAAACTACCTTAATTATACAATAGCTGTTGGATTATATGATAATCTAAAATTTTACAATATCAAAATTCTAGGTATATTTAACAAATTTTTAGATTAGCGGTTGGGGATACTCTTAGATATGTATTATGCATTGTCATTTACTCTCATAAAATATTTATTTACAACAATACCACTCACACAACTTTCAACTTTACAACAATACCACACACAAGTGTTATTTACAAATTGTCAAGTATCAAATCAAAAACATTATTAAATCATTAATGTATTAAAAAAAATCATAAACAATAGCTTTTATTTTCCAATCCTTATAAGGTTGATTTTATCTTCATAAACTCTTTAAATAATAGACTGTTATTTATTTTTTATTTTTATATTAATACATTAATTGAATAATTATGTATTTGTGCAATTTGAATATCATAACTAGATTGTATTATATATATTGATACAAATCTACTATTTTATTTGAAAGAAAAAAATTACATGCTTATTTAATTCAAAAATCACAACTACAATATTGTTGCATTGATTAGTGAATCGACTGATGATGTTGTTTCTTCCACCAACAAGAGTCGATTGTCTTTTAGCATTACTCTTTCAAAACATAAAAGCTCACTAAAGCAGCCGAATAATAATTAAAAATCTCATCAATCCAGTGTAAATCTAATTGATTTTCTATTTAAAATTATTTTTTTAAAACGACTGAAATATTAAAAAAACAATAATTTGCGACCCTAATATTGCTCACATGATAATTGTGGGCCTTTTCGATTATTTTATTTTTCTTTTGTTAAAAAAAACTGGCCCTCTCGATTCTCATCATGATTTTGCATCGTAACAAATTCCATATGCTCTTCTATATCACTTAATTTTTTTACAATGATAACATCATGATGTTGCATCGCAATAAATATTATTTTCTTTTTTAGTGGAGGTTGTGTGTAAGACCATCTTTAGGTTGAGTGCAGGAAACCCTGTTATGTTGAGTGTAAGAAATCTTTATCTTGAGAGTAATCTTGTGGTTGAGTACTTATGTATCCATAAGCTCTTGGATGGTGGATTCTTCTCTCCACTATGGTTCCATAAATAGTGGAGCTCGCCCACCATCTAGATTATTACCCAACACACCAAGAAGTAAACTTAGAGTGAGAGAAAAGAGAGAAAATAATGCTATGTTGAGTGGAAAAAAATGTTTTCTTCTAAATTTTAAGAGTGCCTTGTAACATTTCTTGATTTTCAATCTATATCGAAGTTGTTTGTTTATTTGTTTAAAAAAATTGTTGTTTAATATTTTCCGTCAACAAAGATGTATCAGAGCCACAAGCTTTATCTAAAATTTTGATTTTAAATCTTCAACATATTGAAAGATATGACGAATCGTATATCATCATTCCAAGTTCCAACACTCAACAACAACAACTACGCCAACTGGAGTATAAGAACGAAGGCTCTCCTTGGATCATATAATGTGTGGGATATCGTAGAAAAAAAAAATCAACGAACCAAAATACGAAGTTAACCTTACTCTAGAAGGGAAAAGAACTTTGAAAGATTCAAGAAAGAGAAAAAAAAATATATTCCTCATCTATCAAGCATTGGATGATGGATGCCACTATAAACAATTCAAGCGCATCTTCCGCCAAGCAAGCATGGGAGAAAGTATTAATGTCCTACAAAGGAGTCAAAAAAGTGAAAAATGTACATCTTCAAACGTTAAGACGTGAATTCGAATCCTTACAAATGAAAGTATCAGAGTATATTTCTGAATACTTCTCAAGAGTAGCAACTGTTTCTAATCAATCAAAAATAAATGGTGAGGAGTTAGAAGATGTGATAGTAATAGAAAAATACTCTGTTCGTTGGAGAAAATGATGATTGAAGCACTCCAAGACTCATTACAAGCTTATGAAGAAAAGAACAAAAAGAAGCAAGAAATCACTCAATAACTTATGAAAGTAGAACTCATGGACATGCATGAAAATCAATGGGATGATAGAAACCAACGTGCCTGATGCAGAGGTAGAGGCCATAGATGAGGTGGTTATCATGGTCGTGGATGTGGTTGGAATTACAAAAACAATAATTCCAACAACAACTATGAGAAACCAAAAACCTCAACACGATGTCGTGGAAGAAGAAAACCAAACTTGAGGTATGATAAATCTCAAATCCAACGCTATAAATGTTAAAGTTTTGGACATTACGCTTCAGAATGCAGGCCAACTATGTGGAGGAGAAGAAAGAGGAAAAATATATGTTACTACTAACATACAAAAACACTAATAAAGGTCAAGAGAACACTTGGTATCTTGAAACTGACGCAAGCAACCATATGTGTGGGAAAATAAGCATGTTTTTGGAGATCAATGGAGAAGCGGGTGGAAATGTATCTTTTGGAGACGATCGCAAAATAATGGTGAAAGGAAAAAGTGACATTCTTATTCGTGCAAAAATGGTAGTCACCAAATAGTTTTAACTATGGTAATACATAAGTAGCATGAAAAACAACAATTTGAACTTGGGATAACTCCTAGAAAAAATGATATTATATTTATATGAAAAATTATGTTCTTTCTACGAGAGATGACAAATGAGATTTAATTGCTAAAGTTCAATTGTCAAAGAATGGAATTTTTTCTTTGAATATTAAAAATGATGTTGCGAAGTGTTTTAAGGCTTGTTATAAAAAAATCATCATGGTTATGGCATGTTTGATTTGGGCATCTAAACTTTACAAGTTTAGAGTTATTGTCCAAGAAGCAAATGGTGAAAGGGTTCCTGTGTATCAATCATCCTGACCAACTATGCAGAGTGTGTTTACTTAGAAAGTGACTCACCAAAACCTTTCCAAATGAGTCAAATTCAAGAGCCAAGAAACCTCTCGAGCTTATTCATACTGTGTGTGTTGTCCAATCAAATTGAGCTCTCTAGGTAAAAGTAACTCTTCATTCTCTTCATTGATGATTTTTTAAGAAAACGTTTGGTATATTTCTTGAAACAGAATACCGAATTCCTTGGAATATTTAAGAAGTTCGAAGAAGTTGTGAAAAATGAAAGAAAAATTAAGATGATGTTCATAATATCTGACCGAGAAAGGGAGTTCACATTCAATGAATTCCAAGAGTTTTATGAAAAATAGCACACATTTTCCTTATAAAACGCTTTTATACAATTTAAAATAGTTAACATTTCATGTATTCTTTAAGGCCTTACGTAGCTCCCCAAAGTTTTTGTCCCCTTCCTTCTGAAACAATTTCTACATGGCTGAGTCACCCACATATAGAGCCTTCAGTCTGAGTTTGAAGTTGAAGCGGCTTCACACTAAATGGTCATACCTTACATTGGCCTAATCACGTCGTTTCTCGATTAAATCTACGCATACCGGACATTCAGTTATATTTGACGTTTCCGAGTAATGCTTTATCCATTGGGTGGGTACAATGACAACTGTTGTGGAGACTTCCTCTAAATCGTAGATGAGAGAGAGAATGAGTTTTTACTTGTTGATGATCTATGGGTCGTTTGGTAAGCCTAAAGGACTTCTACGAGATTATCTTGCCACTTTTATTTTGTTCCCTCTAACTTCATTTTTATACTATGAATGATGGTTTTGTTGGTTACCTCAACCTGGTCGTTAGCATGTGGATGATATGGTGAGGATAAGTGTTGTTCTGTCGCATACCATCGATAAAATGTAGTTATAATGATATTTTGGAATTGTGGCCCGTTGTTAGTCACAAGAATTTACAAGAACCCAAAGTCGGACAATATTTGGTTGTGCATAAAATCACATATTTTTTATGCGCGTGTTTTGTATAGGGCTTTAGCTTCTTGCCATTTGGTGAAGTAACACACTGCTACAATCAGGTGCTATCATTTTCCTATAACCGTAGACAACATCCTTACTAAATCGATATCTCACTTGTCAAATGGGTAATGGGTTGGGTTGATGCTCATTGGTTCGCTCGATAGATCACGATTACTAGCCAACTGTTGGTACATGTGACATCCTTGTACGATTCCCTCAGTATAGGTAACTAGTCTAGGTAAGTAGTAACGTGTCAGTTAGGAAACATTCAATCAAATTGAGCTGTCTACAGCCGGCTCCAGCATCCCCCTCTTGCAAGTCTCGCATGAACTTGAGGGACTCACGCTGGTTTAGGTATCGCAACAGAGGTCAAATAGAACTCTTACGGTAGATGATGTCGTTAAGTATTATATACTTGGCAGCCTGAACTCCAACAAGTTTGATATGGAGTTATCAAGGCGCGATACTTGGTTGTAAACGATACGCACAAATTTTGATTCCCATTCTTTGAGTGCCTCTAAGTCATGGTGTGTTGTTTCATGCTTGCAGTCATAGAGGTATTTCACCTAGTTGATCACTAACTAGCAATCGCAATGAATTTGGAGGGCGCGTGCCGCACAAATATAGTCCAACCTCATTTCTCCCAATACCGCTTCATACTTTACTCTCGTGTTTGTTACTATGAAGTGACACGTAATAGCTTTCATGATTTCATCACCATTTGGAATCTTAAAAATAATTTTGGCACATCCCCTTTGCGGATTGGATGAACATCATCTTTCACTATCCATTCCAATGGTGAGCTTTCAACAGGCTCATCACTTCGTTCTTCAAACTTTCTTATTTTCTTAAACTCATTTATGAAATCGCCAATGGCTTAGCCTTTGAAGTACAGTCACATTTTCTTGTTGATACCATTATTCTAAAGGATGACGTTCGAGTTTGAGATACCAAGTCTTTGCGTCGAGGAGGGTCTTGCTTCCGTAATATACCTATTTATGTACCCCGCCCCTCGGCTCCCGGACTAACACTCCACTACCTGAAACTGAAAGATCAATATAAAGTGGTTCACATAAGGTAAGGGCTTGTATGATTTTGGGAGCGATCTGGTATTCATTTTAGAGAAATTTCTTGGCTCTATGAAGCACTTCGAATAATCTGTAGCTTTTATCCGAGCCGTGTGATATAAATCTCCATGTTAGGCACTGAAGTTCTTTTATATTTCTAGAGGGCTCCATATGGACGAGGGCCCTCAGCCAATCCTTGTTGACCTCAATTTCATTCTTAATGATATAGCCCAAGAACTTACCGCTACGCACACCAAAAGAACACTTCAAAGTGTTCAGTTTAAGGTTAAAATTGTTGCAATGTTTCAAATACATCGGTGAACACCTCGACATGGCGGTCTTCTGTGTTATTTTTTACTAGCATTTCATCGATGTATGCCTCTATGTTATTGTCGAAATGAAAAAAATTGATTGACCAAACATTGGTATCTCGACCCCGTGTTCTTCAAACCAAACGACGTGACCGTATAAAAGTATAGACCTCTATTTTTTGAAACGTCATATGAATATTTTGGATGAATCTTGATCTTGTTGTATCAAGAATAGGAATCTGTAAACGAAAGTAGTTCGCAACCCGATGTTGAGTCTACAACTTGATCTATGCATACGAGCGGAAGATCATCCTTTTGGCAGACCTAATTAAGGTTTGTGACATCGACGCACATTTAGTATTACTCCCCCCTTTATTCTTCACCGTGACCAGGTTTGTTACCCACAATGGATATTTATCCTTTCGAATGTGCCCCAGGTGGAAGAGTTTGTCCACCTCTCGAGTGATGGCCTCAGTATTTTTGTAGGAGAAAGTTTTCTGTTTTATGTCGGATCAGTCTCGCTCGTCTGTCGAAATAACATTTATGGAAGATAATCGACTGGTTAACCATTGATACATCACTCGTGTTCCAATAAAACATCCATATTACGTTACAATAAATTAAAGTAATTTTGAAATCAGAGTCGAGTTTGTTACCAATACGGACCGGCCTGCTCTCAGCCAGGGATTTCTCAGTTTCTTCTTTGTTAACACTGATGATCTGATTATTCTCATAGAGTTGTCCATTGCCTCTAAAAATGGATTGGTGTCACACTGCTTATTTCCAACCCCATCGCCGGTTAATTTCATTATTGACAGATTTACTGGGTCCACAGAGACGGCGTAGTAGGTTATTGGTGTTCTCTGGCTACCCATGATAATTCCTACTAAATTGCCAATCGGGTACTTCAAGAACTGGTGAAATGTACAAAGTGTTCCCTCCATCAATGCAGCCACAAGTGACCAATGATGGCATGGTAAGTGCGGGGGGCGTACGATATCATAAAAATGGTATTTAATTCTTTCTTTGTGTTATTATGCCCGATAGTTACCATCAACTCAACCTCACCCGCACAATAAAACAACTTCCCGTCGTACCTGACGAGTGTTTGATGAGTTAATTAGTATGGGGGCACCCTGAGTATTATGTCACAACTTGCTTTGAAAGATTATGTTTGATGAACTACCAACATCCACGAGGATACGTGTAAGTATCACTCGTCTAATATCCAAATTAGTTTTTAGTATATCTTTGTGAGTTGTCGCAATCCCGCTGATCATCATCATTGAAATGTAAATCAGATACTAGAGCTTAATAGTTATGATAGGACTAACAATTCAAAACTTGTACTTTGATATCTTTCTTATGCCGTTTTGTGAAGGTCAGATCTTCTCCCGAGAGAGTGCCTCCTCTAGAGATGGTGAACAACCATTGTTAATTTCCCTTGTCGTTCTACCTCTACTCTTACCCCTCTTACGTCTGGCTCTCAACCTTTATGTCATCCAATCGTTCATCCCGTTTGCGTCTAATTAACTACCCGGTTGATAAGTCGTTGAATATCTTCTTTTACCTGCCAACATTCGTCAGTCAGGTAACCGTGATCATTTTGGTATGAGTAGAAGTGGCGATTATATATCTTATAGTGAGGAGCTTGTCTTCTGCACAGGGGCTGATATATAATTCACCTCTTTGTTCAATCTTAGATAACTTATATTGTCTTCGTTAAAAGCGTGCAGATTGTCGTAATCAGAGGCCTTTTATATATTTCTTAATCTCCTCATACTCTCCCATCATCGTTAGCTCTATTTCATTCAAAAGATGATGTTTCTAGCACTTGTTTCTTGATATAAAAGGAGTATAATGATTCTTCCTTCTTTGCGTCGTCCATTCTTATGAATTGGTCCGCCCAGACGAGAATATACCCCATCATTTTCACCCAAAATCAAACGAGATTGGTGTACAATGGGCCATCACGGTCGAATCCTTTCTTCAGAGATGTCATTGTCACCAGCTCCTCCAAATCTCACAAAGTGTTCATAACATTCAAGAATATTTTTGCGTAATTCTTGAGTGACTCCCCTCTCTTCTAATACAAATCATATCTCTGAAGAAGCCAAAAAACTTGTAAAAGCATGTATTGACTCCTTCGGTAACCCATTCAACCAAAATATAGCATTATATTTGAGATTGATGGATAGCACCATGTACAACATGGCATCGTCGGGGTTGAATATCATCATCATGTTTTGCTTCCAAAATCTTACCCACAAAGAGGATTCTTTAAGGACCTCGAAGACCATCTTAAGACGCACTTGGTCGTATTGGATCGTGTCATTCTGCCTAAGTCATTGAGCCGCATATCTGTATGTCCTCTCACTATGCTCACGGCTCTTGGATCGTGTTTGGCCATTACTCTCCCTCATCGGTTTCCGCTCGCTCCCTAGCTTTATCTTCACGACTCGTCCTGTTGGCCTCTGGTGGTGGCCCTTGCTTACCCTTGTCTCTCATGCACTTTCTTAACCAACAACTGCACGTCGTCATTTATTTTTGCAAGCGTGGCCTTGGCTTCATGGTCCTTGACCTCATGCATCTGAAGGACCCTAAGTTGCTCATACTTCATCTCTTTGATATGTGATTCCAAATGATAACAAAAGAAGGTTGTCACCTGGATACCTTGATTTGCAGTGATTTTCTTACCGACGAGAGCAGGGCCATTGTTAGCATCAGTATGAAATAAATCATCTGCGGTTAAAGCTTCTTTTGCGGTAGTGACTGGATGGTTAGTAAAGTCGGGTTCTAGGATAGTTTATGTGGGAAAATTGTATGTTGTGTCAAAAGAAACTTCTTGATTTCTATTAGGAGGGTTCCCTTCTAATGCCTACCTTTTTATTCTAGATAGTGTTGTCACCATTGGAAAATTTTGATCTTGGTTTGTGATTCGAATTTCCCACAGAATATACTAAATTTGTTAATAAAAATACTCACATATAAATGCCATACATTTCAAGATGAGTTTTCTCTTGTTTAATAACTACATAGAAGTTCATTCAAATGTGGACTAGTGAAATGAAATCCATAAAACATGAATATAAATGTTACGTTAAACATTTATTAATGGTTTTCATAAATAGACATGTGTGGAATGACAGTTACGACCTGCCTCGGAAAAGATATTACATCATCTTGGTAAACTTCTTTTTTTGCTCTCTCTACGGTAAACCTTCACTATTTGTTCCCCTCGGTAAACTACTTGTTTGGTAAACTTCATGGTAAACTTTCATTATTTATTTCACTAGTTTTCTGTGTTCTTTACCAAGAACGGGGATAATGAATCAATCGACGATTTTGGTTCTTAGTTTGGTTAGGGGGGGGGGTTCATTTACTCGTGCTTCTAGTTTTAACCGAGGATTTCTTCTTATGTTGGTCCCATATTACCAGGTATAATGGGGATATGTTGGTTGAAGGTTATCATCTTACCAACATGGCTCCAATGGAGACAGCTAAGAAGGAAATATTGTTGCAAGGTTTGGTGACAGATTTGGGTTTGGATCAAAATACAATAAAATTATATTGTGATAGTCAACACGGCATACACCTTAGATGGAACCAAATGTACTACGAGCATACAAAGCACATAGAATTCAGGTCTCATTTATGATGACTCTAAAAATATCTTAGGGGAAATTGATCTAAGAATATTTCAAAAGTGAGGGAGATAGTTAGAGAGAGAAACATGTGAATTTTAGAGAGAAATTTCTCAAAGTAGTTATGGAATAATGATTTTTACCCTTTCGGAGAAAGGATGCATTGCTTTGTATGGTAAGGATGGCGGGCCTTTGGGCCTACATGGTTAGTCCATTTTTTGTTATGCACGTTATTACTTTACTACATTAAACACATTTACTACTTATTACTTAAAATACCTTCAATATTACATATTTGTTGGACCTATTTTACAAAACATGCTCTAGTCCAAACTTAACCTAAGATTCCGCTTGATCCATAAACAAATCTCGCGCTTATCAACTTCAATCATTATATAATATTTAAAAGAGAGTTATTGATAATGACTAAGACAGTAATGCATAAATTGGATTGGTGTTTGCAATATCACGTGAATGTCTTAGAGACTTTTAGTGAATCAAATCAAAAGAAGTGTCTTTGTTGATATTAAGGAAAATATATTCCCCTCAAGGGCAAAATGTTTTTAGAAGAAGTTCGAATGGTTATAAGGCTTTCAAGATTGGTCATATAATAGTTCATTTTATGTACATGGTGAATCTTATGTTTACAACGATTTTTGTATCAATAAGGATTATTTTGTTCAGAATTATTCTTGTATTAGTGGTGTTTATTTTATTATTTTTCAAAAGTCAAGATATTGGGTTTTTTAGATCCATTATGTTGAAAATATTATACATTATATGTTTAGTCTTCTATATATAGACTCATCCGTTTGTAGAAAAGATAATTTGAAATTTGTAATATTTTTATATCATAATAAAAATTTGTATTTTAACAACATTATGGACATAAACATCATTGTTGAACCATGTTAAAATCATGTGTATTTTTATTTCCTTTGTTCTATTTTTTATATTAGTAATTTGTCTTCAACTTATAAAAAAATACTTTAGAAGACAAATACATAATATTATTTTTATTTTCTTGTTAAAAAATAGTATATATTTTTTTTCAACAAAATAAACTCCATTGAATATGAAATTTAAGCCCCAATTGTTTGTGGGTTTACAAATATTTGATTGGGCTTATAGATAACCCAAATCATATAAGAACATTTTTTCAATAACTTCATATTTGGATTCTTTAAAGGCCAAACAAATATGCACCAATTACTCTCGACACAAAACATCTAGTACTCAAATCAAATTCCCTAACTTCATGCCACTGATCTTGCTCACAAATGTCTCCATTTTCATTTTCATCAGCATTCAAGAAATCTTCAGATGGCTCTCTCACATCTCGCTGTGAATTACCCCATCCATTCATTATCTCATAAATGTTCTCGAGGAACCATTTCAGTATGAGCTTGCCACTCATTTTGAGCTTCTTCTGCTCGATACATAGCTTTCATACACAGCTTATTCTCATGATCCTTACTATCAACCTTCTCCTTATAGTCTATTTCCGCTTTCAATTCCAAACTCTCTTTGGATCAGAAATCACCTCCAGCTTTTTTGTAATTTATTATATGAAACGTGAGGGTCTGCTTCTCATATGTAGCGGTAATTCTGAAACTTTAGAAGCTATGTTGGGATCCCAATGCTGTGAACTAGAAAACATGTGTCTTGTTTTATCTGAATCGACATATATGTCATCAACTTATACTTCATAGTCTGCTACCATGTGGTAAGGTAGTAACCATTCGAAAATGTCTCGACATAAGAGAAAGGGCATTTAAAGTCGGGTTTGCAAACCTTTAACACGTCGTCGTTAACGAACTAAATCTCCATTTGATTTAACAGTCGCATCCCCTTTTGTTGTATCTTGTTGTTGTAAATTAGGGTTAGGGTTAGGGTTTTTCTGTAGACTATTCGATGGAAGGTGGTGGAAGATACTCGGTGGCCGAATGTGGGCATCAATAATTGACAATAAGCGATAAATCACCGCATGTTGTTGTTGTTGTTATCTATGTAGTTACTGTAAAAGAAGATATTATTGTTGGTGGTGGTAGTCAGCTTAGTGTGCTTGTTGTTGATGGTGATGTTGTTGCATCAGAAATTGACGTTGATGATGTTGTTGCATCAGAAATTGACGTTGATGATGTTGTTGTTGATGATGGTACTGTTTTTTCTATTGGTGGTGAACCATTGCCTTTGACTATTCTATTTTTACTCACTCGCGTCTTTACTAGAACAACATAGCCAATATTAACAATATCACTGACATTCGAGCAAAGGATTGATAATATCATTGAGTGAATCCCCCTTTCGATCTGGTAGTTCCTTTGGTATGAAGTAATTTGGTAGGGATAAGACTTTTGTATGATTTGTCTTTAACGTTTTCCATTTTCTTTCTCATAATTTTATTAAAAAAACTAACTTCTTATATTGTTTTCAGTGAAGAAGAAAGACTACTCGTGGAGTTTAGTTGAGGAGAGGTATGAGTTGATGCAAGTAAGCCAAGATCATTGTTGGCGATTCTTCTCTTTTCTGATCACAAGTAAGGGTATGTTATTTTATTGGTTACTTGGGGTTGAAAAATATTATTTTATGTTGTTCAAATGAGTTAATTGTTGAGGAAATGGGTTACGTCCTTGTGTTTATAGATAAAACTGTGATGTTTTATTTAGTTGAGTTTTGATCAAGATTGATACCATCTTGGTCAGGCTTGTTACACTCATTTTGAAAGGTTAGTAGATTCTTATGCTCAAAATTCTTGACTATTATTGACATTTTTTATGAGTCATTTTCTCTGATATCATCATGGTTTTTGAAATAATTATAGTTTCTTGATCTTTTGGTGAGTTAGGGTCTTCTTGAACTTGGAGTGGCTTGAATTTTCTACAATCTTGTTGTTTATGTCTTAAGTGGCAACAATCATGAAAATAGCTAGGTAACTCTTTGTATTGTATATTCTGCCAGAAGCCTTATGATGAACCAAAATAAACCCAAACTTTGTGGATTAATGACTCGGATATGCCCAATTATATCAAGGCCTTACAGCAGTTACACATGGTCTGGTTTTTGTTGGGGATCCATATAGAAATAGAGTTATTTATAGCTTTTGCAAGAACCTTGTTGGTATCAGCATTATACATAAATGTTGGAAGCATGAGAAATGAGACCCACATAGGGGTGATAGAGGACTCTTTATTAGGATTTAAGGAAGAAGTCTACTTAAGAATCCGCATATAATAACTAGTGAATTTTTTAAAGATTATATATATATTAAATAATTTGAAAATTAGAAAAAAGAATTTGAGAATTCAAAAATTCTAGAGGGAATCTCAAAAATAACATTAAAAGAAACTATCTAGAGTTAAAAATATCTAATAGCGTATTTTCCGGTTTTTAAAATTTTAAAATGACTTCTCATAATATAAAAACAAAACTTTATTAATTGAACATGTTTTTTTTAGTGTACTTGTTTTTTTTTTCGGAGGGAACCCGCAGCCGCTACTCAGAGTGCAATGAGTGCGCACAGGGTAAACCCTCAGTCTGACGCGATAGCCTGCAAACCAACGCCAGAAGGTAAACCACACAAGGTGACAGGCTCAGCCGAGAAAGTGTATGTAGAGGGACTCGAAATCATGACCTTTTGGTTATAAGAATGCAATACTCAACCAACTCGGCTACCCCCTTGGGGGTGTACTTGTTGAGATGTCTGCTGATTGTTTTAGATTGCATAGCACTAATGACATTTAAAATTAATTTCCATTACGATATTAAAAAAACAGGTATATCAAGTTAATTTTCGATCTTATAAAATCGAATTTAGAATTAATAAAATTTAAATTTTAAAAAGCATAACTTTGGTATGCAATTTATTCGGCTATTTAAAATTTTATAATATTGAAATTTCGAATGAATAACATTTATAATTTAAATAAGCTAACTTTTGTATGCAGTTTATTCCGCCACGGCCTAATCGACCTATTTCATCTCGTCCATTAGTTTCATCGCGGCCAATTTGGTTCTAGAAAGATGTTTATCCTAGTGTATGGATAATACGAACACGTATATTTCATAGGCCCACGGGATTAGGCAGTTTAAGATTTAGTAGCTGGTTGCTAATTAAAAAGGTAACACTTTTATTTATTGGTAGCAATTAACAAGGTGTGAAGTTGGGGAGTTCAGCACTCGCCCTACTATAATCATAGAGCTTAAAGGTCCATGTGGAGCATAATAGACAGAAAAATATCATTTAACATGAAACAACAATCATCTCTTCATTACGACAGATTCGGAACAACAATATATAGGATGATACACGAAGGGTATAAAACCCATTAGGCTATAGTTTGGTTTTGTTTATTCTGTAGTTTTATAGATGTATGACCTCAGCTACGGCATCTGGTGGTCTTGCTGCAACCGCGAGTATAGGGATTGGCCTGTTCTCTCTCAAAAGACGATGCGCCTTTCAGGTTAGAATAGTTGACAGCTGCTACAGGGCTGTTCATCATAGCCAAAACCGAAATGACGAGGACAAAAACGAAAAGCAAAGATTTCATGTTAAAGATCCCCATGTTAATTAGATGTAATTGTGGTTTCATATATGTACTTCTCTCCAGTTTTATATAGTTTC
The DNA here is from genome assembly GCA_036936605.1 of Limnanthes douglasii subsp. nivea. NCBI lineage: Eukaryota > Viridiplantae > Streptophyta > Magnoliopsida > Brassicales > Limnanthaceae > Limnanthes > Limnanthes douglasii. Next base: position 160,417,252 of record JAUPFV010000001.1, read on the forward strand.
TTCGTATGCAGAATACCAAAAGTAGAAGTAATTTATATAGTTTCTTCGTATGCAGAATACCAAAAGTAGAAGTAACTGTATTTTCCTTCAATTTGTTTCTCCTAAATTTAACGAATATTGTTACCAACAAACAAAGAAAAATAGGCTAATTTGAAGAATGAAAAATAAGGTTTTGTTAGCAACAAACAAACAAAGAAAAATAGGCTAATTTGAAGAATGTTAGCTATGTTATGTTGACTAAAGATTGAAAGTATAACCATTTCTAATAATAAAGAAAAGAAAATGAGAAATTTATAAGATAAAAAAAATGAAGAAAAAGAAAACAACAAAAAAAATGAAATGATAAAGGTGGTGGTATTGGCAAACACCGACAAAAGGTCGACATTCGAGGAAAATTGACGAAGATCGGTGAAGACCGACGAAAATCATAGAAGATTGTCAAAAGTCGATAAACACCGATGAAGATTCGTGATAGTTCGTTTGATTATAATTTTAATTACGCGAGTCATCTGCCATCGAATGCATTGAAAATCGGAAATTCTTTATTAAATTTTGTTAGTTGACGATCCATGAATGTGGTTTAAGAATGTTGAGTTATTCAACCAATTTGACATGCACCAACTTGAAATAATGCTAGTTCTAAATAGGCTAAAAGTGCTTGAAGATAGATTGCATGTCATGAGTTCGGCCTCAGTGTAAAGAGTCCTACCACTGCATAAGTGGGTTCAACCATATTAGCAAGAACGGGTTCGGTTCAACATGGGGTTCGACTTAAGAAGCTCCAAATTTTTGGTTATTTAGGGAATTAGTCTAAAACTAAATTGGATATATTAGTTTTGATTTAAATAGATGAATAAATAATAGTCGTTGTTATAAATTTAAAGGATTTCTTAGCGATTTTTGTTTGTTTTGGTTTTGTTATTAATAATAGTTGCTAGTTATAACATTTAAAAGACAGTCATAATTGTACCGTAACTGATTTGTTTTTTAATTGTTAGCATGAAATTTTAACTGATGATTAGAATATTAAAAACCAGAGTAATACAAATACTAAGTCTGTGATGATTTCAAAATCAATCCTCAACACTTAAAGGATTCTAATACGGCAAATCGCAAGTGTAAGATTGTCTAGTAGTTTGATGAGATTTATTGAGCCACATAATTTTATTTATTTTAACCTACATATTTATATAATCATTTACTAACTTAAGCACACAATATAAAATTTAATTTGTGATCTAGAAGAGTGAGATTTTTTATTAAAATAAATAAATAATAAACACAATATTATCAGTTTTTTAGAATATTAATATTTAAATAATCCAAAGATCTTTAAACATGTATATACAAATTATTATAAAGTTTAGATAATTAAATAAATTACATCTAAAAGATATATTTTAAAAACATGTTCAAGATTGTATCTTTTATCTTTTGATCATCGATAACTACCATTTTTGTATGACCGATTATATCTCTAGTCTTTTATCTCTTACAATTGGGTAATGTTTTATTTTTTACAATTGGGTAATACAATCTAAAAACTTAGTTCCGAGTTCACTTGGTCATGACCATGGTGCACTACTTATTTAGCCAATTGGTATTAGTACATATACGAAATAGGTATTAACTCTCGATTTTAACCTAAATCTATTTTATTAATCCATTTAACTCATAAATACTTGTATGCATTAGGTTTATTATTAATACAAAAAATATATATAAAAAAAGAAATTAAACCAAAAACTTAAATTAATTCATAATAAAAATAAATAAATATATATAGAGATCATATGACTTCAGAATAAAAAAACTTAGCCCATGCTAATATTATATAACATGTTATAAAATAAAATAAAAATAAAAAAATGAAAATAGAACAAATTATCTATGATATGAATTTATGTGATATGAATTTATAAGTAAAAACTAAAAAATAGATATTTAATTCTCTTTAAGCATGTCTATTTATAATCAATAACCAAAGATCTATTACTTTATATATATATATATATATTTTAAAGATAGTTACCATTTATAATTAATAAGTTTTGACGAATAAAATATTGTGTTGATTAGCTTAAATCACATTAAATTTTTTTATCCTTCTTGGTTTTATTGGTTTATATTGTTAATTATTATCTAATTATTTATATATTTAATTTTGATTATTTTTTATCAATATTGAGTTTATTGTGTTTGATTTTACTTTTTTTTTTATAGTCATTGACATTAACTTTTTTATTTAAATTTAATTTTATTGTCCTCGTGTTAATCAATTTAATCTATTTTTGTTTTTTTTTAAATTATAAATCTCTCGTTTTACACAAAACACAAAACTAAATATTTATGATTGAATTTATTATTTAATCAAACTAAAAATTAAATTAGTGTAAAAATATATAAAAATTAAAGATAAATGCCATTTGATTAGAGCCTAAATACCAGATAAAAATAAAATAAAAAGAAATACAATAAAAGCTTAAGTACGTGATGATTTCAAAAAGTAATATTCAAATCTCATGGTGTTTTAAGTACCCTCAACAAAACAAAACTAAAGGATAACTTTATCGTGACTTTAAGATAAATCTTCGACACTTAAAAGGAGTCTGAGTACCTCTAAATTAAACAAAACAAAATCCTCAGTATTGGAAAAATCTATTTTTTTTAATAGGAGTCATAAACTCATTAAATAAATAAAAAGCAAAAATATATTAATAATTTTAGATACTATTATAAAATAAACCTATGTGTTCTTCACAAAGTCTTGTTAAATACTATTCAAAATTGTATCAAATAATACATATCAAAATGCTAAAAATAATTAAACTCTTAATTGAGATTCACCTAATGAATAAATAAAAAGAAATTGTTTGCGGATTTTCTTGTTACTATCCATATTGCGTTGTATTCATTTTCGTTTTTTAGCGATTCTGTTGATAAACTTGAAAGAACCTCCAAAACCAAGTTAGAAAAGAAAATGGTTTGATTTTCGAGACACTATAGGAAGCAGTAGATTTGTGTTTAGGGTTTAGGATGATAAAATTCCTAAACCTAGAGATCCAATACTGTACAAATATCAATAAATATTTCATACCTTTAGAGCTCCAATACTGTACATATATCAATAAATATTTCCAAGCATATATATATATATATATATGTATATATTGTAATAAATTTTAATATGCACAACACTACAAAATATAACATTAGATCATATGACAAACTCTTCGACTGAAACTAACAATCCTTTAAATCAACTACACCCATATTGATGGTGTGTCCCTCGAAATCTTTAGGGAAAACCTCATTTGTTACAAGATCTACTATCATGGAGTTTGTTACGATGTGCTTGATCCATCTCAACTATCGATTTAACAGACAAAAATTTCATGTCTATGTCATTGGAACTAAACAAGTTATTATTACATGTTAAAATATTTCACTACGGAATTTCACAACCACAATTATTGGTTCAATGCATCAAAGCGCACCATTGTGGATGATGCAATAAGTGTTTTTTTACAGTTTTTCAGGATTTTTATTGCACCTCGAGCCAATAAGAATATGTTTCTTGAATTTATCTTTAGTATCTTTATGCATCCACCAAAATATGATTCAGAATACCCAATGATCTTTTGTTAAAGTACCTTTTTGTTGAAGTACCCTTTTGCCGAGTAAGTTTATCCAAATTCTCATATGTAAACATGTGCTCTTTTGTTGAAGTACCCTTTTAATTGGATTCCGGTGGTCCATGCCTAGGTTACTTAACATATCTCCATCATATATTTACAACAAATAAAATGTCCAACCTAGTAAAACTTGAGCATACATTAAACTCTTATATATCGAAGCCTAAGGGACCATGTTCACTTCCTTAATCTCAAGTTTTGTTTTAAGACATTGACCCAAACTAAGTCTGTCACCCTTTTCTATATGGTACTTATGGGTTTGCCATCTGCCAATCTGTAACATTTTAACACACTTTTAATGTGTGTTTTTTGTGATAATCCAAGAATACCACGAGAACGATCCCGATGTATCTAATAGAAATATTTTTTAGTGTGTAACAAATCCTTATTATTCAAGGCAAGAAATATGTCATCCACATATAACATAAGAAATATAAAATTACGGCCATTGAACTTGTAATACACACAGTCCTCAACCAAGTTGATCTCAAATCCATAATCGACAATCACCTCAAGAAATTTGTGATACCGTTCACGAGAGACTTGTTTAAGCCCATAGATGGAATTCCTAAGCCTGCAAACCATATTTTTAAGTTACTTTAAATAAAGTGTTCTGGTTGCATCATATAGATTATTTCCTCAATATACGATTGAGAAAATCGGTCTTAATATCCATATGATGAAGCTCGATGTCAAAATGTGCAACTAATGATAAAATATGCAACTAACGTCATGATTATTCTAAAGGTTTCCTTCGTAAATAATGGAAAGAAGATTTATTTAAAATAAATCCTTTCACGCAGAGTATAATCTTTCGCTACAAGACGTGTTTTATGTATTTCCACATTACCTAGGAAATTACGTTTGGTTTTGTAAACGTATTTACAACCAATTGACTTTTTCCTTTTAGGTAATGGGACAAGATCTCAAGCGGCATTGTCCTGCATTGAGTTATACTCTTTGTTCATAATGTTACTCCTCTTTTGAGAGTCAAACTTTCCATGACCTGTTTGGAGGATGAGGAGTCATCTACAATTCTAGCATATAACTCGTCATGCTCCTTAAAATATACAATAAATTATGGACCTGTAGTACTCTTATTTTTTCTCATTGACTTTCTTAAAGGTATTATTTCCTCTTGTTTAACTTCTTGAGAAGGTAGATTTTGATCACTATAATTGATGTCATTTTGATTCCCTTTGTGTAAGATTATATTGAGGTTCATATTGTTCTACCTGGACCATATCTGTATCCTGGTTAGAACCCTCAAGTGGACCATCAATGTTAATTTAAGGATTATCTTGTTTTGATGGGATAAAACTGGATGTATTTATCTCAAATATTGTACCAGTGAGAAAATCATAAAACTAAAACCCTTATGGAATGTTTGGAAAAATCTATGAAGAAGTAGCTAACTGTTTTTTGGGTTTAGTTTTTTTTTCTTGAGGTTTGTAAGGCCTCGCCTCAGCTGGATAACCCCACATATGCAGATGTTTTGAATTGGGTCTACGACAACTCTGAAGCTCATATGAAATCCTAACAGTAGCCTTAGTTGGTACTCATTTGAGTATGTAAGAGATACATTTGATGGTTTCCCCCCCAAAGGGATAATGGTAGAGATTAGTGACTTATCATACTTCTTACTATATCTTTTATTGTCCGGTTCCGTCTCTCAGATACATCATTCATGCGGGGTGAACCCGACATTTTGTATTGATGGACTATGCCACACTTCTTTAGGTAATTGCAATAGGTCATTGATGTTGTTCACCTTACCCGCCATATTTCTCATAGTACTCACTATCACGGTCTTAATGCTCGTACCGAGTTATTTTTACAACTTCAGTCCTAAAATCTTTTAACTTGTCTAAGGTCTTATGTTTTTCTTCTTGATCAGAACTTAGCTCGGTATTTTTCATCTGTCATTCACTTAAGCTTCATCCATTTTGCAGATGTAATCACATTAACTTCAGTTGTTGTGCCGATAGGTTTATCCTCCTCTTGTGCATTGTGGAAATCAACTCATTGATATTCCATTTTTCCCGCATTAATTATAGGTGGACTAGAAATATTTAAACCAGTCTGGAAAGCGAATGCAAAGTGAACCCCACTATGCATTCTTCAAGAAGGTCTAAACCGATTACCTTAAACTTTTGGCCAACCATCGGTATTCCCATAATATGCTTCTAGATTTTACATTTGCTACTATACACTTTGGTAGCTAGCTCGATGAGTAAATGCTGCATCTATACCTTTTCATTTTTGACAAAGGATTTCTGGACCACAAGAAAGAGTGAGGCAGTGGTAACACCTTTAGGGAAAACCCACACATTTCTATTGGTACTCCTTGTAACAAGAGCGCCATCCACCACTTAATTAACTTCTCCTACTTTTCATTTGTCTTAGTTTCTTCCAGTGTACTTTCCGGAGTAAGGGGGATGGTTTGTGAGTTGACAGTGCATGATTATAATTATGTACAAACAAGAATAACAACATATCTTCCTTCCACAATTGGAAGTCCAAAAAATCCAACATAGGTGGACGATTCCCCAATAGATTGTATAACCAGTATTACTAATTTTCTTTGGCCTTATCTTCTTCCGGAAATATTCATTGCAGAAGATTAAACCAATAATCACCATTGTCGTTTTATCCTACACTATCTAGGTTTATTATGTTTTTGTGATTTTTGTTACATTTTACTTTATATTAACTATGTTTTATGACTTTGTTTACATTTTTTATATTTCTCGTGGAATGTTGTGATATATTTTTAATTAGGGTGAACTACTCATAAATACCCAATCAAGTATCTCATTACCACACAATACTCAAAAATTTACAAACTACTAATCGATACATGAACCATAAACATGGAAACAAATAACGACATTAGTATAAATATGGTGTGTTAGGTTGAAATTTGTTTTTTCCTCTTTTGGACCAAAAGGTTTCAGCTCTCTATCCATTACTTCGCTATTAATCCATTAAAACTAGAAAACCCAAAACACCTGAAATCCACGAAGAAATTCGACGAGGCTTCAACCAAACTCTTACAAACCTTCACAACATTTGAGATGTGATTCTTTGTCTCATAATAGTGATTTTGAGCTAGATTCTGTATTTGGACCTCTAGTGGAACCAAATGACAGGTATTTATTGTACCAGTTATACATTTCATTGTATTTCGATAATGTTTGACAACTAGGTTTCATATTTCTAACTATATTTTGTATTTCAGTGGTGCCTGGAAACTAGGTTCTTAGTTACACTCAGAATGTTCTTAGGGTGTTGTTAATAACCTTCGTACTTTCTATTTTGGTAGATATAGAGTTTCAGAGTATGAAAGTTTGCAGTATTTAAAATAATTTGTTACATATTAAAATTAGGTTGTAATGTATTAGTTGGTATCCTAGCTTGACGTTTTGAGGGTCCATATTTTATTTTTCAACCTGAATGTGAGTTAAAAATACCTAGAATCACATTTTATTTATCTACCATACTCTAGAATCATATCTTATTTATATGGCATACACAAGAATCACATCTTATTTATTTGTCATACACAGGAAATGCATGTTGGAATTTTAGTTGTGCATTGCATGTTTATTTTTCAAACCTCTTGCATGGTTAGTATCCCCATAATAGTATGGTTAGTATTTCTAAAATTGTATGGTTATTATCACTAGAATCACATGGTTGGTAGCACTATAATTGTATCATTGGTAGAACAACAATCGCATGGTTGTGGCTTGTTTAATCAACCCGTGTTGAATGGTGATTTTGTAGGAAAACGTTTCTCTAACAACTTACTTCTGTAGAACTGGTTTAGTTAGCATCTTAAATTGATTAAAGAGACGAGAAATATTATTACTGCAGAACACGTAGAAGCTAAGAAGGAAAGGAATTTTTATACAATCTCGAAGACTTCTTACGAGCTCCACGATGAGAAGTTTCTAATGAAAAAGCATTATCAGATTATATAATAGATTATAAAGACGTACTCGGTGGAAGATGATGATTTCAAAATTGGGTCCAAACTAGTCAAACTAATGACCAATAACGTGAATATTATTTTTGGGTTGAAACATGACAACAAGGAAATGCCTTTAAAGTCGATGATCATGAGAACATACTTTTTGGACAAAAGTTCCAAAAAAATAGAAAAAATAAAACAAAACCAATATCAAATAATTTGATAAAGGTGTTTCTTTATCTTTTGATTTTATGTTTGGTTACAGTAGAAACACATGCTTAATATTACTAGAATCGTTTGTTTTTTATTTACAGTAGAAACGCATAGTTGGTATAACTAGAAATGCATGTTCGGTAACACTGATCTCACATGTTTGTTTAATGTTGAAACACATGATTAGTAGCACTAGAAACGTATGTTCGGTAATACTAAACTTGCATGGTGTCTATTTTCTATAGAAACACACGGTCAATATAACTAAAATTGCATTTTTTGTAGCACTAAAATTTTATGGTTTTTATTTTGTAGTAAGGTCAAATATTCAGTAGTATTAATGTTCCATATTGTAATCTGTTTTACATGAATATACCAAGGAATAAAAAGAGCAAGAGACTGATGATGAAAAAGATGACGAGGATGATGAGAAGGAGGATGATGAAGAAGAATAGTCTAAAGAAGAACACTCTTCTTATGATGTTTTAATTTTTTTTTATGTTTTTGTTATTTTCTCGCACCGTAAAACGTTCAAGCCTAAAATATTCTACTTTTTTTTATAGGGTTGAAACCATAAACCATGATAGGGTTTCTCTCTTTTGTTGACTTCTGACATATTGTAGGGTGAATTTCGTTAATATACCAAGGCCTTTGATCTCATATCTGTTTATTTTGCATGTCCAATATATATACTATATTTTAGTTTAAGTAGATATGCATGATTAGTTTCAGTAGAAACGAATTTTTAATTAAACTAGAAACTCATGTTCAATTACAGTAGAAACGCATGTGTAATTTACAACAGAAATGCATGTTTAATTACATTAGAAAATGCATGTTTAGTTTATGTAGAATTGCACGTTTAGTTACATTATACTCCCACGTTTAAGTACATTATACATTATAAATGCATGATTAGTCACATTAGAATATCATGTTTAGTTACACTTGTCTCTCATTGTTAATTACAGTAGAAACATATGTGTATCTTGCTCTAGGAACACATGTTCAAATACAGAAGAAACACATAAAGTAGAACCTCATCTTGGGTTTAAGGATGTTTGATTTAAGTAGAACCGCATATTTAGTTCAACTAGAATCGCATATTTAGTTTAAGTATAAACTTTTGGAGTTTCACTAAGTAGAATCACATGTTTAATTTAACTAGAATCGTATGTTTACATACTCTAAATGCACTATAATATTTTTAATCATGCCCTTTTGTATGAGTAGAAAAAGAAACAGTTTGCATTATGCGAAACAGAGAGTTTATAAGAGTAGTGAAATTAAAAATACAAAACATGGACAACAAATATTTCAGACATTTAAACAAGTTCCTCACAAGTCTTTTTTATTATGGCCTAACTTAGAACAACGACCCCACTTCATCTTTCTAGTTGTTATTTTTACCATGGACGGAATACGCTTCTTCTTAGGCCTTCCAACTCATCGTTTCAAGTTGGGAGATAGAACTTATGGTGACTTATTAGAGCTTGATCATTCACCAAAAATGGTTAAAGCGGGTAGACTAAAAGAGTACGTTGACTTGTAAATGCTCATACTGAAGAATTACTTTATTAATTCAATGGGATTGTGTTGAGTCGAATGTCTTGCAACAAAAGCATGAGAACATAGAAAATAATATTTTTGCCAAATACCACAAAATGTCATAAACTAATAACCATAATAGGTTCATAAAATACTTCAAATATGATTACCGAAGACTTATCAACTAGTCAGAGACAACTTGCTTCAACATTAACCTTTAACTTCTTTTCATACTCAGGGTATAATTTACTTTTTCCAACTAAGCCCTTCCAAATAACCTTATAAAATTTGAGTTATAGCTAAAAATCGAACCTTGTCAATTAATTTAATATTTGGTAGACTACATATATCTTTAATCTAATAACTGAACGATTTGGTTGGAGAAGATGTCATAATACCATACCGTTTCCATTGAACAAATTCTTGAGCATATTTGTTGCAAGGTAAATTATCGAGAAACTTAATAACTCTCTAACCTTCTTCACTAATAAACACTTCAAGTTTTTCATTACAAAATTTATAGTTGGAGCATAAGCACAATGTTTTAACCAATGAATCATCATAGATTTAAAATTTATAATATAACGACTGAGAGCATACCTCAAATAACGGTCTAAAATGACAGTCTGAAATAAAAGTAATTTGACGTTCCAGCAAAGTGAGGTTTTAAACTCTCTAGAAACCATAGCAAATTGATAAAATTTGTACAACCAATAATATCAAATCCAACATGAAATATACCTGAAAAACACATTAAACTGGTATTATATGTATCGCACGGTGTCTATTATATTAGAATCAAATTGTCGATATAACTAGACTCACATGATTATCAACTCTAGAATATCATGGTCATTATCCTAAGAATCACATTATCTGTATAACTAGACTCGCATGCTCATAAACAATGGAATCACATTCTGGAAGGTAAAACTATTGCATACAGGTCACACATGACCATATGGTCACGAATCACATGTTATATGTATGAAATAAACACCATAAATGCATAAAACTTAGCGTTGTTATCATCTTTTGATATGTCTAAGAAAAATACACTCATATTATTGCCGGTTGAAAATGTTCAATCGAAAAATAAAAATAGATGACATGAATGAAAACCATAAAGACGGTAACCGAATATTATGAAACACAGGTTGAAGTTGTTTCCGAAAGTATATTTCAAATGGTAGTCGGTCGTAATATCACGATTTTTCATTATTTTAAAGTATCCATTGAGTAAATTAGATGAAATAGCATTATCTCCAGAAGAATTCCTTTTGTTTTCTCTAAAGCATTTCATAAGAGACGATAAGAAATGTCTAAAATGTAGTCTGGTTTAACATGCGATTTTTTTGTCACAGAATTTCATGTCCCAATTGAATCATAAATTTATGTAGCAATCAACTTGGATGCCCAATGTTTTTTATGTTGTTTGGAAAAATCGGGACTGCAAGTATGTCGTTCAACAAACCATTTAATGATCATGAAGCCAGTGGTGAATTAAGTGATGCATAAAGTCTCAATTTTGCATCTGGTTAAGAATTTATTTTCACAATAAGTAGTTATCTTACATATTTTATTATGTATGTATTTGAAATAAAAACCATGCTCTAAGGCATAGTGATATAAAGATAACCTTAGAGTTACAACCCATTGATAAAAATCTTGATCAACACTTGTAATTGCATTAACCAACCAGTAGTACCATTTTTTATGATTAAAAAAACTTAAACTTTTACTACTCTCCCCATGAATTAACTGATTATTTGAGGCTTCAAACAAACTTATGTCAAACGTTTTATGCTTTTCTTCAACAAGCTTATTAACCGCATGTTGTTCTATAAGAAAACTAACACTTTTTAAATACTCAACATCAAGATATACTACCAAACCCACAAAATCTGTCTCTATTACCACCGCAATAGTTGGTAATATTGTACTTACTCTAACAAACACATCCCATCTACTTTCAATATGTTTTTCAATACTTTCAAAGTTTTCAAGCTCGCTAAAATTAGAAATCAAAATAATCGCATAATAGTGATGCATAATCTCGCATGAATAACATGTTAACATCTCGCATGTTATATACTAAATGAATCGCATGTCTTAATAATAATATTTCATACTATGATCGCATGTTCACATGCACATGGATCCCATCTTCTTCCCTAGTCAACTCGCATCTTCAAGAAACATATGTGCAAAATCTAAAATTTACTCCATGTATATTTCATAGCCTAAACAAAATTACTAACTAAATGATGTACATTATACAACCACTTTATAGCTTATAATAAAATGAAAATGGATGAAAACGTGCTATTATACAACCGATTTCTAAAAATATAAGAAACACATGAATACTCTGATGACGTGACATAACCAACCTGCTCACCAACGATAATTCGATGACCAAATGTCACATGTTATAACAATGATACATAAGAAAAAAAATAGCCCATCTGAAAAACCTGTTACGATACACCATGAAATAGGTTCAATACCCCAATGACGAATGAATTACACTTCGATGAAAGTAGTTCGTTATGTATTATTTAACAAAACTAAACTCTGGCTCTTAGACTTTGAAATCTGATTCGCAGTGGAACTAGCAATGATAAAAAATTTGAACTCGAATCTAGAATAAAGATAAAAAGACGGCTTATCAATTTTAAAAGATAAAACAAAAAGAAAAAAATGACTTCTCAAAATAGAAAAGCTTATATGAATTATTGGGTATTTAAAATATATTATTATAAAAGTCGAATATCAAATAAGAGTTAAATACATAAAATAAAGAGTGAATAAAGAATAACAATAGATTGAATATTAAGTGAGGGTAATGTTTGGTGACAATTCCCTTATAATTGAACACTTCAAAATTTGCCAAAAAATACATAGCAAACTCTTTTTAATTAATTCGATAAAGCCTGAAGTCATTAAAGCAACACTCCACTCCACCGCTCTAAGACTACAAATGTATCCTTATCACTCTCTACATAAAATAAGATGCAGATCGACGGCGAAGAAACACTAAAACCCCGACCGTAGAAGAAGAAGACTAACACAAAATGATACCACGATTTGGATGGATTCTACTACTGTTCGTAGTTCGTACCCAAAATCGGTTAGTGGTTTCTTTTGTACCAACCTGTAGACGAGTTCATGGATGATGAATGGAAACTGCATTCGATTCGTTCGTGAATTTGTTTCTTAATCTGAAGGTTTACATTTATACCACTTGTAGATTTTTTATGTTTAGGTACATAGATGATCTTCGATGCTGGCTACCCTATTATTGCTTTTTATTCTGTGTCTTTAGAGCCCAATAGGAGTTGACTAATTGTAGTTTGTGTCGATCTAAGTAGTCTGATGCTTTCCTTTTCTGGTGTTATGTATGAATATCTTATGGTAGATTGTGTCTTATACACTAATTTAGGGTGAATTAAACTCTAAGGGTTTCCTACAAATCTCTTATTTACACTATGATTGAATGTCCTTGTAATATCATTGTATAGGGTTTGACCTGGCTCTGATTGTAGAAGATAACATATTTGCGGAAAACAAACTAGAGCTGTTTGAGCTTCTCACCTCAAAGAAGGGTCATGGAATTCAGTCTGGTAAGTTTATTGCTTTTAGAGATTGAGTGTCTTCTGCCTATCTCGCCTGCGCTTCTTTTCGATGTATGTTATCCTACTTTTTGCAGTGTCCTCAGTGAATGCAAAGTGCATCTCGAAGGAAGGGAGGAAGTTTAACACACAACTTATAGCTGTGCATAATGATGTTCAACAGATCTCATTCTTTTTATTCATTCGTGGAAGACACTTCGACTGGAGAGAGCCGAATCGCTTGAGGTTGGAATTAATTCTCTGAATACTGAGGTAAGCTACTGCTAAGTCAAATAGACGTTTGGTTGTTCAGTTTTCGTAATTTCTCGTTGTTTAGGATGCTAGTTTTATTGCACATCTTACTCTTATTTTGGGCTGCAATCTAATGTTGGTTAAACTTTATGTTGAATACAACTTCCTTCTCTTTAAGTAATCTATTGTCTAAAGTTTTACATGTGGTGAGTGCATATATGCATCCCTCAATATCTTTGGCCTTCCTATATATTAACTATTTTAAAATCCCTAGTGGTATTATTTATTCTGTGTTTATGGTAAATAGCTAAATCAGGTACAAAGACAAAAAAAACAATGTTACTAATCAATAACCTATACACTTTCTTGCGACGAGAACTTGTGACAATAAAAGAAATGTAAATAATATAAATATCAAATCAGAGTGGCGCAGCGGAAGCGTGGTGGGCCCATAACCCACAGGTCCCAGGATCGAAACCTGGCTCTGATATTCTTTTTGCCACTCTCGTAGTGTGGTGATGGTTCGGCATTCATTTTGTACGCTCAGGAGGAGGCAGTGGCACCCTTCCTGTATGGAGGAGGTGGTAGTTCAAATGTGCCTGAATCAAAAGTCGTCAAGCCAGTCGCGGTAATGATGATTTGACGGTTCCGGCATCAGGAAGCGAATCAAAAATCGTCGTCAAGCCAGTCGCATTACCCACAAGCTGCGGATATGAGTTATATTTCTCTAGGTTTCTCTGTCTTACTCTAATCACTTTATTTTCCTTCTACAAACTATATATCCCCTTCATTCTTTGTAATGGTATGGTACTATATGTATACACTAAGTACTTTAGCTCTTTGTGTATTTATTCTTTTGTAATGGTGTAGTAATATATGTATACACTAAGTACTTGAGCTCTTTGTGTATTTATTCTTTTGTAATATTGGTGTTGTACTAGCTCCTTTCTTGACATACATATTTGCTTTCTTTCTAATTTTTAATACGTTTTCATTCTCAAGTCATCTTAGGATAAGGAGTAAAATTTCTGCAAGAATTGATGGTGCTTAATCATATAAATGTTGTTTGGCCGTTGAGTCAAATAATAATCTTTACAAAATAGGCCATTGCCTTTTTTAGTCAAATAATATTTTTTACAAAAATACCCCATTATAAATAAGAGGATTGCTAAAAAGACGTTGAAAGCCCGTTATTACGCTTTTATATTGTATTTGCTTTTTGGGTTGGTTTAGTTTTAATTAGATTCGACCCGATCCGTTTAAAATTATGATGGGTAAATGGTAACTTGAAATGTCTTCCACTATTATTTTTTTCGGACTTCACCAATCCAAATATCTTTTTTTAGCATTTTTAGGATCCCTACGATATCCAGCTCTAAATTTTAAAAACATATTAAAATTATCTTTTTACCTCTGCAAATTGAGACCTTCTTAACTGAAAATTGATCCAGCGGGTGAATAAGTCTCACCCAACGGTGGAGAAAGATTCAACTCGCGGGATAAAAACAAAATAGTAAAAGTTCAAAAACACCTTATATTTTGAAGTTGTTTAAAAAAAATTAAACTCAAATTTAATTAAAGCATGTCCAATAACATTACTTATCTGTTATTCTTTTGGATTAGTAACCTATGTGGAATTTAAAATTATAACTAAATTGCGCCGATATTATTTGGAGCCGATTTTTTAATTTTTTTAATATTTATAAAATTATTAATCAAAAAAAATTTAAATTTATTATAGTCTACTTATTTTTGTTTTTAAAATCCTTATATTTTTTTTTTTTTTTTTTTATGCACTTATTTATTTTCGAAAGTTATATAACACAAAATCTAGTAAAATTCATATTATTTCCTAAAGAAATCATGACCGAAAGAGAAAAATAATTTTTCTCTCTATATACCGGCATGGACATAAAAGAAGAATACATTTTTTTCTTTTTTTTTCAATTTTTTTTTCAATCTAGAAAAACGAAGATCCCACCTGATGATGGCGTCGAGGTGATGTTCGTCGGTATATTATGGCGGACAAGATGATACTTTCCGCCAAGCTGATGGCGGATAACATGACATAGGTGTCATCTATTTGCAGGTGCAATGATTTGGATTCCATCTAGATGGCAGACTCAATGACCTATGTGACATCTCGTTGGTGAATACAATGACCTGGGCGTTATCTAGATGACGGATTTAATGACTTGGGCGCCATGGGCTTGGCGAAAGGGTCTTACCCAATCCAGTTTTCGAGTTCGATTGACTCGTTTTCTTTAAATGCTCTGTTGGAGGTTATCGAATGTGATATATGAGTTGTTGTGGACTATGCTCACAAATTTTTAACACACGGAGTAGTATAGCTTAGATTCGATAACCGAGTGAATAAAATAAAATGATAAGACATTTGGGTTCTCGATTAAAATAACATCTAGAAAAAAAGGAAAAAAGGAAGAACATTTAAAGTTAATGATAAATGTGAGAGATCTGGTATCTTCAAGACTACGATGAAAGAGTGTGATCATACCCGGAAGGCGTGCGGTAACAAAATTAATCAATTGTACATTTCATTTGGTTGGTAATCCAGTTAAAGGTGATGATAAGTGGGCCTTAAGTGTGATTTCTGGAAAACACAATTGTGATCCGATTATGTATGTACAAGGAAATTTGCAATGGTCGAAGGTAAAACCGAAGGAAAAAGAGATTGTTAACATTTTGATGGTAAACAGAACAACTCTGCGTCAAATATTTCGGGCCTTAATGACGACCGATACGAAAAATGCGTCCAACATTCATCACGTATACAATCACCATCAGACAAAGTTAGTTAAAAAGGATGGTTGGTAAAAAATGTAATGTTTGTTAGCAAGATTACAAATGCACATATATATATATATATATCTATTTGCATCAGACGGCGAATGATGGAATCCAATATCATAATCGATTTGTCTTCTACGCACTCGATTAATATCAACTTACTACGGACATTTCCCAGGTTGTTAGTTATGGATAACACTTACTAGATTATTAGATACGAGATGGTGTTTTGGAAGTATTCGGGGTTCTATCGAATAACAATTTGTTTACATTCGATTTATATTAATGATGAAAAAGAAGCAACACAACTACAAACGGGCTTCATGATGTTTGAAAATAGTTATAGAAGAGAATGATTGTGACTTTTCGTGTGTTATAAGCACAGATCATGAACTTGCCTTGATGAATACAATAAATAAACTATTTCCAAGTGCGAGTCACATGTTATGTGAATGACATATCAATAAAAATTTAAGCAGGAAAATAATAATAATAATAAAGATTGCAAAAGATTTAACACATTTTTGGCCACTTGGAATTACCTTGTTGCATCAACCAACATTTACTCAATGAATGAGAGGTAGAATAAAATACGGAGGATGTTTAGAGACCATGAAAAAGTCACCGAGTGTGTCATAGACTCATGGATTAAACTATATAAAGAGAGATTCATTCATGTATGCACTAATCAAATCATGTATTTTGAAAATCACATCTCTAATAAGGCTGAAAGCTCGCACGCTACTTTGAAAAAATATTTTGAGGAAGGCCAATTGAATTTTGTAGGATTTTGGGAGAAGGGTCATAGTTTTCTTGGATGCAACATTCAATCATAAAATAATAAATAGAGTTAAGTATCGTCTTATTCATAAATTCTAAGATTTTAAACTTTTCAGACTACAGGGGCACGTATCACCGATCACTTTGACGATTTTATACGATAGTCGTCTTGAAAAGACCGAGAAGGCGGAGGTGAAAGATCAACATGGGATTTTATCGTTCATACAACACACGGATACCATTTACCCAGAAACTAGCATATATCTGAAGTGCATTGGAGAATACTAGAGATGGTCCCTCGAGTTAAACTAACCGTAGATGGATATGTCCAAATTAACTTTGCAAATTTAAATGCAAAACTTGGAGAGTTTGATGTTTATGAACAAATTCAATGGTTTAAAAAATTTGCACGAATTTTGGATCCATCTACTTGTCTTCTTTGTAAACTGTTAAAAAATATAAAAAACAAACTGCGGTCGTTCTCTCGACTGCACCCGTGGTTGTGATCGCAGTCGCGGTTACCAGTAAGGGCTACAAAACCATCTGGATTATTCTACAAAAATTGATACTTTTTTGCACGAATACGCTGATGAAGAGTAGTTACAGTTGCATACTGATAGTACAGAAACTCTGAAGATACAAACACCGTTCTCTAGTTTTGGAACACTGATCTGTACTTTTGGTAGCATTATTAAAACAGTCGTCGGACAATTCTGTACTAATTCCAGTGTAAAATCCTTTACATCGAAACAAGCATAAGTTGCATCTAATGTTAAAGTAACTCCGATTGTGACGAATATCGTTAAAGAAAAACTATCAATTATCATTAAACCAACTCCACGGAGGTTGCTTAATATTGGTACAATAATACCTAACATACCGAACACGAGGTATGCATCGAAATACAATAATTTATACGTTCACAAATAAAATTATCAACGTTAGGCCACGCGAAAATTACGGGTATAGAGCCACCGCCCATAGTTTGATCCGCGATGAAAATACATGAAAACTCGTTAGAAAATCATTTGTAAAAGAACTATAAACTCATAAAGAATTTTGTTTAAATGTTGTATATTATGTGAAGGATTTTAAGATCGAAAAAGAACTACGACGGTTGAAATATTATAAACAGAATGCAGTGTTAGAAAATCGTATGTCGTACCAAGCTACGATAAACTAATCGCCACCATTTTCAATTATGTTTTATGTTGGTTAGTAACCTGTGGTTGTAAAATATATTTATCGCTTAAAGATACACCCCAAGTGGACGGTCCTCTAAAAGAGCTCGTGGTCATTTTCGTTAAGGGAAATCATTTTGTTCATGTATATAAATATTTTTTTAATACTCTTTCATTTATTTAAATTAAATAATTATTCCATATATTTATGTTTGTACTTTTAATTTTAATTTTTTAAGTTGATATGGTTAAAGGTTAACCTCTAAGAACGATATATCCTTTGTGAACGCACACTAATAGAGACAATTCTAGACTTTAGTTGATATCATTGCTTGAAAGAGTCAACAATTGTTTGCGACTACAACATCCCACACCGGTACCATCCGGTGCACAATCCGGTGAATGCGAACAATTAACAATAGACTTAACAAAGACCTATAGTGTTTTGTCATTTAGAAGTTGTACAACTTTTTAAAAATTTCCACAGAAGAATTACGTTTTTCTCAATCATTAATGTTTTACATTTTTACGTTAAAATTTATTTATATCTTTTGAACGAACATTTATGAACTGTTTGGAGGCACATAACATAAATTTTTACTCATATTTATTATGTACACTATTTGCAATAAAAGTAGGAAAAAATGAAGAAACAAATAGATATTTCCTCCAAGCACTATCTCTGAAAATGGCTTAGGTGCCATCTGTTGTCGTCTGCATTGGACTATATCACCATTCCGTTACCCAAGCCTCCATAAGTTCAACGAACACAAATTTCCAAGAAAGAATATAAACATTGTTAAAGAAATTCATGCTTCTGCTAAGATTTGGCGGATTACATAGTGGGAACATGCAAAACAATTCTACAAAGTCCCGTCTCGATGTTACAAATCATAAACTTTAAAACAATAGAGGAAATTACACTAGAAAATAAACTCAAAGATACATTGTAAACTAAAAAGTCTCGTCTCGATGTTACACGCCAATAATAAATACCGCATAAATATTAATAGCCAAAGTCTCGCATAAATGTTACGCGCCAATTAATTTCTCTATATAAAGGTCTTCAATAACATAAATTTGAACATAAAACACCATATAGTAAAATATAGTATATAACGAAACTCATATTTTTGTTCGATATGAGATGAACTGTCAATGAAGATTATATCTACTACAAGCCAACAAGTATCTAATGAGAACGAGGTTAGATGATAATATCGATGAGTTTATTAATAAATTTTCACGTGTCATATACTACAAGATGTAGTGAGTAAATCTCATGTTTTTCCCACGTAATCAGGTACAATTATCTGAAAAGCGAATCAATATTTCAGGTGTTTAACCTCACATACACAATTCTAAACGAGGTGTGTAACTATTATAATTTGATACTAACGGATTTTCTGACAAAAAATATGTTGCGTTATGCGGAGGAACAAATCGTTGAAAAATAAGAAGCATTGACGATGTGCACTTTCAAAAAAAAATATGACTTTAACTTAAAACTAAGTTGCTTTATGGTCACAGTTAATGTTGTTTATGTTCAGTTGATCACTTTTTTGTGTTACTTTGAGTACTTTAAGTTATTTATATATTTTATGTTCACGTTTAATGTTATTTTATATTAGTTTGATATTTTTTCGTACATGCTCACACGTTTAATTATGTATATATCAAGTTACAATATCTATTTTGGATTCCTATCTCCCACACGATGTGAGAAAAAATGTGCATAAAGTTCTTGGTATGAAGATTAATGATTCAATTAAAAACATATACTCCACGATATTGACTTGGATCTCGGTGATAGTAGATTGGAGCATCCGCACTTAATAGAATCAGTAGGAAGATCTAGACCTATTGGAGGAGCGTTGCGACGATGTACACATGAGGGAATTCCCCATGAAGTAGAAGGTCGAGCGACGTTATAATACAAAGCTGAAATATCGACCGATCAAGGTCGGAATTGGGTTGTTATCGGTCAGGTTTGGTCCGGGTTTTGACGGAACCGGACCGGACCGCTAAGCTTATCCGTTCGGACCGAACCGGACCGCTAAGCTTTCGGTTCTAATTTTTGGAACCGGACCAGACCGCTTAGCTTTCGGTTCGGTCCGGTCCAGTTTGGTTCGGTTCGGTCCGATTCGGTCCGATTCGGTTCGGTTCCGATTCCGGTTCGGTCCGAGTTTGGTTTGGTCCGGTCCCGTTTCGGTCCGTTTCGGTTCCATCCGGTTTTGGTCCGGTTTGGTCCGGTTAAAAAAAATTAAATCCAATTAAAATTTGATTTTTATTTATTTTTATTTAAATAAATAATATAAAAACTAAAATTTATAAATTAATGTCTGATTTTGTTAAAAAATAGGTAATTAACTATTAATTTTGATAATATAATTTATAAAGAATAAATAATAATAATAAATAATCGATTTTAACGGTTTTATTACGGTTTTATTGGTCTGATACCTAATCGTTTCTACCGGTTTATCGGTTCTATCGGTTCGATT
Organism: Limnanthes douglasii subsp. nivea; assembly: GCA_036936605.1. Lineage (NCBI taxonomy): Eukaryota > Viridiplantae > Streptophyta > Magnoliopsida > Brassicales > Limnanthaceae > Limnanthes > Limnanthes douglasii. The sequence continues at coordinate 160,437,823 of JAUPFV010000001.1, forward strand.
CTGTATCGGTTCTATCGGTTTACCGGTTTTATCGGTTCGATTCCATATCGGTTCTATCGGTTTATCGGTTCTACGGGTTCGGCTCCTAACCGATTGTTTGTTTTGGTTCCTTATCGGTTTTCGGTTTTTAGAATGGAACCACGAACCGAACCGTTAAGGTTCGGTCCGGTTCTCGGTCCGGTCCTTATCGGTTCGGTTCCGGTCCGGTTCTCGGTTCCGAAGAACCGTTGACAGCACTAGTCGGAGAGCTCTTACTTAGGTGTATCTTCCAACATACCCAAGTTCAAAGGACATGAAAGTTGGCATCAACTAGGAATGATCTTACATGGTGTTCGAATGAAACCAACCGGGGTTATATTGGTTGAAATACATGGACAAAAGAAAAACTCACAAGCCATAGAATATAGAGCATATATGCTTATACAATCGCAAAGAACCGAATTACAATAAGGAACAAGTTCATAAATAACGAAGACAGATGAAAAACATCAACAAAAAAGCCACAATTAAGCGTCTTAGTAAGTACTTGCATCTGCGCTAGCCTCAGTCAAGGCTTTCACCTACTTGCGTGCCTTGCCTTTACTTTGAGAAGACGACATTGTAAGGACAAAAAGAGAAGAACTAGAGTCAACCTGAGCCTTCTATACCTAAACAATTAGGGATTTAATCTTAACACTTACTTCTTGACATGCGCATTCTCATCCTTCACACACAAATCAAATGTTAGGATAGGTCGAACCCCTCCAAGATCCTAGTAAGTCATCCATATGAAAGTTTGCAAAAGGACCTATAAGAAACTATAGGAGGCATTACGATAAGAAACCACGATTTTTAAATCAGCTCCAATGCCATCATTAGATAACTTGGAAGTTTGAGCCGGTGAGACAACTGATACATTGGGAGCGGATGATATATCGAAGCTCTCCAAAGTGGGACGCAATATCCAAATCGGGATAAAATTTATACATCGATTGGATAGAATTGGCCTCACCCAGTTGGCAGAGAATGTCTACATACATAATATCATATTTTATTGGTTCATCTGGGTAAGTCAAATATCGTGAAGATGTCGTTGTTTTACCTCATCGATGCAAGTCTCTATCAAATTTTGACACGGTTCACTCTCTCGAAACTAGCCATGTGAGTAACCTTTCAATTGATAAGGTCATCTTTAATTCTTTTGTCCCTCGCACGATACGTTTTCTTGGAATTCTTCATAACAATTGCTGACTATTTAAGCCACGTAAAATCGGGACCAACAAAGCAAGGAACATCATCGATACTGGTCTTATTTTAACTTGTATAACATCTTAATAGGTAGCAAAGTATTCTTCAATGATGGCCACGAACAATTACACCCCTTATTTTCCCATCTGAAGTTATTCAAGGCGCTATGACGTTTTTATTATACACATATCCTTCTCCATTATCTTGCTTCGTTAGAGCTTTCCTTTCTTCCTAATTTGGAAAAAGATATTAGCCGAAGGTTTAATGATCGTGTCTTGGGAATGAAACCCACGTGATTGGAAAACATCATGGTCAATTGATGAGAGCCTCTCAAAATAAAGTCCTTGGTGACACTCGGACACATCCCGAACGTCCTCATACTAAGTCCGCTTAGACTCTTAGAACTTGGAATATGGTGATATCAAGGGATTTAGAGCAACAATCTCGGTAGTTTTCTCTTAGCCAACGCATTGGGAAGAGTTGAAACGTTTTCCCATGAGTTGGTCCCTCAGGTTTGCCATGGGGAATGAAAGCTTGACTCTCAGGAATAGAAAACTCGACACTCGACACTCTAAAGATGAATGATAATTTCTAGAGAGAGAAAATAAGTTCCTAGTGAGTGGTGCTTTATATGGAAGTGAAGATGAAATGGTGAAATTATGAAGTATTTAAAGAACTGAGAGTCCTTTATCAAAATGACATATGACAAAAAAATAAAAAGAAAAAGAAAAATAGGAAGCAAGAAGTCATTTTGAAGTATCATCTCAGAGAAAAGATAAGGTCGCGATTAGGAACACTCTATTAACTCGACATCAAGCTATAGTATGAAGGGACTTACGAGTAAAACACAAATAAATTTATAGTAAACTAGCCAAATAGAAAACCAAAATACCCGACCGTACAATCCCATACAACTAGAACATATTTGGCTTGAAATCCAAGCCCAAATTCAAGAATCTCGGCCTCAGTTCGAGGAAAGTTCGTGATTCTGATTGCACGACCTTAAATGACCTGCTAGTCGATTAAGGCCAAAGTGCCCGACTTTGCCCCTTGGCCTTAAGCGACCAACGTTTTGCTAGCACTTAGCCTCTGTCAGTCTTCCCTCTTCCAAGAATCATCAACGTGGGTGGAAACCATGTCTCATAATGTACATAAGTCCGGTCTAAAATTTTACGGTAAGGTAGCACCCACAGACGTTATTTTATATGATATATCATGTTGAGGGACACAAAACGTTGCACCAACGAGGAGGCTACAACATATGACTTGTCTAAATCAACACCATAATATAAGAAGTTAATGTTACATTTGTACGGTGGGTAAAAGTTACAGAAAATAGTAGGAACAAAAATATATACTAGTTGGGATTTATATCACATAGATAATACAAGTGTTCTTCACACATTTATTCAAAGTTCTTTCTCTCTTTTTACTATTGGTTTTTGTTTATCGAGTCCATTCAAGTGTTATGAGTTTAGATATTTTGTGCCTCACCAAAAATCAATAGAGCAAATAGGGTGTTTTCTCAAGAGCTTTGTAGTTGTAAGGTGTTCTAATGTGGTGAAGAATTATACTAGGTTGTTGAATTACTGGCTGGGGCATTTAAGTGAGAAGGGACTTAGTAAACTAAGTAAACATGAGTTGTTAGATGGTACAACAGTTCAAAACTGGAAAGTTTGTGAAAATTGTGTATTGGGTAAGAGCAATAGGGTGAGTGTCTGCGAGCAACGAGACATCCAATGGATTACTTGATTATGTTTATTCAGATATTTGGGGTCCAACAAGAGAATTTACAATAGATGGGGAAATATACTTTATGCCGTTGATTGATGATTATTCTAGGAAAGTACGGGTTATACTTTTAAGGATCAAAGATGTAGATTTTACTTTTTTTAAACTAGAATACATTGGTAGAGAATCAAACCGGGAAGGTGTTGAAGAAACTTAAGACTAATAAGGGCTTGGAATATATGAACAAGAAGTCCAGTAGCTATTATGAAGATCGTGGCATTGCTAGACACTAAATTGTATGTGGGGCTTCTTAACAGAATAGGTTTGTTGAGAGAATGAATCGAACCTTACTGAAATGAGTTAGATGCATGATTTATACGGTTGGAATGGGTCAAACGTTATGGGGAAAACTCATAACATGAGTTCATCTAATACGTTTAAGTTCATTTGTCCTCGAGATGCATGAACTAGAGAGAAACTTAAGTTATAAATTTTTAGATTGTTTGGATGTCCTGCCTATACACAGTTGAAGTAGGATAAGCTTAGGCCAAGAACACTAAATTTTTTGTTCCTCAGCTATCTAGAATGCGTAAAAGGTATAGATTGTGGTGCCTTAAACATGGACATCAGAAGGATTTGATCAATAAAGACACGTTTTTAATAAAAAGGACATGACATTGAAGAATATGACAGAGACTCAACTTAGTACTTTAGGGAACATATGTGATCTTGATGATAGATCTGATCTACATAGTGAAGTTAGCAACGCTTATGTTGAATAAGATTTTGGACTTGGTTCTGCTTCGGATCGTATAGAGGAGGTTTAACCATTTCATGAGTTTAAAGCAGACATTGGGTGTAGTTTTCCAGGGACTTCAAATGATCAAATAAGAGACCAACATGAACTCGACAGTTATCAATAGGTGAGGGATAGATCACGGAGACCAAGTAATCAACCGTATACATATGATTTTGTTGATGTATAAATTATTCTCAATCGATTAAAATGTAGGGATATATTCTTGAACTCAAAACATATCACAAGGCTATCAAGAGAAGTGATAAAGAGAAGTGGCTATAACTATGAAAGAAAACCTGTGATCTCTCAAGAAGATGAACATATGGATTCTTGTGAAGTAGGTGAAATGTTAAAAAGATGGTTGGGAGTAAATGGATATTCAATAGTAAGCCAAGTATTCATGGTGTTAAGTTATCCAGATACAAGCCTAGGCTCGTGACTAAGGGCTTTATGGAAAATGAGGATATTGATTTCAATAAAATATTCTCACCTACTGTAAAATAAACCGACATCAAGGTTCCGCTTCCAGTTGCTGCTAGATTTGATCTTACATTAGACCAAATGAATGTTATTACTACCTTCATGCATGATGATTTTGAAGAGATAAATTATATGTGTCAACTGAAGGGGTTTGAAGAAGGTAAGAATGTCGTCGATACAATGAAATAAATATTTTATTATTTTATGAGATCCATTAAATATATATAACTGCTTTAATAATTGTATCTATTGTAATTAGGAGACACACATTAAGAGACAAGTGATATTGCTGTTATATGTTGATGACATATTAATAGTCAGAAGAGAAATTACAGAGATTGAAGAGGTAAAGACTCAACTAAAATGATAGTTTGAGATGAAGGAAACGAGAGGGGGTAAGATGATACTTGGTGTTGAGATCAAAAGAAAATGCCAAAAAAATATTTATTCGTATCTCAATAAGAATATAAATATAAAAATTCGTAAGAAAGTTCTCTATGTTTGAAGAACAAGAGGTTAAAACTCCCACTAGTTCTTAATTCAAACTTAGTGTCACTCAAAAACCTACTGAAGCATCAAATAAGAAGTATATGTTGAAGATATCTTATGATAATGTTATTGTAACATTATGTATGCTATGATTTACACGAGACCTGATATTGCCTATGTCGTAAGTGTTTTGAGCAAATTCATGTCAAATCTGGGAAAGTTGCTTTGGCATGGAGTCAAGTGGATCATGAGATACTTCAAGGGCTTGCTTTCCATAGGGTTGTGTTACAATCAAAATGATACGAGTGATATACTGTTGAGAGGGTATGTGGGATCTGATTATAAAGATTTCCTCGATATAAAGAAGTCATTTTAGTGTAATATGTATATTGTGATTGGATTAGTGGTTAGCTGGAAGTATTGTATGCAGAAGGTTGTTATGTTGTCGTCTACAAAAATTTGATTATATGACTGTTACAAAATCCATAAAGGAAGCTATTTGGATGAAGAAATTGCTGAGTGAAATCATTGGTTTGGAGCAAGATGTGGTTTTGTTCTCTAATAGTACTAGTTCCCTTAATTTGATGAGTAATCCAATATTCCATGAGCTACTGAACATGTATGCCTTAAGTTGCGCTTTATCCGAGGCATGATGCAGAAAGAACAACTGAAGGTGTCTAAGATGGTTGGTGTGAAAAATCCTTCGGATGCTCTGACCAAAGAATTACCAATTTTAAAGCTCCTAAACTGTTTGAGAGTGGTGAGAGTCTGAGATGCACGTAAGTTGATCTTTAAAGAGTAGAACATTGGATGCAATGGATTATGGATTTACTATAAGCCTAAATTGAGAATTGTTAGGTGTCGGCTACAAGTAACTCACCAACAAAGGTAATGTCGAATGACTACATGAGCATAGTTGGATCTATTGTAACATGTATAAGCAAGAAGTGTTGAAACTCTATGGGAAAATTTTGAGTCGTGACTTAGAAACAGAGATGTCAAGGGTTCAGACAAACTGTCCAAAGTAGTGACCATTGTATCGAAGGAAATATGTGGTAAACCGAAGTATGTTGGTTTGAAATGTGCTCATATGAAGCACTCTGATCTGAAGCACACTAGAATGTAACACCACAGTTGGACTACAGTAGATTTTTCTATATGCTAGGTATACTATATTCATTGGGTCTTGTATTTTAGTCATTCTATGTCAATTAGTTCTTTATATGAATTAGGTTTCTATATTAATTATGATTTGTTATTAATGAAGTTTATTATATTAATATATTATGAGTTATTTTTGTCGTTGATTAATGCCCTTTAATTTGGACCGTGATGAAGAATAATTGATATACATTGTGGAATGTCATTATGCGAGTAATATATTTTATAAAAAAATATATTTATAAAAAATAAACACTGGCTATGCATAACACTTCACTTCTGCTATAAAGAATGCTCGAGTCTTTTATGTTGAAAAACATTTTTATAATCTATTTATTTTATAAAAGTGTATATTTATATCACTCTTAGATATATGATGATTTGTTTTACCATCAAACCACGTAAGCTTTGTGTGATTGGTTTCTTTTACATTATTTTTATGTTTGTTCATCATTTTATTGTTTTTCGAAAAATTAATAATCATATATTGGTTCTTTGTTTCGACCGAACGATAAGTTCTCAACTAAATATTATTATTATTATTATTTATTTATTTGTCTCATCGTTACATATTACCTAACTAGCAATATATATATATATATATATATATATATATAAATAAAAAAAATTCGTAAATAAACATGAATAACTTTAACAATTATTTATAAAAAAAAAACAATTCTATATAATCCGTACTTCCAAGTCTCATATAGAAAATCGGTTCAATATCTGCGTCAATATTAATAATAATAATAATAATAATAATATATTAATTAAAAGAAATTGCATGGATCAAATGAAATATTATAAATTATATAATAAAATTAAATCGAAAAGAAAATTTTGTTAAGGTTTTGGTTTTTGGTGAGAGAATTGTGAATTTGTTGTATGTACGAAACAAATGACGGTAGGGTATGAATATGTTGAGTAGGAAAATATAATTGAATAATCTAAAAGCACAAATAAAGCATTTGAAACGCTAAGTGAATGTGTATTTCACATCTTCACTCTGTCAACACATAAAGCAAATATCTTTCCTTTATGTGCCCCATCTTGGTAAGCTGGTCAACTTCTTGAACTATTACATCAGCTTTTTCTTTAGAAAAAGCTCTCCTTTTTTTTGCACAACTGGTGCAACATCTCTCCGGATAGACAGCTTGTGTGATATAACACTTGCAGGTACTCCGGTCACATCAGCATTGCACCAAGAAAAAATATGTTGGTGATCTACCAAAAAGGACAACAATTTTTTCTTCAATTTTGGTGTCATCTTGGAGCCAACTTTAACACTCCTTCCTTCAGCCATAGAGTGGGTTTCAACTTCTTCGATTGGTATCAAAACACTAGGGGTCTCTCTGGGGTCATCAATTCCACCCTCACCCCCACAAGGCCCCAACAACTGCAAATCTTCATTAACCCGGACCACCCCCAAAGTGCTAGGAGCAAGTGCAGTTGCACAACATTTTCTTGCTATTTTTTGGCTACTCCGGACAACTCCCACTTGTCTTTGAACTGCATACTTTAAACATTAATGGACTATTGAAGCCAAAACATACATCCTAGAGAGCCAGGACCTCCCAAAGATCACATTGTAACATGTGGGACAATCTAGCACAATGAATAACACCCTGCCCATCTTCATGAAAGGCCCTTTTCCCAACAATACCTCCTCCTCAAATTCTCCGATTACATCCGCAGAGCTTCATGTGAAGCCCACAATGGATCTGTTCGAACGCTGAATCATTGCTGGATTCTTCATATGTTTATAAGAACTTAAAAAAAGAATATTGGCTGAGCTCTCAGTGTCAATCAGAATTCGCTTGATGTCGTTGCCCCCAATTGAAGCTCATATCACCACCGCATCCTCATGAGGCCCATCTATATCTCTTAGATCATCTTCATCAAAAACAATGAAGGGAAAAGGAATTTGAGATTAATAAGAAGATATGCCTCCCTCTAACTGAGTAGCCATAGTGTGAACATGCCGCTTTATTAAAGAAGGAGTTGGCGCAGTCATAGTGTCTCCTCCAAATATAGTAAGTGACTCAAAATATCTTATGAGTCTGGACACAGTCTTAGTTTATTCTGTTATAACCCCACTTTATTCCGGGTTGGATCAGGATCCAAATACTTTGATTCGACATCAAATATTTCAAGGATTACCATAGCCCCTTCCGGAGCAGATGTCCCCGCATTGTTCGTTGGGCCAGTCCGGTGAGCATTGTCAGGCCTGTTTCTACTTCTTCTCTTGACATAAGCTCCGAACTTCCCCCTTTCAATAAGATTTTGCACTTCTTGTTTCAAAGCGATGTAGTCTTTGCTGTTGTGGCCAATATCATGATGATATTGGCAAAAATAAGTATTACGACTTTCCCTTGGAGATTGAAACCGTTGTCGACTTCCTAAAATGAACTTCATCTTTTGTTTTGTCATAAATGGTTGTCACATTCTCTTTCAACTCAGAAAACCACTCCGGTTGGACCCAAAGTCCTCGTTTATTTTTGGACTGCTGGCTCTGAGCTGGATTTGGGTGGGATTGAGTTTGTTTGGCCTTATTGGGCCCCTGTCTGGTTTCTTTTGCCTTGTATCCGAACTGGTTCTGGTTTGGAGCAGCTGAGGTAGACCTGACTTGCATGTGTACCCTAGTCTTATTTGTTTCATCTACGTTGATTTGGTTTCCCACCTGATTCAGCAAACCGCCCCAAGTCATGGCCTTCTTCCTAGTTACCGAATCGTCCAAATTCCCAAGGTTTAACCCTTGTCTCAAATAAGCTATTGCTACCTTCTCAAAGCAGTCAGCTAACCCATTCTTAGTGTTTACGAACCGACTTATATAGTCTTTCAGTGACTCATTTGGCTCTTGGGCACAATGGATAATAGTATCTCCATTGCCTTTCACCTCCTTACTCCCCACAAACTGTCTTAAAAAATGCACCCAAAACGTATCAAAGTTTCTGATACAACCTTGTGGCAAGCTATTGTACCATTTCAAAACACTTCCCGTAAAATACTAGGAGAAGGCTCTACAAAGAAGTTTGTCATCATCATCAAAATTCATCATAAATCTTTTCAACTGCTTTAGATGGTTGTCCGGATCTTTGCTCCCATCATACTTCTCCATTTTAGTATTGTCAAACCTCGTAGGAGGGTTCTCGGGTAGTATCTTGGATGACAATGACGATTTCCTCCAATTCCGACCACGACTAAAAACTATCTTCATTAGGTGTTGCAAAAATAACTGGCTCATCATGGAAAGCAAAAGGATCCATCAGCAGCTGATCCACATGCATGCGACTATGGCTGTGGCTGTGAGACGAACCTTTTCCGAGATGCCTCTTTAGTCTCCCATGCCTATCCCTCTTTCTTGAATATTTTTTAACTAGCTTTTGTTTCTTCCGGGACCTTCCTTCATTACTACTTGATGGCAAAGAATCCTCAAGTTCATCTTCATTCGAGGAGCTACTGGAGGACTCAGATTCTGAGCTCTCCACTGGCTTGGACCGGTGAGATTTCTTGGAACTGACATGGGTCCTTTTCGTGCTCAAATGAGTCTTTGTTGATGGGTCGTTCTCCCTTGGGTTGTCAATATGGTGAATGGCTGACGCTTTTGACTTTTCCTTTAAACCCATCTCCGCCTTTTTAGTGGCCCTCAATGCTTCTATTTCAGCTTTAAACCTGTCTTTCTTTTCGGTCGTGTACTCATTGTTCTCTCCCACCAACTCCACCAAAGGTGGTGGAATTACTTGCTCTTCTGGATTCATCCGAACTGTTTTTTCTTGCTGGTTTTGAATGCTAGATTCAGGCACCTTCTCCTCCCATTGTGGTCGCCAATTTGGTGTGGTTTATTTTAAGCTGAGGGTAATTTTCTCAAGTGTTTTGGAGAGTTTTAAGAGTATTAAATGTTAAGGTGTATTGTAGTGAGAGTTTTAAGATGCCTGGTTGTATTAAATGTTCATTATTCTCATTAATGAAAGTAGTTGGGGTATTTATACCCTTAATGATGGACCCATGGGCTTTCGGGTCGAATTATGAAACCGAGTCAAGTTTAAGAACCTATTTACTTAATAAGCTGATTAGTACATAGCTTAGTCAAAAGGTGTTTAGTTATTTTACACTTTTGTCCCGTCCGGATAGTTCAGTGGGCAGTTTATGTCCGAACTACACTTGTCCGGATATTTTACTAACCAGTGGTGGATTTATCCGGACTCATCAGAGATAGAGACTATTTGGCGTTTTACTTTGGAGATCACTTGGCGTTTTAGCACGGACAATAAACGTTTTTGGCTTATAGAAATTGTTTCGTAGTTCACTATATTATTTGTATGAATGATCAAATATAACAAAACTAAATATGTATGACATGTAGAATAATATAAACACAAATACAACTAACAATATTGCTTTTATGTGCTTTTGATACGTCTAAACATGAATACTATGTTGTTTTACCTCGTTGTCACGTTAGTACGTGTACTGGCTGTCAACGGGTCTCCGGAACCGAAAACCAGATCGGGACCGAACCGAACCTTAACGGTCCGGTTCGCGGTTCCATTTTAAAAACCAAAAACCAATAAGGAACCGAAACAAAAAACCGGTTAGGAACCGAACCGATAAAATCGATAAACCGATAGGACCGATATGAAATCAAACCGATAAAACCGATAAATCAATAGAACCGATACGGAATCGAACCGATAAAACCGATGAACCGGTGGAACCGATAAGAAATCGGACCAACAAAACCATTAGAACCGATTATTTATTATTATTATTATATATTCTTTTATAAATTATAGTAATAAAATTAAGGGTTAATTATCAATATTTAAAAAAAATAAAGATTAATTTATAAACTTTATTTTTTATATCATTTCAATAAAAAAAATTAAAAATCAAATTTTAATTAGTTTTTTTTAAAGTGGACCGAACCAGACCGAAACGGAACCGGACCGAACTCGGACCGAACTCGGACCGAACCGAATCCGGACCGAACCGAATCGGACCGGATCAAACCGAACCGAAAACTTAACGGTTCGGTCCGGTTCAAAAAATTAGAACCGAAAGCTTAGCGGTCTTTTACGGTCCGGTCCCATTTCTTCAAAACCCGGACCGATAACAGCCCTACATGTACCACATCTTTACTACCGCAGCGATTACTAAGCATCGAATAAGGATGAAAACATATATGATAACATAGTACAACCCAAAGCATAAAACACACGAAACCTAATACAGATATAACCAATGATAAGCGAACACACACTACAACAGTATACTATTATGCTATGGCTTCATTTGTTTGCCATTTTTAGCTACTGCGTATCTTATATGTTATAATGTTTCTTATTTTTGTGTTCTCATGTTTACATATAAGTTAGTGTCTATAATATAATATAATATGTTGTATATTAATCGGTTGAGACTTTAAAGAAGAAGAAGAAAACTGTACCGAAACGGAGGGATTGTTTGCGAATCCCATTTGTGAGTTTGCTCAGATCGGGAACATCTTTAGCTTTAAACGCCTCTTCATTAGGTGCGAAAATCATTAATCCATCTTTGATCCTCGATTCATAGGTTTTAATAACACCACTCGTCACTAACAAACTCTGCAAACATCTTGCATTCCGCCTGCTCGAGCAACGCCGTTATGTTTCCTTCCGCCGCAGACGGTGGTGGAGCTGTAAGCAGCCTTGGCGAAATAATGGGCGCATCGATCTCGATAAGATGTTGTACGGGATTTAACGAATTGAGTTTAGATCCGGGAGTAGGTGACCCAATCCGACCTTCCCACCTTGTAGATCCATAATGTTGGTGAACCTATATTGCCGGGAGCGTTTCCAGTGGTTTGGTACAGAGCGGTGGAGAGTTTACTTCAAAGACGGTGATCGTTTATCAAGGGAGAGAAAACTAACGATGGTAGTGGTTATAAAACTCGCGACTGGGACAAATTGTTGTAGTTGTAGGACATCTCTATTGTCTCCTTTTGCATGCGCTGTTTTATATTATCAACAATAACGCTCCTGTACTAGCTAAAGTTCTGACCTGCTGCAAGAGGAACCATAACAGGAACGTCGTGCAAGGGGGGACCTTTTTCCTCTTTCGGGTGAAGAAGGGGCTGAAGATAGAACAAAAAACGACCGAAATTGAAGTCGACGTAGAAGACCGTAAATGTTACCGCACATTTAAGGAGGCGACCTTATTGGTGGTCCGTCAAGGGAGATCCTTTGCATATTCAACCACCCTAATGACGGTGTAGCTTCTCCAAGAATCACAGCAGTTGGTTCAGGCGATTGCGATTCTGATCTTCTGGGACTCAAACTCACAGGGCGTAGACATCGACGTATATCGCGATGAGCTAGTACTCTTCTTCATATTCTTCTCCCATCGAAGCTGCTTCACAGTTCTGTTTGAAGGTCTACCTAGAGAGAGGTGATAGCGGGCGGAGTTCCGGCGACTTCATCTTTCTTGAAACTGATTCAGCATTGTTGCGGCAATTTGATATATCCTGGCTCGGAACAATACAGGGGGGGCTTGTCATGTAGTCACGACTGTGAAACCGCTACGTTGTCATGAATTGGTGGCTTTGGTGTTGAGATCGGTGACGGTAAAGTCCCGCTTATGGTGGATATGAGTAGCGTCGGAGAAGGTTACAACCGACCTAACAGTTTCAAATGAGCGAGCTGACCTATGTTATGCCTGTTCCGGTATATCCTACTATCAACATTATTCAACTATAGACGAGTATGAAGCAGACACTCCAACTAATGGTGATCGTACGGTGATTGAATCAGTTCAAAAATATTGACCCGCGGGCTAAACCGTTGGGCGAATATGGTAGTACTGGTCTGTAGGGCCTGCTCACTTCTCTCTCTCCTTTATTAGTGTGGGCCCTACCTTTTTGGTTTCTTACAAGAAACAACTAAGCATTAAATGAAGGGTAACTTACAAGCAACCTCCTTTCATTTAATGCAAGTGGGTTTTTTGCAAGCAACCACTAGCTTCATTTCGAAGCTAAAGTGGCTTCCTTTGTAAGCCTTGTTTTGCTATAAATAGGACCATTAGTTGGTCTTGGATAGCAATCACTTGAAGCACTTGAAAGAAACATTCTAGAGTGCAATATTGTGTGTGACACAATTTAGAGAGAAACACTTTGAGTGAGAGAGAAATACGGGTAGTGTTTAGGAGAATTTGTTTGAGTAATTTGTGAAATTACTATTCTCTTTGGGTATAATATTTGGGGTGAGAAAAGTGAGTGTATAACTCTTGAGTGTATGGAGTGAGACTCCAATCCTTGTAATATTTTTGAGTTATACTGATTCTTATTTTTCTCCCGTGGACGTAGGCAAATTAGCCGAACCACGTTAAATTCTTTTTCTCTTGTTTGTTCTTATTTCCGCATTCGTGGGATTATTTTTCCCAACAACTGGTATCAGAGCCAACTTGCAGTTCCATATCCTTCTTCTTCGTACAAAATGGAGGGACGTACGAATATTGGTGGCAATTCCATGATCATACTCACGGAAACAAATTATTCCATTTGGAAAACCATGATGGAAGATTTGTTGTACTGTAAAGACTTGTTTGATCCTATTGAACTAAAATGGGTCAAAGAAGGTGCAACAAGTGAAGCAGATTGGAAGAAACTCAACCGTAAAGCTGTTAGTGTGATTCGACAGTGGGTTGAAACAAGGGCGATTCGCGACACCGCAAAAGAAACTGATGCTTTCAAATTATGGAAGCATTTAGAAGAAATGTATGAGCCCAAAAATGCTCAAAATAAAGCTTTCATCATAAGGAGACTTGTGAACCTGAAACTTTATGATGGGCAAAGTGTATCTGACCACTTGGCGAAATTTGACGAGATTCTCGACAATTTGACGAACATGGAGCTGGCCCTAGCTGAAGAAATTCAAGCGTTGATTTTGTTAAGTTCTTTGCCGGATAGCTGGGAAACACTTGTGGTAGCTCTTAGCAATTCAGCACCACAAGGAAAGGTGACGTTAAGCATGGTAAAGGAAAGTATCAACAGAGAAGGAAAAAGAAGAGCGGAGCAAAGCTCTTTCAGCCACCCTCAAGGACAAGCACTCGTCACGGAGAGAGGAAGAACTAGAAACAAACATTTCTCGAGAGACAGGAGAAACAAAAGCAAGTTTAGAGGCAGATCAAAGTCCAGAGGCGACTTCACTTGCAACTACTGCCATAAACCTGGACATTTCAAGAAAGATTGTTGGAAGCTGAGAGAAAAGGAGGCTAAGGAAAATAATGAAGACAATAGAGGAAATGCAGCTGTCATATCCAACGATGGTGAAACATACCTAATTTTTGACGATGGACGTGTCAACCTCGCATGCCAAGACACATGGATGATTGATTCTGGAGCATCATTCCATGTAACAGCCGATAGAAGTCTTTTGACCACTTACACAAGTGGTGAGTTCGGTTTTGTCAAGATTGGAAATGAGGCAAGATGTGAAATTGTTGGTCGAGGCGATGCAACATTGGAAACTAGCAGCGGTTGCAAGCTGTTATTAAAAGATGTTCGACATGTTCCAGACATCCGTATCAATTTGATCTCTACTGGTCAACTTGACGATATGGGATACGAAAACACATTTGGCAATGGAGTTTGGAAGCTTAAGAAAGGAAATCTGATCGTGGCCAGAGGTAAGAAGATTGATCGTTTGTATTATATGCAAACAAAACAATCGAGTGGAGTAGAAGCAAATGCGATCAAGTATGAAGAATCGGCGAATTTATGGCACGCCAGACTTGGTCATATGAGTGAGAAGGGACTTAAAATTCTCACGAAATAAAATCTTCTACCGAATCTTCCAAATATTCCTTTAAAGCAATGCACTCATTGTTTGGCAGGAAAACAACACAGAGTCGCATTTCGAGCAGGACGACCACATAGAAAGAGTAATATTCTTGATCTAATACATACAGATGTATGTTCTATGGGTGACAGAAGTATCGGCGGATCATTATACTTTGTCACATTCATTGACGATCATTCCAGAAAGGTGTGGGCTTATCCTTTGAAGACCAAAGATCAAGTGTTAGAAGTATTCAAGAAGTTTCATGCCAACGTTGAAAGGCAAACTGGAAAACTTTTGAAATGTATTCGCTCCGACAATGGTGGTGAATACATTGGACCATTTGAAGAATATTGCAGAGCTCATGGTATCAGGCTTGAGAGATCGGTGCCCAAGACCCCGCAACATAATGGTGTTGCAGAAAGGATGAATAGAACTATTTGTAATAAGATCGTGTGCATGCTCTCCCATTCAAGATTGTCAAAGTCCTTCTGGGGTGAAGCATTGATGACGGCGGTAGATCTTGTCAACTTATCCCCTTCAGTTCCTTTAGATGGTGCAATTCCCGAAAGAATATGGACCGGGAAAGATATAAGTTACAAACACTTGAAGGTGTTTGGTTGTAAGGCGTTCGTACATGTCCCTCGAGATGAAAGATCCAAGCTGGATGAGAAAACCAAAGAATGCATATTTCTTGGTTACGGACATGATGAGTTTGGTTATAGACTTTGGAATCCAAGAAGCAGAAAAGTCGTTCGAAGTAGAGATGTTGTGTTCTTCGAAGACCAAACTCTTGGAGATATGAAGAACGACGAGAATACAAAATCAGATGTCAATACTAAAATTGTCTTAGTTCCGGATGCACCATTTCCAATTGAGTATGAGGATCATGGCGAGGCTCCCGACCATGAAGAAACAGTTGACGTTGAAGGAAATCATACTGAAGAACCCCATTTGAGAAGATCCATTAGAGATCGTCGACCTTCGACTAGATACCCAACAAATGAGTACGTGTTGCTTACTGACGGGGGAGAACCTGAATGTTTTGAAGAAGCTGTTCTGCACATTCAAAAGAAGGAGTGGTGGAAAGCCATGAAAGAAGAGATGAAGTCATTGCATGAGAACCACACATACGATTTGGTAGAGTTACCAAAAGGGAAGAAAGCACTCAACAATAAATGGGTGTTTAAGCTGAAGACTGAAGAAGGAAATCCACAACCAAGATACAAGGCGCGGCTGGTTGTCAAAGGATTTGGTTAGAGAAAAGCTGCTAGCTTGAATTTGGAAGTTGAACAACTTGATGTGAAAACTGCTTTTCTCCATGGTGATTTGGAAGAAGAAATTTACATGAAGCAGCCTGAAGGGTTTGAGGCTAAAGATAAAGAGCATTTGGTGTGCAAACTAAATAAGAGTTTGTACGGTCTCAAACAAGCCCCACGACAGTGGTACAAAAGGTTCGATTCCTTCATGGCGGAACACGGGTATAATAAGACTTCATCTGACCATTGTGTTTTCATTAAGATATTTTCTGAAAATAATTTTATCATCCTTATGCTCTACGTGGATGATATGTTGATTGTTGGTCGTGATATTGGAAAGATTGAGCAGTTGAAGATGGAGCTCAGCAAATCTTTCGCAATGAAGAATTTGGGTCCCGCAAAGCAAATTCTTGGGATAAAAATCACTCGAGATAGGGTGAACAACAAATTATGGTTGTCCCAAGAAAAATATATTGAGAAGGTTTTAGAAAGATTCAGCATGAGCAAAGCGAAACCTGTTACTTCTCCACTTGCAGGGCATTTTAAACTTTCTTCCAAGCAATCACCTACAAAAGAAAGTGAGATGGAAGAAATGAATAAAATACCTTACTCTTCAGCTGTTGGCAGTTTGATGTATGCCATGGTCTGTACAAGACCTGATATTGCTCATGCCGTCGGAGTAGTCAACCGATTTTTATCTAATCCTGGAAAAGAGCATTGGGAAGCTGTAAAATGGATATTCAGGTATCTTCGAGGAACATCTTAATTATGTTTATGTTTTGGCAATGGTAAACCTATTCTTGAAGGCTACACGGATTCAGATATGGCTGGTGATGTTGATAGTAGGAAATCTATTTCGGGATATTTGATGACGTTTTCAGGGGGAGCAATTTCATGGCAATCAAGATTACAAAAATGCGTTGCATTATCCACTACTGAGGCTGAATATATTGCCATTACTGAAGCTAGTAAAGAACTTTTATGGTTAAAGAAGTTTCTTATAGAGTTGGGCCTCAATCAAGAAAAGTATACTCTCCACTGTGATAGTCAAAGCGCTATTCATCTTAGCAAAAATCCAAGTTTGCACTCGAGATCGAAACATATTGATGTTCGATACCATTGGATTCGTGAAACCTTAGAGTCAAAACAGATGAGTATTGAGAAGATTCATACCGATGACAATGGATCAGATATGATGACAAAGTCACTGCCGAAACAAAAGCTTGATGTGTGCACAGAGGTTGCCGGACTGGTAACACTCTCCTCCTGAGCAGGCGGGGGAGATTTGTAGGGCCTGCTCACTTCTCTCTCTCCTTTATTAGTGTGGGCCCTACCTTTTTGGTTTCTTACAAGAAACAACTAAGCATTAAATGAAGGGTAACTTACAAGCAACCTCCTTTCATTTAATGCAAGTGGGTTTCTTGCAAGCAACCACTAGCTTCATTTGGAAGCTAAAGTGGCTTCCTTTGTAAGCCTTGTTTTGCTATAAATAGGACCATTAGTTGGTCTTGGATAGCAATCACTTGAAGCACTTGAAAGAAACATTCTAGAGTGCAATATTGTGTGACACAATTTAGAGAGAAACACTTTGAGTGAGAGAGAAATACGGGTAGTGTTTAGGAGAATTTGTTTGAGTAATTTGTGAAATTACTATTCTCTTTGGGTATAATATTTGGGGTGAGAAAAGTGAGTGTATAACTCTTGAGTGTATGGAGTGAGACTCCAATCCTTGTAATATTTTTGAGTTATACTGATTCTTATTTTTCTCCCGTGGACGTAGGCAAATTAGCCGAACCACGTTAAATTCTTTTTCTCTTGTTTGTTCTTATTTCCGCATTCGTGGGATTATTTTTCCCAACATGGTCGGCTCAGGATATTCCGCATCAAGAAGGCATTCGCAGCAGTATGTTCTACTGAAGTTGGTCTTCTCTTTGCTGATCTGGTGTAGCGTCAGCAATCACGTCCTTCTTTACGCGACGATACTTGCATCTTCAAAGGCTAGGACGCAGACGACCCCTTGGCTAGGAAACAGACGACCCCTCGCCTATACGGATGGAGAATTGACGCTGTTGATTTAAAACAGGGGTGGCGATTCCTTGTATTTGATTTTGCGGAAGAAAAACTTTGATTTTCTCAAGGCTACCGGCATCATATTGCAAATTTGCAACAATGGTTGTTCGTCTGGATTACAGGAAAGACTACCCCTTTGACTGCTTCTACCACCTGTAATACATGTGAGAGAACGGGGACGGGCTGATTTTGACTGGTTGGAGGAATATAATTAGTTTGGTTCTTGGTGTTTCGGGTTTGTTTATGAGCTCGTTTGGATTTTCCTCTTGAGAAAATGCCGAGACTGTGCGATGTGCCGAGACCTTTATAGCTGTTTTGCTGATAAGGGAAATCACAAACAAGCAACCTGGAATTACTTGTCTCCGAACCTCAGGTAAAACTGGCACTGGGAGTCTATCATGCACAAGTAGTTCCTTATCACAGTTTGCTCAGATTTTATCTTCTTGGATAATAAAGAAACCAATGGTTGTTGGTGCGAGCTGATTTTTTAGTTGGGGATATAATAACTGCTCAACCCTTGATAAATCTTCACAGGTTTTGGCCTAATGTATACGCAAAACGTTAGCATTAATATGGTCAAAAATACATTTTCACCTTCCAACTAATGATCGTGAATCTATTAAAGAATTCAGAAGTAACTTTTTTATAATTTGTACCTTTTCCAAGCTGTTTAGCAAACAAAAAAGAGTTCCGAAAAGGAATATAATGACAGATGTCAGCAAAGAAGAAATACCTCGAGGAAAAAAAAAAGGTTCGCAATGAGCTCAGCCAAAACCAATTAATCACAATAGAATAGCTATAAATAATACTATAACAAAATAAAAATGAATAAATAAATGTTTTCATTACGTATGGACAATAGACGATATATAGAAAGGCACTGAATGAATCTGATTGTAATTGTAACTAACTTTGCCATAAAGTAACAAACCACATTCATTTTAAGTGTCAGATTCCTTTGGCATCAGCATCCCACACTATTTTATGCTCAAACGCCTCCTTTTCGTTCCTTTTATAAACACCACTTCAACAAAAAATAATTCCGCACCAAACCTATTTCATACCATAAAAATATTTTAAATACACAAATATGGGTTCTAAAATTGTATGTATTTTCGACTTCGACAAAACTATTATCGACTGTGATAGCGATAACTGGGTCGTCGATGAATTAGGTGCGACCGAGTTATTCGACCAACTCTTCCCTACCACGCCTTGGAATACTCTTATGGTAAAAATACTGTTCTGCTATAATTTTCATCCAGCTCTTTTATAGTTGTATTTCTATATATAAACGTTATTATCAGATTTTGTTGTTACGTTATGGTATGTTTTTTCCAGGATTTAATGATGAAAGAGCTTCATGAACGAGGAAAATCGATAAAAGATATCGAAGAAGTACTAAATCGAACTCCAATTCGTCCTCGGATTTTAGCTGCAATCAAATCGGCTCATGCTTTAGGGTATATACGCAACTTATTTTTTAATAAAAAGTACAATAATATTCAGACGAAATATAGACAAAGTAACTAAAGTCGATGTTGTTTAGGTGTGAGTTAAGGATTGTAAGTGATGCAAATATGTTCTTTATTGAGACAATTTTGAAGCATTTCGGTCTTCGAGATTATTTCTCCGAGATTAACACGAACCCTTGTGTGATCGATGAAGAAGGAAGGTTGAGAATATTTCCATACTATGACTCAAAAAAATCTTCCCATGGCTGTAATCTTTGCCCTCCAAACATGTGCAAGGTATGTATTTTCCTCTTTAACTATTTTAATCATCATCCTCGTATGAAATTTCAAGTATTCTTTTTGGAGCATAAAACTTACTCATTTAGAATATTCCTAGGGTGGGTCATGTTAGAGAATTTCTGACGTAATAAGTTAATCATTTTGATTTTTTTAAAATTGAATTTTTCAATAATGTTTTTTTAAATATGTATTTTTTTTTTGAATTTTTTGAAAGTTTTAAGTTTTTTTATAAAGTATCTTTTAATATATTTAATTTTAATATTGAATTTGTTAACATTTGTTTTTTTTAATTTTTTTAATTCAATGAATAAAGAACAAGACTGATTTTTTTATGAAGCTGAAAATAGTGAATAAAAAAATCATAGCATTTAATAAAAATTTTAAATAACATTTTTGATTTTATCTTTCTGAATATTTTTAAATATACTTAAGGTTTTTATTTTGTTATACTTGTTTCTTATACTTGTTATACTTGTTTCACAGTACGTTTTACGGACTCATGTAATGATTGTTCTTATAATTCACTTGGAAACGATTCAATATTTGACGGACTTGCATAACAGGGTTTGATAGTAAAGAGGATCCAAGCTTCTGTATCCAGCAAAAGTAATGAAACAATCATCTATCTAGGCGACGGTGTTGGTGATTATTGTCCGAGTCTAAAACTCGACAAAAAAGATTATGTCATGCCGAGGAAAAACTTCCCCATGTCGAATTTAATCAACGAAAACCTTATGCTAGTCACCGCAAAGGTGCACGAATGGGTGGACGACTATGAATTTGACCGCATTTTGCTCCACATTATTAGCACGGTTTTGATTGAAGAAAATGATGAGGACATGGGAGGAGCTAAATTTGTTCCGGGTGACCTTTTTAAGTTACAGACAACCTCTATAGTTTCTCATGAAGCTGTGCCTCCAGCAATTACACTTGCTGAATAGTGGTCGAATTATAGTTGTGATGAAGTTGTTGCAGTGAACTTTTAAAGTTGTGAAATATTTATTATATATTTAAAGCTATTTGCTTTGATCATCAATTAGATGGAATTCAAAATTTAGTTTAACAAGTATAAGTTTAGACATTACTAAGTTTCTGTGTTACATAAGTATAAGTATGTTTTGTGATTAGTAACTATGCCTATACATAATTAAATGTAGTATAATTCTTTTTAATGTTTCTATTCACTAACGTTTTTCTATAAATAATAAAAAAACGATTCTATAAAAATATATTTTCTATAATCATACCCCTTCTTGGGTATGACCATGGTTTTTATCCGTTGGTCCATGTTCATGATTCATTGGTTAAGTTTTTTTTTGTTACAAAAAATTATTTTCGTTGTAATAAAAAAGTTATAGTATGAGACAAGTTTATCTCCTCTAAGAATGTTACAAAATTGAAGATGTACAGCTCTATGGATGATAAAATCAGATCTTCTAGTCCTTGAAGCTGGAATTAATGTCAATCTTCTAAAAACAACATTAAAAATGAGTCATTTGTCGATTAAAAACTTCAACGTAACAATCCTTATTGTTGAAGTCGAATGAGAGGTTCTTGTAGAGTACCTGTAAGATATAGTTTATCCTGATATATAAAATATTTTGGAGATGATGGTTCGGATATCTTCTACCATACAATATTAGCAGACAAAAATATTATGTCATCTTATTTAGTAAGTCTCAAGTAACCTAAATTTAAGCTTTCAAGATATATTATGGCTTTGAGGGAAGTAGGAGCCTGAAAGGGCTTGAAATCACAATTTGATTTTGATTTGATTGCCAACTTGAATATCTAATCGGTAGCAAGATTTTGCTCACCAAATACACACTTTAAAGTAATTTAAGGCCTAATAAGCTTTCTACAACTATTAATTAAGGGTAGAAGAAACCAGGTTGCTAATCCACACCATAACAGCTCAATTATCAATAAAGAATCAATTTCAATGTCTACATGTATCAAGTTATTAGTGTAACAGAATAATAAACCATCAATTAAGGCTCTAAACTCAACAATTAAGGCAATATTCTTTCAATATAAATGGCTAGTAGCTTTGAAGAGATTTCCAGTATAAATGCTTGCCAAGTTTTCTTAATAGAGAAGGATCTACCATTGGATAGTTTCCTGAATAATGGAGTCTTCATTGGAATCAATAAGGAAATTTTTAAAATTCTGTTGATGTCGGAGGGGAGGATTTGATTTTTGAAAAGGTCAAGGCTCCATGAACTATTTGACCATAATTCAGAAACCAATGTGCCTTTATACCAGTTATTATTCTCATGATTAGAAAGCGTGATGAAATGGTGATGATTATTCTATTTGTCTAACTAGAAGTCAATATGGCCTTTACAAATATTTCAATATATATATTGGTCAACAGTGGTTCTAACTTTAAGAATTCTTTTGCAAACTTTGGAATCATTAGATTTAATGTTGTTTTAAAACAGATGAAAAGAGGGACAATAGATGGAATACATCAAATAAGCCCAAATGGATTTATTATATCTGAAAGTCATCCATAGGTGACACGAGAAGGTTCCCTGAATATCAGAAAGATTTTTGATATTCAGACCATTTTCATCAAATGGTTTTCAAATAGAGGATCAGTTAGACCAGATAATTGGATGGTGGGTTTCTTTAAAGCCCCACATGAATTTATTCATTTGTATATTAATTCTTTTAATTGTGGTTTTGGGAATATGACTCTTTTGCATGAAGAGAATATGAATGACCATAATGACAGACTGAACTAATGTCAATCTGCCACCAAAGAAAAGAGATTTGTTGTCCCACTCTATAAGTTTATTTCTTATTTTAGATACAAGGCCATCACAAAGACTAATATAGTTATATTTATGAATGGTGATGCCTGAGTATATAAAGGGAAGAAAGCAATAGGAGAAACCATATGTGTTTTTAATGGCATCAATTTTATTTCTATTCATGTTTTAAGATGAGATGAAAACAATTTTTTAGTGTTAATTAACTGAACAAATATAGATTGGTAATTATCAAGGAATTTTCCAACTATCTTCATATTATTTAAAGAACCATTCATGAAGATGATTACATCATCACCATAAGCAACACACCAAATTTTGATAGAGTCTGTTGTAGAGTAATACATTGAGTTATTTGAAAGGAATAGATTTTTTAAAACTCTTAAGAGATATTCTTCAACAATGATGAAAAGGTTGGGTGATAATGGGTCACCCTGCCTTACACCATTGTTGGATTTGAAATATCCATGAGGTGTTCAATTAATACGTACATAAAAGTTAACATTACATATACTTTTTTAATTAACTCAATTAATGTATCATTGAAGCCAATTTTTTTATTATAGTTAAGATAAATATTAAAAAAAACTCTGTCAAAGGCCTTGAACATGTCAAGCTTAAGATTAATGTTGCCTCATCTATTTTTTATTAAGATCATAAATAAGTTCATGAGTGTTTAGAATGGTGTCCTTGATATTTATGTTATTGACAAAACCACTATGTTTATGTGAGATGATTTTAGAAATAATTAATGTTAGTCTACTCTTGATTATCTTAGAGATGGTTCCATTAAACATATTACATAGACTGATAAGTTTGTGGTCATGCCAGAATAAAGGAGATTCATTTTTAGGATGTAAGAAAATTGTAGTGGTATAAATGCCAGGTAGAGAAATGTTTCCATTGAAATATGCTCTAATGGCATCACATAAATCAAGTTTAATTATATGCTAACAGACATTGTAATAAATGGAGTCGAAGCCATCAACTTCAGGAACACTATTAGTGTTAAATGATTTAATGTTTAGGTGAATCTCATCATCATCAAGAGGGGATGATGAACATCTCATTATCAAGGTCAATATTTACATGAGGAATTAAGTCGTTAAATTCATCAAGATTGGTGTTACTTGATTGACAAGTTAATAGATTTCTAAAATGATCAATGACAGAAAATGCAACTTGGGATTGATCTTAAGTCTATTGGTCTTTTATCATTACGACATGAATTTTATTTTATTTTTTATCTTTTTCAACAAAAATGTGGAAAGCTTTGGTGTTTTTGTCACCAATGTTTGCCCAATTGGAAGAGTTTTTTTGTTATCAAAACATTTCTTCTCTTACAAGCATATTTAAGTGAACAGCCATAATTTTAGATAGATATCTAAGTTGTTTAAAACTTCTAAGTAATGTTCAGCATGTTAAAAATTGATTTCAGAAATTGAAATACTATCAAATATGTTAAAAAAAACTTAAGTATTCCAGGTTTTAAGATATTTATTGAGTATTTTTAGCTTGCCCCAAAAGACAGTCAAAATATTGTATGACGTATTAATTTTACAATTGTTTTCAACAAATTGAAGGAAGTCACTTTGAAGCAACCACATGTTTTTGAATTTAAAAGAAGGTTTATATTTAGAGGAAAATACTGAGATGGTGATACACAAAAGTGAATGATCTAAGCTAGTTCTGGCCATATATTTCACCTTTATGATATCCAAGAAATGTCTTCAAGAGGTATTTACTAAAGTCCTATCAAGTCTTTTCCATTTTATATTGTTTGACCATGTGTACTTGGATCCAGTGTAACCTGGATCCTCCAATTGGCATTCCAAAATAAAGTTATTAAAGTACTTAATGGATTTTAAATCTAATGTTTTGCAAGCCAACTATTCAGATGAATTGAAGATAATATGAAGTCTCCAACAATAAGTCATTCTTTATTAGTGACATAAATCTCTTTAAGATGATTCTCGAGTTCAATTCTCTAGATTCTTGTACATTTGACATAGAAGATAGTAACTAAAAACTCTATGCTACAAGAACGATGGGTTACTATCATATGAACAAATTGTTTACGAGTTACTATCATATGAACAAATTGTCCACATGATCTAGATTTTGTTGTTATTGATATTGGCAAAGCCATAATTAAAACCAATTTTGTTTGTTAAGGTTCCAAGCTTATCATTTGCGATCATTGGCTCTTAAATAGCAATGAAATCAAAGTTTTCAGCTCTAATTATTTATTTGATTCTTCAGACAGTTCCATTGTTGCAAATGCCCCTAGCATTCCAACTAATAATAGAAATGGTCATTTGGATGTTGATTTGTATGATATGTTTAATCCTTTGGTTAAAGTAGACTTGGTTGAGGGTTTAGATGATTTGTTTTTTAATCTAGTGATTAATTTTGGTATGTTTTTCTAGTTTAAGCATTTTAGGGTCTGTAATTCAAGGTCTGATTTATTGGGGATAAGATTTTTAGTAAGCTTATGAATGATTGAGGATAAGATTTTCAGTATGGCTGCAAAAAATGATGATTTTGGGAGAGGTATGGTCATTGTAGAAAATGACAATATTTTGTAAAGTGGTGAATTTGTTGGCTAGATTTATGGTTTGAAGGGCTTGTTGTATTTTAGTATAAATGTTATCATCGGGTTCAGAAGTAGAATTAGTAAACAGAACATTGGGTTGTTCAATTATATAAGTTTGATCATTGTTAATTTCTTGAACAATTTGAGAATGTTCTATGTTGATAGAAACTTAAGGATTTCGGGAAGTATTTTTGGAGATGGATTGGCTAGGATGATTGAGAATATTATCTTTATTAAGATTTAGAACATAAGGTTTAGATTTCTTAATCCTTTGTTCTTTAGAGGTTGGATGAATAGTCTGTTGAGTTTGATTGGTTTTGAAGGTTAGCTTCTTGTCAACATCTAACCTTTTACAGTCTTTAATCTCTTTATTACAGGAAGAATGAGAGTGACCAAAGTACTTGCAAGCATTACATTACGTGGGCCTTTCAGAATATTCGATGGATTGTTAGAGCCCTTCTTCTTCCCCGAATCCTATTCACGATTTTTGAGGAATAACAATAAAGGTATCAACAATGGTTAGAGTTTTACAAGAATTGAATCTCGCCTCATTATAAGATGAACCCAAATAGACAAAGAGAATCCAACTTATTTTTCCATTATAGTGATTGGATCAGAGTTGTATAACTATTCGGGGAGTTTTGGAAAAGAATTTCAAATCAGAGTATTATGAGACCCCACTTTGGGATTGAAATTAGGATTCTATCTTAGAATCCTAAAATAAAACTTGCATATGTGTGTGTATATATATATATATATATTGTTTCCTGATTTTAGCTAGGTTAAAACTTGATAAAAATGTGGCTATAATCCCAAATATATACACTTAATGGCCCTAAAAAATTGAATGACTTTAGAATTTTTTTAGTTTATGGAATTTAGGTCTTTTGTAAGAGAATTTAGCAATTATTATGAATTTTGAAAAAGATAAAAGAGAGAGCTTATCTGATTTCTTGAAGAAGACCGTAGGTTGTTCTCCTTTCTTCTTGAAATCTACATATTCATGCTTAAATTTCTTTTCATTGGTTTCACGATATCTATAAAGCTTCATTTCTTCTGAGCACCATCTTGTTTCTAGAGCATCAGAGAAGGAAAGGCTTCGGAAACTGAATTTTCATGCTATGTGATTGTGGTAGCTTTGGGAAATCTTCTCTAGTTGATTTTAGAGGTTCTTGCAATGATGTTGATATGATGACTGATGAAGGAGCTTGTTTGTATTTCTCAAAGTGAGAAATAGAGTTTTCAGGAGGATTGGGTTGGGAAGAAGGGGATTCAACCTCGAGGTAAGGTTGAATTTTCCTGAGCTTGTATGGTTACAAGGTGATTAATGAGGAAGGGAGGGTTAGGGTTCAAGAATGAGTATTGGGTTTCTTGGAGCGTCTATTATTTTATGCTCTCTCATCGGCAATCAATTCATTTCCATCTCACCAATTAACTCTAAAAAAATGTTAAATTTTAATATTTATAGTAAGAGAGTACGAACTGTCGGTTCAGGTTAAGGTTCATAATTGTTGGTTCAGTTTTAGGGTTTGACCCAGTTTAGGACGGGTTAAGACTCAGAGTCAAAACTTCTAAATTTTCATTTTTTTCAGTTTTGATCATTTAATTTTTAATTAAATAATATTATTTTAAATATATTTTCTCAAATATGTTTTAAAATGTATATTATTTATTTTACAGTTAGTATATACATGATATAAATAGAGAAAAAATGTTGACTTTTTCTCTAATAAACCAATTCTTGAAAACATTAATGGATGAAAAAATCATGTGTTGAAGGCATGGCCACTCAATACCCATATAAGCAACAACACCATTCTGCTGATGGTGAGATTAACGCAGCGCAACAACACCATCAATGTATACTATTTAAGAAGTCTCCAAGATCTATCTCAGACCTTCAGTAAAATAAGTAGACTGATCTTCCACAAACAAGATATGTAGAAAATCAAGAAGCTCATCTCCAAGAATTCTTAACCCTTACTCAATTCTATCTACCAAGAAAATCAGGAACTTTTTATCAAATCATCCACAATATTCAACCTTTAAATCCAACCATGTATTTGAAATACATCCCAATCAACAAAATTTATCAATAATGTAGCAACACTCACGAATAGAAGAAATGAAAAGTAATTCGATATTGTTAGACTATCTCGTAAGGAATTTGGTCATGATAATGTCAAAATCCAGAATAAAGAAGACTACATATATGTAGAATTCTAATAACAAGATAAATTTACATTAGAATTGATGGCCAAACACACTTTGTTAGGATGGCGACCAAAGTCCCACATCCCACATCGGTTAAACATGGGAAGGATCAATGATATATAAGTGAGAACATACCTCAACTAGTATGAGGCCTTTTGGTAGTGGACCAAATGCAAATCCGTGAGGGCCTTCGGGTGCCAAAACGGACAATATCATACTAGTATTGAGATCGATTGTGTTCTTACTTATATACGGAGGCGGAATATGCGGACCGGACCCCCATATTCCCAACCCGTGGTATCAGAGCGTCAGGCCCAGACGGAACGCGATGGTGGTAATATTCTCGGAGGTCGAACATGATAAACCAGTAGTCATGCTCAAGGTGAATGATCTACTCTATACATCCTAGCTAGAGCGTCAATGACTCATCAAGCAGTAGTACTTGATTGGAGTGGATAGTGGAGCTAGAGCGTCCATGACTCATCAAGAAAGCGTCCATGATGAACCAGTAGTCATGCTCAAGGTGAATGATCTACTCTATACATCCTAGCTAGAGCGTCCATGACTCATCAAGCAGTAGTACTTGATTGGAGTGGATAGTGGAGCTAGAGCGTCCATGACTCATCAAGCAAGCGGTGGTACTTGATTGGAGTGGATAGTGGAGCTAGAGCGTCCATGACTCATCAAGCGGTGGTACTTGATTGGAGTGGATAGTGGATCTAAGGAACAAGTGCAGGATGGTCGAGTGAGTAGATAGATCCGCTGTAAAAAAAAGCTTTATTGCTCAGATGGAGCAATCTCTGATTAGAGTGAGCGGATGAAAGTCAATTGAGAGGAGGCTAAGTGGTACTTTGTTCGAGAGGAGGATTTGTTAGGATGGCGACCAAAGTCCCACATCCCACATCGGTTAAACATGGGAAGGATCAATGATATATAAGTGAGAACATACCTCAACTAGTATGAGGCCTTTTGGTAGTGGACCAAATGCAAAGCCGTAAGGGCCTTCAGGTGCCAAAGCGGGAAATATCATACTAGTTTTGAGATTGGTTGTGTTCTTACTTAAATACGGAGGTGGAATATGACCGGACCCCCATATTCCTAACACACTTTATTTGAGAAATTCTTGGCTGACAGGGTACCAATGCCTGAAATATAAAAAACAAATTTGGGACTCTGTCTTTCAAAGGAAAAGTCATTTTGGCCCTTTGGGATACTCGTCACTCATAAAGAAGAATTTTTTGGACTCTAGGAAAATATACAATGTGCATCCTAAAGTGGACTCCTAGCTTCCATCCAAGAAGAGAGTTACGAGTTACCCCAATATGGATAATCTTCAACAATATACCGCATTATCTATACAATACGAACACCATTAGAACATTAAAAAATCCATAGCAAATCCTACTGATAATTGGGTTCCATTCAAGAACCAGGCCACGTACAACTACTGTAAAGCATGGGAAAACTGGACCTTTCAAAGACTTCAATAGAAAGAACTTGGCTTAGTTTTGGAAAGTCTGAAGTTTTTTAGATTAATGCCACATATGGTGACAAACCAAATTATTGTTATGAATATTCTCATATAGGCCACAATAAACAGGCTTGTAGGAAATTAACACAAGACACTATAATCCAAGTTGAAGAATAACAAACTATTCAGCTTCCAAACAATAATAATTAACACAAACCTACAAATATTTGGATACCCAAAATAAATTTTATTGTAGTTAAGTAACCAACCTCACCTCTGAAAGGAAAAGAGCCTAAAGACAACCTACTGTAAAATAATGACTCCATCATTAATTGAGACTCAAGTGACCATCAACAGTCCTCAAACACCCACAAAACATACAGATACTCTACTGAACTTTTACAAAGAAATGAACCACAACCAATGGAGCTCAAAGTATAATACCTAAACTCCATGAAGTTGAAATCATTGACTTCTACAAATGATCAGGATTCAGATAGCACATACATCATTTTCCCACAAGCCTCAACATTTGGGGAGTCTTTCCTCCTCACCTAAGGTCACACCAAAATAAGATAGAAGTTTAAAAAATATATGAACATAAAAAAGATACAAAACCAAAAACTTTAACATGAATCACTACATCAAAATTAGTTCAAAAGAAAAGGTATGCCAGACCACAAACTAGCTCCTCTAAATGAACATATAAATTGTGTGTTGGAACGTAAGAGAGATTGAAAACAAGACGAGAATGAGATGGGTAAAATCAATTATAAGATCAGTGAAGATAGAGATTTTGGAAATAGAGGAACCAATGATTTGAAATATTCATTTGAATAAGACTGCTCAAATTCTAGGATTTCTGAATGCTATATCTAATATTTCAATATTTTCAAACTTCTAATGATGTTCAAACTTCACATAGGCCGATACATGACCCTTATCCACATCATAAGAAGCTGATATTGGTATGCTCCTAATGATGTTAACATTGAAGCTACCTTATCCACTACCATATGTTGGCTTATATGACAACACAAAACAACATGAAGTACGACCAACCGAAAATTCTACTAGTGCTCTTATTCAATAAGTCAAGAATGCCATCCTAAAGCCGAATTTAGCTAATCTCCTTAAAAGAAGCTTATGGTCTAAAAATATTGACTTGGCCTATGACTTGGGATGATTTAATCATTTAAAGATACCATGAAGGCTATTAGTTATGAACGGGTCTCCTTTTACTGGTTTAAGACTCAAATTAAACACATATACCTCTTGCTCTCCTGAGGAAGCTACAAGTAGTGCTATTATCATAGATTCCAAATGACAAATTAAAGCTGCTATTGGAAGGATCTAAGGCAAACAAAATCTTATCACAACAGAGAGTAAAGCACTCATGGGTGGTGTCACTCTATGCCATAAAATGAAAATCACTCAGTTTGATATTGAGATAGACTCTACAGTGATATTAACTATGTTTCTTACTCATAAATTTCCATGGTTCATAAAATCTATGCCATAATGTGCAAATCACTCGGGAAATTACTATCATCAAATATATTTATATCTCACATTTACAAAGAACAAAATACAACGAAAGATTGGCTAGCTAAGTGAACAAACGAATGAAAATATAAGCAAGAACATAGCTCCAATACCTGATCAACTTAGAGTAATTACTCTACTAGACGACATGGAACTCAGCTTTATCAAAGAGATATAACAGCTCAAATAGGATAGCAACTCAATAAATCTATATCTATATCAGAGAGATATAACAGCTTGACCCACTCCTGTAATAGCTTCAGCCCAACCAGCAATAGCAAGTTGTTTTTTTCTCTGATCAGAATTAACTAAACCGTTACTACTCTCCCCGTTACCTAGTTGATTGGGATATGGTTCTCCCAAACTTAAGCTACGCTCTTTACGTTTTACACCACAATCCTTACCACCAGAGCTCTTATCAACAGAACTTTTATCACCAGAACCCTTATCGAACACGTGTTGTTCTATGAGTAAACTAACCCGTTTTAAACGCTCCAAATCAAGATATAACACCAACCCAACAAAATCATTCTCGTTATTAAAGAAACAATTATTGTGATCCCCGCATGAGTAGGTAATTAGGTAGTCACATGTGGCAAGCTCCTCCCATGTGCTCTCCACATAAGCTTGGATACTTTGAAAGCTTTCAAAATCCGTGAAAGGCACAATTGCGGTTTGGTGACCATATTTAAAAATACAAACTCGTGATTTGGACATCTCTTACCCTAGACAGAACAAGTTATTAGTTATTAGTCACAAAAACTATGTGCAAATTATTTATTACTGCATCAAACAATTGGCATCCTATCTTGCGATTTGTGTATACCTACATCAAACAATTCACATCTTATCCTGATACTTGTTTGTAAAAAAGGTCCTGATATTTGTTTCGAAATACAATACTCTAAAAAGTTCTAGATAGTTCGTATCCTAGCATGCGAAACGTAAAAGCAACTAAAAAAGTACTGATATTTGTTTGAAAATGCAATACTTTAGAGTTCTACACAGTTCGCATCATAACATGCGAACTGTGTAAAAAATTAACTAAAAAATCCTGGTATTTGTTTGAACATACAGTACTCTAGAGTTTCACATAGTTCGCATCATAACATGCGAAACGTATGTACTTCGCACAATTCGCAGCATATTTCTAAGCAAATTTTGAAATTCTTTCATGTGATTCGCATGTCACCATGCGAATTGATCATACAATTATCATCTTTCTCATCGAATACATCAAACAATTCGCATCTTGCGTGGAAGGCCTGGACAACTAAAACTCGTAATCAACACATGAAATAAAAATCTAAAGCACTACAAAATTAGTATATAACATGAGAAAACAAGGACATAAGTATATAACGAACAATATTAACAAAACAATAACACATCTGTAACAAAAAAACAGAGAAAAACTCGAAATCAGGCTATGGCGTCTAAAAACAATAAAATATAACCTATTCCAACTGATAAAACGAAGAAAATAACTTCGAAATCAGTAGTTAATTGATCAAACCTGGGACCAGAAACACGATTACTTGCAAAATAACAGATTCATGTACGTAGAAACACGATCAGTTCTTGTACGAAGAAAACAGTGGTTAGATAGGTTTTACACCACAAACTATATAAATAAACAGTGGTTAGATAGGTCTAACACTCCGATCACCGGAAAATGTGATTTCAACCGGTCTTCGTGGTGGTCCGTAGGGTTAGGTGGTTAGAGTGGCTAACAAATTCAAATCTTCAAAAAGCTAGAAAAAATAAAAATAAAACAGAAAATTATGTTTATATAGTGGGTTAAGGGTAGTTAGGGTATTAAAATAATTTTAGGTTGTAAGTGACAATAAGATAGTTGAGTTGGGTATTAAGTAACAATTGATCAAACCTTGGGTAGTAAGTGACAATTGAATAGTTGAGTGGGTACTTTAAGTGCAATTCCTTTATTTTATTTATAAATATATTAAATACATATTTATCCAACGGTTTAGTTTGGAATTAGCAGTTGGGGTAATAGGATATCCAATTTAGCATTAACCTATTTTATCTATAAATATGTGACCTAATCTTTACTCATCTTTGAAATCATATCTCACAGAAATATCTAGTTCATAAAACCCTTAAGGGTGAAGTTATTTCCTCCGTAAGATTTTTTATTTCCTCCATGTTTCAAAATATATTCTACTTTGTTATTTCCTCCATAAATAAAATTATTAATTTACCCTTAGTTTAATTTTACTTCAAACACTCATATTTACCTTCTTCTCCAAAACCATCCAGACACCAAATTTACCTTAATTTTTTTCAGCAACCTTCTACTCATCATATTTACTTCCACCCATAAACTCTAATCCAATATAAATACACAGTCATCAACTCTTTTAATCGAGAAAAAAACCTAGCCCCCACTTTCGATTGAAGCAATCTATCAAAGGTAAAAATATTTTTTAAATATTTTTTTAATCTATCGGTTGGCAAGAGTTCTAGGAAGTTGGTTGTACTATGAATAACGAGTTCCTCAAACTCGATATGCAGAAAAATTACAGTTCCCTGAACTCTCTTGCTATGATTTTTTTTTTAATTTGTTTCCTGCATATTGAGTTCCATGAATAGATTTCTTGTTATATTGGTATCAAATTAATTTAAAAACTTTAGAGATGTGTTTTTGATTTGTTTATTTTAAAAAAAAAATTAACTTGTTTATTATTTCCGACTCTCTAATATTTGTTTGTTGCCATTTTTACAAGATTAAATTGTCTTTTTGGTTGATTTGGTGATGTTTTGAGGTGTTTGGATCTTTTGAGGTGTTTGGATCTTTGGTTGGAGTATCTTCTTTTTTCATGATTAATTTTTAAGAAATTTGAGTTTTTTTTTTTGTTTTTAGGGTTTAATTTTAAAAGTTAAATGATATATATTAGGTGTAATTTGACTTAATGATACCTTTATTGGAATAAGAGTTGGATAGTGGATAGTGACATCAAAATATAAATTAGAAAGTAAATTAAGGACAAAAAAATAAAAGCAAATGTTGAGTATTTTTTTAAAAATTGGAGATGGAGGAAATAATAAATCTTATGAGGAAATAGCTTCACCCAACCTTTAAATCATATCTCACATAAATATCTAGTTCCTAAATCTCCCTAATACAAATCTATTTCTAATTCTACACATAAGTTCTCAAATCTTTCACACAAATATTTAGTTCTTCAAATATTGTGCTTTCATTTTTTCTTTTTAATTTAATTGATTTTTTTAAAACATGTAAAGATATTAATTGAAAAATCCAATAAAATTATAAATGTATAATATTTGAAAACAACTTCTAATAATTTAAAATATATATTCTAAATATCTATTAATAAACTTATTGCAAAATTCCAACTATTAATTTAAATATATAATAAACTATTTAAATATACAAAAAATTGATTTTTATTTTTATTTTTTTAATTATTATTATCTATAAATATATTAAATACCGATTTACCAATTAGTTATTGGCCATCTGATTAGCATCATTTTTTTTTAAAAAAAAATTAACAATTAGTTTCTTGTTTTTGAAGCGAAATTTTATCCAAGAACCAAGATTACTTGTTTTAATTTTTTGTTGATCAATTCATCTTCTCTGATGAATTGATCTTCTTTCTCTAAAATTGATCCCTTGTTTATGATAGATTCTTCTATCTTTTCTCTTTTCTAGGTTTGTAACAGAGTTGCTCTGTTTGGAATTTTCTTGATCTCTGTTAATATTATGGATCATTCAGTCAACGATGATCATGTGGTGAGAAAGTCTAACTCATATGTTGAAGTATTAAAGAGAAATTTGGAGAAGCTGGAGAAAGTTCAATTCGAACCAGAGCTTAAGGAGTTCAAGAATGATCATCTTTCAATTCAATTTGATGAGGGAACGCTGGAAAAACTGAAAGCTAAATCGACGCATTCTTTTGTTGGAAAGTTTTCTCATGGAGTTCCTAAGAGAGCTATTTTAAATGAGTTTCTTGAATCGTTCAAATTCAAAGAATCATTTAGATTCAGATTATGGGATTCAAGGCACGTTATTTTTGAATTTAATGCTAAGCAAGATTATGCAAAGTTATTTCAGAGAGCTGTTTGGACTATTGGTAATGTTGTTATGCATCTTTTTAAGTGGTCTGGTGATCTGTCAAAAGAATCCTCAGTGGCGCCAGTTTGGGTCAAGCTTGTAATGCCAGAAGTTCTATATGATGATAGTGTGGTTAGATCAATTGCTTCTATGTTAGGGGAGATATTAGTGGTGAAAGTCCCAGAAAGAGAACAAACTGTTTTCATACTGCTCAGTTTTGGTTGAGATTGATGTTACTTCTAACCCTTCATCTGATGTCTGGATTGGGTTTGGCGATAATTTTGGATTCTGGGTCAAGATAATGTACACTAATATTCCATTGTATTGTGATAAGTGTTATCATCTTGGACACAGTATTGATGGTTGCAAGAAAGTTACTAAGGATCAAGAAATCGAGGAAGTTATTAAGAATAACAAGGTTAAGTCAATCATAACTAAGAAATGGGTGAAGAAAGATGAAAATATAGTGCAAGGTAATGATGTTGAAGGGTTCAAAACTCCTGAGCAAGGAGAAATAATTGAGGCCATCGAAACTTTAAATCTGGGTTTAACGGATAATAATGGATACGTTAATATGGTTTCTGAAGATGAAGAATCCCCTAAGGGAAGTTTGAGAAGTCTTCAACATTCGCCTACTAAGAAATGGGTTTCTAATTCTCCTGAGTTTTATCGTGAAGAAAGGCAGAATTATCAGGACAGTAGTGAGAAACTTAGTAGTAAAGTTCAAAGGATTAAGGAGATAGTTCAGAATAAGGAAGACAATGTTCAAGTTGATCATCTTAGGACTAGTATTCAAAAAGAAAGGAATAAGCAGATTGAAGGAGATCAAAAGAAGAATGTTATAGAGGAGGAGGATGAGCAAATGAGTAAGTTCAGTGCTCATAATAGGAATGAAGAGGAAGGTGAATCTAGCTTTAAGGAAATCTTTGATAAAAAGATCAAGATAGCTAAAGGCAAGAAGAATACTATGAGCAAGATCATTAAGGCATTACAGTTCAATGGTTCAAGTAAATCTAAATCCACAAACTCTCTTAATGATTAGTATTATAAATTGGAATATTCGCGGCATTAAAGATAAAGCTTCAATTCGTAGGCTCAAGTTTCTTGCTATTAAGAATAAAGCTAAGTTAGTTGCTATTCAGGAACCTTTAGTGAATTCAAATAGTATTGGTAGTATTGTTGTTGAGCTTGGTTATGATAACTTTGCTTTTAATATCACTAACAAAATATGGATATTCTGGCATTATGATGTTTCTGTTGATATTCTTAATGATATGAATCAATGTCTTAATATTAAAGTTAGTCTGGTAAATGATAATAATCAAGTTATGATTTCTATTGTTTATGCTAAGTGCCAAAGAGTCAACAGAATTGATCTTTGGAACTTTCTTAAAAGTATTGCTAATACTGATTTAAGTTGGTTAATCTGTGGTGACTTCAATGCTATCTGTTTTATTGATGATCAATTGGGTTGTATTTCTTTCTGTTTGAATAGCATTAATGACTTCAATGACATGATTAGTTGCTGTAATGCTGAGAATGTTGGTTATATTGGTTCCAAGTTTACTTGGTCCAATGGTTCCAAATGGAAGAGATTGGATCGTGTTTTTACTAATAATAACTGGATCAGTAAGTTTAACATTACTAAAGTTTATCATCTTGCTAGAACGGGGTCTAATCATATGCCTATGATTATATCTTTTGCTAACAATGCTATGAAAGGAAAATCTTGTTTTAAGTTTCAGGAAATGTGGTTCTTGGAAGAGTTTTTTCTTCCTTTTGTTGAGGATAATTGGAGATGTGACTTGGGTGGTGATCCTTTATTCATTCTCTGGAACAAGCTTAAAAGACTGAAGAAGGGTTTAAAAGTGTGGAATAGAGAGGTGGTAGGTAATATATTTAGTAAAGTTCAAAGTATGGAATATATGGTTTTGCAAAAAGAATTTCATCATCAGAATTTTCAGTCTGCTGAGTCCAAGTCTGAGCTTGTTAAGGCTAATTCTTTTCTTATTCAAGCTCATAGAATGGAGGAGCTTTATTGGAAGCAGCAATGTTATAGTAAATAGTTGATTGAGGGGGACAGAAACACTAGCTTCTACCATAGTTTTGTTCAAAAGAAAAGAAGACGGAATAGTATTAAAGGTATCAAGTATGGTGAGGTTTGGCTTTCTGATTCTACTGATATTGGTCTGTCTGCTGTTTATTTCTTTCAAAATGCTTTTGCTGATTCGTATGATGAAGATGATAGTAGATTGAATGATGATATTTTTAACAATATTCCTAGTCTAGTTAATCCTGACATTAACAGAAACATTCTTAAGCCTATTAATGAAAGTGAACTGAGAAGTAATATCAAGTTAATGAATCCTTCTAGCGCCTCTGGTATGGATGGCTTTACTGTTAATTTCTTTAATCATTGTTGGCACATCATTAAAGTGGATATGGCTAATGCAATGAATGACTTCTTAAATAGTAGGAGTATCCCTAAATGTATTTTTTCTACTGGTGTTTGTTTGTTGCCTAAGGTTACTAATCCTATTAGTTGGAAAGACTATAGACCGATCAGTCTTTGTTCTGTGCTTAATGGAATTATGTCTAAGATCATTGTTTCTAGGATGCCTTTGTTTTTACCTAGTTTAATATCTCCTAATAAGGGGGGTTTGTGCCTGGCAAGAATATTCATGAAAATATCCTGATTTGCAAAGAGCTTATATGTGACTTGAATAGAAAGGTTAAGTATAATAATATTGTGGTGCAGCTTGACATGTCTAAATCGTTTGATAAGCTTAAGCATGACTTTATTTTCAAGGTTCTTGACAAGTTTGGTTTCTCTTCTAGGTTCATCTCTCTTATTAAGAAAATGATTCAGTTTGTTAATATTTCTATCATTGTAAAATGGTGAAATTTTTGGTTACTTTAACACTACCAAAGGTCTGCGTCAAGGTGACCCTATTTCTCCTTTTCTGTTTATTATAGCTGAGGAGTTGTTCATTAGGGGTTTAAATACTGTAATTCAAAATAATAAGGAGATGAAATATAAATGTAGAAGTAATATATGAGTTAATAGCCTAGCGTTTGCTGATGATATATTGTTATTCTTGAATTGCAAAGACACTACTATTGATAAGCTTTGTAATTTCCTGGATAAGTATCAGCTTCTTTCTGGTTAGGTGGTGAACAAGGACAAAACTAAGGTCTTAATGGCTAAAGGTATTGAGGTTAATAAGAATGATATTGTTGCTAATCATTCTAGTTTCTCTTCAAGTAATTTGCCTACAGATTATCTTGGAGTTACAATAAATACTAATAATAGAAGCAGCAATTACAATAAGCTCATTTGTAAGGTCAGTAACAAAATTAAGGAATGGAACATCTCTAAGCTCTCATTTGTAGGTAGGCTTACTCTTGTTAAGTCTGTTATTTCAAATATTATTCTCTACTGGATGCAGTCTAATGTTATTTCTAAAGGTATCATTTATAAGCTTGAAATCATTTTGAATAAATTCATTTGGGGTTCTTCTCAATCTGATAAAAAGGTGCATTGGTGTAAATGGAATAGTCTGTGTAAAACTTATAGTGAAAGGGGTCTTAATGTTAGGAATATGGTGGATATTCAGACTGCTATTTCCTTCAATCTTTGGGCTGCTTTTAGGAAGAATAATTCATTCTGGGCTAGTATTATGCATAGTATTTACTGTCTGAAGCATCATCCTTTACAAGTCAGTCCTTTGAAAACTGGTTCTTTGATTTGGAAAAGAATGCTAAGTGTTAGAGATAAAGCTGAAAGCTTTATTAAATGGAAAATTGGTAATTGGTTGGTTGATTTTTGGTTAGATAATTGGACTGATTCTGGTCCTTTTATATCTTTTAATAGTAATGATAACAATCTTTGGTTCACCCCTGAGAAGGTTAGATCTTATTGGTCTAACAATTCTTGGGATTTGTCTTCTGTGTACAGTTTCATCAATCCTGATATAATTGATTGTATAAACAGATTTCATATTGATGATAGTAGGCCTGATTTAATGTTATGGACCCTTGCTAAGAATGGAAATTATAATCTTAAAGATACTTGGGAGGGTGCTAGAACTAGGTGCAATAATGATTCTGTCTTTAAAAACATTTGGAATACCTTAACTCCTAGTAAAAGCTCATTCATACATTGGAAGATTCTTAAAAACTATGTTTTTGTTGATTATGTGCTTCAAAATAGAGGTGTTATCATGGCTTCTAAGTGTCAGTTCTGTGATTGATGTGAGTCTATTAATCATCTTTTTATCTCATGTGATTTTGCCTGGTCAATATGGATCCACTTTGCTCCACTTTGCTGTTATTTTTAGAATTTACATGAATAGGCAGATGAATATCAAGTATATATCCAAGTTATGGCAAGGTTCTCAGGCTACTAAAACACAGTTTAGAAGTATTCTACCATCTCTTATTTTACACAGTATATGGAAAGCTAAAAATCTGTTAAAAAATAAAGGTATTAAAACATCCAGTGTTGCAATCATAAACCATATTAATTCCATCATTCACAATCTTGATAAGAATAAGGTTATTAGCAAAGCTCATTGGTCTTCTTGTCCTAAGGTTGCTATCAGTTTTGGTTGTAGTAATCATATTAGAGTTGCTAATAGACCTGTGTATGTCAAGTGGGTTTTGTCTCCTTCTGGGAGGCTAAAGATGAATGTGGATGCTTCTTGTTTAAGGAGTGGTGAGGCTAGTGGTTCAGTTATTATTCCTGATAGTTTTGGTAACCTGATTAAAGGTTAGAGTTATCTGTATGGTAAGACTTCACCTTTATTTGCTTAGGTTCAGGCTATCTTGGATGGGTTACTGATCTGTAAAGTAAATAACTGGTCCTTAGTAGACATAGAATCTGATTCTTTAACTGCTATCAATTGGATTACCAATAAGACTACTGATTTAGCTTGGTTTATTAAGCCTGTCATTCATTGCATTCGTAAGTTGATTCACAGCAGCATGACTATTGCTTATGTTTTCAGGGAGCAAAATCATACTGCTGATTGGCTTGCTCAATATACTATTAGACCGAAATCTATTTACAACATGTCTTTTAATTCTATTCCTAATGAATTAAAAACTATTATGATTTTGGAGGCTCTAGATCTAGGTTATATAACTGCTTGATAAATTACCTGTTTAAACTTTACATACTGAATTCTTGAATGTTGATCTGATTTGAGTCTTTCTTTGTAACTATTGGTGCTGCTTTTCCTTATCCGTGGATGTTCTTCTCTCGTAATGCTGCTGGATGGCTCTGAGGCATTGTGACTGCTTCTTTGTCTTTGATTTGGAGTTGGTTGATGCTCTTCCTTGCTATCTTGGTGTTTGGAATGGAAAGGTTGTTCGCTGATGGTGAGGCCATTTGTATGGAGGATGTTTCATTCTTGAAGTGGCGCTGTGTGTTGTTGAAGTTTCTCTTAGGCTTCTTCTATGATTCTAAGTGGAGCGGGTGTCTGCATGTCGATGTTTCAAGGCTGCTTGGTTCGTTGTTGTTATGAATTAAAGATAGTGAAGAGTCTTTACTTTTATAGTTATAGTGTGGCCAGTGAAGAGATAGGATTAAAATTTTGAAACTGTTTTAAATATTAACAAAAAAGTAAGGGTAAGATTTTTTCTAAAACTGCCAATAGTTTTTTTTTACAAAATAAAAGAAGTTGCAGATTTTTAAATTTTTATAGACAATATTTTGAAACAGTTTTTTTAAAAAAAAAATTAAGGATAAGATCTTTTTAAACTAAAAAACAACAGCGGGTAGTTTTTTTTTTAATTAAAAAAAGTTACATTTTTTATTTATTTAAAATTTCGTATAGATTTTAATTAAAATTATTATTGATTATAAAGATACATTAGTAATAATTTTAAGTTATCACCACCACCAAATAAAAAGTTTAAAATTATAGATTGTTTTATTAATAAAATATATATTTGATGTTCCACTAGTACTAGATCCACTAAGTTTCTTTGTACAGTGCCTGCAGATGGCCACACAGAGATCACCCTTCTTGATCCTATCGAAATCATTCCATACTACAGATTTCAGCCTGCTGGATTTGAACATGACAGCATCCATTAAGTCTAACCCTTCCATTTTCATGCTTATAAATACCTGAAGGATACTATCTCAGTTACATGCACGTTCGATCTTCTCTTTGCATCCACCTTCTGCAGTATCATCTTCTTAATAACAGCAAATGAGAAGAAGCAGAACAAGCCTGCAAAGTTGGATTAGAATGTTTCTTGAAGAAGAAACCAAATTGGTGATGAATTTGATAGAATAACAACAATCTAAAATATTGAATTTGAGATCAATTTTTGGAATCTAGAATTATAATATGCAAGACACGTCCTAAAAGTTTTACAGAAGCATGTTTTGTTGTTTATCTGGAGTTCTTGTGTAGACGTCTCTCGTAATGTCTCACAAGCATCTGCAAATAGACGAGCTCATTCCACGAATCTGGAACCCCAGGAAGGCACCAATGGCTGCAATCTTGTGGTCTGGAATCCGAGTTTTTATCTTCCACTGCTAAATTTTGTTTAGATTTCCTATACTTCGACGGGTGTGCATCTATTCTAAAATCAGTCATTCTCGTAATGTTTAAATAGAAGACTGGTGTTTTCAGTTTTGGAGTGACTGTTTCATAAATCCCCATTATCGGCGGGTATTCTCCTACGTAATGTTTATCCGTTATCGGCACAATTTCTTTGTCGCATTGCCCACCAGTATTCCAATCTCCGTCTCTGAAAACAAACATATTAGTACTATAGTTTTGTAAACAGAATGATTTTAAACTAAATGTTTCGTAGGTATATGTACTCTTAGCTAATTTCCAAACAACGATTCAAGAGTGAAGGTTCATGCCACTATATTACAGACAATAAACACAAATTAAAAACATTGGTTCATATGATGCAACGAATCTACATGTCAGGGCAATAAACACAAATTACAAACAACGTATTATGTATATTATTCATTTATAGATTTGTTTCCCCTACTATTAATGCGCTAGCATTCTGGATTTGAGTCACCCTAAGATTGCTTTTAAGCCAAAAGGCTAGGCTCTGCCATAGACATGCCCTCGCCCTAAGATTGCTTTTGAGCCAAAAGGCTAGGCTCTGCCATAGATGCAACCACGCCCTAAGATTGGTTTTGAGCTGAAAGGATATGCACTGCCATGGACGCGAATTCCTTAGAGGAAAAGGGAAGAGGTCCGGCATTGAAGCTAAGCAGCAAAAGGATGAAATTCTTATCTCGATTCTACACTTCCCCACAATCTTAATAACAACATGATGTTCTAATACGATGTCAGAATGGATATTGACTAAAAATCAGTTCTGAAAACATGTTACAGAAAGAGCTTGATCCTTATAAAGTATTCATGTCATTATAGTAAGACATCATACTAGAAATGTATGTTACCTGAAGTGCGAAGAAGAGTAGCCCCTGAAGAAAACAAGGGTCTTGTTAGGATCGATATTGGAATCAACCCATCTTGCCCATGTCATTAGACCTTTCTTAAATGCATTGTTGACACCCAATAGTTCATATATATGATTTCCTTCTTGATAGTAGTCCTTCCCACTGGCAGTTTTCTCATGAGTCCACCAATGGCCGGTGTTGAAGATGAGGACATCTGCAGTTCTGAATTGATCCGAAAATTTCTCAGGGAGATCTAGCCGAAGAGTTTCTTTCTTCTGTGTGGAATTGGTGGCAGCCATTTCCCATTCTTGTACAAGAAATGGAGATCGGTAAAACTCAACCGAGCAATTATAGTCCTAGGAAGAGATGAAGAGAAGCAATGAGTTATGAAGTAAAGAACATCCAAGAAGCCAATAAGAGAATAAGAATGATAAAAAAGAGAGGCTTACTTGGAACATAACCTTGTGATGGGCTTGGTTTTTGAAATGTTCTTTACGAGAAGTTTCTAAAACATTTTTCTTGTTCTTGACGGAATTGTGAAGAATACAAACGAGAGATTCCCACATATTCCTGTTTAGCGAATCGCCAACGAAAACAAATCTTTTGCCTTTGAGTAGTTCCAACATACGCTTACCATTCATCCTGTAAATATATAAAACTTGTATGTGATAACCTAATCACCTAACATAATGAATAATGATGATGAAGTAAAGAAAAAGGAAAAGGAGAAGAGGGGCTTATTGGTACTTTGGTAAATGAAAAAAAGAAAAAAAAGAAAACCTTGGGATGGCGCAATCATTGGGCTGCCATCTAAATTTCTCGTAGCCATATTCAGGCCTCCCATTAGCAAAACAGTTAAAAGATTCATCAATGAGAGGACAAGAACCTCGAGGGTAGATTGGGTAGGAATCATCTTTGACCCAGTTCCCTTCCAGAACATTACATTTTTTCATCTTATCCACCCATATCTCGATCCTCTTTCTGTGTTTTCTCGCTTTCGAATGTGTAACGGGTTTCGACACGTTCTTCGAATTCTCAGAAACAGAAGTCGGAGACGGGCGTGGAGTTGTAGCTGTCGCTGTCGGTGTAGGTGTAGGTGTAGGTGTAGTTGTAGGTTTAGGTGTAGGTGTAGGCGTTGGTGTAGGTGTAGGTTTAGGTGTAGGTGTAGGTGAAGGTGAATGGACAACAGCAACAGCAACAGCAGGAGCATTGTTATTGTTATGGTTTGCGTTTGTGTTCTGCTTGTTAGAATTAGAATTAGAATTAGAATTAGAGGAAGAAGAAGAATGGGGGTTGGAATTATTATTAGAGAGGAAATGGAAGAAAGAGGAAGGGGTTGTGAAAGAGGAGGTTCTTACCCTAATCAACTCAGTCAGGTGAGGAGTGTGGTATCCCGATGTTATGATCACCATGACAACAGTGAATACAACAAATGAGATTGATAAACTAAAACCCATATTCCCCATCTTCGGTTTCTCTTTCTTTTTCCTTTTTTCTTTTCTTTTCTCTTTTCTTTTCCCTTTTGTGTTGCCCTCTCTATTCTACAATCACTTTTTTTTTACTTCCATTAAATTCTACTTCTTTTTAGGATTATCACTACTTGTATTTCTATTTTTGGTTCACTTTTCTCTTTTGTTTCTTTAACACACTCAATTCACGTTTCTTGTATTTTTTTTGGCTCACATCAATTCCCTGCTTTCTAATGTCACCCCCTATTAGATCTGAGCTCTCTTTTTTCTTTTTAAATAAACATAGTTTAAATTTAATAAAATGGTAGTATTAAATAAATTAAAAACAAGAATAAACTTAAGATCTTAAATTGAGGATTCGTATGAATGTTTTTCTCTCCTATCCCCGAAGATAAAGGCATATGAAGATTTTTCTCTCCTCAAAATAAGTATCTTAATAATATCTAACTTCCGATTATTATTTTAATTTATTAAAATAAATGGCTTCTTTTTCTTTCTTTTTTTAAGAAAAAGCATTACATAAACCCGGCTAATCAGCGTACATAGTCAAAACACCTTACATTGCTCATAGCAACCGTACAG
Source organism: Limnanthes douglasii subsp. nivea (assembly GCA_036936605.1). Classification (NCBI taxonomy): domain Eukaryota; kingdom Viridiplantae; phylum Streptophyta; class Magnoliopsida; order Brassicales; family Limnanthaceae; genus Limnanthes; species Limnanthes douglasii. Next base: position 160,481,815 of record JAUPFV010000001.1, read on the forward strand.
TTACAACTTACAAGCTACCGGTAAATAAAACTTACTTACTCTTCAACCTAAAAACCTAAAAAAAATAACCTAATTGCGGGTGGGTAATATTCCACCTCAGCAACTTTCTGTCATAAATTATAAACAGAAAGTGTTACTAAAAACAAGCCCAAAAGGGATAAGCAGCCCCTATAAAACAAGCTCTTATATGATTCCGGCCCTAAAAATAGACCAGAGCAACAACACTAATGTACTACTACTAACCCAAACTAACACTATAGTAGTTCCATTTTAGATGATTCTAGTGAAATCGAGCACCGGTGAAGGTCTGACCGAAGGACCAGCCTGATGGAGCGGCATTGTTAGAGACATCGCTAGTGGTGACCTTAAATGACATCGCTAGGGTGCATTTACCCACCCTCCACCATGTCCATGAACAGATGACACCATTGTCAACAAACCCATCAGCAAGAACACAGTGAAACTCATTATTTTCATGCAGATTTATCTTCTTTAGAAATAATGCAGCTTTAAAGTGGGGATGTTTTAGTGGAGAAGATGAAGAAATGACTTCTTTTTATTTATACTGTTCTTATAATTACCATTTGCTACCTTACAGATGATACATAAAATAAATGACTTTCGATTATTAATTTAATTTATTATCTTTCTATCATCCTCACCCATCAACACAACAATTATTGTTTTCTTTCGTTTGTAATTTTTCTTCTACGACCCTTCCACCTCTCTTTTTAAACATAATTTTGTTTGTGATTGATTCAAAAAACTTAAATACCTACAAATTAATTATCTACCATTACATAAAAGCTACTACTCACTAGACCATATTTCTCTTAAATTTGCATGCATAATCTAAGTTTATGTTGCATTTTATGTATTTAATCCAAACATGTTTTATTTATTTAAGTTATAGTAACCGTTAGTATTAAACTGAGTTTTAGAGTTTTACGTGGGTGTAGGAGTTACGTAACGGGCATTAAGTGAAGAGAGAAGTGGGATTAGTGGATCTTATTTTGTAACTTCCACCTCGTTTATTGCCTATTTATTTCCTTTGTACGCTGCATTTGATGAATGAAGAAGTACCACAGTTTTACTTTCTCAAAAGGGATAATAGATTTGTAGGGCGACATACACTTTCTCTGTGTACCCACAGTCTATCACATTGAACATAAAAGGGTTTATAGTTTAAGCTTGGGAAGAGAAAAAATCTATCAATAAAAGTTTTGAAGATGAATCATATAAAACTCAATCAAGACAAATTCTCCAAAAGCACTTACTCACATAAATAATCAGTATTCTTCTTTGTTTGTTGTTTATGCAATGGCATCGAGAACTGAAGGAAAAGCTATCGTAATGGATCTCGGCACTACTTACAGCTGTGTCGGCGTATGGCAAAACGACCGCGTCCAGATCATCGCCAAGCAACAGGACCACTCCATCCTACGTCACATTCACCGACACTGAGCGGCTTATTGGAGACGCCGCCAAAAACCAGGTGGCGATGAACCCGCATAACACCGCGTTCCACTTCCATGCGAAACGCCTGATCGGCCGGACTGGACAAGACGGTGCTGATATTCGATTTTATTAGTAAATGTAATTAGTAATTAGAAGGGGTTGATTCTTTAGTCCGTTACAACTAACTCTTGTATATATAGGCGTTTGGTATTTTTGTATGTTTTTCAAATGAATTCAATTTAAAGAATTTCTCTCTCCTGTTCGTTCTTCTTCCTAATATGGTATCCGTTCTTCTTCCTAATATGGTATCAGAGCATATGCTTTTTCTGTTGTGATCCACCCTTTTTCATTCTTCTTTTTTTATTGCAACAACGACCTCAACCGGAGCAAATGATGATGTGTTCGATTCCGGTTCAAACTCCAGATCTTCGACTGCAGATCCATCTAGTCCATATTTCCTCCATCACTTTAAATTCATGTGTTGTTTTAGTTTCGCAATTATTGACAAGAGAAAACTGCGCCTCTTGGAGTCGAGCAATGCTGATTGGATTGTCTGTGAAAAACAAGTTAAGGTTCATTGATGGATCGATTACCAAACCTGAAGGTATTAATCTCGATCTTCTTACCTCTTGGACTAGAAATAAAAATGTTGTTATATCTTGGATTCTCAACTCTGTTTCTAAAGAAATTTCTGCTAGCATTATATATGTTGAGTTTACTCATGAAATTTGGGTTGACCTTAGAGATAGATTTCAATAGAAAAATACTCCAAGAATTTTTCAATTAAGAAGAGATTTGATGAATCTCACTCAAGATAAGAGTTTCGTTAGCATTTATTTCACAAAACTCAAAACTATTTGAGAAGAATTAAATAACTACAAAGTTGGTTGTTCTTGTGGAAAATGCACGTGTGGAGGTGTTAAAGAAATGAGTAATCATTATCAAATGGAGTATATAATGTTCTTTCTTATGGGACTGAATGACTCTTATTCTCAAGTTAGGGGTCAGCTTCTGTTAATGGATCTATTTCCTCCCATTAATCGAGTATTTTCTTTAATTTCTCAAGAAGAACATCACAGAAAGGTTGGTGTTCCTACTAATAATGCAACTGATGTTTCTACTACCATGGCCTTTGCTGCTAAAGTGAATGTTCCTGATAGGAAGTCCAATGATGGACCTGGTTACAGAGGTCAGAGGAAAGACCGACCTTATTGTACCCATTGTAAAATCCATGGTCATACTATTGACAGATGCTTCAAGATTCATGGTTATCCTCCTGGATATAAACCTAAACCTCGTGACAATAGCTTCTCTAATGTGAGTTCTAACTCTGTTAATGTTGGTGCTGGCTATGCTATGTAGACAGATCAAAGTTCTCCAAACAATTTTTTCCATAATTTGAACTTTAATCAGTACCAACAACTCATGACCATGTTGTCCACTCACCTGAGTTCTCCTAGCAAAAGTGGTAATGAAGCTCAAACTATTATAGCAGCTTCCTTCACTACACATACCTGTTTTTCTGTGATATTGAGTGCAGTATTTTCTTCACCTCAATATTGGATAGTAGATTCTGGAGCAACTAAACATATATGTGTTATTGCTTCTGCATTTACTTCATTGCATCATATCAAGAATTCATTTATTACTCTTCCTGATCATACAAGGATTTCAGTAATCTTGCTGGAGATGTTCAGATCAACCCAGACTTGATTCTTAAAGATGTTCTTTTTGTGCCAACATTCAAGTTTAACATGTTGTGTGTTAGTGCACTAACCTCTGGAACTAAACTTATAATTCAATTTCTCCCTGCTCACTTTGAAATTCAGGATATGCGCAACCGGAAGATGATTGGCATGGGTGAGATGACAGAAGATCTATACGTTCTTGATGCTCCAGTGTTAAAAATCCGTTTTTCAGCTTATGTTAATAACATTTCTGCTCAAACTTGGCATAATAGACTTGGGCATCTCTCTTCTAAGAGATTATAGTTTGAAAACTCAACTACATTGTGATACTTCTATGTTAAATAAATCCCCACCTTGTTATATGTGTCCCCTTGCAAAACAAAGAAGATTATCTTTTGATTCTCACAATCACTTATCTGAATATCATTTTGATTTAGTACATTGTGATGTTTGGGGACCCTATCATGTTTCGTTTTATAATGGTTTCAGATTTTTCTTAACTTTGGTGGATGATTGTTCTAGTTTTACATGAATTTATCTTCTCAAGAACAAATCTGATGTTACTACTACTATACCCAAGTTTTTTAGAATGAGTGACACTCAGTTCAGTGCTAAGATCAAAGTGTTTTGATCCGATAATGCACCAACACTGAATTTTTTTAAGTTTTTCAGCTCACTTGGAGTGTTGCATCAGTTCTCTTGTGTGTAAAGACCACAACAGAATTCTGTAGTGGAACGTAAGCATCAACACTTGCTCAATGTTTCCAGGGCCTTGTCTTTTCAGTCTCGAGTTCCTATTAGGTTCTGAAACAAATGTGTTTTGGCTGCCACATTCTTAATCAATCAGACTCCAACTCATCATTTGCATAATCAAACTCCTTTTGAGGTTTTATATCAGAAAAGTTTTGACTATTCTCAATTTAGATCTTTTGGTTTCTTGACTTTTGCAGTTACTTTGCGTGCTCATAGGATGAAATTTGATTTGCGATCTAGGATTGGTGTTTCCATTGGATATCCTCTTGGTGTTAAGGGATACAGAATTTATGATATTCATTCTAAGCAAGTTTTCGTTTCTCGGGATGTGGTTTTTCATGAGGATATTTTTCCTTTTCATACAATTGTTACATCAGAGAGTCTTGTTGATCATTTTCCAGACTTCGTTCTTCATGTTCCTGCTACATCAGTGGGGCATTCTTCTTCAATTACTTCACCACCTGATTTGTTCCCTTCAGTTACAGATCCTGAGAATTTCTTCTCAGACCATGTTCCCTCTTCTTCTGTTGCTAATGACATGGTTGATACTATGGATACTTTGCCAATGGCATCGACTCTTACCCAACCTGAGGTAGCTCTCAGATGTTTCTCTAGAGTGTCTCATCCTCCTTCATTTCTCAAGGATTTCCACTATAATCTTGTCTGCCAGCATGATGGTTCTACTCTTGTTTACTCTCCTATATTTCCCTTAAATGATGTCTTATCATATAATGATTTGTCTCATTCCTACCGAAATTTCATCCTAAATGTTTCATCTCATTATGAATCTCAGTTCTTTCATCAAGCTGTTGGATATCCTAAATGGAGGACTGGTATGAAAGTTGAACTTGATGCTATGGAATCAAATAAAACTTGGTCTGTCAGTTCTCTTCTAAAGGGTAAACACTCCATCGGGTGCAAATGGATCTTCAAAATCAAGTATAAATCAGATGGTACCATCGACAGACACAAAGCTCGGTTGGTGGCTAAGGGATACACACAACAAGAAGGGCTTGATTTCATTGAAACTTTCTCTATGGTTGCTAAGCTTGTGACTGTGAAAGTTCTTCTTGCTCTGGCAGCTAGCAAAAGATGGCATTTAACTCAGCTAGATGTTAATAATGCATTCCTAAATGGGGATCTATTTGAAGAAGTTTATATGGAGTTTCCTCTTGGTTACTATGGTACTCGGATTGATGCATGACAGGGTGAGAAACTTGTTTGCAAGCTTCACAAGTCTATCTATGGCCTGAAACAGGCTTCTCGGCAATGGTACTCGAAATTTTCTCATTCTCTACTTCAATTCGACTTTCTCCAATCCAACGGTGATTATTCTTTGTTTACTAAAGGAACTGGGGATTCATTTGTTTCTCTACTTCTGTATGTTGATGATATAATCATCACAAGTCCATATGCTCAAATTGTAAATTCTGTCAAGGATTTTCTTCACTCCCAGTTCAAGCTCAAAGATCTTGGGCCTCTAAAGTACTTCATCAGTCTGGAGATAGCTCGTTCTTCCGCTGGGATTGTATTATCTTAGAGACACTACACCCTGCAGCTCCTTGAGGACACTGGAAACATTGCTTGCAAACCAGTTGTTGCTCCAATGAATCTGAATACTCATCTTAGTGCTCTTGAGGGTGATCTTATGTCTCATCCCTCCGTTTATAGAATGCTCATTGGTTGTTTTATTTACCTCACATTATCTAGACCAGACATCACCTTTGTTGTGCACAAATTGAATCAATTTCTTTCTCAAACTCGAGTTCCTCATCTTCAGGCTGCCAATCACTTACTTCGGTATCTCAAGAACAAACCTAGTCACGGACTATTCTTCTCTTCTACTAATTCTTCTTAGATGATTGTTCGGCCACTTCTTCTGGTTTGCAAATTCGACCATTTTTGGATTCTGATTGGGGATCCTGCCCTGATTCCAGAAGATTTGTGACTGGTTTTTGTGTTTTTATTCGAGACTCTTTAGTTTCATGGAAAGCTAAGAAACAAGCCAATGTTTCTCGGTCTTCTGCGGAGGCTGAGTATAGGGCATTGGCTTCCACAACTAGTGAACTGGTTTGGCTTCATCAGCTCCTCGGTGATTTTCAAGTTAAAGTCTCCTCTCCTGCTTTTCTATTTTATGACAACCAGCCTGCTGTTCACATTGCTTCCAATCCAGGGTTTCATGAGAGGACCAAACATATTGAAATTGGCTGTCATTTCATTCGTGATAAGGTCTCTCTTGGCCTCATCAAATTGCTGCATATTCGGTCTCAACATGAGTTGGCTGATGTATTCACAAAACCTTTGCTTTCTGTTCTTTTGTTTCCTCTGTTGTCCAAGATATCTGTAAAAGACATTTACTGTAAATCTTGAGGGAGAGTATTAGGAAATGTAATTAGTAATTAGAAATGGTTGATTCTTTAGTCAGTTACAACTAACTCTTGTATATATATATGTGCTGGTATTCTTGTATGTTTTTCAACTGAATTCAATTTAAAGAATTTCCCTCTCTCTTGCTCGTTCTTCTTCTTCTTAATAGATCTCAGTGGTGAAACGTTCGACGTTTGCCTGTTGATTATCGAGGAAGGGATCCACCGTTGGTGATACACATTTAGGAGGTGAGGATTTTAACAACAGGCTTGTGAATCATTTCGTGATGGAGTTCAAAATGAAGCATAAGAAGGATATCAGCAGCAATGGTAGGGCTCGGAGGAGGTTGAAGACTGCTTGCGAGAGAGCCAAGAGGACGTTATCTTCAAGCGCACAGACAACAATCGAGATCGATTCACTTTATGAAGGAGTTGATTTCTATTTTACGATTACGAGAGCCAGGTTTAAGGAAATGAACATAGATTTATTCAGAAACTGCATCGAGCTTATAGAGAAAGTTCTGCGCGATGCGAAGATAGATAAGGGTCAGGTTCATGAGATTGTCCTAGTTGGTGGATCAACTCGAATTCCAAAAGTGTTGCAGCTATTGCAAGATTTCTTCAAGGGAAAAGAGCTTTGCAAAAGCATCAATCCTGATGAAGCTGTTGCTTATGGAGCTGTTGTCCAGACTGTGATATTGAGTGGTGAAGGCCATTGAGCCTTGGATTGGAAACCGTTGGAGGTGTTATGAATGTGTTGAATCCTAGGAACACCACGATCCCAACCAAGAAGGAGCGGGTGTTCTCTACCTACGCAGATAACCAACCTGGAGTTCTGATTCAGGTGTTTGAGGGTGAAAGAGCCAGAACTAAAGATAACCATCTGTTGGGTAAATTCGAGCTGGCATGCATTCCTCCAGCTCCAAGAGGTGTTCCGCAAATCAACGTCTGCTTCGATATCGACGCAAATGGAATATTGAATGTTTCGGCCGAAGATAAGACTGCAGGAGTGAAGAACAAGATAACCATCGCAAACGATAAGGGGAGATTAAGCAAGGATGATATAGAGAGGTTGGTAGAAGAAGCTGAAAAGTATAAAGCTGAGGATGGAGAGGTGAAGAAGAAGGTTGAAGCTAAGAACTCCCTTGAAAACTATGCTTGTAACATGAGAAACACGATCAGAGATGAGAAATTCGCTGGGAAACTTGATCCAAGCGATAAACAGAAGATGTAGAAGACAATTGATGAGGTTATTGAGTGGCTTGACAGGAATCCGCTAGTTGAAGTGGAGGAATTAGAAGATAAGCTCAAGGAATTGAAGGCTTGTGTAATCCGATAATTGCAAAGATGTATCAAGGAGGAGGTGGTGTGCCTATAATGGTGGTGCTGATGGTTCTAGTGCTGGTGTCGATGTCAGTGTTGGGCCCAAGATAGAATAAGTGGATTAAGGTGGCCCCGTATCGCTGTGAATGGACTTTTTCAAGATTTTATTTTTCTAAAGGGAATTCTCAATCGCTACTCAACGAGTTCGCACAAGATAAACCATCAGTCTAACGCAATAGCCTCCAAACTAACGTCAGAAGGTTAGCCACAAAAAAGTGACAGACTCAAATCAAAAAAGCTTTTATAGAGGGACTCGAACACGTGACCTTTGGTCAGGAGCATGTCTTACTCGACGAACATATCTTATTCCACCAACTCGGACATTTGTAGAGGGATTCGAACTCGTGTACTCCACCAACTCGGATGCACCTTTCAAAACGATTTTCTATCTTTTTTTATAAATCATACGTGTATAATTTCATCTTGCTATTGAAAAATAAAGTTATTTCGCAGTTCAAAAAAACAAAAAACTTCAGAAGATATTTGTATGATTTTCAATTTACTGTTAAACTCAGACAGAGTTACAATATCATACAAATAAATATATTGTTTGCAAAAAAAATTATTATAAAAACTAACAATTTAGAACGAAAATAAATATTGAATTTGCACTAAAAACAATTATCGCCAAACCACTAGTATAAATAGCAACAAAATATATTTGTTGCCAATAAAAAAAATATTATTAAACTAAGAATTATTTTCAACTATTTATATATTTAAATTTTAATAAAAATATTTGAAATATTTATGATATTTTTCCTCCTATTAATATGCTAAAATCTACTTCGATATTTATATTATTCACTTGAAATTATTTAATAAAAATATTAATTATATTTAATAAATAACTTCCACATTGTTAAAATATTTAAAATATTTTATTTTTTTAGATATCAAAATATATATTTTAAAAATATATAAAATATTCAATTCTAAAAATTTATTTGTTTAAAAAAAATCTACAAACAAATCTATTTAAATTTTAAAATATTTTTAATATCTATACTAAATATGTATTAAATATTAAATTAATTTTATATTTAACATTAAACTTTTGAAAATAAAAAACTATAAAACTAAAGAGACAATAAATAAAGGAGAGAAAATAAATATTGTGGAAAGTAAATATGATGACCCACGTATTGTTTGCCTCTCCATATTAGATCAGGCTATAAATTAGTTATATTCTAATAGATCTTAAACCACTAGATCTTATACCCGTTTGATATATCTCTCACCTAATATTGGACAAATTTTCTCTTTTCAGAAACCCTAAATATAAAAGGGTTTGATAAATCTCTTACCGTTTTTTTTTCTTTTTCCAGAAACCTCTCAATCACTCAAGTTTTGTCTCGGGCCTCAAAATTTGCATTACCCTATTGATAATGTGGTTTTGTTGGTCGGGGCGGAAACTACGAATGAAATTGTCAATTTTGGAAAGTTTTTTCTGTAATTCTTCCTCACGAGAACTAGGATCTCTATTAACAATATCTAATCTTTTCCAAAAGACATCCACATATTCTAAAGGGATGCACCTACCATCTCTAGTTATAAACGCAATTTCACATGCACAAGGTAACCCATGTGTTTTCCTAAGGAAACATCCTCCATATGCTACCCGATCTACTCCTATATTTCTAGCACGAACAATAGTAAGCACCAATATCTTTAGACCCGCATGTGACACATGACCTTTCAGATTTTGGGTCAAAACACCATCAAAACCGGGAATTGTTCTAAACTTACTTCGCTCGAATGATTAGACGATCCCCACATGCTGCTTCGTTAATAAGTTATGAATATTTTCCCAAAATAGCTCAAAGTTGCATTGATTCGTCCCAAGGTATTTTTTTAGGGACGAGTGAGCACCATCTGCCCTACATAGTACAAGTACAAAATTATGAACTTATTTGAAAAGAGATATAATAGCTAAACAAAAAATTGGATAAAAGGACAAACATATTTGTAGTTGTTTGGCCATAAGGCTTAATCTTGTTCGTTCGGTACGCAAGAAACTTGTCACCATATTTCGTTATCCACGCGTTCATAACGTACGCAAAACACTTCGGTTGAGAGGCGAACATCTCCTTTAATGTATCTAGATTTTTTTGGTAACTCTCAAACGTGTTCGCCCCCGCAACGTAGCTGTAAAACTCAAAAAATTGTTTTGCTACCGCATCATCGTGCAATATATTTCGGACCGTCCCAAGAATGTTCTTACTAATGTGCCACGTGCATAACAAGTGGTGTGTGCCCGGGAAAATATCGTCGATTGCTCGCATGAGAGATGACTCTCGACCGGTAACAATAACGCTCGGAAATGCGCACACACTATCCATCATCAAACTACGAAGAGTTTCCAAAGCCCATACATAGTTTCCAATCTTCTGTCCGCTCAAAAACACGTACGCAACGGTAAATGTAATGGAAGTCGACGTTAAACCGACAATCTCTAATAAAGGCATCTTATACCTAGTCGTCTTGTACGTACAATCCATGAATAACACATTGGGGAATGTACGTAATAAGTCTATGCTAGTAGGATGCGCGAAAAAAAGAGTCAATGATCACCTTTGAATCGTCTTTCAAACGTTCCCACGTGGAGTATTCATTCTTCTTCAACTTCATCAACAAGTATTGCATTTGCGTTTGTCCCCCGTGCTCAACATCCCGATGTTTTTTGAGGCAATGGTAGATTGCACGCATATTCGAAATGTTCTCCGGATATTGGTACTTCAAACCACTATATATCTCCCTAGGACGTGAACCGAGGTAAGACAAACTACGAACTAGTTCATCTTCATCTCGTTCTAGCCTACAAGCGCGGGAATGACCATCTAGGCGAACGTAGGGTCCATGATTATGCGTACCGTTTATCACCTCCAATCTTCATTTCATGGCTAGTACGTCGATCGGATGACATTTTAGCGCAAACGGACAATTACATTTCTCCATCGATGTCATCCGATTTCTTAAAGTTTCCGGCTTTGCTTTTGATACGAATACACCGTACCGCTCACAAACGTACTCTAACCTAGGATTCCTTCCCCATTTCCCACTATCGTAGAGCTTTGTAATTGTGATAAACTTAATCTTCTTCGATTCAATGTCCACAGAAGCATCCAATTCGTGTTTAGTATATAACCTATCAGTTTTGAATATTCTACTGTAGTCCACATCCATAAATGGAGGCTGGGCAGGTTCCCCCTACAAAATATATAATAGGAAACTATAAGTTTGTTTAACAGTTCAGTCGCGCGAGACATGTCTTCAATGCTGTCACACGAGACATGTCTCCATAGTGGTAGCAATGCGACGGCTAAGGCTATATGGTCGCATGCGACGGCTAAGGCTATATGGTTGCATGCGACTTCTAAGGAAATGTTGTCGCACGTTCATGCGACGACGAGGCCAAAATAAAAAATCGGGTTTTAGTTTCTTACCTCTATGCCGTAAGCTTCTTCCTCGTCTAGTAAGTCGTCTAAAGAGACGGCCATTTCACCAGTGTCCACGGATACTCCGATTTTAGGTTGTTTGTGGTGGATTTTATGAGTTTGGTTAAAAAATGTAACGTTTTGGGTTTAATGGGTTTAGGGTAGTAAATATTGATAGAAATTGGTGGAAAGTTTGTGGATTTAGGGTAACAACGGATAGATTTCGGAGTTTGGGTTGATTTTGAGAGTAAATAATATGAATGTAGTAATATAGAGGGAGATAGAATAATTTGGGAATTTCAACTTTGAATTTGAAAAAAAAAAGTAGAGTGAGAGATCTATCAAAATGTATCTTATTTCTAGCCTGACCCTTCCATATTATATATAAAATATTAAGAATGAATTTATAAAATCTAACTTAAAAATATGTGATACGTATATATGATTTAGCGTTTCTTCATTTCTCCTCTGTTTTCTGTCTCTTGACTATCCACCCCACCAATCATACTAACCGACGCTTTCTTCGTTTTCTCTCTCGGACCTTGGCCATGCACCAACCAAGAAGGAAACCTCCTCTGTTTAACAGACTCACAATGAAGCGCAGGAAGAAAAACAACTTCCCAATCCCCCTTTGGATTTTCGCCTTCATCCTCATCGGAATATTCATGAACAAAGAAGATGCTAAATCAATAGCGGAATTTCCATTCTGAAGTCAAGAAAAAATAACTAAAAACATTTTCTCCTCCTACATATATGCGACACTATCAATTAAAGAATTTTAAAATATTAAATTTTAATTATATATATATATATATATATAGAACATAATTTGCAATATTTATACTATAAAACAAAATTATTAATATATTAATATTAACCATAAAAAATATAAAATTTATATTTCGTATAGTATTTGTTGAATGCGAATTGAAATCATCAGTTACATATGAACTAAGAATTAAAGGTTGAATATGAATCACGAACAATTGATTAAATGTGATTCGTAAGTTAATTTATAACTAAAAATGATATAGTAAACGAGAATTTTATGTTAAATCAGAACTACGAATCAAGGGTTGAATGCGAATTGAGAATCATATGTTAAATCCTGGGTTAAATCCCGACTAAGAGTCGATGGTTAAATATGAAATGTGAACCATGTGTTAATTTAAGGTGCAAATCATAGGTTAAATCCGAATTGAGAACCTAAGGTTAAATATAGACTGAGAACCGTATATGTAATTCAAACTAAGAATAATCATTTAAATGCAAATTGAGAATCATATGTTGAATCTGAAGTGAGAATCATTGGTTCAACGTGAATTGGGAATCATTTATTAAATCTGAATTGAGAATCAAATGTTAAATATCAACTGAGAGTCATTTGTTAAATCTGAATTGAGAATCAAATGTTAAATGTGAGCTGAGAATCATGCTTTAAATATGAATCGTGAACAATTAGTTAAATGTGAACTGAAAACCGATGGTAGAATGAGAATTGCAAATAATAGGTTAAACGTGTATTGAACGAAGTGTTAAATCCGTACTGAGAATCAAGGGTTAAATGCGAACTGAGAATCGTGTGTGAATCTGAACTGAGAATTATGAATTAAATGTAAATTTAGAATCATGGGTTAAATTCAAACTAAGAATTATATACTATATTTGAACTGAAAATCATGTGTTAAATCCGAAAAAGTATGCTAGATTAAACGTGAATCGTGAATCATTTATCAAATCCAAAACTGAGAATCAATGATTATATACAAACTATGAAATAGATGGTAAATACAAACAGAAAAACAAAGCTCAAATGCAAAGTGATAATCATGTGTTAAAATCTAAACTAACAATCAGAGGTTAAATATGAAGTGAGAATCATGTGTTAAATATGATTTGAGAATCAATGATAGAAAGTGAATCGCAAATAATGGGTTAAATACAAAACTGTGAATCATGAGTTTAATCTCAATAGATAATCATTTGTTAAATATGAACTAATAATCATGAGTTAAATTAGAACTAATAATCATGTAGTAAACGAGTATCGCAAATCCTATGTTAAATCAGAACCGAGAATCAAGGGTTGACTGTAAATTGAGAATCATGTGTTAAATCCAAAGTGAGAATCGTGGGTTAAATCTGAATTGAGAATCAAAGGTTAAATGTGAATTTTGAATTTTGTGTTAAATCTGAGGTGCAAATTATGGGTTAAATATGAACTAAAAATCATGTGTTAAATGTGAAATGAGTATCATCTATTAAATCCTAATTGAGAATTATAGGTTTAATCAAAACATTGAATCATTTGTTAAATGCGAATTAAAAATCATGGGTTAAATGAAATATTAAGATCATGTATTAAATATAATCTGAGATTTAAGGGTAAAATATGAATCATGAATAATTGTATAATTGCGAAATGAGAATCAAGAATTCAAATCAAACTGATAATCATTGTTTAAATACAAACTGTGAATCATCGGTTAAATACAAACAGAGACTCATGGGTTAAATATGAACTAAAAATTATTTGTTAAATTTGAACTGAGTATCATAGGTTAAACAAAAATAACGAATCAAGTGTTAAATCTGAACTAAGAATCAAGTATTCAATGCGAAATAAGAATTACGTGTTAAATTTGAAATAAGAATTAAGGGTAAGTTGTGAATCGCGAATAATGCATTATATGGGAACTAAGAATCACATTTTAAATCCGAATAAAAAATTATGTGTTAATCCCGAATTGATTATCATGGATTGAACGGGAATCACGAATCAAGTGTTAATCTGAACTGAAAATCAATAATTATATATAGATCGTGAATCATTGGTTAGGCATGAACTATGATTAAATTTTTTAATCTGAATTAAGAATTTTGGGTTAAATGGGAATCGTGGACCATATGTTTTATATGAATCGTTAATCATATACTAAATTTTAATTCACAATCCTGTGTTAATTTTGAACTAAAAATTATGTGTTAAACCAAAATGAGAATTAAAGTCGTGATTCATGTGTTAAATCCAAACTGATAATCAAAGGTTAAATGTAAATCACAAATTATGGGTTAAACGTGAACTAAATATATTTTATTAAATGTTAATCACGAATCAAGTGTTAAATCCGAATTGAGAATCAAAGGTTAAATGTAAACTAAGAATTGTGTATGAAATTCGAACTGAGAATCATGGGTCAAATACGAATTGAGAATAATTTGTTAAATCTGAACTGAGAATCATGTGTTAAATCTGAACTGATAATTATGGTTAAATGTGAAACATTAATCATTTATTAAATTTGAACCGTGAATCAATGTTCAAATCTAAAATGGGAGTCATGTGTTAAATCAAAACTGAGAATTAAATGTTAAATATGAATTGAGATTCATATATTGAATCTAATATGAAAATCAAGGGTTGCTTGTTGATGAGAATGAAATTTGATAATTTAGAAAAGAAAGATAGGTTCTAGAGAGAAAATAAGAAGTCAAGTAGTAGTTTATTTCATTATATAATATTTCATACGTCACAGTTTTGCCTTCCACCTTTATATATAGGTGTTAAGCCTTAGGAATTATAACAAAGTTAGTCACACAATAGGTGCAATTACTTCTTAGTCCCTCTTTTTTATATAAGGCTTAAAGACCACCCTCTAACTTTACAAACTTCCATATAATATTTGATTTATTACATTTACACCCTTAACATTTCATTTACTTATCAATCGCGAAGCACAAATAATTGGTCAAATGTGAACTGAGAATCAATAATAGAATATGAATCGTTGATAACGGATTAAACATAAATCATGAATCAATTGTTAAATTCGTATTGAGAATCAAGGGTTAAATGCAAATTGAGAATCGTGTGTGGAATCCGAATTGAGAATCATAAACTAAATGCAAAAATAATAATCATGAGTTAGATTCAAACAGATAATTATGCTTTATATATGAAGTGAGAATCATGTGTTAAGTCCAAACTAAGTATTTTAGGTTAATCGCGAATCACGAATCACGAATCATTTATTAAATCTAAACTAAGAATCAATGGTTAAATATAAACTAAGAAATATGTGGTAAATACAAGTTGAGAAATCTGGTTACATGCAAAGTGAGAATTATGTGTTAAATTTGAACTTAAAATAAATAATTTAATGCAAACTAAGAATCATGTGTTAAATTCAACCTGAGAATCAATGGTTAAATATGAATTGAGAATTGTGTATGAAAATCAAACTGAGGATCATAAGCTAAGTGCAAACCGAGAATCATAGGTCAAATGTAAATTGACAATAATTTGTTAGATATGAATTGAAAAACATGTGTTAAATTCAACCTGAGAATCAATGGTTAAATATGAATTGAGAATCAGTTATTAAATCCGAATTGAGAATTAATGGTGAGCTGAGAGTCATGTGCTAAATCTGAACTAAGAATACAAACTAAGAATCACGTGTTAAATTTGAGCTGAGAATCAAATGTTGAACGCGAATCACAAACAATTGGTTAAATGCAAACTGAGAATCAAGGGTAAAGTGTGAATCATGAATCATGGGTTAAACATGAATTGTGAATCAAGTGTTAAATCTGTAGTGAGAATCAAGGGTTAAATACAAACTAAGAATCGTGCGTGAAATTTGAACTGAGAATAATAAATTAAATGCAAACTAAGATTCATCAGTTAAATTCAAATTGATACTCATGTGTTATATTTGTACTAAGAATCATGTGTTAAATCCGAACAAAGTATTTCGGGTTAAACGCAAATAGTGAATTATTTATTAATTCAAAATTGATAATCAATGTTAAATGCGAACAAAATAATTATGTAAATACAAAATGAGAAATAAGGTTAAATATGAAGTGAGTTTCATGTGTTAAATCTGAACTAAAAATAAATGATTAAATACGAACTTTGAACCATATGTTAAATCCAATTTAAGAATAAATAGTATAATTTGAATCACAAATAATGGGTTAAATGCAAATTGACAATCATGTATTAAATCTCAACTAAAAATCATGTGTTAAATATGAACTAACCGTCAAAGGTTAAACATGAATGACTAATCAAGTGTTAAATCTGAATTGAGAATCATAAGTTAAATACAAACTAAGTATAAAGGGTTAAATGCAAACTGAGAATCGTGTGTGTCCGAACTGACAATTATGAGTTAAATACGAATTGAGAACCATATGTTGAATGCGAACAAGAAATTATGAGTTAAATCTAAACCAAGAATCATGTGTTAAATACAGAAGTGATGGGATAAATACAAACTGATAATCAAGGATTACATTTGAATTAAGAATCATAGGTAATATACAAACTGAGAATCACGATTTAAATGCGAACTGAGACTCAGTGACTAAATACAAACTGAAAATCACGCACTATATATGAACTAATAATAAAGCACCAACTGCGAATTAAGAATCATCTGTTAAATCCAAATTAAGAATCAATGATTAAATACAAGCTGAGAATGATAGTTTAAATTTGAACAACAAGGGAATAACAACAATATATAACCCATTTTTTCCTCACTGGAAATACATATTAAAAAACATTAAAAAAACGATTGAGTCACTAGTAAGCATTTAACGTCATGCATATTTTGTATTTGCTACTGGTCTTGCATCTAACCTTTTAATATTTGTCTTACCTTATGATTTCATTTATACATATTCAAGAAAGGCATATAAGGTCAAAGATCAAAAAGAGATCCCATAATAAAAATCATGAAGCCTCGATTGCAACATTTTTCTTTGGTAATATTTTAAAGACTTCATTTGAAACGGGTTTGTTCCTAATAGATATAGAGAAGACATGTTTCAATATACAAGAGCTTAAATATTTTATTATTTCTTAAATGACACAAACATAAACGTTCATTGGTAGCTCTATTGATAAAAGATTTTCTTATGTTACCTATTTTGTAAGTAACATATTTCGTTAGTATTATATATTTGTAAGTAATATATATTTTGTAAATAAAAAAAACATAATAGTTTTCATGTAAACTACTACTAGTCTCACAATTCTAGTTACACTAGAATCATACGGTAAGTTACAATAGAATTAAATGTTTAATTATACTAGAGTCGCGGTTTAGTTACACTAGAGCCGCATGTTTGGTTACTTCACGAATTTCATGTTTGAATCCATGAACTATTACATTAATTCATTTGTCCTTACCCTTTTTTAAGTAAAAAAATATAGTGCTTTGCGTGTAATTAATATAAATCACGATCATCCAACCAATATTTTTATATAAATACTTAAGTTTGCTAATCATTTTCTATTGGATAACTTATTGTTTGATTTGATAAAAGTAGATAAGTAAAAATAACTAATGTAACAAGTCTGAAATGGCTATCAAGAATAGGTTAGAGAACCAATAAAATGGTTAATTTTGCTAATTGTTCTGCCTATAAATTCGATGTACAACTTTAATTAAGGTTGCATACAAAAACAAACTCACAAATTGTTCAAATATAAAGGAACAAAATTCAAAATAATGGGTAATTTGATTAACATCTCCTCTAATGATAAATATGTCTACTCAAGCTCATTCGATGATGGTCTCTCTTTTAAGGGACATGCATTTCCATACAAATTGACGACCATGGACGAATACTATTTTAGTTCTTCTAATGAGAAAATCTTATCCTTTGTTGTTCAATATTATTCTCCATACTCAGAGATGAGGAGAGCATGTATTATTTACCTTCTTATAATCTTCCACCCATAGAAAGAAAAATAAGTGAACTAAAGGACTTAGAATCTAAGGAGGAAGAAAAATAGATAAAGGAAGAATATGAAGATTAAGAGTCTGATAAGAATGCAAATGAGGAGAGGATGCGAAGAAAGATGAAGAAAAAGAAGAGTCTGGTGATAGAAACTCTTCTTACGATGTTTGAAATTTTGTATTTTTAATGTTTTTGTTATTTTTTTGCACCATAACATGTTCAACCTTAAAATATATTTTTTGTTATTAGGGTTGAAATTATAAACTTTTCATGTTATAGTTGAATTGTTTTGTTGTTTTCTGGCATGTTATAGTTTGCATTTCATAAATAGAACAACGTATTTGATTTCATCTCCGTTTGTTTTAAATGGTCAATATGTCTTATACAGTGTAGTTCATGTAAATATGCATGTTTAGCTGAAGTATAAAAGTATGTTTATTAAAATAGAATCGCATGTTTAATTACAGTCGAAACACATGTTTAGTTATAATAGAATCACATGTTTATTTACGGTAGAATCGCGTGTTTACTTAAAGTAGAAACACCTGTTTAGTTCAAGTAACATCTCATTTTAGCTTAAGTAGAAATGCATGTTTGGTTTAAGTAGAATCGCATGGACTAGAATTGCGTGTTTGGTCGCAGTAAGTAGAATTGCATGTTTAGTTTAACTAGAATTTAATGGTAGGTTTAAGTAGAATCACATGTTTAGTTTAAGTAAAAATATATGTTTGGTTTAAGTATCATCGGATGGGGTAGAATCGTATGTGTTTAAATGAGTAGAATCACATGTTTAGTTTAAGTAAAAACACATGTTTGGTTTAAGTAGAATCGCATGAGGTAGAATCGTATTTATTTAAATGAGTAGAATCACATGTTTAGTTTAACCAAAATCACATATTAGGTTTAAATAGGATTCCATGTTTATTTTAAGAAAAAACGCATGTTTCCATAAGTAGACAAAAATTACTTTTTAACATAAAAATTTACAGTATGTCAAATCCGAAAACATTTAAACTAGTTCCTCTTAAGTCCTTCGGTTATGACTTAACTTCGAACAACATCAACACTTTATATGTCTGGTTGTTATTTTTCCTAAGGACATAATAAAATATTGAGGAAATAGAATATTTAGGGTTTAAATATAATAAACTAAAGTCATGTATGATAATTTATATAGTTAATAAATAGTATATGGACCCCTTGTAAATATGGAGGGCTATAATGGAATTATACCCTTTGTGTAACCGAATTAGTTATACAAGTAAATATGCCTATAAATAAAGTTTGATGATCTTAATAAGGGGAACAATACTTTCATTAGTTCAATAATTACTTTCACTTTTAATTTCTCTCTCTATAATCAGACTTTCTCTTCCTCTCTCAAGAATCTAGATTTACGCTTAACAAATTGGTGATCACAATGGGAGCTCTATTCGATGGTACCTTGCTTTCATATCAAAAACCAGAAATTGTAGAGTTCTTGCACAGTAATATCGCTCTAGATCGATATGGAACCAAGAAATAAAACTAATCATACGGTTCGAAAATAAATTGAAACTTTGAGACCTGATCTGCGTAAAGAATAAAGTGGATAAGATAATTAATCTCTGGTGCAGCAAGGTCCTTCGGATATCGAGGTTCAAATGAATGATTTGCCAGAAAAAATAACCGTGTTGAATAAAAAATATGTTCAAAGAGAGGAGCATATTCAGTCAGGAAGGCTAAACTCTAAGGTACAAAAAATTGAAGAAAAATATGATCTAGAAAATCAATATGATCGATCATAACAACTCATCAAATTCGAAGTGATCGAAGTTAAACGTATTTTGAATCCGATAAAGAGCATCGTACGTCACGAAAAGAGAAGAAATATAAAAACAAGTAGATTATGTCTAAATGATAACGCATTTAATAGTTCGGAATTTTATGAAGGATCATTTTAGCAAAAGACGTATCAGGGATCTTCGAAAGAATCAAAAGGTTGGCCTCGAAAATCGTGTAAAGGATATAGACAAAAAAAGACAATGCGCCTCATTGTTTGAGAGAAACAGAATGGTGTGAAGGAAATACATCAAATCAGTACACATGACTGGTTGATCAAAATTTGTATATTGTTATGAAAGGAGGAGGAGATAACCCATATGGACAAGACTGGAGAAATTCACCTTTAACAACTGAGATAAGGTTTATTACTCTTCCAAAGCGTTTTGACATTTCTAAGGTTGAGAAATTCGATGGAATGAAAGATCTTGATGATCACATCGAACAATTCAGAACTATATGAAGAACTTTGAATATAATGATAGTCTGGTACGCAAATCCTTTATTCAGACATTTAAGGGCACAACATTGAAGTAGTACAATAGTATTTTGAGAGGATCTATTTCCAACTTTAGAGATTTATATACAGCTTTTCGACGATTGTTTGTGGGAAGTAAAAAACGTGATAAAATGGTAACATTATAATACAGTGTTAGTAGGATGTGGGAGAGAAGTTGTAGGATTATAAAAAGTGTTTTGTGTTAATAAAAGTAGGATTGGATCATTATGAAGAGTTGGTGGCTATAGCTGCATTCCGACAAGGTTTATTACCAAGTGATTTAGCAAATGAAACAACAAAGAGGAGAGTCTTGACTTTTAGAGCGCTAATGTCTCAAGTTGAGGATCAAATTAAAGCGGAGGAATCAACTAGGGTTCGAGGAGTGGTTGGAATTATTCAAAAAAATCCATGAAAATGTTAAATAATCAAGGACACTCTTTGAATTATCAAACACCTTATCCAAGGAATAACAATAATTTGCCTCATCAAACTGGGGGGTATCCAACTCAAGGTACAAGTTATCATTTTCAAAGAACAAGGACAAATCAGTAGATAAATCCAAAGTATTATACTGATTTAACTAAGTATGTTTATGCGATTTATGAAAAAAGCCAAAGGTTATGTGAGCTTTAAAAAGCCAGCTCTGATAAATAGACCAAAATAAAAACGCAACAATAGGTTATGTAAGTATCATAATGATATTGGACATGATATTGCTTATTGTATAGCTTTAAAAAAAGATGTGCAGATTTTAATAGAAAATGACAAGTTAGCTGCTTTTGTTAAAGGGCAAAGCAGGGAATCAAAAGCTCCAAGTGCATCGATTTCACAAGCAGCAAATTCGAGTTCGAAAGAAGAAAGTGCGTTGATGATTTTAGACTCTAAGTTCGATAAGTTTGACGCAGCCTTAGAATGTTTGGATACAGATCCATATCAATTAATTTTGATGACTGTGGATGAACCGGTAGAGAAAGGACGAGTTCAGAGATTATGTGAGTAGTTTGAGTCATTGGCAATCTTTGGGGAAAATACTATGACTGGTAACACTAATAGTTCTAAGAAAATGCATGTTGTCAGTTTAGCAACTCAAGTAGAATGAAAGATGTCTACTCATTTATATGTCAAGCATGATACACTTTTTATTCTGTTTGATGAGGATAATTTGAGGGGAATGGCTGGTCATCATGAGGATGCAGTGGTTATAGGGGCAGGAATTTCTGGAATTGAAATTCAACGTGTTCTGATTGA
Organism: Limnanthes douglasii subsp. nivea; assembly: GCA_036936605.1. Taxonomy (NCBI): domain Eukaryota; kingdom Viridiplantae; phylum Streptophyta; class Magnoliopsida; order Brassicales; family Limnanthaceae; genus Limnanthes; species Limnanthes douglasii. The sequence continues at coordinate 160,503,227 of JAUPFV010000001.1, forward strand.
TACATGGAGTTGGAGATATGTTATTCAAGTCTACATATGATAGGATACGTAATCCTCCTCGACTTTGTCAATCTGATCGTACTATAATTGGGTTTACATGTGTAAGTGCTCAGGTGATTGGGAAATTCAACGGTAAGGTGTGTTTGGGTAAAGGCCCATTTAAAAAGAAAGTCCAAGTTATGTTTATGGTGGTTGAGTATCCGACCAGTTACAATGCTATTTTTGGGAGATCTATGCTTTCAAGGATGTATGTTGTTGTGTCTATTGTACATCAATGTTTGAAGTATGTTGCTGGAGATCTAGTTGGTGGGGTTTGAAGTGACCAAAAATGGCCATGGAATTTTATGCGACAGCACTCAGGATTCGAGGTTCTACTTTTAATGATTGAATGGATGAATAACAACTAATGGGTTGACCTCGAATGAAGAAAAAGTAGATGATCCTAGGGAAACCCCGGGTTCTTTAACAGTGAGCGAGGATATTAAAGAGCATATTTTCCATAATGGGAAGATTTTATGAATATGAACATTGTTGTCTTCTACCTTGCGTGGTCAGTTGTTACAGTTTTTGTTTGATAACCTGGATATTTTCGCTTCGAAAATAGAGGATGTAATATGAGTTTCATCAAAGAATAAATCATGTTATTCAGAAGATGCAAGATTTTTCTGTGGAAAAATCAGAGGCTATTGTTCAAGAAGGGGATCACCTCTCTAAGATCAGATATATTAAGGAGGCATAGTATCCTTTATGGACTGACCCGGTATTTAAATCAAAAAGTGAAGAATGTATGTTGACTTCACATATTTGAATCGAGTATGCCCTAAATATGCATTCCATGTTCCTCGAATAGATGAGTTGGTTGGTTCTACTTCATAAAATAAAATTATTTCTATTATGAATGTTTTTGCAGGGTATAATCAGATTCAAATAGATCCAAGAGACTGGGAAATTACTACATTCATCACTGACCGATGACTACATTGTTATAGGGTCATGCCATTTGGATTAAAGAATGTTGGAGCAACATATCAAAGGTTGATGAATAAGGATTTTTCTCAATAGATCAGAAGTAATATGGAGGTTTGCATTGATGATATGTTGGTTAAGGGTTCTACAAATGGTGAACACCTTGAAGATTTACAAGATACTTTTCTAAATTTGAGAGATATTCGTTTGAACTTGAATCCTGAGAAATATACTTTTGGTGTCCGATCAGGAAACGTTTTCGGGTATATTATTAGTGAAATAGAAATAGAAGTAGATCCTGAACAGTTGAAGGCATTGGTTTCAATGACATCACCTTGAACTTAAAGTAAGTGCAAGTCTTGATAGGAAGGTTAGTGGGCTTTAATCGTTTTATTTCAAGGTTTTTAGACCAATGTTTTCCTCTCTTTTTTCAAGTATTACGAATACCCAAAGAATTTGAGTGGACATCAGATTGTGAAGCATTTTTTTTCAAAAATTAAAGAGCTTTTGTTATCACCTGAAATTGTTTCGAAGCCTCGAATTGAAGAGTAGCTGTTCTTATATATAGTAGTGCTGATTTTGCTGTAAGCACTGGTTTTATATGCGAAGACAAAGGAGTTTTAAAGCCAGTTTAATCTATTAACAAAATTTTATTGTCATCAAAGATGAGGTACTTGAAACTTGAAAAATTGGCTTTGGCCTTAGTAGTGGCTGCAAGGAAAATGCGCCCTTATTTTCAAGCTCACACCATCGTGGTTCGAACTTCTTTTCCCTTGAAGAATGTGTTACAACGACCAGATATTTCTGGTAGAATGACTAAATGGTTTGTAGAATAGAGAGATTTTGACATCATTTTTGCTTATGGAACAACTATTAAAGCTCAAGATTTAGTTGATTTTCTGTTCGAATTTCATTCGAGCCGATCAGACGAGGAGAAAGATAAAAAGATCTTGCCAAAAACTTTGATGTGGGTGGTTCAGAGAGATGGTGGGTCTAGCATATTGGGATGCTATGCAGGGGTACAATTGGTTGCTCCTTTTGGGGAGGCAATGTATGAGGTTATTCGATTTGGTTTTCACACATCGAATAATGAAGCTGAATATGAGGTTGCGTTGGGTGGGTTAAGGCTTGGAAATATATGTGGAACAACAATAGTTTGTTTGGAAACAGACTCGCAACTAGTGGAAAATCACATGGCAGGTGTATCCGAGGCTAAGAAATATCATTTAATTTTATACATACGCAAGTTTCGAGATCTGACTATTTTGTTTGACAAAGTGATTATAAAGCATATTAACCGATGAGATAATACAATTGTTGATTCTTTAGCAAGAATTGCGTATACAAAAGTGTATCTCTGGATATTGTTATAGGAGAGTCCTTCGATTTTAACACGATCATAATAATGTAAATATGTTGATGAAGTATTTGTCACTTCAGATATAATTTGAAGTGATTGAAATTCTGATATTCTAAATTTTTTACTAAGAGGTATGTTACCTTAAGATCCACAGCTGGCCAAAACGTTAAGATACAAGTCTCATGGTTATGTGGTATTGGATGGAGTGTTATACAAAAAATATTTAAGTAGACCATTATTGCGTTGTTTGGGAAAACAATAATCTCAAAAAAATTTAGCAGAGCTGCATGATGGTGAAGGTTCAGTTAATCGTGGTTACAATTCTTTGACGCGTCAGGTTTTGTTGGCATGTTATTATTGGCATTCAATTATGAATCATACTAAGGTCTTAGTCCGAGGCTTTCATACTTGTCTACATTTTCTCAATTCTACACATACCATCAATACCGTTTATTTTTATATCCGAAACTATTCCTTTTGATAGATGGGGAATATATTTGCTCAGTCTATTCCATATGGCTTCTGGAGGGCGTCAGATGATTATAGTAGCGGTTGATTATTTTTTGAATTGGGCTGAAGCTGAACCACTATATGGTACAAAATCCAAGTATATTATTAAGTTCATTATGAATAATATTTGTTGTTGCTTTGGAGTGCACGTATCGCTTATGAGTGTCTTTATATGGTGATAGAGAGAATAAAGCCGAGCACGTATCGCATTTGTGATGAGCAGGTGAGAATGCTTCAACATCCTTGGAATATAGAAGATCTGAAGCTATGGTGGAAATGGTTTTCTTGTTTTGAATCTTTTTTGAATAATTGGCACACTCTTTCCTATTGTGTTGGCCCATGGAGGTTTTAATGAGGTGTCATATAAATATTCAAATATATTAATAAAAGTCTTTTTTGCTAATGGTTGTTTTAAACACAAGTATTTAAATAATTTTGGTAACTAGTCAAAGACTCATCATCTTTGAAGTTGTTGACCAAGAGTAACTAATCTGAAGTTTTATAAAAATTTTATCAACACTGTTCGAAGAAACAACCATATTCGAGGTGTTACATTCTCAAAACGCACTATTTATGTTTTAGGTGCTACATTCTCTAAATGCACTACTTATATTTGAGGTTCTACGTTCTCTAAACACACTACTTATATTTGAGGTGCTATGTTCTTTAAATGCACTAATTTTATTGAAGGTGTTAATGTTATTTAAAAATATCAATTGTATTTGGTGTTATTTTTTATTTGATACATTACAAATTTATTTGTGACATATGTCTGAATTCGAGGTAATAATAACTTATTAATAAAGTTAAAAGCATTCATAACAAGACAAATAAATGTGAAAAAAGAAAGGGTTTCATCAAAGATTAGAATTCGATCTTACCAAAGACATTTTAAATACTATACAAATAAAAAGTCACCATACAACATCTGATGACTTTATAACTTACACAAAAAAGGGAACAACAATTAATTGTCTTCTGCAGAGTTCTCTTCAGATGAGTCTCCTTGTTCAGTGGGATTTTCTTCTAACTTCGTCTCTTCATAAGGATAAGTGGGGATGGGATCGAAGGCTTTGCGGAGGCGATTATCCAAGGGGATTAATTCCCAAAAGCTTGAAAAGATTTCTTTTGGGAACGTTGTGTGGATTTCGCAAAGAAAATTAATTGTTCGCTGCTCCTCGGTATTTTTTATTGCAGCAAGTGTGTCTACTCCACACTGAGTCTTTGTAGTTTCCACAACAGCTTCTTTTTCCTTTTTGAGTGTCTTCTTGAGAGTAGCCATTATCATTTTTCAGCTTCCTCCTTCTTCTTCACTCCTATTTAAAGATTCTTCAATAATGGAATATTTTTGCTGCTCCTCAGATAATTCATTTGCATGCTTGGCTTTAAAATCACCTATCACAGCTTGATGAGAAGTCTTGAGTTCTTTAATTTGTTGATCATGGACCGAATGGAGATGACGTTTAAGTTGGATAGCTCCATGAATATATTGTGATTTCTCTACTTGGAATACATGAAATTGATCCTTGAGTTGTTCGCCAAATATTTATCCCAATGTTTTCTCTGCAGCACCATCGTTTTTATATTGAACCATATCTTTAGCCATGGTATCCAGATGGCTTAGAGAAGAGTTTACTTATGTGGATAATGCTTTTGCTGGTGCTTCAAGATTTGAAAAAGGTTATGGTGCAAGTAAAACCTATTCGGATGGTTCTTGGACGAGGATGAACCTTTGATTATTGGCATGAGATTAGATGAGGAAGCCAAAAGATTATCTGAGTTCACAATTTCATGTAAAAGAAGAGTTGTCCTGATGGTCAATTTTTTGAAGCTGTTCCTGGATTGTTTGAACCTTCAGGATCCATATCTTTTGATAGAGATTGAAGCCCGTTTTCGCTAATGGAATCATCAGAGAAAGGGTGATTATTTCCTCGGATATTTTCCGCTGCCATTCCTCCTTGATTATCTTCTACTGCAGTTCCTCATTGATGATCTTCCATTGCAGTTTCTTTAGCCTCTGGAAGAGGAACTTCTAAGATAGTTTCTTTAGAGTTCTTTTCTACTCTTTTAGCTGGTAAATTTTTTAAAGTGTTCTTTTTATTTGAGGCAGTAGTCTTCTTTCTTTTCGAAGAAGGTTCAGCCTTGATTCCTTCTTCGATTGTTGGAAGGCTAACTTCAGCTGCTTCCTTTTAGTCTTTTTTTTCTTTTGTCTCTTTAGTTTCTTTGAAGGGTTAGGACTAGATGTACTAGCTATTTTTTTATTTTTCCGTTTCTTTTTTTATGATGGCTTTTAGTTCTGTTTCGAAAAAGTATAGTAACCTTACCATTTGGTGCTAACAATCTTTCCAGAACAAGGTTTGGGTTTGGTGGCTCCATTAAATTTTTGAAGAGGTCAGCACCTAAGGAGATCCTCTATAGATGATTATTGATAAATTGATAGGTTGAAAGCTGAGTGGAACCCATTGGCCCATTCATTCTCTACCCAAGTGGCTAGCTGAGCAAAAGTATCTTTCGCATCCTCCTTGCGACTATTGTACTTCTTTGAAATTTCTAAAAACAGAAGCATTACATATAAAAAAAACTTATTTCAGTTATTAAAAATAATAAGAGATAAAAATGTGAAAACTTATTGTTGCTTCTCCAAACAAGGTTAAGTTTGGAAGGGTTCTCCTCGGATATTTGTTTACTATTCTCCCAAGCTCCTGATATAAAGAAACATTTCTGCTTCCATAATTTTTCAGCATCGAGCATCTCGTCGATTATTTTGAAGTCATTTTCCAGTATTAGATAGTAAAAGGGTTGTGCAGTACAGGTCCCTTCGAAAGTCTAGTCATGGTAATGAAGTCTTTGATGGAGAGAGGGGTTTGGCTTAATTTAGATGAAATAATTACTGATGGAAGTGTGAACCACAAATTTGGTGTCGCTTGTGTAGGGCAGAGGTTCAGCATTTGAAGTACTCCACTATCATCGGATCCAGTGGGAATCGAAGACCACAATTGATGATCTCAAGATAGACCACCAATTCATCTGCTCCACAATATAGTGGAGTCTCTCCCTCTTTTGGTAGTTGAAGTGTAATGTTATCTTCAATTCCCCATTGTTTCTTAAGAATACCAACTTGATATTCGTTATAATAAATATATCGCATATTTTTAGGTCCATGGCGTATTCGGGGAGGAGTGGTTTCAAGTTTACACTCATTGAGGCATCCACATCCTCGGGAATTTCAACTAGAACTTCATTTTCTGTTATCCTTCTCTTTGGTGCTTCTTATTTCGAGGCATCATCTTTTGTGTCAGATGTAGCATCATTTCTCTTGCCTTAAATATTTGAATGTGTCACTTTTGAATTATTTTTCTTCTTCAGATGCTTTGTTTATTAGCTAAGGAGGATTTGAGGTTGAGACTGGGTTTTCCTCTTGGGTGTTCGAGGGATTATATTAAGACTCTATGATGGTCTCATCAATCTTCCTCATGGGAGAAGATCATGGTGTAGGGGATATTGGTGATGTTTTGAGAAGAAGTGTCAGCATCGACCTCTTCGGTAACTATAAATATTTTCTTTTTAACATAAAAAAATATGAGAAAGATGAGCTTTTGGTTGGATACGTGGAGTTTACCTTGTGCTATGTTCAATGAGGATTATAATTGACAGGTGATTTAGCTTTTTTTAGACATCTTTGAGTAAATGAACTTTGGTTATTTTACGGTTCTCTAGATGAAGATTAGAATTTTGAGGGATTGATTGTGAAAGGTTTTGAGTGTTGATTGTGAAGAATTTGTTGGTAAAAGCTGTAGAGATTCTAAAGTAGATGATATTGGAAATTCATACGATTTTTTATTATATTTGAAATTACCGTAAATGTGGTATGAGTAGAGAAATGAGGAGAGTTGTCAATTACACACGCCGTCTTGTATTCATGATCCCTTTCACTAATACATGATAAGGGGCTAATCACCACACGAAGAGAATAGATGCAGATAACCGAGCCGAATTAAATATGAGCCGAGCTGGTGGATATAATAGAAGTTACAAATAAAGTCAAACTATGCATCTGGTAGACTTCGCCAAACAGATGAGAGGGCAAGGCAAAGTCATACGAAGACAGACAGTGGAACTAATGGTTAAGGCAGATTACGGTGCCACTGGCGAGAGCTCAAAACTTTGTTCATGATATGAAATGCTCCTAGTTCTTACAATGTAATAATTGGCAGACTATAGCTACACCAAATGGAGGCTACGTCTTGCACGTTCAGACAATGCATTAAGTATCCAGTAGGAAACACAGTAGGCAGAATTAGAAGAATTCAGCAACTGCAAGGTCATGTTACGCGGTGACAGTAGATCCAGCTAAACTCTGAGATAGAAATTAAATGTTGAGGGAGAGGGAAGCTAACGTGGGTCATGAAACTCCCTCACCTGAGCCAGTGGATGATCTAAGAGAGGCAGAGGAACTAGATCAGGTACCACCAGAGACAATCGAGGAGGTGCTCGCCAAGGGTCGAAGGTTTCAATTAGGTAATGATTTACAATTTCCTTTTAAGTAGTCTTTGATAGATTTATTAGAAATAAATTTGAATATATTCGGATGGGAGGCTAGTGACGTTTCTGGTGTTGATCAGTCAATTATTTTCCATAAAGTGGCCATTGATCCTTATGCGAAGTCAGTGCAGCAGAAGTATAGATCCTTCTCCGCGGAAAAACAAGAGGGTATCTCGGCCGAAGTGATGAAGCTTTCTTGCGTCGGCCATTTCGACCAACGTGATACCAAATATAGTTGGCGAACCCAGTCTTAGTTAAGAAGAAGGATGTTTAGTGGCGCATGTGCATTGATTTCACTGATTTAAACAAAGCATGTCTGAAAGACGCGTTCCTATTATCCCTTATTGATCAGTTAGTAGATTCAGCTTTGGTATGCAAATTTCTATCATTCATGGACGTATATTCAGAATACAATTAGATCCGACTTGACACGACTGATGAGGAGCATACTGTATTCCAAACTGAAAGGGGGCTATATTGCTACACGGTTATGCCTTTTGGGCTAAAGAATGCAGGGTCAACATATCAACGGCTAATAAATTATATTCTTGTCAACCACTTACAAACATATGGAGGCATATATCGATGACATGATCGTTAAGATACACACGGCTGAACAACATATTTCTATATTGCAAACCATCTTTGGTTTTTTTCACCTATTTAACTGAAAGCTCAATCCAGTCAAATGTTCATTTGGAGTCCGACGAGGGAAGTTCCTCGGGTATGTTGTTAGTCAGAAGTGGATTGATGTTGACCTGGTAAAATTACAAGAGCTTATCTAGATGGAACCACCACGTAACATCAAGGAAGTCCAGTGTCTTACCAGGTTCCTAGCTGCACTCTCACGCTTCATCTTAAAATTATTTGACAAAAGTCACCCCTTTTTTTAGGTACTATGAGGCGCTAAAATGTTTCAATGGAATGAGAAGTCCAATACGACATTTAATGCACTCAAGAATTACCAGATTTCGCCAGAAATATCATTTGTGCCAGTGGCGGGGAATAATTGTTTCTCTATTTGTCGGTTTCACAATTTCGGTCAGTGCAGTTTTAGTACGAGAGCAAGCAGCGGACCAATGTCCGGTATATTATGCAAGAAATAAGTTAATAGACGTAGAAACTAAGTATCTCAATTTTTAAAATCTCGCATTGAGGTTGGTCATAGCCGCACGGAAAATACGCCCCTATTTTTGGGGTCATACAACAATTGTCCGACCGTCATTTCCTCTCAAATTTATTCTGCAGAAGCTGGAGGCGAAGGGGAGACTAACAATATGGAGTGTTAAGTTGGGAAATATGATATATAGTTCGAGCCGCACATAACGATCAAGGGACAACTTGTAGTATATTTTCTCACCGAGTTTGTTTCACCAAGGGGTATATTTCCTGTCGATCTGGTGCCTGGCCTACCAGAATGGATAGTGGAAACTATAAGAGCATACAGTACGTCAAGGGGAGGAGCAGGTATTATCCTACACTTGCCTACATGGGAAGAGATTCGGTAGGAGGTTCGTTTCAACTTCCCAGTTACTAACAATATGGCGGAATACGAAGCAGTGATTTGTGTGATGAAGCTGTCACATATATGGGAGGCAGTTAATCTCAAGATACGTTCAGACTCATAATTGGTCATGAATCAAGCCCAAGGTATTTATGACGCTAAACAAGAAGAAATTAGAGATTACTTGGTGGTACTTAAATAATGCGAGTCAACATTTATGACGGTGCAATACAAACAGGTTACACGGAAGGAGATCAGCTCTGCAGACTCTTTGGCAAAGGCTGCAGCTTCAGGGGTAACCCACTTGTTATTGTACAACAACTTCCTACAATAGAACTCGTTCCTACAAGAGAAAGAGTAAATACGATCAACACTATTGAAGAGAGCCTTATTTACTCTTTCTTAACTCTTCTATTCTCCCAACATAGAAAACTGCAGCTTGATTTCTTCAAACACGAGAGGCCAACTACTGTGTTTTGGATGGAGATTTGTATCAAAAAATCACCATTAACCCCTGCTCAGGTATTTGGTCCACATAGAAGTAATCACAGTTCTTCATGACCTGTATAGCAGAGAAGCGAGAGCCCATTGCGGCTACCGAAGTCTAATATGGAAGTTCTTACTTGCCGGCTACTACTAGCCAGAGTTATTGATGCCGATCGGCTGGTCTAACGATGTTATCCGTGCTAGCAGTTCACCAACACAGGGAATCTCCCGAGCGAACCAATGACGAGTGTACTCGCCCTGCCCCTTTGATAAATGAGGGATTGATTTGGTGGGACCTTTTCCTATGGTAACAGGTAAAAGTTAGTTTATGGTCGTCGCGCTCGATTATTTCGCGAAATGGGTAGAGGAAAAATCACTATATCGTACTCGAGCTCAGAAAAAAAAACGATTTTATGCGCACACAGATTATCACAAGATTTGGAGTACCTTGTTCTTTAATGACTGATAATGGCCCCCAATTTCAAAATGTTGTTGTCACGACTTTCTGTAAACGATTCAAGATAAGTCAACATTTCTTCACGCCATACTACCCTCAGGCTAATCATCAGTTGTAAGTTACTAACATGACAATTTTGGAGGGTCTTAAGAAGAGGCTAGAAGGATAAAATGGCAAATGGTCGGATAAATTGCCCGAAGTATTGGGGTTTACAGAACTACGCCGCGTACAACTACTAACGATACTCCTTTTGTTTTAATCTATGGCAGCGAAGCGGTAGTCCCGACCGAGATCATGGTATCGAGCTACTGGGTGTCAGCCTACGATGAGGATCACAACGACGAAGGCAGACCGATGGAGATTAAACTTATTCAGGAGCGTTGTGATCATGCACGAGTTTGGGCAGAGCATTACAGCAGTTTAATGAGAGGCCGCTTCAACACACGCCTCAAGCCTCGTAGTTTCAAGATAGGTGACATGGTGACGAAGAAGAAATTTCAAGGCTCTAGAGATAAAGAATCAGGCAAGTTAGAGCCTAATTGGGATAGGTCATACACAATAATCTCCAAAGAACACAGAGGGGCATATCGCTTAGCGGAGACAGAGGGCTATGCTTTAAACCATCCTTGGAATGTGAATCATCTGAAGTTGTATAGGTCCGAGCTGTAAAGCTAGATGATGCGCTCCACGATTATTAAGTCAAGCTCTCTTAGGATTACAAAATGGGTCAAACAGAGCTCTCCACGATTACAGATGAGGAACATTATTCTGATCAGCTACACAATGAGTCATACTGAGCTCGACCTTATAAGGACTTCTACTAAACTATCTAAAAATAAATAAACACATATCTCCAAAAACATCATAGCACCAGTCAGCCAGCTTGTGGACCAACAAATATAATCAAGTCTTGCGGTTAAGGTGCTACATCACCATAAAAATGTCCTACAATGTTTCAGATACAATAAATCAACATTTATGCATTAGGAGCAACTTATGCTAAAATCTCTTATCGTAGCTTATGCTAACCCTTGACATGTTGTACCACTATGATAACTAAGTTTCTGGTTTCAGGAATAGGTGGATGTGCCTCTGGAATGATTTACTCACATTCTCAGGGTCTTTCAACTGAGGAGCAAACTTGCTAAAGGGCCCAAGCTTTATTCTGGGGTTCAACTTCAGTACCTCGGCCGCCATATCCCTCTGGCTACTTGCCACCATGTCTATGAAAATCTTCATCACCTTGTTCTCTTGTTGTTCTAAGTCAGCCTTTGCTATACTCAATAACTCGTCACGCTGGCTAGTCATTTGCACCTTCAGTTCGTTCACCGAGGCCTTTATGTACCCATTTTCAACCAAAAGTGCAACAATGCGCTCCCCTTGCTCTTCTACCCTCTTCGCCCGCGCCACAGCAAATCTGAATTTTGGGACATCAGATATTCGTTTTTTTAGAAAATCATTGTTTTGTGATATCAATGCTGCAGTTTCTGAAGTTCATTCCTTGTTCTTATGTTCACACGCCTCTCAAGCTCCTCGTAGTAGCTTGACCTCCTTGTCTTACTTCTCTTTCTCTTGAACTGCATTAGCCTTAAGCGTTTGAGCTGACCCATATGCATGCTTATATTGGGAGAGCTACGTGGTTCACCCTCTGACGAACCCAAAAAACATAGGTTATGGTCTCCACTTTTCCATCACTTGCATGTCCGCATTTAACATACGCCGATAGGACAAGATGACTAAATTTTGGTGCATATACAAGAGACATTTTACTCACCATAGTACAATTGATTATAAATGAATACTACTCAACATTAAAGACATATCTCTATGGCCAGCTCCACCTGCCTCTAAAGTATTTCACTCATTGGTATGTTATCATAAAATGAGAGTTCATGATATTTTCAATTGCTCAACCATTAACATGGAGGGCCTCGACATTAAAATTTTGGAAGGTGGCAGCTCTTCCAACATTTTATTACACCCGCTCGGTTTTATATCTTGGCCGGTTGTAGGTACATTCTCAAGCCTAACAACATTAACCCAACCTACCCCACTACCTACCTCCTGTACAAAGGTTGACCGCACTCCAGTCTTTACAAATACTTTCATCCCGCGAGCAATGTCATCAAGAATCTTTTTTCTTGGGCCAGTGCTCAACTCCAGCACCCTCGGCCTGCCATGTATGCACTTCTGTTTGTTCTGCATCTACATTAATCACCTTGGGCGCATTTCCCGTCCTACACCCTCGGCCTGCTCATCATGTCCTTCTCGCATCACCCTCCTCCCCACCATTTTCCCTTTCCTTTTCATCAATTAACTGTGATTTTATTGTTGCTAGTGGCACACACATCCACTATAACCCTTGAATATTTTAGTCGCAGACTCTCTATATCCTCTTCATCATCTCCATCAACACAAGATCGATGTGCCATATCCAAATTGGAATTACCTTTTGGAGGAGTATTCTTCTCTTCCAAAGCCCCTCCAACACTTAGTTCTTCTTCCTTCTTATCTATTTGTACCTGCAAGGAGGAGGACCCTTCTGCTTCTCTTAATTTCTTACCATAAGGGATAGATAGGAATACACCCATAATGTTCATCTCCCTGAAACGTTGTTCCATCAACGTCCTTAAGTGTGCAATTTT